>CM052648.1:6216037-6272496 GCA_028533165.1 Leontopithecus rosalia
TTGGGAGGCCGAGGCGGGTGGATCACGAGGTCAACAGATCGAGACCATCCTGGTCAACATAAGTGAAACCCCGTCTCTACTAAAGATAAAAAAATTAGCTGGGCCCGGTGGCGCGTGCCTGTAATCCCAGCTACTCGGGAGGCTGAGGCGGGAGAATTGCCTGAACCCAGGAGGCGGAGGTTGCGGTGAGCCAAGATCGTGCCATTGCACTCCAGCCTGGGTAAGGAGCGAAACTCCGTCTCAAAAAAAAAAAAAACCAATTGGTGACATAATTGGCTGCCCCAGGAGCACCTGCAGACATTAGAGGGCGCATGGTAACATGTATAAATGGTGCTGACCTATCTCTAGAACGTTTCAACGTTTTTTTTTTTCTTCTTGAGATGGAGTCTCGTTCTGTAGCCCATCCTGGAGTGCAGTGGCACAATCTTGGCTCACTGCAACCTCTGCCTCCCAGGCCCGGTCAAGCAATTCTCCTACCTCAGCCTTGCAAATAGCTGGGATTACAGGCATGAGCCACCATGCCCAGCTAATTTTTGTATTTCTTAGTAGAGACGGGGTTTCACCAGGTTGGCCAGTCTGATCATCTTGATCCTCCTGCCTCGGCCTCCGAAAGTGCTGGGATTACAGGTGTGAGCCACCAGGCAGCATCCACCCCCACTGCCGCCCCTAAGCCCCAGCTACGCCCACAACAGCACGAAGGGCATCCAGGAGGAGCCACCGCTTCCCTCTCACCAGGCTTGGGATGCTCCCACCCATCCTGAGCCTCGGGACTTGGTTTTTGCTTTCTCCCCTCTCTTGCTGCCTGGCACACAACAGAGGGACATTCCGCAGGGACTTGTGTGGTGGTGTCTGCGGTGTGCGGCAGCCATCAGCTGAGCACAACTGAGTAAAGATGGCTGCCCGCCAGGTACACGCCAGCAGGCAGTCCCACTCCGGCAACAGCTCTCCTCCTGAGCACTGCCGGCCCCCGTCATAGTCTCCTGGGCACCCCAGCCTCTCCGGCCATGGTCCAGGCGCCACATGGGGCAGACTATGCAGCTTGTGCAGGCAGCTTGTGTTGGCAGCCTCTGCGTGGTGCCAGGAGGAAGCTGGGAAGCCAAGCTCCCACGCTTCATGCATGTGGTATTTCAGGCTCTGATGCTGGTTTACACACAGGTGGACATCTCCAAGTTATCTAAGAGAAAGCCCAAAGAGAAAATGGCTTCACTGGCTGGGGTAAGATCCAGACAGATTCCTTCCCTGGGTCTCGCCTCACCTGCCACACCATGGGGCCCCCAGGGAGACCTGGGCCACCCTCCCTGGCACTCAGGCACAGCAGCTGCCTAGCTGTAGATCCCTGGGCTCAGCAAGTCCCCTGCTGTGTCTGCTGGCTCTTCCGGCCATGGGCAGGACTCCCATGGTACAGGGAGGGATGCACCAGAGGCTTCAGCATCTTACTCTCGAGAGAGGGACAGAGAACCATCCAGAGAGACTGGGGACACCAAAGGGATGCAGGACAATCTCAGCTTCCAGTTTCCCAAGGCTGCAGTACAGAGATAGTCTGTCCCTCTTTAAAACCAAATCTAAGCTCAACTAGCACTTCAAAGCCTCTGCACTGGGAGGTGTTTGCTCAGATGGCCCAGCCCGGCTCTGCTCCCCTAGACAGCCAGGCATTCAGGCCACAACTGGTTAACTCGGCGGGCGAATTCGAGCCCGCAGCGGTGCTGGCTGACTGTCTTCACTCAGCGCTGTAATCGGCACATCTGCAGACAGGAAATCCTCCTCGTTGAAGTTCCCAGTCTATTATCTGAGACACCTGGTGTGGGCGGGTGATTCAGAGACAAACAATGAGCAGGGGCCCCCTGCACAGCAATTAACTGCTTTAACTGCTAATGTGTTTAATCCACCACGTGGAGATCAAGGCTGCGTCGAAGAAGGGCTCGGTCCGACTCGGCTTCCAGACTGCAGGGCCCACTTCACGATGCCTATGTCCATGGTCCTCGCCAGCTGCGGCCAGGTGCCAGGAACACAGGCGGCAGGCAGGGCCAGCACTCAGCCCCACACAGGAGTTCCGTGAGCACCTGAGCCCCTTCTGTGTGTGTGTACACCGGGCACGGGGGGCATCCTCCCTTCCTGTCGGAGCCCAGATCGTTTGTGTATGGTCCACACCCAGGACAGGAGGCGGAGTCGGAGATGTTGGCATTGCCAGCTGTGCAGCCCATAGGGCACTTGATTTTAACCTCCCAGAGTGGATCTTCCTTTATTGCAAGAAGAAATAAAGCTTGGTTAAAGGCTTGTTGTACAAACCAGGAGAAAACACTTGCATTTGCTGACCTGGGAAGTGGCTCCTGAATGTTTACAAAACCTGGCTCTGAGCAGCAGCGAAGTCAGCACATGCCCGAGCGGCCCCCAGCAGGCGCGCAGAAGCCGGGCCGCCCTCGGGAAGCAGGGTCAGAGGCCAAGGACTGCGAAAAGCTTCCACCCCCAGCATCAATCACGCCAGGCAGACTGTCTGGGGGATGCTCATTTTGAAAATACAAAAAAATAAAACAGACTCCTAGCAAGGGCGGATGGGCGTGCAGGCCACGGCAGCTCTGCCAAGCAGGGAGGGGGCTTGCTTGTTGCCTGCCAGGCCAACACCCGGGCTTTCTGGGGACACAGCCCTGGCCCGCTGGGCCACCGCATCCCTAGGGGCTCAGCCGAGGGCTGCCCCTCGGTTCAATGGCAAGAGCTCCCTATGCCATGGGTGAACGGAGATGTCAGCAGACAGAGGAGAGCTAGGGCCCGGTGGGAGGGGGAACTCACCATCTCCCCTTCAGAGTGCAGTTTATTTGGGAATGATAGTAAGAGGATAAATTTTGAAAGAAAAATAAAGTAGAATTTATGATGAGAATCAACAGTACACTTTGGGGTCCAAAATGTAACCTAATCCTTCATAGTGTTTATCATAATAAACTCACTTAAAATCTACTTTTACAGCGTGACTGAGAGCATTACTTTTGCTGACTGATCACCTCTGGGCCAAGAGCCCTGCGTCTTAGGTCCTCCCTGGCTGTCAGCTCCGCGCTTGTGCCCACTGCATGGAAGTGAAGGCTCAGCTGCTCGAGGCTGCTTTCCTTTCTGATTTCCCATTCCGAAGTGACGACTTCAGAAGTGCATCACCCTGTGACGCAGCTTGTGCCTCCGGAGCCGTCCCCCAGGGGACCCCAACAACTGGCCAGCCCCGTTCGAGCCTGGTGGGCTGATGCAGGTGGAGCCAGATGATCTGCGAGGAACCCTGGCTCTGATCTCGGGCTCTCGCAGGGAACAACAGAGCAGGCTCAGCATGGAAAGGCCTCAGGGAACTAACAACACTGAGTAGGCTGCTCCCGCCTTCAACATGCAAGTTGACAGGGCAAGTGGGCAAACTAGGAACCTAAACTAGATGTCCAGGCACTGAGGCAGGTAGGATGCCTGAGCAGGCGTGCTGTGTGTGCCGCCACCCACCCTGACAAGGACCTGCAGCCCTCCTTGGGGCGCCCAGCTTTGCAGCAGGCCTGGGACAAGGCGGTGTCTGGCCAATCTCTTGTCGGCTCCAGCTCCCCCTCCCCAGCCCCCTCAGAGAGCCCAGCCCAGACCTTTGTCCACACTCCCCCAGCCGCATCCACACTCCCCACACCAGCTCAGCCTCTGCCCCACGCAAAATCGGACCTACACCTGATGGAGAGCAAGAAGGTGAAACCAGACTGTGCCTAGCCAGAGGCAGCCAGCCCACGCCAGGCCAGGAAAGGCCCAGGCCACTGCCCAGCGCTGGAAGGGTGGTATCTTTGGAAGCCTTCAAAATGTGACTTCTGGAAAAGCCTGTGAGATGTCACTCCTGGCACGTGATGACCTGCTAAGCCCAAAGGGATCCACCAGGAAATACTGAAAGCCACAAGAAGGCTGGGCAGAACTTTAAAAGGCTACATCATTTGTATGTGCTGAAAACAGCTGGCTTGTGCACACCCATGCTCATAGTAGCATGATCCACAACAGCCAAAGACAGAAGCCACCTAAGTGTCCACTGACAGATGATGGACACACGTACAGCTCGGCCTTCAACAGGAAGGAAACGCTGGCACCGGGCACACAAATGGTAATGCGATAACATGCCGCAGCATGGGCTCGGCTGGAAAACATTGTGCCAAGAGAAATGTGCCAGTCACGAAAGGACACACTGCACGATCCCACCTACATGAAGTCTCCAGAGGAGTCAGGTCCGCAGAGACAGACAGTGGAAGGGAAAGTGCCAGGTGCAGTGGAGAGAGGGTTTAATGGGGACAGAGCTCAGTCTGGAGCTAATGGAGAAGTTCCAGAGATGGGGGGTCGTGCTGGCTGTACAACGTGAATGGACTCAACACCCCTGAACTGCATACTTGAAAATGCTTACGAGGATGAATTTTATGTTACATATTTGTTACTATAATTCTTCAGGCTTTCAAATCTATATCATTTTTACGTTAAATACAACAAACGAGCTTGGCTGGGCGCAGTAGCTCAAACCTGTAATCCCAGCACTTGGAAGGTTGAGATGGGAAGATGGATTGAGCCTGGGAGGTCGAGGCTGCACTGAGCTACGATTACACCACTGCACTCCTCCTGGGCAAGAGACACCCTGTCTCAAACAAAACAAGACAGAAACACCTGCTTTGAAAGCCTGAAGCAGCAAAACATTTGATATGCTAAAGAAAAAGTATATACCAAGGTTTAAACCTGGAAGGCGACGTGTAGGATTTATGTGCTAAAACAATAAGCAGTGTACCCAGGGCCAGGGCAGGCCAGGACTGCCCCGTCGCTCCCCGATGAGGACACCTGGCTGCTGCCGTCTGTCTTGTCCCTGGTTTTTCCAGCATGTCCCACGGTGGTGGGGAAACACGCAGAAACTCGAGGTGCTGGGGACGGCAAGATGGGCACAGCCCAGCGTGGGTGGGCTGTGAAGCCACCCACACGCCTTCACGGTGGCTTTTAAGGTATGCTGGGGAGCAGCCAACCTACCTGGTGACCAGCAGGATCAGGGAGCCCTGGGAGGTGGTGACAGGAAGTGGGGCGCAGATTCTCCACGTGCCTCGAGGAGACCAGAGACACAGTGTGTGGCTCGACGCACCCTTACCTACAGCCCACAGGACGGTGTTGAAGGTGCCCGTGCCCTCCTTGCCAGTGGTGCGGTCCTCCCAGGTGACCTGCAGCTGGCCGTCCGGGAGCCTCCTGACTTGGGAGGGGGTGCAGCCCCTCAGGAACCGGGTGCCGTGAGATGCCATGTGCTCCGTGACCAAGGAGGACATTTGCTGCAAAGCACAAGAGGATGGGCCATGAAGACCAGGTGACTGCCGGAGAGGCCCTGGCCCTGGCCCAGTGAGGGGCTGAGAGGCGTCTGTGCAGAAGACAGGGCGACACCGAGCCCCCTGCTCCATACCCTCTTGCTCTCGGTGGAGTGTCTGGCCCCCTCCTGGCTGCAAGTCCTCAGACCCTGGGCCCTGTGGTCACAACTCACTTGGCCTTGTGGGCTCCTCTCTAGACACTAATTAACTAAGTCTTCATCAGCCAGATACGGCCACCCCTGTCATCCCAACACTTTGGGAGGCTGAGGTGGGAGGACCCCTCAAGCCCAGGAGTTTGAGGCTGCAGTGAACCGTGATCAGGCCACTGCACCCCAGCCTGGGCAACAGAGCAAGACCCTATCTCTAAAAGAAAATGGGCCCCTGCTCCTGGTCCATCCCTCCACGTGTGGCCAACCTGCTCCTCTGACATCCAAGAGCCAGGAGGGCAGGGAGGAGACTCTGCTGCCACCTAGAAATGTAGGCATAGCAGGCTCAGGTCAGACTGGGGACAGAGAAGGTCCCGTTTCTCCCTCCTGGCTCAGAAGGCCTGTGCGCCCCCAGTCCAGCTGCAGATGGGGCCCCATTCCCAGGACAATGGGGCCTTGCATGGGCCAGTACTACACAGCTTCTGGTTTCAAGAGGAGATACACAGTCACTGCTGCCATCCTCTGACACCTGTCTGGGTTCGCCGGCTGGCTCTAGATGGCGTGTGTGGGAGTCTGGCCCACCAGGCAGGGCTGTTTGTACTACAGAGGGGCTGCCGCATGGCTGTTCATCCCTCCCGTACCCCTCCAGAGGCCCTGCGGGCTTGGCCATCCTGGGCTCTGAGGGGAACCACGGGGCCCATCCAGAACACAGGGCACATAGCCCCTCGGCCTGGATGCCCAGACTGTGCATCCTCCTTGCCTGGGCATGGCCCCCCTCCTGCAGGCCCCTTTCCTCCTCTGTCCACTGCCAGCTCACCCTCCCCACATCTCAAGGCTCCAAGGCCTTCCCAGACACTGCGTCCCAACCACAGGGCTCAGTGGGTCTGCAGTGAGGGACATGGTGGGCGTGTGGCACAGCCCGAGGATGAAGAATCACACAGCCACACAGGTGGAGGGACAAGTCTCCCAGTTAGCCTGGGGGTGGCGCTGGGAGTCTGGAGATGACAGGTACACAGAGTACCTGTCCCCACACCGCGACCCCACAGGCTCTCTGTGGGCTCCTCCCACCTCAGGTGACCGCCTCAGGTCAGTGAGGACCCTGAGCAGGGCCTACAGATCTGCACAGCTCACCCTGCAAGGGGCCTCCTTCGTGGCAGCCATGGAGTGTTTAATGTCTCCACAGTGACAACTCCAGACTTCGATTTTAACAAGAGACTTTTCCTTGAAGAGCTTTTCGTCAAAAAAAAAAAAGAAAGAAAATCTCTATTGCTCCAATCTAGGAGCTCGTCCTGCTGGCCACACGAGCGAGTGCACCCCAGACACAGACGGGGGCCGCTGTACACAGAGTACCTGTCCCCACACCGCGACCCCACAGGCTCTCTAGGAGCCAGCGCTGCCCTGTGCCCCTCACCCCGGCTCACACATTACAGCTTATTCCACTCCCACTCCACCAGAGGGGACAGGCAAGGGAGAGCAGGGAGTCGTGGGGTCTCTGAGGTGGGCTAACACTTCTGCAGCACACACCCACCTCTCACTAATGGGACGATCTGGAGGGTGACCCAATCTGCCGGCACAAGGCTGCGCTGAGCCTCCCTTTATGGTGGTCCCTGCAGTCGGCCGGAGGTCTCCGCGGGCCGTTCGTCCATGCGCCCCACCGCCACCCTCCGCCCTCGCTCCGGCCGAGTGTTTACATATTTCCTATAACCTCCTCATCCAACTCAAATGCTATCGCTAAAGGTTCAGGCGTCACTGGTGGCCCATGGCTGCACTGCACCTGCCTGGGAGGGGCCTGTGGGAGGAAGGGCCGTAGAGCCACAGGGCGGGAGCTGGGGTGGCTGGCGCTACCTGGTCAAAGCCTCGGAGGGGAATGCTTCGCATCATGACGGTGACGTCCAGCCCGATCCCTGTGAGGAAGCCAGCACACTCCAGGGCCACGTCTGCAGCGCCGGCTAAGGAACACTGCAGATCCTAACTTTGGAAGCGATGGGACAGCACCCTGGGGCCCTGTGCCACAGCCCACGCCCCACCCATCCATGGCTGGCCCCGGAGGGGGCTCCCAACTCAAGACTCCTACCTCCACATCTCAAGGGCACGGGCTGGGGTTAGCAAGGAGCCCCCACGGACTCACTGCGCCCATGGAGTGTCAGACCAAGCTGGGTCCACCTCAGCCTCCAGGGCGAGGCCTGCCTCCCAGTGGATCCCAGCTGGGATGGAGAGCAGCAGCCAGCTCAGGGAGGACCTTGGCCGAGGGAGATGCCAGGCGGCTGCCTTCTTCCCCTGTGCTCTCAGCCAGCGGCTCAGGCTCTCTTTCTTTTTTCTGAGATGGAGTCTCGCTCTGCTGCCCAGGCAGGAGTGCAGTTCAGCTCACTGCAACCTCCGCCTACCAGGTTCAAGCGATTCTCTTGCCTCAGCCTCTCAAGTAGCTGGGATTACAGGCATGCACCACCATAACCGGCTAATGTTTTTATTTTTAGTAGAGAAGGGATTTCACCATGTCAGCCAGGCTGGTCTCAAACTCCTGACCTCAGGTAATTGACCCGCCTTGGCCTCCCAAAGTGCTGGGATTATAGGTGTGAGTCACAACACCGAGCCAGGGGCTTTCATCTCCCTCAGACATCCCCTCGACCCCAGGCCCTCCTGTGGCTCCTCTCCTGACCCTCCCTGTCTGACTGTCCCTTCTGAAGGAATGGGTCCAGGCTGGGGCTGCTCTCGAGGGAGGATGGCCCAGCTGCCTCATAGCCATGTCCAGCTGTCCCGGCTGTCTCAGCGCCCGGCTCAGGAAGAGCCTCCAGGAATCTCTGGCCAGAGGTCAGCTTCAAACTGTCCCCAGGCACAGGTCCTCCACGGCGAGAGGCCTGGTGAGTGTCTGATCCAAGGCAGCAAAGAGCCTGCCGGAAGGGTAGGCGACAGGGAGGGACTTGGTAAGGAGTGTCCTGTTCCCAGGATGGCCACCTGCACACTGGTAAAGGATACAGCTGGCCCCGACCACCAACCTGTTAGAGAAAGGAACACGGCGTGTAAAGCTGAGGCCCTCATGGACAAGTGCGGTTGGAGAAGAACCCGGCAGCCTTCGTGCAGGCCCTCTGTCAGCTCGTGAGCTCCGAGGCTGCCGTTCAGACAGCTTGCCCCATGGTGCAAAGCCCAATTCCCAAGGCTATACTGCCAAGCATGTTGTGAATCAGCAAACTGCCTGGCGGTGAAGAGCATGTATGTCAGTGACAAGTGGTACCTGTCCCCTGGAAGGTGCCTGGCGGCATGGAGAAACATCCACCAGAGCGGCGCAGGGCTGGCTTTCTCTCCTGCAGGGCCTCCTGGGCCAAGGTGGAAGCCCCGAGAGGCTTGGCCAGAGGCACATCCGGCCGTACCGCAGCTAGGTGCAGGACCAGGAGGGCCAGCTCCCCAGAGCAAGTACTGAAGGAGCCCAGGAACAGGGGAGGCAGCACAGGACACTGAGATCCAGCAGTCATTGGAAATATTTGCTCTTGCAGTGAAAATCCCCTATTATTCAACTCCACAAGTGTTATGCACACACGTACACACACCTGCATGCACACGTGTCTGCACATACTCCTACATGGGCACACACAAATGTACATACATGCACACTCTCACATGGGTACACACATTCATTCATACGCACACTCATGTAGATACATGCATGCACACACATGCAAACGGGCACAACACCCAACGTGGAACGAGAACTCCCAGCAGGGCAGCTGCACGTGGGTGGGTTCCCACATCACCCTTCAGTCTTTGAACAAGAGGAGGTGATGTAAGGACGGTAATGTCAGTGCTAATCCCAGCAGGTACTGATGATATAATTCCATTTCAAAACGCAGTGTATCCCTTGGAATCATTCTGCAGGTGCCCTGCAGGAAGATCTGGCATGCAGTTTCCTCGCAGTGGCTGGGGACAGAACCGCACCACTGTCAGGATTAGGGTGAGCAGACAGAGCTGTGGTGGCCGGCTGAGCGCAAGGTGGTTACACGCCCCACTCAGCACGTGAGGACAGCAAGGGAAGACTCTCGGACGCCCAGCCGAGCAGGACTGCAGAGAATTCCCAGCCCTGCTCAGGGCCAGCAACACCTGAGAAACAGGCCCCATGGTGTGTGCGCACTTCCAAAATGTGCAACACACATACACATCTCTACACGGAGGTGACTTCCAAAATGACAAAACTGAACTCTTTTGAACTTGTTAAATTCAGTGAAACGTACAAGCTTTTAAGATATGAAGTCATGAGTTACTGCCAATATAAACGGAACTCCACTGCTTTGAATATCGTGCCCTAAATGCAAGGGTGAAACCGGGTGAGAACCCATCACGTGGTGCCCCCTACCCTCTGCTCCCAGAGGTGGCCGTGCGTGGGCGAGATGCTTCCTGCTGCGCTGTGCAGGCACTAGGGGAGTGAGGCCAATGCATCACTTCTGTGGGCAGTTGGGGCCCTGCGGCCAAGTCTCCTCCCGGAATGCGACCTGCAGCCGCAGGATGGGGGCCAGGCTGCTCTCCAGGCCTCCTACCTCACTGCTAGGGATCCTGCAACACACCCTCCTGATTTCACCACAAATGTTTGCTGTCTCCGCCACCCATGTGTGCATCCCCACCTCCTACATGATGTTCACCCACCAGGACTGGATGAGGGGGCAGGCGACTCTCTAGGCCCTCCCTCGGAGCCCCCCAGTGCCCAGGCCCCCTGTCCTGGCAGCCGGGGGTACAGGAGAAGCTCCCACCTCGAGGGCCACTGTCAAAGTCACAGGTGACCCCATCCCTCAGCTGCCAGCTCTGAATAGCAACTGAGGGCACAGCTGGGAGGAGGTGAGCACAGTGGGCGCATTCCTGAGTGGGCATCTTTGACCGTATGTGTTCAGCTGAAATCTCTCAGCGAAAGCTCACATCTGGCCTGTGTGGAAGGTCATTTTGGGCCTCCTCTTGTTGTCCTGGGCAAAGACTACTGACAGCATTGGTTTTCACCGTGCCCTTCCCCACACTGATCAAATTATGCAAATGTTTACGCTTTGAAGGACGCAGGATATGAGAACTCAAACAGAACTCCACTCAGACCAGCTAAAGTAAGAAAATGCCCGAGTGAAATGAGACAGACACCAAAGCCTCCAGATCACAAGGATAGAGAGAACCCAAAGACAGCCACCTGCAGACAGCCTCTGCAGGCCACCCTTGGCCCAACAGGGGTGGGGACAGACAGGAAAGTGGTGCAGCAACCAACTCGAGCCACAGCTGGACACAGGAGGTTAGAGGTGTTGGCCACAGAAGTCAAGGGACTTGACAGACAGCTCACAGGACCTGGGCGTAGGGGGCTGGAACCACTCAACTTATCACTACATTAAAAGACACTGGTGGGGTGCGGTGGCTCAAGCCGGTAATCCAAGCACTTTGGAGGCAAAGGTGGGCAGATCACCTGAGGTCGGGAGTTCAAGACCAGCCTGACCAACATGGTGAAAACCCATCTTTATTTATAATTTAAAAAAAAAAAAAAAAAAGACCCAAAGGTTGGGTGTGGTGGGTCACGTGTACAATCCCAGCACTCTGGGAGGCCAGGGTGGACAGACTGCTTGAGCCCAGGAGTTCAAGACCAGCCTGGGCAATATAGCTTGTCTCCATGTCTACAAAATAAAAAAAATTACTGGGGCATGGTGGTATGCACCTGCAGTCCCAGCTACTCAGGAGGCTGAGGAAGGAGGATCGCCTGAGCCTAGGAGTTTGAGGCTGCAGTGAGCTGCACTCCAGCCTGGGAGACAGAGGGAGACCCTGTCTCTAAAAGAAACAGAACAAAACAAACAAAACTTCAAGTTTCAGTGTGATCCCGGCAGCTCCGCTCTGTGCTTTTCGGTGTGCAAACATTTTCTGAGGAGGTATAATAACTACTGCAGGATTAGCCTAATCACAGGGCAGGCTTTCTTGTTCAAAACTGGAATGGGGGGAGGAAGCAGAAACAAAAGCATTAATTCAGGCCGTGAAGCCCAGGCTTAAAGAACAATCCATCTGCCTCTTGAGCTTGAAGGCCCCTGATCTGCTCTCCAGAGGGAACCCTCACACAAAGTGAGTCTCATGGGAGGCACCTGGTTTTCTGGCGATCCTGCCAGCCCAGGAAATGCTAGATGGGCCGCCAAGCTGCGGACGCCCCAGGGAGGCAGCATAGGGCTGGGGGCGCCCAAAGGCCTCCATCCTTGTCTTGCCTGGGACCTCACCAGCCCCACCCAACCCCTCAGGGTCAGAGCTGGGCCAGAGCCCCTGTGTGCTGGCCACTGAAAGCCCTGCATTCTCATGACTTAGCCACAGGGACGCGCAGAGAGGTGGTCGGGGCTCTGCAGTCTGGTACCAAGCACCAGGAGGACAGCTGGTCTCCCTGCTGCTGAACACAAGGACATCCCATCACACCGGGGATGGGCCACTTAAATTAAATTTTCTCCCAAACGGCTGTGGTTCTTCCCAAGATAAAATTTATCTTCTTCCTTCTTGCGCTTAGGAAGAGAGAAAAATGATCACAGTACCTGGCTGGCTTCCGGACTTCCTAAGGGTCAAATGAAAGCTCTTTCCATGACACACTGACAGGCAGCCTTAAACCAGCCCAAGTTATAAAAACACTCTGCCTCTCAGAGCCCCAGGAGCACGAGGACAGACAGCAGCAGGCTGGTGGAGCAGTGTCCGAGGGTGGACAGACCTGGCTAGCTGCAGCCCCTCCCCCAGGGGCTAGTGTATGGGCTGGGCAGTCCCTGAGCCAGCCTGGCAGCTGCAGGAGAGGCTGGCCCCATGCTCCCTAAACCCCCATGGGGACCTGGGCAGGGGCTGCAGAGCCGGCAGCAGGAATAGGCAGGCCCTAGTTGTTTCCGGGAAGCAGCACCTCTGTTACCAGACCTGAGAGGAGGCTGTGGTCTCATTCATGCCCTCCACCCCATCCCAGTGTTGCCAGCTCAGAGCCTCGCTTTGCAGAAATCAGACCTACAGACACAGCGAGAGGGAGGGCTAGAATAGAGTGACCACAATTCCCTATTTTGGCATTAGGGCCCCCGAGCTCCAAAACCTGGCACTGAGGGAGAAGACAAAGCCCAGGTCTGTGGGCATGCAGGAGGCAATGGCAAGGCACGCTGGCAGGCCCCAGTCCCTCCCGAGGCAGAGGCTTATGGGTGGAGGCAGCCTCCAGGTCAGGGCGTGGCAGGAAGACTGTGTGGCTATGGGACTGGAGTGGAGCTCAGCTCCTCGGGCTCCTTTGGCTGCACTTGGATCCCGACCCCCAGTGCCTCCCTCTGTAAAGGACTTCCCAGGAGTGGGCTCACCATCCTCGCCTTCCACATTCCTCATCTGCTAGGGGCTTGCTCTGTGGAATGGAAGGTCTGGCTTGTAAGGCCGCAAGGCACCTCTGAGCCTAGTCATTTGGGGCCTTGTGCCCCTCTGCGCCCCACCTCCTGCAGTGGCCATTGTTCCCAAAGGGGCTCCACTGCCTGCCCAGGGGATGCCACCTTTCCCCAGAACCTTCCTCTCTTCTTCAACCTGTCTTGCACTTCCAGAGCAGGAAAGACACAAGACCAGCAGAAAAGGCAAACGGGCTGGGCACAAGGCAGGTATCTGCATGGCTGAGGCAGAGCAGGAGTTGACCTGGAGTCCCTCTCAGGGTCCCTACCAAGGCTGGGAGGACAGCCCCCGGCCCTGGGGCATGGCTCTGGGAGTGGGGCAGCCGGAACGTCCCCCGCCCCACCTCAGTGCACTCAAGGGTCCTGCTCACCCACCCACAAGCTCACACTGCTTTTTCAGGAGTTTTCTGCACGTCTTCATCACCCTCCTGGGTTACAAACCAGGTGCTCAGCCCACTCTGGCCAACAGATACGGCCCCATTTTGCCAGCATACGGCTGTTTGGTGAAGGGCACTGTTTCATTGTCCACCTTGACTGAGCTTGGACATGATCCCCTTACCTCTGCCATCTGCCTGGCCCTGGCCTCCCCAAGACCTGATGCAAACAGAGGAGGAAGGGGGCTCCCAACTTGGGGCCCAAGGTGCACCGTGATGCCTGGGTGGCCTCTCTGGGGCAAAAGTGTACCTGCATGGTACAACCTTGCAGGCTGGCTCCCAGGACCCGCAGTGGGCACCACTCACCAGCTCTGGAGCTCCCAGCCGTGGGCCCACACAGATGTGCCCTGAAAGGAGTTCCTGGAGGCAGCCTCTGCCATAGTGGAGAGGGATAAGGGAGGCCTTGTGGACGCTGCAAACCCACCAAGGGCCTGGGGCCAGGGGCCAGGGGCCAGGGCACCTTCTTGGTGGAGGAGCCAACCAGGGGACGCAGTGCCCACTGCAAGAGGGGCACTGGGATGCCGGGCACCCTGCATTGCCTACCTGGCCTCCTGGATGGCACCAAATAGAAATGTCCCACCCGACTACAGAGGCACTCAGGGGCCAGGGAAGCAGCCCCGGGGTCCATATTAATTTCAGCTCCATTTTAAAGGCGAGTTAAAATAAACATAGGGAATATTTATAAGGCAAATAAATCTGGCAGAAACAGCCCCTCCAAGTGTGAGTGGAGGCCTCCCCTCAGCCCCAGCCCAAGCTGATAAAATACAGAAATGCTACTGTAGACCCTCCGGGCTTATTTTGACTGCGGCAGAGGAATGTAACATGTAAACACTGACTCCCATATTACACTGTTACAACTTGCATTAACAGCACCGGACAAAAGCCGCATTTTCACAGAAGCATCGAACAGGGATATATCTCCAGCTTAATTTTTAAAAAAACCATTTCCTCACATAAATCATGCTCAGAACGAAACGGGTGACTGATACATTGCAAACACTTTTTTTCTTAAACAATAACATACCTAGATTCCTTCTAAACGAAAGAGCTTTAAAAAAAATCTTCTAAATGTTTTTTTCTGAAGAAAATAAACACTGCAGTTTCTTTCCCGACCAAAGTATCTGGGGCCGTGTCTTCCCGGCCAAGCTGGCTGCCCCCAGCACAGGGTTGCAGAGGAGCACTCCCCAAGCCCCAGCCACCTTGCCGGGGAGACAGCAGGAGCAGGGTACCCAGAGCGCCAGGCCGCTTCCCCAGCCCCAAGCGGGCAGCCTCCGAGGGGAATGGGTGGGACCGGGATGGAGAAAGTGCTGGCCTACAGTGACCGGCCTCGAAGTCCCCAGCACACCGAGGGGCCCAGCAGACTTCCTTGGGTTGCCGGACATCCAAAGCCATTTCCCTGCAGACAAAGCATCCTGCAGGGGCTGGACAGGCATCCAGACTCCACCCAGAGAAGCCAATGCGAAAGACAACCAGAGCCACTAGCAGGACTTGGGACGTCGGGTGAGGACAGGACCTCAAGACGGGCACCGGGGCCCGGGCAGCCCATCTCCACCACACCACAGAAGAACTGCAGCCAGCCCAAGGATATAAAAGAAAATACGACTTGTGGATGCCCGTAAGGAAAATACAGGGCTTAAAAAAAATATCTTGGGGGTGGGGCAGGCCTTTCTGAACATGTAATAAATCAAAAAGCCATTAAGTGTAAAAGATTTAAGTTACATCAAAAAAAAAAGTTAAACCATTTGTACCAGGCCCAAGTTAAAAGACACTAGAAGCTGAGAAAATCTGCACCGCAAGTGACAGAGGATCACATCCCTAATACGCAAACCAGCTGGAGGGTAAGAAAAGAGAAGAGAAAAGCCAGACAGGAAAGTGGGCAGGGACCGTGCTGGGGACCCGCACAGCGCAGCAGGCACGCTCATCCCAAACAAGGCTGTGAAACAAGGTTTTCCACATTGATAAGTGAAAAGGCCACTGATCACAGCAAATGCATAAAGTCAGATCATGTGTAACCCAGCAGATAGTCAAAGATAAAAAAACAGTCCGGGCGCAGGAGCTCACGCCTGTAATCCCAGCACTTTGACAGCAGATAGTCAAAGATAAAAAACAGTCTGGGCGCAGGAGCTCACGCCTGTAATCCCAGCACTTTGAGAGGCCAGGGTGATCACTTGAACCCAGGAGTTCGAGGCTAGCCTGGGCCACATAGCGAGTCCTTGCTCTAAATAAAAAAATTTAAAAGTAGTAATCAGCTGGACGTGGTGGGCGCCTGTAATCCCAGCTACTCGGGAGGCTGAGGCAGGAGAATCGCTTGAATCCAGGACTTCAAGGCTACAGTGAGCCATGATTGTACCGCTGCACTCCGGCTGGGCGACAGAGCAAAGCTGTCTTAAAGATAAAAAACAAAAACAAAAAAACAGATAAACAGATAACCTGGAAATTAGGGCACAGCAGGACAGAGTGATTGCTGTGACAACAGAAAAACTTAACATTTCTGCACGAAATAGTATCACCAAGTCCAAAGACAAGCCACAATCAGGGCTCCAATGGAAGGCAGCGGGCAGTTGATGGAAACCAGGGCAAGCCCGGCAGTCTCGGGAGGGCGTGGGTGCGCCATGGGTAGCAGTGACCATTGCCCAGCCCAGGGGCATGGGAGGAGAGGTTCCTTTCTGTTTCATGTCTAATCAAAAGGCTGATGCCTGAGTTACCAAGGACGGGGAAGGGGGCAGAATATACATGGAATCAGTGTGACTGGCCATCAGCACAATGTATTAAGATCAAAGGGCAGCTCCCCTCATACCCAGCTTTTCTACTTCGAGGAGAGACCCCCGACAGGGATGTAAAGTGTGTAAGACCACCCCACAGCCACTGGGACGGCCGCCACCAAAAACACAGAAAACAGCAAGCCCAACAGAGTCTAAAGGAAAAAAAAAAATTAAAGAAGGAAAGAAATGCAGAAAACAACACGTGTTGGCGAGGATGTGGGGACCCGAGTCCTCCCGAACCGCTGGTGAGAATGGAAGATGGTGCCGCCGCCGTGGGAAACAGGATGGAGGTCCTCAAGACCATATGATCCCTCAATCCCACTTCTGGGTTTGCACCCAAAAGAACTGAAAGTAAGGTCTCCAAGAGGTATTTGCACGCCCGGGTTCACAGCGGCACTATTCACAAGAGCCAAGAAGCGGAGGCAACGCGGGTGTACACTGACAGGGGAATGGATAAACAAAATGTGCTGTAACTGTACAAGGGAGTATCACTCAACCCTAAAACGAAGAGAGTTCAGGGGGCCGCGGTGGCTCCGGCCAGTTGTCCTGGCGCTTGACGAGGCAAGGCTATGCATTCAAGGCATATAACCCGAGCAACATAAGAAGCTCTCATTGATTAACAACAACAAAAAAAATTTAAAAGAAGAGATTCAGATATAACGTGGATTCTGAGTTCCAGAGATGGAGAGTGGTGATGGGGCCACGACACGATGAGTATATTTAATAGCACTCAGCTGCATACTTAAAAATGGTGGAAGTGGGCTGGCCACGGTGGCTCACACCTATAATCCCAGCATTTTGGAAGGCCAAGGCAGGTGGATCACCTGAGGTCAGGAGTTCGAAACCAGCCTGGCCAATATGGTGAAATCCCATCTCTACTAAAAATACAAAAATTAGCCAGGTGTGGTGGCGCACGCCTGTAGTCCTGGCTACTCAGGGGCCTGAGACAGGAGAATTGCTTGAACCTGGGAGGTGGAGGTTGCAGTGAGCTGAGATCGCAGCACTGCACTGCAGCCTGGGCAAGAGAGTGAGACTCTGCCTCAATAATAATAATAATAATAATAATAAAGTGGTAAATTTTTTACTATGTCTGTTTTATCACAACTAATAATTGGGATAATGTGTCAGAAGCACTTATAATGGTTTAAAGAGATGCACCTCGGCTGGGCACGGTGGCTCACGCCTGTAATCCCAGCACTTTGGGAGGCCGAGGCGGGTGGATCACGAGGTCAAGAGATCGAGACCATCCTGGTCAACATGGTGAAACCCCGTCTCTACTAAAAATACAAAAATTAGCTGGGTGTGGTGGTGCGCGCCTATAGTCCCAGCTACTCAGGAAGCTGAGGCAGGAGAATTGCTTGAACCCAGGAGGCGGAGGTTGCGGTGAGCCGAGATTGTGCCGCTGCACTCCAGCCTGGCGCCTGGCAACAGGATAAGACTCTGTCTCAAAAATAAATAAATAAATAAAAATAAATAAGAGAAAGGTCAAAGGAACTACACAACTTCCATTCAAGGGAATCCAGTCCTGACCCCACACAAAGATTCCCTGTGAAGTGAGAAATGATGACAAGCAAAACATGCAACACACCACTCACACACGTGCACACGCAAACGTGCACACCACACACACCTGCATGCACACTATGCACATACCGGTATGCTCAGAGGTGGGGCCCTTTCCCACTGCTATTTTCTCCTGGGGAAGGCTAGAGACTGCTATTGACCAAGCCTCTGCCGCCCTCTGGTGGCCTCTCTGGTCCCTGCCAGCATGGAGTCTCCACACCCCACAGGCGGGAGCTGCCTGGACCTGGGACCTCGGGATAGCCTCTCTGTGGGCATCGGAAGGCACTTAGTGACTCTACACCTGCTCCCACGGGGAGTGAGAGCCACTTGCACACTGCTAGTCTCCCTTCCACAACCAAGGTGTTGTTTCTGAGGCCTCTGGAGCCTTTGCTAGATTTCAGGGAAACCCAATGTGCGAACCAGAAGACAGGGAGGGTGCTGGATGAGGGCTGGGGTAGGGATTGCCGGCTCTCCCTCCCTAACGTTCTCCCTGATGTCGCTGATAGGACCCACTGGAATCCCAGGTCTCCTGGGAAACCCATTTGACAAGGACTGACCTAGGTAACAAACAGCTTGACTCCCTTTATATGGCATTCGTGTTATTACCTCCAAGGAAGCCACAAGACAGAGTACATCAACAGCCCTTCAGAGGGGCACAAGTCACAGGCTTATTGTTTTGTTTTGTTGTTTTGAGACAAGGTCTCACTCTCTCCCAGGCTGAGTGCGGTGGTGGAATCACAGCTCACTGCAGCCTCAACCTCCTGGGCTCAAGCGATCCTCCCACCTCAGCCTCTCAAGTTGCTGGGACTACAGGTGCATAGTACTATGCTTGGTCAATATTTTAAGATTTTGGTAGGCTGGGCTCGCACCTATAATTCCAGCACTTTGGAAGGCTGAGGTGGGGAGATCACCTAAGGTCAGGGATTCAAGACCAGACTGGCCAACATGGAGAAACCCCGTCTCTACTAAAAATACAAAAATTAGCCAGGTGAAGTCGTGAGTGCCTATACTTCCAGCTACTCGGGAGGCTGAGGCAGGAGAATCACTTGAATCCAGGAGGCGGGGATTACAGTGAGCCGAGACTGAGCCACTGCACTCCAGTCTGGGTGACAGAGTGAGACTCCATCTCAAAAAAAGATTTCTGTAAAATCAAAGTCTCACTTTATTACCCAAGCTGATCTCGAACTCCTGGCCTCTAGCAGTCCAATCCTCCTGCCTCAGTCTCCCGAAGTACTAAGCTAGCAAGCATGAGCCACCGTGCCTGGCCACAAATGACAGGCCTTTTCTCCTTTTAGGTAAACTGGCCCCAGGAGCCAAGCACCAGCACAGGCTCTCAGGGCCCAGTGCTCACTCTGGTGAACAGAGAGGACCCCACCATGCATGTGACAGGCCTTACGTTTTTCCAGGGGACTCCTTCAGCCAGAAGATGTCATCGCTTGTGATTCCATATTCCAAGGCACCTTCGATCTGTCAAGACAGAAATGACCCCTGGGACAAGAGCTCCATTTGGCCCGTCCTGGGGCTTCCTTACAGAGGACACCAGCTTTGCAGACTCGGCCAGCGCTGTCCCAGAGCACGCATGCACAGGGCTTCCCTGCTGCCAGTCCTTGTCTGCAGGCTGTGGCTTCTTTGGGGCTGCAGGTGCCCTGTCTGCATCTAAGCTGCTGTGCTCCTGGGCCCAGTGCCCTTGCAGGATACCTTTCCCCTCTGCTCCCCAGGACCCACCCCTTGACCCTGGTTCAGACCAGGACACAGGGCCTGGGGAAGGCACAGCAACTGCAGGGGCCACACAGGTGACAGCTGGGCCCCCTCAAGTCTGTCCAGATCCTGGACAGATATATCAGACAGAGGCATGCAGCCCCAGGGAGCGGCACCTGGGCTCTGGGGAGGTCCAGACTCAGAGAGGGGAAGCAGGGAAAGAGGAGTCAGCAATCAGGGCCAGCAGAGCTCAGTGTGTCTGTGCGGCAGGGGTGGGATGCAAGGCCGGCGAGAGGAGAGGAGGCACAGGGTGTGAGTGCCAGGGGCTGAGGTGTGCAGGGCCTGAGGGGCAGCACCTGGCTGAAGCCAGGACAGACTTCACACTCTCCAATCAGACAGGTCACCTGAAGAGGGGCGGCCAAGCAGGTGGGGAGACCATGAACACCCCCTTCGCGGCCATGAGAACAGCATGTGCTGGTCCAGGAAATGGATCTCACAGTTTATGCTTCCAATTGGCAAAAAAAAATAAAGTCAGGAATTTCTCAAAAAAGAAAAAAAAAAAAGGAATTTCTCGGGTTTGCTCAAGAAAACCCAAAAGGTCTGGCAATCAAAGGGACTAAAATGCAGGCAAGTCTTGGCAGGCAGCCTGGGAGGGCGTGGCAGGGAGGGCAGAGTGGCCCTGAGCTGCCTGCCCCTCAGGACCAGGAGCGCCTGCTGGTTCCCCTGTGGGCCCACAGAGCAGTCAGCAGCTGCCTGTGAGTTGCACAGCAGGGCCAGGCCAGGGCCCCTCTGCAGGGCTCTCTGGTGCAGACCATGTACAGCTCTCCCCGCGGCGGCAGAGAAGCCCAGGTGACCGCTGGGCTGCTGGGAGCTGGCTGTGGCCTTCTTTAAGCAGAACCACCGTGAGCGCAGCTGCCAGGTCGGGATCACTTGGACCCTGTCTGCGGCAGCTGCCTTGAACAGCAGCACAATGTCATCCTACAGAGCCACGCAGCCGCAAGCCCCACCTCTGTGCATAAGCAACCTGCCCCCGACAGAGGCTGCTGTGGCTGCCTAGTGGCCAGAGAAGTCTCGTAGCCTCTAAGGACTGGGGGTGCTTGTGCTCCTTCGGGCCGCTCCTCTCCCTGTTTCCCCAGTAAGCACAGGGTGAAGTGGAGGCTGGGGTCACATCCAAGAAGCAGCAGAACTTCCCCTTGCTCTGCCTCCACCAGACTGCCCCTGAGTCTAAGTCAGAGGCGGTGTCACCCAGACCAAGGGACCCGTGGTCTTTGAGAGCTTGGCTGCAGCCTACTCACAGGCTTACAGCAGGCGGCACCCAGTTCCCCAGGAGACCCGTGAGGACTGGCCTCGGCCAAACCTCTCCACCCGCCCCCAGCCCCCACTTGTTTTCCCTGCAGCAGCTGCCCACCCCCACCCTGGGGCCCCTTCCTCAACTCTGCCCCCACAACCCACAAGACTTATTCAAGAGTTATTCACCGCTGTTAAAAACAGCGATAAACTGACAAAAACTGTGAGATTCAGAGTTAAGGAAATTAACCACAGGCTTGCAGCAACATAGGGAACATTGAGTCGGGAAAACAGCAGAAGCTGGGTGAGAACGGGAGCTCCAGGGTGTTTTCACTCACTCCCGTCCTATTCCTAACTCAGCGGCACCCTGAACAGTAGCGGCCAGAGAGAGCAGAACCCAGCTGGGGTCTTTCAAAGCCCCTCCCAGAGAAGAGTCAGAGTCAGCATCTGACTCTGCCAGGGGTTCCCTAGAAGACCCCCTCAAAAGAGTCATCTTGGCCGGGTACAGTGGCTCACACCTGTAATCCCAGCACTCTGGGAGGCCAAGGCAGGCGGATCACAAGGTCAAGAGATCGAGACCATCCTGGCCAGCATGGTGAAACCCCGTCTCTACTAAAAAAAAACAAAAAAAACACACACACAAAAATTAGCTGGGTGTGGTGACATGAGCCTGTAATCCCAGCTATTCAGAGGCTGAGACAGAAGAATCCCCTGAACCTGGGAGGCGGAAGTTGCAGTGAGCCAAGATCACGCCACTGTACTCCAGCCTGGGCAACAAAGTGCAACTCCATCTCAAAAAAAAAACGGGGGGGTCATCTTTATCCAGCCCCACCGGAGCTCAGCCAGGGCTAAAAGCCTCTCTCTGGGGGCATTTGTCCGAGGCTTTCCTCACAGCTGCCTGAGGGATGGGTAACAGCTGGAGCCAACAAGAGACTGCCCAAAAAGCTTCAAAGGAAACGCCGAGGCATGAGATGTCCACTGGAGCTCTGCAAGGCTCCATATTCCTGGGAACCTAGGCCAGGCATACAAACAGCACTGTGCTCAGGAGGGACCAAGGAGGCCCTGAGGCCTCACCTCCCGCTGACCTTGCTCTCTGCACAGGCAGGAAGTGAAGGCTAGGGAAGAGCTGCCTGCTGCCTGCTGAGCGTGGAAGGCAGCCCCTCCGAATGCACACGGAGCCCTCAGCAAAGACCCGGAGAGTCCTTAGTTTAGAGAAATCGCCATGCAGTTATTAGCTAACCACTTGGTTATAAGCTAACCAAGTAGAGACGTCAGTGGCCACATACAATAAAGAATAAGAGTCTACAAAGTCAGTCCCAAAAAGTCACCAACTAAGCACCAACAACAGAATCCTGGGTGGTTTCCAAAGTTACCACATTAAATTATTCGAAATGTTCAGCTTTCAATTAAAAAAGTACGAGATACATGAAGGAACAAGAAACCACGACCTGCATACACTGCTGGAAGGAAAGTGAAATGCAGTCATTTTGGAAAACAGTCTGAGGTTCCTTGAAAGGGTCAACATAGGGCCGGGCACGGTGGCTCAAGCCTGTAATCCCAGCACTCTGGGAGGCCGAGGCGGGTGGATCACGAGGTCAACAGATCGAGACCATCCTGGTCAACATGGTGAAATCCCGTCTCTACTAAAAATACAAAAAATTAGCTGGGCACGGTGGTGTGTGCCTGTAATCCCAGCTACTCGGGAGGCTGAGGCAGGAGAATTGCCTGAACCCAGGAGGCGGAGGTTGCGGTGAGCCGAGATCGCGCCATTGCACTCCAGCCTGGGTAACAAGAGCGAAACTCCGTCTCAAAAAAAGAAAAAGGGTCAACATAAAGCTACCACGTGACACGGCAGTTCTGCTCCTAAGTGTAACCCAAGAGCAGTGAAAACTGAAGTCCACCAAAGGCTTCTGTGCAGATGCTCACAGCGGCACTACTCACAACAGCTGAAAAGTGCAAACGATCCCTGTGTTCACCCACGAGCAAGCGGATAAACAAAACGTCATCCATCCATACGACGGAATGATATCTAGCCATAAAAAGGAATGGTACTGACACACGCTACCACGTGGGTGAACCTGGAGGGTGTTATGCTCAGTGAAGTGCGCCAGTCACCAAAAGACACACGTACGATTCCAGCTCCACGAGAAGGACTCCACTCACACGAGGTGCTTAGTGTTGTCAAATTCATAGAGACAGAAAGTAGGTGGTAGTTGCCAGGGGCTGGGGGGGGAGGCGCTGGGGAGTTAGGTTTAATGGGAATGGAGTTTCACTTCGGGGACGATGGAAGGAGTTCTGGCCATGGATGGTGGTGACCGATGGCCGCACAGCTCTGTGAATGTACTAAAAACCACTGAATTGTACCCTATAAAAGTCTGAATTTTATAGCGTGTGGAGTATTTTTTTTAATTCAGGAAGGAGAAGGAGGATGGGGAATGAGGCTTATATCCTGAATGTCACAATCGCTCTGAGGCTGAAGGGAAAAGAGGAATCAGCAACGGAAACTTAGGAGGCAGGAGGCAGGGATGGAAGGGGATGAATCCAGCAGGGCCCGGGGGAGAACAGAAGGAGAGCTGGCCTGAGGATCTGGTGGCATGGAGGCCACTGGGGACCCCGCATTTCAGCAGTGTGGATTCAAGAGAATTGGAAAACAGAAAATGATGATAGTGAGTATAGGGGAAAAGCATGTGCAAGCCGCTGGTGTGGGAAGCGCGTGTGTAAAAGTGCATCCCTCAAACAGCCCGGGGATGGGCCAGTGCAGCAGGGATGCTGTATTCTGGGGACACTCACGTGTGCGGGGTACCTCGGCCGCCCTCCAGTAGCGATGACGATGTGGTCAGCTGACAGCAGAATCTGAGAAGAAAGCGAAAGCCGTGGGTCAGACGGATGCACAGTGGTCACGCACCGGAGGGCCTGAGCACCGCAGACCATGGCCAGCAGTTCCCACGGCCCCTGCCCTGCAATTTGGAGCTTCGTCCAGCAGTTCAGAGGCCCCACGGAGCTGGAATCCCATCAACAGGCAGCTGGGTGGGAGGGGGATAGGCAAAAAGGACAGGCGGACGTCCTAACTCCAACCACTTCACAGTGTACAAAGCACCCTCAAATCCCCACAAAATCCTGCAAACAGTCTGTGGTCAGAAACCCCATTGCCATGTTACTCCAAGGAGCGGAGCAGCAAAGTATTTGATCATTTTAAAGACACATGCCCAGCCTCAAAGGAAGCCATCTTTTCGATTCCAACAGCACGTGTTACTGAGGACAGCACCCAGGACAAACACAGGGGCAGTTGGTGCCCCAGGTCTGCAGAAGGGTCCACGCGGAGCCAGCAAGTGAGTCAGAGACTCACCTCTTTCCCACCTTTGGCAACACCACGAACTGTGTGCTTGTCAACAAAGCCAGCTTTGACGTTAAAGTACTTGACTTTTCTGAAAGATAAAGATTAGATTTTCAAACATTTCCTCTGCAAATTAAACCTCACCAATCAGATCAATTAGGGAGCAGGATAAAAGGGAGCTCCAGCCCTCAGCAGGGCCTAGTGCTGTGGCTCAGCTGGGGCAAGAGGCAAGTGGCCACCACGCTGAGAAGCATGGAGGGGATGTGGGGGCACCTCGCCAGTCCCCCAGAGATCCTGGCAACATGTTGACCACAGGTGTCCAAGCAGGGACAGAGGCCAGCTCGGCACAGTCCTGAGAGGCCACGTACAGCCGTGGTGTGCAGCGAGGGGTGGCTGGACCTCTCTTGGGGACAGTCCTCACCACGTAGACATGTTCCAGCAGGGAGCTGTGGCACCCACCAGCTGGCATCACATTCTGCCTTTAGGGGTGCAGTGACACCAAGAGAATGGGCATGACAAGGCTGGCGAAATGGTGGCCGGGCGCATGTGCACGGGAACCAATGACCTACACTGCTTTTTTTTTTTTGAGACAAGAGTCTCACTCTGTCACCCAGGCTGGAGTGCAGTGGCATGATTTTGGCTCGTTGCAACCTCTCTACCTCCCAGGTTCAAACATTCTCTTGCCCCAGTTCTCGCCTCTGCCTCCCGAGAAGCTGGGATTACAGTTTGCACCACTATTCCGGCTAATTTTTATATTTTTAGAAGAGATGGGGTTTCGCCATGTTGGCCAGGCTGGTCTTGAACTCCTGACCTCAGGTGATCCACCCACCTCAGCCTCCCAAAGTGCTAGGATTATAGGCATGAGCCATCACGCCCTGCCCTTATTTTTTTTAGAGACGGCCTCGCTCTGTCACCCAGGCTGGGGTGCAGTGGCACGATCATAGCTCACTGCAGCCTCCTCTCAAGTAACTGGAACTCCAGACATGGGCAACCACAGCTGGCTAGTTCGTTTTATTTTTTGTAGGGATGGGGGTCTCACTATGTCGCTCAGGCTGGTCTCCAACTCCTGGGCTCAAGTGATCCTCCCACTTTAGCCTCCTAAAGTGCTGGGATTACCAGCATGAGCCACTGCACCTGGCCGACACTTCCTAATGACAGAAAGGCCATGCTGCAGCAAGGGTTCTGGGAAGGTTCCGCCTCCTGCTTGAGCCTGCCCTCTCCCCACCCACACCCTGTGCCTCCGTGGGCGGTCTAGGCCTCTGTGGGCAGTCTAAGCCTCCGTAGGCTGTCTAAGCCGTGTGAAGCTCTCTCGGCAAGAACCCTTCAATCACAGGTTGGCTTCCTCGACAGCCAGGAAGCAGCTATGGGACACAGCCACACGATGCTCATGGCAGCACTTTTCAGAAGAGTGAAAAAGCAGAAAGAGCCAAAGTGCACCCTGGCCTCCTACAGGTGGCTCTGGGGCAGGCAGTGGGCTGGGCCTGTTTGGTGCCTGCCCAGGAGCTGCGTAGGGCAGGGAGGAAAGAGGGCAGAGCCTGCTGACCCCAGGAAACTGCACCAGGGGATACAGATCCCCACAGAGAAATGCAGAAACTCCACAACACAATGTGGCTTAGCTCCCTGGATAGGGGGAGAGCTCGTGAGGCCCAGGTAAAGGGCAAGCAGTTGGCTTCCTGGCTCTGCTTTCCTGGATTTAACGGGCACAAAACTGCTCCCTGCTGTGAAGCCCCAGGAAGATCCCCCTGGAGCCAAGCAAATGGTGCACGAGAAGAGCCATCAGACCTGTGCAGGACCAGTGTCCCCTCCACAGCCCATGGGGCACAGGCAGGGCCACAGCCCTGGGAGAAAGCCTGGGAGGCACTGGGAGGCAGTGCCAGATTCAGGCACCTGCTATGCTGGCAGCTGAGCCCCAGGAGGAGGCTGCAGGTCATGGGAGCATTGGCCTCTGCGCTGGGGATCCCCCAGGAGCTGACAGGAATGGCGACCAGATAAGGACATTTGCTCAGTAGAAAGCACCAGGCCCCTGCAGCCACACCCAAGGAGCTGGAGCTGTGTAGTAAGAGCGGGGTTCACGGGGCGGAGGCTTACAACTGGGATGGCCCTCACCACGTTATCAGCCCCAGGCGCAGTCATGTCCATGCTCTCTGGCCTAAGGCCTCCCAGCCCCAAGTGCCTCCTCCCTATGCAGCCCTGGGCTCCGGCCATTCTGCCAATGTGGCCTCACTCATTCCTTGGCACCTCCAGGCTCTGCTCAGCAGCAGCGGGCAGGCTCCCCTTCCCCTGCGGTCACTCCCACCCATCCTTGTCCTCGTCTCTACCCATGAGCAGGAACCTGAACCCCCAGAGCCTGCCAGGGCATGCTCTGCAGTCAGTAAGTGTGTGTCCAGGCACAAAACACCCAAGAAAAGGCCCAGAGTGCAGCCCACTCCCCAAGGAAGCTTCAGTACCTGTCATGCAGCTGGACACGGTGGCCCCAGTTCAAGGATTTCACATGATTTTGAACAGCTTCTGCCATCTTCCTCCTGTGAACATACAAAACAAAATATAAAAGCACAACACAGGTGTTAGCTGCAGAGTCTCACAATGGACTATTAGATTCAGATGTACAGCCGGGAGCAATGGCTCATGCCTGTAATCCAAGCACTTTGGAGGCCAAGGCGGGCTGATCGTCTGAGGTCGGGAGTTCAAGACCAACCTGACCAACATGGTGAAATCCCGTCTTTACCAAAAAAACAAAACAAAACAAAAAAAGATTCAGATGTACATTAATAGAAGTATCAGAAAATGAGAGTGCTTTTAAAGGTGGCAAAACACGACATCCATCCCCACGAGCCACCACCTGTCCCGGGCTTGGGACTGTGGAATTTTGGACTCACAGAAAACAGGGGCTCTGACCCACAGCTATCCAGATGCAGCTTCTCTGTGCCCCAAAGGCTACCCCCTGCAGGCAGAGGCCTATCTGAGCTACTGTGGGTATCTGTGTGCTGGGCCACGTGGTCCCCTTCCCAAAAGAACTCAGCTGAAGCGGCCTCCCACCCTGCACTCCTGGCCTTGGAGATGGACTGTTCTTGGTGGGGCTGTGCCGTGCATGGCAGCAGCATCCCTGGGCTCCCCTGAGGAGGGGAGCAAACCCTTCCCCAGTGACAACCACAACTGTCTCCAGACATTCCCAGATGTCTGAGGCAGAGGGCAAGGAGTCACCCCTGGCTGAGAAACCCATCCTACGGCACACTTCCTGGAAAGGTTCACGGAGGATAAGCCTCCTCTTCCTCCTCCAACCAAGAGTAGCAGAAAAGCACCCGAATGCCACAGCGCCAGGTCCCTACCAGTCGTGCAGCACGGGCTGGGCCACCTCCCAGCCATAATGGGGGGCGTCTCGGATCAGGCCCCCCAGTAGCGCTGCCTGGTGCATCAGCTTCTTGGGAATGCAGCCGACGTTGACGCAGGTGCCGCCAAGGCCCCACCGGGTGCCTGGGACGGGGGAAGAGCACATTTGAATTCATGTTCAGGTGACCACTGGAGACTTCCCTGTTCTTCTAGGGCGTGTGGAATTCCTTGAAGTTGTTTTGTAACTCTAACAGGGCCAGCTGACATGCCACACGAACGTGATCGCTATTTTAATTAAAAATAAAAATAGGCCAGGTGTGGTGGCTCACACCTGTAATCCCAGCACTCTGGGAGGCTGAGGCGGGTGGATCACCTGAGATCAGGAGTTTGAGACCAGCCTGGCCAACACCGCAGAAACCACGTCTCTACTAAAAATACAAACATTTAGCTGGGAGTGGTGGCATACGCCTGTAGTTCCAGCTACTCAGGAGGCGGAGGCACAAGAACTGCTTCAACTTGGGTGGCAGAGGTTGGCAGTGAGCCGAGATTGCGCCACTGCACTCCAGCCTAGGCAACAGAGCTAGGCTGTTTCAATTTTTTAAAAAATTTAGTTCTCACCTCTGTCATCTAACCTGGAGTGCAGTGGTGCCATCATAGCTCACTGCAGCCTCAAACTCCTGGGCTCAAGTGATCAAGGTCTGCCTTGGCTTCCCAAAGTGCTGTGAGTACAGGTGTGGGCCACTGTACCTGGCCAGAGTTGTTTTTGAGAACAGTGAAGAACTTTAAAGTAATGACGTATGAGACAGGACACTGTCCAGAGACCACGGATAGCAGGGCTGAGGGACTCTGGCGTCAGCTGCCCTCTGTACAGGAACCAGGCCCACCTCCCCCCTCCTTCCCCAGGACACCCGGCTCCCATAGGTGCTGCCTACCTCGGGGAGAAGGTTCCACATAGTCCACCACGGCCACCTTCCTTCCCAGCTGGGCAGCTGAAAGGATAAGGAGAGCGGCAGGTGAGCACGGGGGAGCTGGCTCAGGACCCAATGAGAACGGGCGCTCCTCGGGGCCTGTGAGGTCCGCAAGAGCATGGTTAGGGCCTGGGCCTGCGGCTGCCCACAGTGGCTAAGTGGCGCAATGCTAGGGCCCCTGATCTTCCTCAGTGCTCTGGCCAGCTGAGCCGTGCCACCTGCTGGCTCTGCACTAAGTCTCTCAGCCTCCTGCTGCCACTGCCCACCCAGGTGCACTGCCCACAGGCAGGAGCCCTCAGACCTCTCTGGGCCTGCAGCCTTTGGACCACCCACCCCTCACACTGCTGGCATCTGCAGCGCCACACAAGCCCAGTATCCACCCAAGCATCCCTGGGTGGCATTCCCCAGGTAGCCACCCCACTGAGAATGGCTCCTGACTCAGAGGCTCTCCCTTGCCCCCTTCCCAGTGCAGCCAGAGCCCCCTAGATGGGTACTGGCTGCCTCACCCTCAGGACCAGGACACCAAAGCTCAGAAGTGACACAGCAGCCCCAGGGTGGGCCAGCCCCAGAGTGAGAGCTGAGACCTGACTCCAAACCACACTTTCAGCTGCAGAGCCGCCTAGTGACCCTACCGGCCATCAATGGGGCCCCCCAGGGCCACAGGGTCTGAGGCCAACTCAGAAACCATTAGCCAAGACCGGGTACAGGGGCTCACACCTGTTATCGCAGCATTTTGGGAGGCTGAGGCAGGTGTATCACTTGTGGTCAGGAGTTCGAGACCAGCCTGGCCAACATGGTAAAACCCGTCTCCACTAAAATAAACATGGTATACATGTACTTATGCGACAATCCTGCAGGGTACAGGACGCGCACATGTACCGCAGAGCCAAAGTACAGTAAAAAAATAAAAATTAAAAATTAGCTGGCATAGTGGCACGTGCCTGTAGTCCCAGCTACTCGGGAGGCTGAGGCAGGAGAATCGTTTGAGCCCAGGAGGCAGAGGTTGCAGTGAGACGAGATCGTGTCACCCCACTCCAGCCTGGGTGACAGTGCAAGACTCCGTCTCAAAAAAGGAAAAAAAAAATTAGCCAGGGCTAATTTCAAGCTTCCCTTTGGCTGGGCTTGGGTACTACACTGGCAAACTTCAGGCCCTGGACTCAACTGACCCCAGGGCACGTGTAAATCTCATGAACCCTAAAATGCTACAGAATGTGTTCAATTCATGGCTACCACAAAGCAAGATTAGAAAAGTTTTGTAAGAGTTCATTTTAAAAATCCGTTTGCTCACTGAATGAATCCTGGGATTCCCTGGCTCAATTTAAAAGCTCAGGCCTTGGCCTTCAAAAAGCTAATGTTGTCCAGATGCAGTGGCTCACGTCCGTAATCCCAGCACTTTGGGAGGCCCAGGCAGGCAGATCACCTGAGGTCAGGAGTTCAAGACCAGCCTGGCCAACATGGTGAAACCCTGTCTCTACTAAAAATACAAAAATTAGCAGAGTATGGTGGCAGGGTCCTGCAGTCCCAGCTACTCAGGAGGCTGAGGCAGGAAAATTGCTTGAACTCAGGAGGTGGAGGTTGCAGTGAGCGAGACAGCACCACTATACTCCAGAATGACTGACAGAGCGAGACTACATCTCAAAAATAAACAAGCTCATGTCCACAAGGTGCAGTAGCTCACATCTGTCATCTCAACACGTTGGGAGGCCAAGGTAAAGAGATGGCTTGAGCCCGGGAGTTTGAGACCAGCCTGGGCCACACGGCAAAACCCCGACTCTATAAAAAATATAAAAATTAGCTGTGTGTGGCCGGGCGCGGTGGCTCAAGCCTATAATCCCAGCACTTTGGGAGGCCGAGGCGGGTGGATCACAAGGTCAAGAGATCGAGACCATCCTGGTCAACATGGTGAAACCCCGTCTCTACTAAAGATACAAAAAATTAGCTGGGCATGGTGGTGCATGCCTGTAATCCCAGCTACTCGGGAGGCTGAGGCAGGAGAATTGCCTGAACCCAGGAGGCGGAGGTTGCGGTGAGCCAAGATCGCACCATTGCACTCCAGCCTGGGTAACAAGAGCAAAACTCCGTCTCAAAAAAAAAAAAAAAAAATTAGCTGTGTGTGGTGGTGTGCACCTGTGGTCCCAGCTGCTCAGGAGGCTAAGGTGTCAGGATGGCTTGAGCTTGGGAGGTGGAGGCTACAGTGAGCCGAGATTGTGCCACTGCACTCCAGCCTGAGTGACAGAGCAAGACAGCATCTCAAAAAAACAAAAAGCCAGTGCCCAACTCCCATACCTGACCATGACGGAGCACCAGAGCCCAGATTCACCCTCCCCCGGAGGCAAACCCAAAACCCAGGTCAAATGCATGAAACAACAGGCTTTGAGGTACTGGACATCAGGCAATGAAGGACCTGAGAGGCAGGAAACAAACATGGTGGGCCCTGGGGAGTCTCCAGGACCCAGCGCTGCAGGCTGGGGGAGGCTGGGGAGAGGCCAGGGCGGGACAGGACTGAGAGCCTGGGGAGACTGAGGCAGCCAGAGGTCACTCAGAGAAGACGGTGAGGGGGCGCTGCCCAGAGGATCTGGGAGACCCGAATGGCGCATGTGTCTTGGGGAGCTACCGACAGCAGGGACAGAACCACCTGGAAGGGCTGGAGGGGACCGTGCCCACACAGGGCAGGAGACAGTGCCTGTTCCAAGAAGCCAGACTGGGAAAAGCATATTATTCCTGGGGCATTGGGTCATGCCTCCGTAGTTGAGAATAATGAGCCCTGGACTGGGCGCTGCTCCATACACACCTAAGAAGTCTTTTGTAGAAGACCCAAAGGGGTCAAACTGACTCTCTTTTTTTGAGACGGAGTTTCGCTCTTGTTACCCAGGCTGGAGTGCAATGGCGCGATCTCGGCTCACCGCAACCTCCGCCTCCTGGGTTCAGGCAATTCTCCCGCCTCAGCCTCCCGAGTAGCTGGGATTACAGGCACGCACCACCAGGCCCAGCTAATTTTTTGTATCTTTAGTAGAGACGGGGTTTCACTATGTTGACCAGGATGGTCTCGATCTGTTGACCTCGTGATCCACCCGCCTTGGTCTCCCGAAGTGCTGGGATTACAGGCTTGAGCCACCGCACCCGGCCCAAACTGACTCTTAATAACAACTGCATCCCAGAACAGAGCTCGATATTTCTAGAAATACAAAAATCTCCAGAACCCAGCAAGGTAAATTCAAGCGTATGCCATGCAAACAAAAATTACCAGTCACACAAAGAAGCAGGAAAATACAACGACAGAGGGGGAAAAAAGTCAGTCAATGGAGACTCGGAAGTGACACGGATGTCAGAATCAGCAGAAAAGACCAATGAAACAGGCATTCTAACTAGTCCGTATGTCTTCCTTTTTATTTCCTTGGTTAGATGCCTCAGTTCTGTGCCCTATCTGCACCTCACCACATATGATAAACTATCTGCTCATGTGTCTGTCTTGGTAGCTAAACTGAACTCCGTGAGTCAGGGGTTTTGTCCTGGTTTGTGTTTGTTGTTCTGGGTCCTGGCCGAGAGCTTGGACCACATTAAGTATTCAGATGGTCTGCTGAAGAAATTAACATGTGAAAAACAAACCTTCCTCACAGAACACTGTTCCTCCTTCATTGTTCAAGATCCCAGACCTTTGCGTCACTCTTCCCCTGGCTACTCCCTCCCGGAAGTTCTCTCTCCTTCCTTCGACTTCAGGGTGGTTGCATAAACCTCTGATGCATTCCAGCTTGTACTATTTGGTAGCTACTTCTCAGTCACCCAGACTGAAGAGCCGGCTCACCGCAACCTCAGCTCCAGGGTTCAAGCAATTCTCTTGCCTCAGCCTCCAAAGTAGCTGGGATCACAGGCATGCACCACCATGCTAAGCTAATTTTTTTGTATTTATAGTAAAGAGGGGTTTCACCATGTTGGTCAGGCTGGTCTTGAACTCCTGACCTCAGGTGATCTGCCCGCCTTGGCCTCCCAAAGTGCTGGGATTACAGGCATGAGCCACCGTGCCCGGCTGGGAAGGATCTTATATGCAATGTGTTCTACCTACTTACCTTAAGTTTGAGTCTCCTTCATAACACCCTTACCTAGGCCCGGTACCTTTGTCTGGAAATGTACTGCCTTCCCAAGTGGCCATTTAATTGTGGTAACTCTCCCTATATAAAATTCTTCCTCGTATTCATTGGAAATGTTTTCCTGTAACTCTTAACCATCTCCACCCCGTCTCCCACATGCCCACTCTTTAAAATTTAAAACAATTTGTTTTTTTTCCTTCCCCTTAAATTTTCTCCTTTTAATTCCTTCAGTGACGAGTCTCCAGGATAGATCCCTTCAACTAAGACAGTTTAGGGCACTTCTCTCCAGATGACCCACCTTCTCCAGACCTCTGTTTAGAAGGGACTGCGACGCTCCCAGCAGGAAGTCTAAGGCCATAGAAATAGCTGGCAACTTGTCCCAGCTCTGGGTTATATCAGCCTTGAATTCAGTCGCATCAAACATCTGACTTATAGAAGTTAACACAGCAGGCTGGGTGCAGTGGCTCACGCCTATAATCCCAGCACTTTGGGAGGCTGAGGCGGGCAGATCACCTGAGGTCAGGAGTTCGAGACCAACCTGATCAACATGGTGAAAGCTTGTCTCTACTAAAAATACAAAATTAGCCGGGTGCGGTGGCAGGTGCCTGTCATCTCAGCTACTCGGGAGGCTGAGGCAGAATTGCTTGAACCCAGGAGGCAGAGGTTGCAGTGAGCCAAGATCGCGCCAGTACTCTCTGGCCTGGAGACAGAACAAGATAGATTCCGTCTCCAAAAAAAAAAAGGCAAAATAAAGCTGAAATAATTCATTACCACAGAGTCATATTACAGGAAATGCTAAAGGACGTCCTTAAGATGGAAGAAAATTACCAGACGGAAATGCAATCCTCACAGAGGAAAGAAGAGCACAGAAATACATGGCTGAGTATGTGAGATCTTCTGCCACTATTTAAGTATATTTTAAACAAAAACAATGATGTGCTGTGGATTTATAACATGTAACAGTAAAACGCATAATAACACAAAATGAAGGTTTAAAGGGTAGAATAAAAGCACGCTCTTTTTAGAGTAGATTGACAAGTTAGGGGACATGCCATAAACCCCAAAGCAACTCAAAATCAATCAAAGCCCTAACTGTAAGAGCCTGAACTATAAAACTCTTAGGAAAAAACACAGGCGTAAATCTTTGTGACCTTGGATTAGGCAACAGTTTCTTAGATATGATACCAAAATCGTAAGCAACAAAGGAAAAAAAAAGATAAATTATATTTCATCAAAATTTTAAACTTTTGTGGCACAAAGGTCACCATCAAAAAAGTGAAGAGGCCAGGCACGGTGGCTCACATCTAAATACCAGCACTCTGGGAGGCGGAGGCGGGAGGACCACCTGAGGTCAGGAGTTCGAGACCAACCTGACCAACATAGCGTAACCCCGTCTCTACTAAAAGTACAAAAATCAGTCAAGTGGGCTGGCCCACACCTGTGGTCCCAGCTACTCAGGAGGCTGAGGTGGGAGAACTGCTTGAGCCAGAGAGGCAGAGGTTGCGGGGAGCAGAGATTGCACCACTGCACTCCAGCCTAGGTGACAGAGTAAGACCCTGTCTCAAAAAGCAAAACAAAAAAAACGGCTGAAATGTCCAGAAGAGCCACATCCATGGATATAGGAAGTAGACTAGTGGTTTGTCAGGGGCTGGGGAGAGCAGGGAACAGAGAGTCACTGCTAATGGGTACAGGGTATTTTGGAGAGAGACTAAAACGCTCTAAACTTGACTGTGGTGCTTGCTGCACAATTTCGTGACTACACTAAAAAGCATTGAATAATGCATTTTAAATAAGTGATTCACAGTTGACCCTTGAGTAACACAGGTTTGAACTGTGTAGGTCCACTCAGACATGGAGCTTTTTTCAATAAATATAATCCCTTGACTGGGCACAGTGGCTCATGCCTGTAATCCCAACACTTTGGGAGGCCGAGGCAAGTGGATCACCTGAGGTCAGGAGTTTGAGACCAGCCTGGCCAACGTGGTGAAACCCTGTCTCTACTAAAAATACAAAAATTAGCCAGGCATTGTGGCGTGCACCTGTAATCCCAGATACTCAGGAGGCTGAGGCAGGAGAATTACTTGAACCCCAGAGGTGAAGTTTGCATGCAGTGAGCCGAGATCTTGCCACTGCAATTGCACTCCAGTCTGGGTGCAAGAGCGAAAGTCCATCTCAAAAAAATATACATAATCCCTCCATATTAGCAGATTCCAAATCCGTAGCCAAACGCACATTGAAAATACGGTATTCAGCTGGGCATGGTGGTTCATGCCTATAATTCGGCACTTTGGGAGGCTGAGGCAGGTGGATCGCTTGAGCTTAAGAATTCAAGATCAGCCTGGGCAACGTGGTAAAACCCCTCTCTACTAAAAAATATAAAAATTAGCTGGGCATTCTTGCAGTAAAACAAGCCTAAAACAGAATTAAAAAAAAAAAAGAAAAGAAAAATTCGCTGGTCATAGTGGTGCCTGTGGTGCCAGTCACTCAGGAGGCTGAAGTGGGAAAATCGCTTGAACCGAGGAGGTAGAGGTTGCAACGAGCCAAGATCACACCACTGCACTCCAGCCTGGGAGGCAGAGCAAGCCTCTGTCTCCAATAAAAAGCCAACGAAAAAGGAGGCCATAGGGTGGGCCCTGATTCAGAAGGACAGGTGTAAGCAGAGATCAGGACACAGACATGCACAGGGGGTTGACGATGGCCATCTGCAGCCCAAGCGAGAGGCCTCAGAAGAAAGCAGCCCTGCCCACACCTTGATGCCTTCCAGCCTCCAGAGCTGAGAGACAATAAGCATGTGTTCTTTCAGCCGCCCGGTCTGCTACAGTCTGTTACGGCAGCCCCCGCAGACTAACGGGGCGGAGGACACACCCACCATCTTGACTGTGGCACCGGTTGCAGGGGCGCATGCACATGTCAGGAATGATCTGGACTGTGGCGCCGGCTGCAGGGCGCATGCACATGTCAGGAATGATCTGGACTGTGGCGCCGGCTGCAGGGCGCATGCACGTGTCAGGAATGATCTGGACTGTGGCGCCGGCCGCAGGGCGCATGCACATGTCAGGAATGATCTGGACTGTGGTGCCGGCTGCAGGGCGCATGCACGTGTCAGGAATGATCTGGACTGTGGCGCCGGCTGCAGGGTGCATGCACATGTCAGGAATGATCTGGACTGTGGCGCCGGCCGCAGGGCGCATGCACATGTCAGGAATGATCTGGACTGTGGTGCTGGCTGCAGGGCCCATGCACATGTCAGGAATGATCTGGACTGTGGCACCGGCTGCAGGGCCCATGCACATGTCAGGAATGATCTGGACTGTGGCACCGGCTGCAGGGTGCATGCACATGTCAGGAATGATCTGGACTGTGGCACCGGCTGCAGGGGCACATGCACATGTCAGGAATGATCTGGACTGTGGCACCGGCTGCAGGGCGCTTGCACATGTCAGGAATGATCTGGACTGTGGCACCGGCTGCAGGGGCACATGCACATGTCAGGAATGATCTGGACTGTGGCACCGGCTGCAGGGGCACATGCACATGTCAGGAATGATCTGGACTGTGGCGCCGGCTGCAGGGCGCTTGCACATGTCAGGAATGATCTGGACTGTGGCACTGGCTGCAGGGGCACATGCACATGTCAAGAATGATCAGGTTACCCATGTGGACGTGTACAGTTCATCTCAACAAAGCTGCAAAACCATGTCATCCTCCACAGGGAAATGCTCCTGTCACCAAAGGCGAAGACACACCCAGCACCCCACATTCTGGATTAAAGGGGACTCAGGTGTCTGCAGCTACAGCATGGGCGTGAACTCGCAGCCCAGGTGCCTCATCTGCTATAAAGAACAGCACCAGGCCTAATCGCCGCCTGTGCCATCCATTTCTGGGAGTGGCTCTGAGGGTCCAGTGTGGTGCTGATCCCCGATCAACCTTCCCAGGTTCCTACCCACTCCCCAGCCCCCCGGAGCAAGAGCAGTGGATTTCCTTTATGCCATCCATGCTTCTAAAGCCCAAAACTGGACATCAGAGAAGCACAGCTTCAGGTCCAAAGTGCCCGGTTAACTCCCTCTCATTTCAGCCCCACCTCCCTCTCATCCCCTCTCCTCCCCATTCACCACACCTGCCCCTTTATCATGTTTAGACATGGCCAGAGCAGACCAGGAACTCCTACATCAGGGCACAGTGGTGGCCTGTGCACCATGCGCGTTAGGAGAGGACTGCAAGGTGTCATCTCTGAATACCTCTGGGACTGGCCCGTTTGCCCAACATCTTTACTGAATGCTCACTGGGTGCGAGGCCAAGTATAAGACTCAGCCAGCAGAACTGACCGTGAGCCCTGGTGGAAGCATCACCATGGCCATTGGGTACAGCAGACAAGGAGGAGTATGGCGGGCAACAGACCACAGCACAGAGGCCGCTGGGGTGACCCCAGCAGGGAGGCAGTGCATTCTGCTCATGGATGCTGTCTGGACAGCACCACCCTCTCTGGGGGCCCTAAAAGCTTTGAGGCCTTGCCACAATGGATATAGAATTCATACCTTCCTTGGCACAAGCCAGGCCGCCAGATCCCCCACCAATCACCAGGAGATCGTAGTCCCGCTGACCTGCTGAGGGAAGGGATGAGAGGTGAGAAGAAATGCAGCCAGCACAGGTCTGGGGCACACACCCAGCAGGACCCCCACAATTTCCAACGGGCTAAAAGCTCTCTGGTTAAACGTGGTGAGGGATCTATTGTATCAGAATGGGAGACTCCATTCTGTGACAGTCAGGGGTGACAAGGCACCATGCATCAGAGCAGAAAGAGTGACTCCGTACACATCGTCTGTGTAAACCCAGAGATCACGCCATACGGGGGCGAGGTTGGTCGTGTGTGTATGTGATCGTCTCTGCAAACCACGTTGCACACACACACCAGGCCAACTGCTCTGAACTCAAACTACCCAGTGTTCCGATCGAGACACAGAGCTATTTTCTTTTTTATTCTGTTTATTTTTGAGACAGCGTCTCACTCTGTTCACCCAGAAGATTATAGTCCCGCCGCCCTGCTGGGGGGAGGAATGAAAGGTGGGAAGGAATACGGCCAGCACAGGGCTGGGACACAGACCTGGAAGGGCCCCCATGACAGGAGCACAGTGGGGCAGTCACAGCTCACTGAAGCCTCTACCTCCTGGGCTCAAGTGATCCTCTAGCCTCAGCCTCCAGAAGAGCTGGGACTAGAGGCACAGACCACCATGTCTAGCTAATTTTTTGGGGTTTTGTAGAGACAGGGTCTGGCTATGTTGCCCAGGCTGGTCTCAAATACCTAGCCTTAAGCAATCCTCCCACCTCAGCCTCCCAAGGTCCTGGGATTACAAGCATGAGCCACCAAGATGGCCTAAAACATTTTGGAGTCCACACGCCTTTCAGTTGTGAAGTCGGCCCCATGTCACAAGTGAGCAAGAATAAAAGTACAAACAGCCCGTCACTCACAGCTGGCCAGTCCACACAGTCAGGGCCTCCGTGCGCCTGGCCGCAGTGACCCAGGAGGGAAGCCACCTGGGCACAGAGAGAGCTGCCTGGGCTCAGGTTTTATCCCTGGAATTCCTTTCAGGCTGGCTGTGGTGTCGCCTGGCCTCGGTCCTCCATGGTGGCTCACTGCACACAGGGCCACTCTCAGCCTTTTTAGTCTGCAAAAGCTGTCATCTGTGTCGACCCTGGAAGCTACTGGCGAGGCAGGAAGGCAAGGGGCAGCCAAAAAGGGAGGGATGGAGAAGAAGGAAGTGGAGGGAGGAAGTAGAGGGGGAAGTGCACTGAACTGGGCCTGAGGGACACCCACACCAGGCACCAGCCCGCTCCCTGGTACAGGAAGGAAGAAAGAATTGAAAGGCATCAGTCTGTTGGGGTGAGCGCAGGGTGGGGCTGATGACAGGAGTCTGGGTATAAAACAAGTAGTGCTCTCAGCCCGTCTGTAGATACAAGCCTGCCCAGATGAGAAGCACCACCCTGCCAGGGCATCTGGAGCTGGTCACTGCTTCAGACAAGGCCAAGAGGTTCCACGATCAGAGCAGGGTCTGTCATCCAAGGCTGGGCAACCTGCGCAGCACCAGCATCAGAGCCCAGCACGTGTCATGAGAAGGCTGAGCCTATCTTTGCAGCCACCTCCACCCTCCTAGGCAGGCAAGGCTGCAGAGAATACACCTGGAGTGCCACGTCCCTCTGCACCCCAGCTCTGCCGATGCCCCACAGCCGGGGGTCTAGAACCTGCACTCCTAAAGGATACAAGAGCTGGAACCGAGACGAGCCCTGTCTCACAGCTGAGAAAGCCTGGGAAGCTGCATCCAGGCACTCAGGCCATGGCCTGAAGCCAGCCTGCCCGACACCCAGACCCTTCCACGGTTTCACCTGGCAGCCAGCATCTGAGTGCTTGGTTCCAGCAGCCACTCTAAAGCACACTCAATTCCTAATTCAACTCAAGGGCTCTGGAAAGGCCTAAACTGCTGTAAATTATTCCGGTGGCTTTAATGTAAGTCTAGAGCACCAAGCACTGCTGGCTAGGGAGAAGCTGCCACCAGGTCCACTGGGGAGCATGCACCTGCTGATGGAGAAGCATCTCTCTCCTCCTGCTGTCTGGTGGCCAGAGGCTATCTACGTACCTCCCGTGGCGGTTGCCTGTTCTTGCTGCATACAGGGCCCCCGCTGGGTCATCCTGCCCCAAAGCCTCACACTGTGCCCCATCTGCTATCTCGGAGGGTGAGCAGCAGGCTGTGTGGATGTGCTTATCTCAGGCGGCTTGCTCTCCCCCTGTGTACACCCAGGAGCCCTCTCGGGCACAGGGGCGTCAATTGCAAGTGTAGGAAATTTGCCTTTAAGCACTTGGGAGTGCTGGGTAGCCTGAAGGGGAGGAAGGAACCCAAAAGTACCTCAACGGTAGGTAGGGCAGATGCTGCTCTGTGGGAGGAAGGGCTGGGTGGCAGGCATTACCTGGGGACACATTTGTGTACTCCAGTGCCCTGGGAATCCTCATAACTTTGCCCCTCACCCACTTTGGCCAGCTATACCCTCTCTGCCTGCAGGGCTTGGCCCCAGAAAGTGTCTGCCTCACCTGCCTGCTGACACATTGTCCATTAATTTTCTGCTCTGGGCCGGGCGTGGTGGTTCACACCTATAATCCTAACACTTTGGGAGGCCAAGGCAGGCAGATTACAAGGTCAAGAGATGGAGACCATCCCGGCTAACATGGTGAAACCCCATCTCTACTAAAAATGCAAAAATTAGCTGGGTAGCGCACACCTGTAGTCCCAGCTACTTGGGAGGCTGAGGCCGGGGAATTGCTTGAACATGGAAGGCGGAGGTTGCAGCCCTCCCTCCTGAGTCCACTGCTGGCCAAGGGCCAGCCACCCTGTCTCCCACAGCCACCATCCCTGAGCTGAGATCATGCCACTGCACTCCAGCCTGGCAACAGGCTAATCTCTAATAACAGGCCATCTCTAATAACAATAACAATTTTCTGCTCCTCTTTGAACCCACTGCCTGGTACAGGCCAGCAAAGAGCAGGAGCCCAGAGCTCATAGCAAGGGCCCAAGAGAATCGAGCACCGTACCAGCGAGAGCAAGAAGGCTCCCCCAAAATGTGCACCCACAGGCGGGCTGGCCACCTTGGGGTCCACCTCAGGGGCCTTCCCGTGCGGGTGCTTTCCCTACCTTGAGCTCTTTCCTGGCAGCAAGTGTCACTCTGGCTCCTGTTCAGGGGCTACATCAGCCACCTCCTCCAAGCCTGGGATGGAGCAGGTCTTCCTGCTCTAAAAGGAGAAACTGCAGGGCCTGTAGTCCCAGCTACTGGGGAGGCTGAAGCTGGAGGGTGAGTTGAGCCCAGGAGTTCAAGGCTGCAGAGAGCTATGACAGCACCACAGCACTCCAGCCTGGGCGACAGAGTGAGACTCTGTCTCAAAACAAAAAACAACAACAACAAAAACTGCACCCTGGGCCAGGCACAGTGGCTCACATCTGTAATCCCAGCACTTCGGGAGGCTGAGGCAGACAGATCACAAGGTCAGGAGTTCAAGTCCAGCCTGGCCAACATAGTGAAACCCCGTCTTTACTAAAAAAATACAAAAAACTGTACTCCAAAGTTGCTGTAGTGGGTCAGCATCCTCTCTAGGCCAATCAGTTCCTCCTTGCCCTAGTGAGGAGCAGGACCCTCCTTGCCCAGCTAGAATCCAAATGCTCTGGCCCAAGGCCATGGTTACTGGAAACCTGAAGGGCCCTGAGCTTGTGATCACAGGGGCAGCTCCTGTTTATGAGCCTTTTACGAGCACCAGGTGGGAGCATGGATGCATTTAACCTGACACACGCAGCCAGGAAGCTTTGAAAGATGGAGTGCCCTGGCTGAGGCTCTCAGGGCTCAGAAAAGCCACGAGGAGGTGACTGCCTCCCAGGACTCTATCGGGTCACCCTCCATCCTGGAGATCCCCAAGACCTCCATAGCAACACCTCTACCCATTCACACATGCTGTCAGCCCTCCCTCCCGAGTCCACTGCTGGCCAAGGGCCACCCACCCTGCCTCCCACAGTCGCCATCCCTGGGAAGGAGCCCTAACCACATCCTGACACCCCCTACACTCATCGCCTGTGGGGAGAGCTGCTCGCTGTCACAGGCGTCCAGGGGGCAGGGTCGAAGGCCCTGCTGCATGGTGGGGGACCATGTTGTCGTGCATGGAATGAAACTGGCCACACATAACAGATATGGCGGCGCTTTAGTCGGCTCTGGGGGAATCTGTCCTACAGGATGAGGGTAGAACCCTCCTGAATGACCAGGCACCCAGCTCCTGCTTCGAATGCTCAGTTATGATTACGGTCCTGACTTCGTCAACTGTTCCTCAGGGGCTCCAGGAGGATGAGTGTGTATCCTCCCCTTGCTCTGTGCAGCCTCTAACCTCTAGAGTCTAGGGATCTGGGGAGAAGGTAGGAGATGGGAGGTGGGAGGTCTGGCCAGTGGAGTCGGTGCCTGGTGACCTCAGGAGGTGGGACATCATCATCTTCAGCACTGTAGTTGTTACTGGGGCGCCAGCTATGGGACACCAAAGGTGCAGCCAGCACAGCAGGACCTTAAAGAAGGCACCCAGCCTCAGTTTCCCCATCTGGGAAGGGGGCTGCCTGTGGGCTAGAAGCAGCCCGGACTCCTGCGCAAGAGTAGATCACGGATACCCCCGCGGGGCCACCCCCACGGGGACACCCCGGCCCCCGCCACACAGACACCCCCACGAGAGCACCTCCACGAGGGCACCCCCACGGGACACCCCCGCCCCAGTCGCGCGGACACCCTCACGAGGGCACCCCCAGACGGACACCCAGGCTCCGGGCGCGCGGACACCCCCACGAGGACGCCCCGGCCGCGCGGCCACCCGCCACCAGGACGCCCCGGCCCCAACCTACCTACGGCGCCCTGCGCCGCGCCGCGCACCCCGCCCGCCACGGCCGGCGTCCGCCACCGGAAGCGCCCTCCCAGTCCCCGCAGCGCCGCCGCCATCGCCGCCATCGCCGCCATCGTCGCGGGGCCTCCCGGGCGGCTGGGGCTGCCCGCCGCGCTGCCTGCGCCCGCCGGGGCGGGTCCTGTCCCAGCGCGCGCCGCCGCACGAGAGGTGAGAGCGCCGCCCGGACGGGGGCCGGACTGGGGCCGGGGGCCTTCGGACCTAGGGCGGGACCTCCGGATAGGGTGTGGGAATTCCGACCCCCGTGAAGGGATCTGACTTTGGGCGGGGGTCTCCGGACCTGGGGGCAGGGATCTGACTTGGGGTGGGGAGCCCTGGATGGGGAGTGAAGAATCCGGACCTCGGTGAAGGGATCCGACTTCTGGTTGGGGGGGGTCTCCGAACCTGGGTCGAGGAGCTACGGATGGGGGTGGGGAATTCGGACCTTGGGTGGGAATCTTTGGACCGGGGTGGGATCCCCAGACTCCTTGTGGGAGGCTGAGGTTGAAGACCTGTGCTGGGGTGAGGGGCTCCAGATAGAGGTGGGAGATCCCGCTTCAAGACTAGGTTGGGGGTCCCGACCAGGAGGATAAGCCTGTCCCTGGAGTAGAGCTTGACCTGATGAGGCTGTGGCAGAGTCACAGGGGAGGGCCTCACTTGGTCCTTGGGACGGGATCAGACTCTCAGAGCTGGAGAGTTGCACGGGGCCTGGAGGAGGGTCTCTGGAGCCCGAGATTCAGAGGGCCTTGGTGACCCCTCTAGCAGGCTTCCTCTTGGAGACCTCGGAGTACCCTAGGCCTTCCACTGCAAGAGAGTGGCCCCTCCACCAGGAAGGGGCCCAGGACTCCCCAGGGGGGTGCTGTGTGGTGTGCAGGGCCACGTGGGAATGTTAGAGAAAGGGAAAGTCCCTCCAGGCCTGCCCTGCTAACAGACCTGCTTTTTGACTTTTCCAGTCAGGGATTTTTGTGTCCTGTTGCTTTTAATTGTTTAAAGTGACCCTCCAAGCCTGAGGGACCATAGGAGGGGCCCTGCAGGACCCAGGGAGACACTAGTTAATGCAGAAAAAACAGATTTTTACTTAGTAACTACTGACAACATGAGAGAAAGCTGGCTCCAGGTCAACACGCCTGGGGTTTAAAGGGGGAGTGAGGGAGTGGGAAGGGATGGGGGCTTAGTAGACTTAGGGAAGTTGAAAATCACCAAAACCAGGAAGGGAGGGTTGGCCCTTGTGAAATCAACTGATCTGGGTTTGCCCCTGGTGCTTGCTGAAGTCAGGCCCCCAACGTCCCACAGAGACGGGGAGACAGGGACCTCATCCTCGGGCATTGGCCGGAACTCACAGGAAATTTTTTTTTTTTTGAGACGGAGTTTCACTCTTGTTACCCAGGCTGGAGGGCAATAACACGATCTCGGCTCACCTCAACCTCCGCCTCCTGGGTTCAAGCAATTCTCCTGCCTCAGCTTCCTGAGTAGCTGGGAGTACAGGCGTGCGCCACCGTCCTCAGCTAATTTTTGTATTTTTAGCAGAGACAAGGTTTCACCTTGTTGACCAGGATGGTCTCGATTTGTTGACCTCATGATCCACCCGCCTCGGCCTCCCAAAGTGCTGGGATTATAGGCGTGAGCCACCGCGCCTGGAAATTCTTGTGGCAGCCTAGAGTTTGTCAGGCAGGCACGTTAAAGGGCACTGAGATCCTTCTAGGAATGTGGCCTTGAGCTGTTAGGAGCTGTGTTAGTGTTCGTTCCAGCCTGGATAGGCCAGGGCGAGGCCCAGTGGAGGAGGGGGCTCCCAGGAGCCTGACTGGAGTATGGGGAGGGAGAGTTTGTCAGCACCCCTCCTGTGCAAGAAGAGCAGAGACTGCTTCTTTGCTCTCAACAGTTACCCATCCATTTTCTGTTTAGTGCTGTGTTCATAAAGTACTAGCGGGACCATCTCTCGACACTTGGTAGCAAAGGATTTTTGCTGGATGATACAAGCAGTCAGGCATTTAATGAGGAAACAAAAATAAAAATAGGCCGGGCATGGTGACTCATATCTGTAATACCAGCATTTCTGGAGGCCGAGGAGGATCACTTAAGACCAGGAGTTTGAAACCAACCTGGGCAACATAGCGAGACCCCCATCTCTACAAAAAAATTTAAAAATTAGCCGGGCTTGCTGGTATGCACCGGGCATGCTGGTATGCACCTGTAGTTCCAGCCACTCGGGAGGCTGAGGTGAGAGAATCCTTTGAGCCTGGGCAGTGGAGGCTGCCATGAGCCGTGATCATGCTTCTGTACTCCAGCCTGAGCAGCAGAGAGAGACTCTATATGAAAACAGCGAAACAAAATAAGAAAAAAACAAAGCTGCGTGGTTGGAGCTGTTGATAAACCCAGTTTTTGAGCCTAGAGGGCCCCAGTTGAGATTTCTGGCAGTTGTGGTTGGAGGTGTTGATAAACCCAGTTTTTGAGCCTAGAGGGCAGCAGTTGAGATTCCTGGCAGTTGGGCCCTAACGAGGAAAGCAGGGGCACTCACGGATTTCCTGGTGTGTAGTGTGAAGTCTGTGGTGACGACGTAGGCACTGGTATCCCAGTGTAGGGCTGAGGGCCCTACAGAGTCGTGGGGTGAGCCTTATGCTGTGCTGAGACGCAGGATCCGAGAAATAAAGAGACAGGACACAGAAGTACAAAGAAAACGCAGCTGGGCTCAGGGGGCCACGCCACCTATAAGCGGAGTCAGGCGAGGCCCTGAATGTCCAGAAGCATGAGTATTTATTGTGTATAGGTTAGGGGGTAGGGTAACCTATTGTGTATAGGTTAGTGAGTGAAATCATCTTTAAGGATAGTGATAGGGTCGTGAGCAATGAAACATGGGGTCCACCCCCATTAGGTCACCTAGGCACCTTGCACAGCAAGGGGCCCGTTCCTATGAAGGCAAGGGCCGTGTGCAGTAAGGGGTCCACCCCCATTGGGTCACTGAGGCTTGAAGGTGGGCCGTGCGCAGTGAAGAGGGTGCAGTGTGCAATACTTCTATCTATGGGCAAACTACTTCTAAGATTTATAGGAGGATGCTTTAAGTCACGTAGCCGTGACAGAGCTGTCAGGGTTACCGCCACCTTCTGGCAGTTTCCAATTGGTTCTATGGGAAGATGCTTTTCAAGCAAGAGCTGATAAAGTTCACAGCCACCAAGGTGGATTGCCGGTCTGAGGGCAGCCTTACGCAAGAACTGGAGCAAGGTCCTATAACTCCTTTATCAGGAGGAGTGGCTCTCGCCCCAAGCCTGCCACACAGCGGATATCTTTACGATACTGAATGCTGCCGCCTGGACCATGGATTCTTGTCCTGGCAGAACTGTTTTTCCCTTAAATCATGCTCTGCACTGTGTCTGCTCTCAGGCATTCCTCTGATTATAAGCTGCTTATTCCTTAATTCATGCTCTGTACTGTGTCCACTCTAGGCATTCCTCCGATATGAACTAAGATATGATTATAGGCATATATATAGGGAAATATTCTTTCGGCACTCATACTATCAACTATTAATTATATGATTCTATATAGAGGATTAGATATTTCTATAAGCTAATATATGATTATGTAAAGGGTTATATAAAAGGAAATAGCTGAGTAGCAACACTATAAAGTGAGATATTCCTCAGGCCCTAACTGTGCCAGGGTTCTGCTTAGCTCTCATTCCTCGGTGCCTATATGGGGGGTTACCCACATCCCAGTGGTGGTTACTTCCTGGAGAGAGCCTGGGGCATGCAGGAGCTGGAGGGGGTGCTTCCTGGGTGGCCTGTGTTGCAGCGGCTCCAGGCATGAAGGCCACCCGTGGAGACTTGGTAGCAAGGGATTTTTGCTGCGGAGTATGTTGTGGTGCTGAGTTCTTTCAAGTTTATATCAAACTTTCTGGCTTCAGTCTGCAGGGCCTTTTTTCAGTTCCTGAGGGCAAAGGGCAGCTACAAGACCACCTGAGTCCCATAGGGATTTGAGTTCTTGGTGACACCAAGTCAGGGAGGACACAAATTGGAAATGTCAGTCTGGAGAGAGTAGTAGCCAGAAGAAAAGTAGAAGGGAGGATTTGGTAAGGGCTGACATGTAGGAAGGCAGTGACAGTCCAAGTCACAGGCAGATCATAAAACCTCAAAGACAGGCCAGGCCCAGTGGGTCACACCTGTAATCCCAGCACTTTGGGAGACCAAGGTGGGTGGATCACCTGAGTCCAAGAGTTTGAGACCAGCCTGGCCACCATGGCAAAACCCTGTCTCTACTAAAAATACAAAAAATTGCTGGGCAGGGTGTCTCTATTAAAAATACAAAAAAATATAGCCGGGCGCCTATACTCCCAGCTACTCAGAAGGCTGAGGCAGGAGAATCGCTTGAATCCAGGAGGTGGAGGCTGCAGTAAGCTGAGATCGCTCCACTGCAGTCCAGCCTGGGCAACAAGAGCGAAACTCCATCTCAAAAAAAAAATTTTTTTTTAAATACACCTCGGCTGGGAGCGGTGGCTCACGCCTATAATCCCAGCACTTTGGGAGGCCGAGGCGGGCGGATCACAAGGTCAGGCGTTGGAGACCAGCCTGGCCAATATGATGAAACCCCATCTCTACTAAAAATACAAAAATTAGATGGGCCTGTAGTCCCAGTTACTCAGGAGGCTGAGGCAGGAGAATCCCTTGAACCCGGGAGCAGAGGTTGCAGTGAGCCGAGATCTCGCCACTGCACTCCAACCTGAGCAACAAACGGAGACTCTGTCTCAAGAAAAAAAAAACACATTCTTTTTCCTCCGATGCTTTGTATACAAAATTGTTTCCACTAGGGCCTTGCAGTGGCTCACGCTTGTATTCCTAGCACTTTGGGAGACCAAGGTGTGTGGATCACCTGAGGTCAGGAGTTAAAGACCAGCCTGGCCATCATGGTGAAACCCCATCTTAAAAAGAGAAGTTAAATTTTTTTTTAATTAAAAAAAAATTGTTTCCCCTCATTCTTGTTTCTAGGAGTTTTGTTTTCATATACTGATTATGATTTTTAAACCATTAGTAACCTGTATTTATTTATTTATTTATTTATTTATTTATTTATTTTGAGACGGAGTTTCGCTCGTTACCCAGGCTGAGTGCAATGGCGTGATCTCGGCTCACCGCAACCTCCGCCTCCTGGGTTCAGGCAATTCTCCTGCCTCAGCCTCCTGAGAAGCTGGGATTACAGGCACGCGCCACCGTGCCCAGCTAATTTTTTGTATTTTTAGTAGAGACGGGGTTTCACCATGCTGACCAGGATGGTCTCGATCTCTTGACCTCATGATCCACCCGCCTCGGCCTCCCAAAGTGCTGGGATTACAGGCTTGAGCCACCGCGCCCGGCCTTATTTTTTTAAGAGACAGCATCTTGCTGTGTTGCCCAGGCTGGAGTGCAGTGGCACCATTAGGACTCACTCACTGCAGCCTTGAACTCCCGGGCTCAAGTAATTCTCCGACCTCAGCCTCCCAAAGCACTGAGATTACAGGCATGAGTCACCATGCCTGCCCAGAAAGTGATTTTACAGAGAAAACTGGGAAGAAGACAGTTGGGAATTGTCTATCGTTTACCAGTTTCTTAGCACATTTTATGAATATACCCTCTTATAATCTCTAGAGGTATATCCTTTTTATAGCACAATATTTTTAAGTGCCAAGAACATGTTTATTAACAGACCAGAGTATCTTTAGCCAGTCTGTACCATGTTAAAAGAAGAGGCCAAAAAGTACATAAAGTTATGCTGAATAATGAATGTTTCGGCACTTTCTCCTATTCAGGTATTACTTAGATATCCAGCGACTGTCTACTATATAACTTCACTTATAACTTCAGTATAACTCTGAGGTTGAAAGTTTACAAAGAGATCTTGGAAGCTTTTTTAGGATATATATTATCAAATGCAATTAACAAAACATAACTCACTAGTTTATATGAGAGCTTTTTTTTTTGTTCTATGTCACATATTTTTTCTTTTTCTTTTTTTCTTTTTAGAGACAGGGTCTTGCTGTGTTGCCCAGGCTGGTCTTGAACTCCTGTCCTCAAGAGATCCACCTGCCTCGGCCTCCCAAAGTGCTGGGATTACAGGTGTAAGCCACCACCCCAGCCCTATTTTACATTTTTATGTGTTTCTGGCAAATTGGGCAAGTTAAGGGTCACTTGCTCAGTGTGAGGGGAAGGCTTTCTACCTGTATTCATGGATAAGACCTTTACAACTTTTTTGCCCTGATGGATAAGTGACTACATGTCTCCAGGGAGCTCAGCTGTTGCTTTCAGGGGTCCCTGAGGCACTGCGAGCCCCTGATGGAGCAGAAAACCTAAAGTCCCGGGGACTGAGGGGAGTTGAGGGACTGGAGGGGGAAGAGAGAGGCCTTCAGCAGGGACCAGAGGGTGGAGGAGGCCAGACTTGAAAGGGGCATCTCCTTCAAGAGAGAGCAGCGGGTGTCAAGGTGACAGGAAGGGAAAGGCCTGAGAGGAGCTAGTTTGGGGGGCTCTCAGGTATCCCACAGGAGCCACTGACATTCCAAATTACCCTTGGTAAAGTCACATCAGCAAAGAAGGAAGCAGACAGGGGCATGCTTGTTCCTCGCAGTTCTGTTTCCACGTGGTGATTAAAGTAGTACAGAGCATGATGAGCAGGGCTCCAGGAGGACGCTCCCAGGGGAGGAGCAGGAACATAGGATGGAGGGGCAAATGGCTCTGCCAGGAGTCGGGGCGGATCCCCTCTGGTAATGAGGCACCCGGAAGAAGAACTTCCAGCCCGGGAGATAGGTACTGTTCAGAAGAAGCCTGGGACTCTCAGCGCCTCAGAGCTTTACTCAGAATCATAAGAAGTAACGTCTAATCAGCTGAGGTTGGGAGTTCGAGACCAGCCTGACCAGCATGATGAAACCCTGTCTCTACTAAAAATACAAAAAATTAGCCAGGCGCGGTGACGTGCACCTGTAATCCCATTTACTCAGGAGGGTGAGGCAGAACAATCGCTTGAACCCAGGAGGTGGAGGTTGCAATGAGCCGAGATCACACCATTGCAGTCCAGCCTGGGCCACAGGAGTGAAACTCCATCTCAAAAAAAAAAAAAAAGCCAACAGCAGCAGCAGCAACGTTTGTCCAAACCGATACTCTTCCAGAGCACTGGATTACAAGTCAAGCCACATGACTCCCGCATAAGCAGGCAGAGCAGAGGTAGCTCCGGTCTCTGGGCACACTGCGGCTTCCAGTTCCGAGTCAGTCATAGGCTCTGATCACAGAGAAACACAGCCGGACATTAAAGTGGTAAGGACAGGAATTATAGTATTTGGTGGCCAGTGACAGGAGGGGAAAGAGCGAGCTCTGCTCCAATTTGTGCAAAGAAGTCAGGGGTGGGAGGGAGAACAGCGGTGACTCAGTGGAGTCAGGAAAGTGGAAAATTATCAAAAGCAGGAAGGGCCGGGCGCGGGGGAGGCCGGGCGCGGTGGCTCAGCCTGTAACCCCAGCACTGTGGGAGGCCGGGCACGGTGGCTTAAGCCTGTAACTCCAACACTGTGGGAGGCCGGGCTCAGTGGCTCAAGCCTGTAACCCCAGCACTGTGAGAGGCTGAGGCCGGTGGATCACAAGGTAAAGAGATCGAGACCATCCTGGTCAACATGGTGAAACCCTGTCTCTACTAAAAATACAAAAAATTAGCTGGGCATGGTGGCGCACGCCTGTAATCCCAGCTACTCAAGAGGCTGAGGCAGGAGAATTGCCTGAACCCAGGAGGCGGAGGTTTCGGTGAGCCGAGATCATGCCATTGCACTCCATCCTGGGTAACAAGATTGAAACTCCGTCTCAAAAAAAAGTGTGGGGGAGATTGGTCTAAGCGTCCTTCCACTCCAGGTCTAATGGTCTGGTGGTGGCTATAAGACACTTGTGGTTCGCTGGGCACGGTGGCTCAAGCCTGTAATCCCAGCACTTTGGTAGGCTGAGGCAGGTGGATTACGAGGTCAAGAGATCGAGACCATCCTGGTCAACATGGTGAAACCCAGCCTCTCCAAAAAAACAAAAAATTAGCTGGGCATGGTGGCACGCACCTGTAGTCCCAGCTACTCAGGAGGCTGAGGCAGGAGAATTGCTTGAACCCAGGAGGCGGAGGTTGTGGTGAGCCGAGATCGCGCCATTGCATTCCAGCCTGGGTAACAAGAGCCAAACTCCATCTCAAAAAATAAAAAATAAAAAAAGCAGGAAGGGAGGGTTGGCCTTGGATTTGCCACTGGGGCTTATTGAAGTCATGTCCCCAACGTCCCACAGAGACTGGGAGACAGGGGCCCCATCTTCAGGTGTTGGCCTGAACACACAGGAAATTCTCTTGGTAACCTTGAGTTTCTCAGGCAGGCACTTTGAAGGGGGCTGGGATCACGCTAGGAATGTGGCCTTGAGCTGCTAGAACTCAGTGTGAGGTCAGGTGCAGTATGGCTCACGCCCATAATCCCAGCACTTTGGAAGGCCAAGGCTGCAGAATCACTTGAGGCCAGGAGTTTAAGACCAGCCTGGGCAACGTAGCAAGATGCTGTCGCTACTAGAATAATTTTTTAAAGTTATCCAGGGCCGGGTAACTTTAATCAAAGCACTTTGGAGACCAAGGTGGGCGGATCACCTGAGGTCGGGAGTTCAAGACCAGCCTGACCAACATGGTGAAACCCTGTCTTTAAAAATAAAATAAAGTTAGCCAGGCACTGTGGCATGCTCTGTGTAGTCACTGCTACTCAGGAGGCTGAGGCAGGAGTGCTAGAGCCCAGGAGTTCAAGGTTGCAGCAGCCTGATCTTGGCAGAGGCGATCACAGCACTGCACTACAGCCCGGGTGACAGAGCAAGAACCTGTCTCTTAAAAAAAAAAAAAAAAAACCAAGAAGGAACAGCTATGTTAGTGTGTGGTTGTTCAAGGCTTGCTAGGCCAATGTGAGGCTCAGCTGAGAGACGTGCTCAGAGGAGCCTGGCTGGAGGGTGATGGGGGAGTCTTTGTCCAGGCTGCTGCCATGGTGGGCCTCAGGACCCACGGCCTGGGTGCTTGAGGGTGGAGCTGCCACCCAGCCTCGAGGAGAGCAATGACATGGTCAGATTCCACTCACATCCCATATGGGCTGGACACGGGCCTGGCCCAGAGCCCAGTCTAGATGCCAAGGCTTTGGCCACAGTCCCCAGGAGCTGCCAGAATCATCCCTATTTCCAGGCAGGGTGGGCTCTCTACTCTATGGCTGTCAGGCTCAGTCCATGGGGGCAGATGGCCGGCCTGCACATCACCCTGCTAGGCATGTCCAGGCCCTTTCTGCCCCTCCCTAAAGGCACCTCTGTCCTTTCTGTCCCCTCCACGCAGAGCCAATCCAGCCTGCACTCTTGCCCCAGGCCTGCCCTCTGCTGGGAGCTGGGACTCCGAGCTCGTTCCGTTTGACCTGAGGGCGGCCTCCAAGCCGGTGCCAAGGCAGAATCTGATGTGGCCAGGAAGGATAAAGGATATCCCTGGAAGGATAAAGGGAATGTGCTGTGGAAGGGAGGGGAGGGGCCCCCGCAAGGCCACAGTAAAGGAGTGGAGGGAACCCATGGGTGGGGACAGCCCAGCTGCCCCCAGGGCCGTGGATCTGCAGGCTCAGTGCAGCCTCTTGCCTCTCACAGCCCAGCCTGTGCATCCGCCCCTTGGTGTGTCTTTGAAGACAAAGTCACCGTGGTCCCTGCAGCACCTGGCCTGCAGCAGGTGTGCAGCCCGTGTGAAAGCTTTCCCCTTAGCTCTTAAGTATTGAGTCAAAAAAAAAAAAAAAAAAACCACCGAAAAACAAAAACAGAGCCTTCCCCTGAGCCTGGGAGCCTGGCCCAACTGAGGATGCCAGGCAGGGGAAGCCACAGGAGGCTGCCCTCTGCCTGGCCCTCTAACCTTCCATTCTGACCCCCTCCCTTCCACACCAGCCCCTTTCCCCATGTAGGGTACAGTCTTTATTGCAATGACTCTCCTCTGCCGTGGTCAGGTGAGAGCAGCCACAGCCAGTGGGTGTGCAACTGTGTGTTCTTTCTTTTTTTTTTCTTTTCTTTTTTTTTTTGAGATGGAGTTCCACTCTTGTTGCCCACACTGGAGTGCAAGGGCACAATCTCAGCTCACTGCAACCTCCCACTCCAGGGTTCAAGCAATTCTCCTCCTACCTCAGCCTCCCAAGTAGCTGGGATTACAGGCGTACACCACCATGGCCAGCTAATTTTGTTTGTATTTTTAGTAGAGACGGGGGTTTCACCATGTTGATCAGGCTGGTTTTGAACTCCTGACCTCAGGTGATCCAGAACTCAGCCTCAGCCTCCCAGAGTGCTGGGATTATAGGCGTGAGCCTCCGTGCCTGGCCGACTGTGCATTCTGATAAAGCTTCATCTACAGAAACAGCAGGTAGGCCCCTCAGAGGATGCTCAGGGCAGGTTCACTGTCTCATCTCTTCTCAGGTGTCAGGGGGCTAGAGGCTGGTCCTCTGCCTCCTCCTTCTTCTCAGGAGAGTGCTGCCAGAGAGCGATGAGGCCCCACCTGGATCTGATGGAGTTTATTGTGGTGTTGGTGGATGGTGGTGGTGGTGGTTTAGACACAGGGTCTCTTGCCCAGGCTGGAGTGCAGCGGTGAAATCCCAGCTCACCGCAGCCTCCAGCTCCTGGCTTAAACAATCCTCCCACCTCAGCTCCCCAAGTAGCTGCAGCTACAGGCACACCACCATGCCCAGCTTGATGGGTATTTTGTGACCATTAAACTTCTGGTCATTTCTTTAGATTCCCAGAGGCTGGATGGAGGTGAGTGGCCAGTCCCTGGATCCACAGATGAGCACGGGGCTAGGCTGAGGCCGTGGGGTCTCCCAGGCTGGCCTCCAAGTTGTCCTTTCAGTCTCTCCACAAGCCCTGCGCAAGTGTGTGGCCTGCCTAGTGCTGCCTGGTCTGTCTCTAAGCACCTGTGCTGGCTCTCCCTGGATGACTGGATCGCAGCCAAATCTGCTGGAGTCCTGGTCCCCCTTTATCCCCCTGGATCAGCCCAGAGGAGCAGGTCTGCTTGCACCAGTTCCAGCCTTTGCTGGGGGGTTCCAGCCCTGCTGAGCAAGCCCCAGGCAGGGCCCTCTGCAGCCTCCGTGGGGGACCTGTGTGCAGAGCCGAGTGGCCCCGGTGTGTAAACGCTTACACCTGGCCTCCTTCCTGTCACCTGTGTCCTGTCTGTCCTCAGGTCTGTGGCTCTGTGCTTGTCCCCCGCACTGGGCCGCCAGCCCCGTGAGAGCAGGATGAGGCATGTTCAAGCCACAGCGGCTCTCGGTGTGCCGGGAGCTGTTAGCATTGGTTCTGTGTTCTAGAATAGCGAGGACAATGTGTCCCAAACACCAGGGGCCTTTCCAAGGGGCACTGCAGCCGGGTGTTGGCCCTCTGTGGACAGTGGGGAATGCGCACCTGTTTCAGGGCACAACCCGAGATCTCCTGAGCTTGCTGTGCAGCCCGGTCCTTCTCTCTGTGGCCCCTGGTGCCTGTCTTCCTCCTCCCAGGAATCTGAGCAGGAAGATGTGGATGGACAGAGACCTAAGTGTCAGTCACTCTTCAGACAGAGGCGATGGCAGAATGAGCAAAACTGACGGACCCCAGATCTTTGCAAAGGGGCCAAAGTCATTTTCTAGTTACCTTTTATGGATTTTTAAAAATGAGCCTAGACACCAGGTCATAAAATTAGTTTGTTTTTGGCCGGGCATGGTGGCTTATGCCTGTAATCCAAGCACTTTGGAGGCCAAGGCGGGTGGATTACCTGATGTCGGGAGTTCAAGACCAGCCTGACCAACATGGTGAAAACCCGTCTTTATAAAAATAAATAAATAAACAAAATAAAATTCGTTTGTTTTTAAATTTCTTATAGAGACAGAGTCTTACTGTGTTGCCCAGGGTGGTCTTGAACCTGGGCTCAAAGGATCCGCCCACCTCAGCCTCCCAAAGTGTTGGGATTGTAGGTGTGGCCAGTCCTCCTGCCACAGTTCATACTTTTAAAGGATTTTTGAGTCTCATCCAACTGATGTTATTTACAGTATATTTATGGGAAACATTCCTGTCTTTTCAAGAAAGATGAGACCAGATGCAGTGGAGTGCGCCTATGGCCCCAGCTACTCAGGATAGCTTGAGCCTGGGAGTTCAAGGCTGCAGCTGCAATGAGCCATGTCACGCCACTGCGTGGAGCAACTGGGCAGGACCCTGTCTCTAAAGAAATAAAATAAAATAAAGGAAGATGAATATTATCTAGGGTGTGTTCAGTGTGAGAGAGAGTACTGACCAGGCGACAGAGGTGACAGACTCTCTGGCTATGCGGCGGTGCGCTGGGCAGAGAAGCTTGGGCAGGCCTGGCACTGAGCCCCAGACACTTCATGCTCTTCAGACCCGGAGATACCAAGCACAGCTGTGTCCCAGCCACGTCTCGAGGCAGTGAGGATGCCCTCACACGTGCTTGCACATGTGGCTTAGGAGGAGAAGGAGCAGCCTGGCTGGAAATGGCCTACGGGGAAACCTGCCAGCCGCGTTTGTGGGTGCAGCCTCTCGACTCCATTCCTGCAGCCCTCCCACTTTGGACGGCAGCTGGAGGCGCCCGGAGAGGGAGATGGAGAAGATGGGGGGCAGTGGCTGCCACATGGAGTGGGGGTACAGAGGCTGCAGGCCTGGAGGGGCATGGGACCCTGGAGGACTCTCCCCTGGGCAGCCTCAGGCTGTGAGGACACGGATACGAGGGCAGCACTGCCCCCGATGGGTGTATTGGGGCTGGCTGGGAGCCATTTCAGGCCTGCTCCAGCCCACTGCCCAGGCAGCTATGCACACTCGCTGGCCCCACCCCCATCATGGCTGCATGGTGAGAGAGTCATCTGCCAGCTCCCACATCAGCTTCGAGATTGTCCTCCTGGGCCTCGTTGGGGACAACCATAAAATCTTTTGGGATGTCCTCACTTCTTTTCCTAATTTTCAGGAGCTACTTGGGCTCCCAGGCACCCTGGAAGGCTAGGCAGAAGCAGGCAACCCACAGAGTGGGTGGACGCCCCATGTGCAGGCCTTGATGAGGTTTGAGCATCGGGCTGGATGTGGCAAAGCCCTTTTATTACAAAGCATCACAGAATGGTTGGCCCTGGGGTCGATGGGAGACCTGCCCATCTTCCACCTTGGCCTAAGGGTGGCTGGGGTCTCCCTCCAGATGCCAAGTGTTGATTGCCCCCTTCACGTCTCCAGAAAGATACACAGTGGTGGAAGTTGGAGGTCACAGGTTTTGGGGTTGGTCTTGCAGGGAGAATTCTCCAGCGCAGGCTTATAATAAGGAAGGTTTGAGGGAGGCTGGGGTGTGGTTGCTGTTTGGGGAGAGAGGGCCTGCCTTTGCCTTTCTGTGTGCCATCTGTGAGTGAAGGATGTGGTCCATCCTGGCTGGCCGCTGGCCACACAGACTGCACAGGGAAGAGCATGGGGTGTGCATATTCTCCTGTGATCAAGAGGGCCCCTTCTCCTGCCTTGCAGAAGGAAGATGGGTGTCCCTCCGAGGGGCAGCATGCAGATCCTGCCGCTGGGCTGAGCTGCAGCTGGCAGTGGCCAGATGGGTACCACCAGCAGCTGTGGTTGGCAGAGAGGCTCTCCTGAGTGCCTGTGTCCCCCAGGGGGTGGGAGCTGCGCTTCTTATTCTGTATCCCGCTTCCTTATGGAGATGGCATGGTCCTTTTCATTTTTGGAATGGGAAGGGCCACGAACAGGATTTGCCTTTTTTTTTGTATTTTTTTTGAGACAGCCTCACTCTGTCACCCAGGCTAGAGGGCAATGGCACAATCTCCGCTCACTGCAAGCTCTGCCTCCCAGGTTCAAGCAATTCTCAGCCTCCTAAGTAGCTGGGATTACAGGCACCTGCCACCATGCCCGAGTAATTTTTATATTTTTTAGTAGAGACGGAGTTTCACGATGTTGGCCAGGCTGGTCTTGAACTCCTGACCTCAGGTGCTGGGATTACAGGCGTGCGCCCAGCCATGTTTTTCTGATCATGGCAAAATAGATGGAATTTATACTTTACCATTTTAACAATTTCTTTTTTTTTGAAATAGAGTCTATCACCCAGGCTGGAGTACAGTGGCACAATCTTGGCTCACTGCAAGCTCTGCCCCTTCCTGCAGGGTTCAAGTGATTGTCCTGCCTCAGCCTCCCTGGTAGCTGGGACTACAGGCATGTGCCACAACACCCGGCTAATTTTGTATTTTTAGTAGAGACAGGGTTTCTCTATGTTGGTCAGGCTGGTCTCGAACTTCCAGCCTCAGGTGATCTGCCCACCTTGGCCTTCCAAAGTGCTGGGATTACAGGCACGAGCCACCACACCCAGCCTAATTTTTAAGTTTTTTGTAGAGATGGTGTCTTGCCATGTTGCCCAGACTGGTATGGAATTCCTGGGCTCAAGCAGTCCTACCATCCCAACCTCCCAACATGCTGGAATTACAGTCATGAGCCACCGGGCCTGACCACATTCTTTTTTTTTTTTTTTTTTAATAGAGATAGAGTTTCATCATATTGGTCAGGCTGGTCTCGAACTCCTGACCTCGTGATCCGCCTGCCTCAGTTTCCCAAAGTGCTGGGATTACAGGCGTGAACCACTGCGATTGGCCCACATTCTTATTAAAGAACTACCAAACTGTTTTCCACAGCATTCATACCAGCAATGAGGAGGGTTCCAATTTCATCACATCCTTGCTAACACTTGTTATTTTCCTTAAAAAAAAAAAAAAAAA
>CM052648.1:6272996-6308179 GCA_028533165.1 Leontopithecus rosalia
ACCCCAAGTAGCTGGGACGAGAGATGTGCACCACCCCACACCGGCTTTTGTTTTGTAGAGACGGGGTGAAGAGGGTGTTCTCAATATTTTGCCGAGGCTGGTCTCCTGAGCTCAAGCAATCCACCCCCTTGGCCTCCCAAAGTGCTGGGATGACAGGCGTGAGCCACTGTGACCCGCTGGCTTTTTTTTTTTTTTTTTTTTTTTAAAAACGGCGTGTTGGCCTTTGAGTCTTTGGCCTCCAGCGCTTCCCCGGCCCCCATGGCTCTTGGCCATTGAGGCCCGGTTGGCCGCAGAGCCGTGGGCAGGTGGGACAGGCGGGCACTGGGTGCCTCCTGGCACCAGCTGGGCCCAGTCTGCAGAGAGGAGTGGGCCAGCCCCGCCTGCCTGGCAAAGGAAGGGAGCTTCGGGGCCCCTGCCTGCTGTGGCCTCCTCCCCTCTGCTGCCTCCCCACTAGGCCTTGGGGGACACTGCCTACAAACTTATGAACAGATGGACCTAGAGATTAGAGATTCCAAAGCCAAATTCTTACACAATTCAAGTATTGTGCAAGGATTTATACTTCGGGACTCCAAGGTCTACCAAGTCATTTGCTGTTTCAGCAGAATAGCCCTTTCAATTTGGGATATTTATTTCTAACACTAGTGTTTTTAAAATACAGAGAGTAAACAAAACGGCCCATTATCTGACCACACAAATATTACTAGTAGCCATAATAGATAAATAAACCGTAACAGATAAATAATAGTAAACAGAGCAACAGGAGTATCACGGGAAATTCCTCCCATGAAGAAAGAAGCAAGGTGGAAAGTTCTGGCCTCTTCAGGTCTGCATGGCCTTCACCACGGTTCCCTGGCATCCTCCTGCCAGAATAAGGACACTGTCCGTAGGGAAGCCATGGGCTGCCCTGCAGGCCTCGGACCCTTCCACAGGGTGGCAGAAGCAGGTGGCATGAGTCACTCCTGCAGCTGTGGACAGGGGCACCCCCATTGGACTGAGCCCCGCAGCAGGTTCCGTTCGCCTGCTTGGGGCTCTGGCCTGTGGCCTTTTCCTGTGAGCTGCATGTTGGCCACCGTGACCCATCTTGTCATCTTTCTCTTACTGGTTTGTGTGTGCTTGGTAAACTAGCCCTTGATCCCATACATTTCCAAGGTACTAGTGACTCTTCAGGGGAAATAGAACTTGAGCAAAGTGGTTCCTTCCTCCTGTGTTTCACTCCCACATCTGGGGTCCCTGACTGGGGCACACTAGTAGGGACGTCCCTTGGCCTCTCTGAGGCCTTCTGCTGTCTCTTCCGAAGCCAGAAAGGTGAAGCATTGCCCTCGCCCTACTTGGGAAGGCTCAGGTCAGGCTGGCCTCCAGGGAAGGGGTTCAGATATCTGGACCTTGGTCATTGCTAGGTTAGGGTTTCTGTTGATGCTTATCCAAAGGTAAAATTGATCTCCACAGAAATTACATCCGCTTTGCTGCTGAGCTCAGAGGAGAGCCCCGACCCTTCCTGCAGCCAGAGGGCTGGAGCCTGCTCAGAGGTGCTCTGAAGGTGAGTTGGCCAATGGAAGCCGGGGACACTTTGGAGCAGGTACAGATTCCAGCCTGGTGCATGTGCACAGGCCTGCTGACCACACTTCCACTCTGCCTGTGTAAATAGGCCACATGGCCTGAAACCCCCTAGAAACCTGGTGTCCACATGGCCTCTCCCTAGGGCAGAGCCTCTGCTTCCCTGTTCTCTTCTGCTGTGTCCTCTGGTGCCCTGAGGCCGGCCTCCAGGGGTATCCCCTCTGTGGCCCTGGGGCTGCCTTCCTAATGCAGAGCATCCTGCAGAGAATGGGATCTCCTGTGCCACTGGGAGTCCAGGGCCCATCCCAGAAAGACCTCTGAGTGATCACAGGGACCCTAGAGAGTTTCCTTGTGTCCCGTCCCATTTCAGGGTCTGTGATCTGAACCCCTGGGCTTCTGCCTCAGGCCTCCTCTGCTCTGCTCTCTGCCTGCTGGGTTCCCTCACCAGTCTTTTGTCTGACTGGTTTCCACGCTACCCGTCCAGAGGGTCACTCACCGGAGGACTTGAAATGGATTTCAAGTGGGGTCATTCACCGTAATTTCACTGTGCCCCACGAGGTACACTGTGGTGGGCAGCAGGGCTGGCCTTTCTTACCTAGGACAGATGCCACATGTCACCATTCCCAAGTGAGTGGGTCTGTCCTGGTGTGCCTGGCCTGGGGACTGCCAGCATCCTTACTTGGAAACTCAGTGAAAGGGCCACATGAATCTGGGGCATCCAGAGCATGGCTGACCAGCACGGGCTCCCCACACGGGGCTGAGGGGCTGCACCATACAGCCTCTCCTAGGGCCAGCCCTCACTACCCCCAACTCCGGGCCATGGGGCCTCCCTGTACCTGGGTTTCCTCTAAGCTGGCTGGGAGGCAACGGCCTGGGTCCGTGTTGCTTCTGTATTCTGCGTGGTTTTATTTAATTTAATTTATTTATTTATTTTGAGACGGAGTTTCGCTGTCACCCAGGCTGGAGTGCAATGGCACGATCTCGGCTCACCCCAACCTCCGCCTCCTGGGTTCAAGCAATTCTGCCTCAGCCTCCTGAGTAGCTGGGACTACAGGCGCACACCACTATGCCCAGCTAATTTTTGTATTTTTAGTAGAGACGGGGTTTCACCATGTTGACCAGGATGGTCTCGATCTCTTGACCTCGTGATCCACCCGCCTCGGCCTCCCAAAGTGCTGGGATTATAGGCATGAGCCACCGTGCCCGGCCTCTGTGTGGTTTTAGAGAATCCCTGGGCTGCGTGGTGGCGGGCGGCTCTGTAGTCCCAGCTACTCAAGAGGCTGAGGCAGAAGAATCGCTTGAACCCAGGAGGCGTAAGTTGCATTCCAGCCTGGTGACAGTGCAAGACTCCTTCTCAAAAAAAAAGAAAAAGAGAGAGAGAGAATCCTTGGGCTGCTTGGGGAAGCACCCAGGGCTAGGGAGCGCGACCTGGCAGGCTCCACACAGGACTGCCAGAGGCACACACCTGCTCTGTCCACGTGAGGGCAGTGAAGGGGGCGGGAGGGCAAGCTCCCTGGCAATGACACGTTAGGCAACTGAAGTGTGGCCAGCTTCTCTGAACCTTGTCCCTCTGGGAACAACACAACGATATGGTAGCACCCCAAGCGGAAGGGCTTGTGGGTGCAGCAGGAAGGGCACAGAGCACTGGCCCCTTCCGCCCTGCAGATGCTGGAGGCCCCGCCTCTGCTGCTGGCAGCTTTGTTGCTGGGCCTGGTGCTGCTGGCCGTGCAGCTGAGGCACTGGAGCTGGGGCCTGTGCCTTATTGTCTGGACCGAGTTTGTCCTGCAGCCTATCCGCAACCTGCTCATGGGTGACACCAAGGAACAGCGCATCCTGCACCATGTGCTGCAGCATGCAGAGCGCGGGAACGCACAGAGCGTGCTGGAGGCCATTGACACCTACTGCGAGCAGAAGGAGTGGGCCATGAACGTGGGCGACAAAAAAGGTGGGGTTCTGGCCAGAAGATGCTGAGCCCTGGGACAGAGACTCGGGGCCAGGCACCAAACCCATTATGGGAGAGGGTTGTAATCACCCCATTTCCAGGTGGCTGGGAACCCTGGGATATGCCCAGATAGGGCTGGGGGTGGGTGGCTCCTCTGATGTCCCAGGGCTCCAGGGTCCCTGATGACTCCTCTAGACCCTGCTGCCTGCTACCCTAGGACATCAGGCCCCTACACTCATAGGGTCTGACAGTGGTTCGGTCCCCCTAGAATTCTGCTGTGGCCACCATGGGACCTGCCTGGGAACCAGTCAGACAGGTTCTCCTGGGCTGCCGCTGCTTTCACCCCAGCCCGACTCAGGGAGCCAGCACCACCTTGGTGCCCCCTGGGGGTTGGGGCTCCAGAGAAGGCAGCTCTGGATTAGGACACCCTAGGGCCAACCAGGAAGGGTGGAAAAGTCAGGGACAGTGTGGGCTAAGGGATCACGGAAGCTCCAAGGGTACTCACAGTAGGGGCCAGGTCCTTGGGGCTGGGACCCCAGGGAGGTAAAAGACCCCTCCAGCGGGTAGGGAGGGTGGGCAGGGGAGGGCCAGAGGCCAGGCACTTGGGAGGGGCTGTTGCTCTTTGGGAAAGGTTGGGGGGCCATGATGGGGTCCAAGTTCCCCTCCCTCTGCCTGTGCTCACTTCTCCCCGTCCCCTACCCTGCACAGGCAAGATCGTGGATGCGGTGATTCAGGAGTACCAGCCCTCTGTGCTGCTGGAGTTGGGGGCCTACTGCGGCTACTCGGCCGTGCGCATGGCCCGCTTGCTGTCACCAAGTGCAAGGCTGCTCACCATCGAGCTCAGCCCTGACTACGCTGCCATCACCCAGCGGATGGTGGATTTCGCAGGCGTGCAGGACAAGGTATGCATCTTGGCCCGTTGTCAGACCTGGAAGAAGGGCCCAGGCTGTGGGCAGGGAGGGCCTGGTTCACACCATTTCACTGAAAACCCACTGTTACCAGGCCCCTCAGTGCTTCCTGGCCTGGGGCTGAGGAAGGACCCCCCAGGTCTCACACTCTGGGGAAATGGCCAAGGTGGCACCAGGAGGGGCAGGGACAGAGAGAGGCCTTGTCTCCCCAGAACCCTAAGGAAAACTGATGAACACCTATATGGGTGTGTAGGGACGGGCTCGTCTGTGTGGCGTAGGCACTGACAGGCACTGTTCCAGGTCACCGTCGTGGTTGGGGCATCCCAGGACATCATCCCCCAGCTGAAGAAGAAGTATGATGTGGACACACTGGACATGGTCTTCCTCGACCACTGGAAGGACCGGTACCTGCCGGACACGCTCCTCCTGGAGGTGAGCCCCAACCAGGATGACCTCTGTGCCAGCTGCTACCCAGGGCCCATTCGGTCAGCCTCAGCCTCTCCAGAGTCAGGCACCCCAGCCGAGGCCTGTGCAGACTCAGCTCGCTCTGGAGGCACCACCTGGGGCCTGGGAGTGTGGAGGGCTGTGGATGCCCTGTGGTGGGTAGAGCTAGGTGGAGAGCCGGGCGGGGGGCCTGGCTGCATGGCCTGTTGAGAACTGGAGAGCCAGCTTGCCTGTGCAGGGACAAACTGGAAGTGGAGTGCACACCCCAGACCAGACACCAGGGCAGAAAGGGCACAGGACTGAGGAGACGGTGGCGAGGGGCCACTCGGTGCTCGGCCTGCTCTCCCCCAGGTGAGCTGGCGCTGGTGCAAATAAAGCACATCTCCTGCAGATCTTCCTCCTGAGGCCCCATCTGGTGCACGCCCCCAACCCAGCCCCACCGGTGAGGACGGAGCGCCCCTGAGTGAGGCTAGGCAGCAGGTGGGGCTGTCCATCCTCCCTGGGGGCCGTGGGCACTGGTGGCTCTTCACAAACTGATGCTTAAGGAGCCTCACATCAAAGACACACTGCCCCATGCCTCTCTGATGGTCAGAGACACTGTGTGGCTCTGTGATCCTCCAGTGGGCTTGGGACACCCACCCCCATGGCCTCCCCGTCTGGTGCTCGCTCCCTGCAGCTCTCCCAGAAACAACACTGCTGTTGGCAGCAGGACCAGGAGCACGAGGGGCACAGCCCCCATGCCTGGCTGGGTAGAGCTGCTGGGCCTTGGACACGGATTGGAAGGAACCAGCACTAGCGGAAGCCTGAGTGTGAAAGGGCACAGAATGATCAGGAACAACGGGAGTCAGGGCACACGGGACTTTCAGCAGGTGAGGGTGAGGTTAGACCTGTCTTCTGGAGCCGGGCTTGGGGGCTCATGCCTGTAATCCCTGCACTTTGGGAGGCTACGGCAGGAGGATTGCTTGAGGCCAAGAGTTTGAGACCAGCCTGGGCAACATGGCAACAAAAATATCCTACCAAAAATATTTTTAAAAATTAGCTGGGTGTGGTGGTGTGCATCCATAGTTTGAGCTACTCAGGAGGCTGAGGATGAAAGATTGCTTGAGTCTAGGAGTTGGAAGTTACAGCCACAGGTTATGGTGACCATAATTGGGGTGACAGCAAGATTCTAGCTCTTAAAACAACAGGCCGGGCACAGTGGCTTATGCCTGTAATCCCAGCACTTTGGGAGGCTGAGGTGGGCGGATCATGAGGTCAGGAGTTCGAGACCAGCCTGGTCAACATAGTGAAACCCTGTCTCTACTAAAGATACAGTAAGTTAGCCAGGCATGGTGGCACATACCTATAATCCCAGCTACTCAGGTGGCTGAGGCAGGAGAATCGCTTGAACCCAGGAGGTGGAGGTTGCAGTGAGCTGAGATGGCGTCACTGCATTCCAGCCTGGCCAACAGGGTGAGACTCCATCTCAAAAACAAAACAACCCAAAAGCCTTGTTTTCTGGAAAGATCCGTCAGCCTTGTGGAGTGTGGAAAGGGCTGTGGGGAGGGCATTTCAGATGCTCTGGAACTCATGAGGAGGCGCTGGGCCCTGGCCATGGAGAGGGAGGACCTGTATTGGCCAAGGGGGCAGGCAGTGGGAGGGTGGGAGGGAGACCTGCAGGCCAGGACAGGGCAGCTGTGGCAACTGGGTATTGACAGCAGAGAGCCGGAGCTCAGCCAGACGGGCTTCACTTCGGCAGAAAAGACCCGCAGCTGGGCCTGAGTCACTGGGGCTGGATTTCAGCAGCTGTGGTATGTGTGATAATCACAGGAACCTGCCTTCATAGAAAAGTAGCAAATACTGCAGTCTAATAACTAGGATACGAATCGTTTTCTCAGTGATACTTGTGCAGAGCTGGTAATTATCTCAAAGGAAACCAAGTCATGAATTGGGAATGGCTGTCCTTGTTAAACACACATCTGCACACTCATGGCCGGGGCCCTGTGCCCCCTTGCAGAGGGCTGGGTGACCGGCTGGCTCTGTGTGGGCCCAGCCACCCCTTCCTCAGTGGGCTCTGTGGGCATCGGAGGCATGGGGGGTGAGGGGCTCAGGAGCAGGCGGCAATTCAAAATCGATGGCTGCTTTGAGGTGGCCTCTCCACAGGGCTGCCATAGTCACCAAGTCCAGCCCACACCCAAAAGAACAGGAATGAACTCTCCCTTTACAAAAAAAAAAAAAAGAAAGACAGGGTCTTGCTCTGTGCCCAGGATGGAGCGCAATGATGCCATCTTAGCTCACTGCAGCCTCAAACTCCTGAGCTCAAGCCTCCTGAGTAGCTGGGACTACAGGCACACACCACTACGCAAGGCTAATTTAAACATTTTTTGTAGAAATGGGGTCACCCTATGTTGCCCAGACTGGTCTCGAACTCCTGGCCTCAAGCAATCCTCTTACCTCAGCCTCCCAAAGTGCTGGGAATACAGTGTGCCCAGATTGAAGCTCCAACTTTTTTTTTTTTTTTTTAAAGATGGGGTTTCACCATGATGGCAGGCTGGTCTTGAACTCCGGATCCACCCACCTTGGCCTCTCAAAGTGCTAGGATTACAGGCATGAGCCACCGTGCCCAGCCAACTTTTTTTTTTTTCAAGACAAAGAGTCTCATTCTGTCACCCAGGCTGGAGTGCTGTGGCACAATCTTGGCTCCTAGCAACCTCTGTGATGCTCCACCTCTTTTTTTGAGACGGAGTTTTGCTCTTGTTGCCCAGGCTGGAGTGTAATGGCACTATCTCGGCTTGCTGCAATCTCCGCCTCCCTGGTTCAAGTGGATTCTCCTGCCTCAGCCTTCCATGTAGCTGGGATCACAGGTGTGCGCCACCACGCCCCGCTAATTTTGTATTTTTAATAGAGACGGGGTTTCACCATGTTGCCCAGACTGGTCTTGAACTCCTGACCTCAGGTGATCCACCTGCCTCAGCCTCCCAAAAGTGCAGGGATTACGGACATACGCCCAGCCGAGGCTGAGGAGGGTGGGCACAGTTGAGAACCACCTCAGCATAGTGTCACCTGCTCCTCTGACACTGTCACTTCTCCACGGCATTAGATTCTCAGTCTTGCTCCGACACAGATGCGTTGGCCAGTTCTCCAGGTAGTCTGAGTAGCGAGCTGATACGAGGTTTGCAGTATCTGGGGGCGGGCAGGATGGGTACTGCCTTTTCTCCTCTTGACCAGTTTCCTACAGGATTGGGCCCCTGGCAGCCTCCCAAGGAGACCCACGCTCCATGCTGCCCTCCCCTCCTTTTCTGTTTAACCCGTGCAGCTGGAGTGTCATCTGTCTTCCTGATGACCAGACTGGGCTCCTGAGTCCCCTGGCACAACCTTAAGAGTCTGGGAGCCCAGGACCCTCACACATCTTGTGCGTTCTCTGGCCCAGACCAGAAGGTAGCCGCCCAGTTTAGAGTTGGGCCACTGTCATCCTCCTGGGTGGTGCTTGGTTCTAGGTTTTTTTTTTTTTTCATAAATGAAAACACATCGTGATTCATGGTGGTACATTCTATTCAACTCTGGTCCTTGGGGCTCTTCCCGACCTCATTGGCCTTGGAGCTGTGTGGTGTCCATGCTGTCACCTGAGATCCTCTCTGCTGTCTCCACAGCACGCAGGCTGGAAATGACCGCTACCCACCACCAGCATGGCTGCAAGCCCTGTGGGGCTCTCTAGGCTCTAGGCGCATCCCAGAGGGATGTGGGGTCAGATGCCAGTTTCAAGGCACCTGCCTGCGAACTTTGTTATACTTTATTTTTATAAGATGGAGTCTCACTCTTTCACCCAGGCTGGAGTGCAGTGGTGCGATCTCAGCTCACTGCAACCTCTGCCTCCCCATTCAAGCAATTCTCCTGCCTCAGTCTCCCGAGTAGCTGGGACTACAGGTGCAAGCCACCACACCCAGCTAGTTTTTTGAAATTTTAGTAGAGACAAGGTTTCACCATGTCGGCCAGGATGGTCTCACTCTCCTGACCTGTGATCCGCCTGTCTGAGCCATCACACCTGGCCGATTTTATACTTTACATGTTTGAGATTGCTTGTTAACTTTTGTTTGATGACTAAGTGAAATCTCCAAGACAAGGTAACTGGGGTATCCTGTGCCCTGGTCAGTCCCTCCTCCCGACAGACACTTCTCTCAAGGCTTATGTGATATAAGCAAACCCTCCTTGCAGCCTTGATGGGCAAGCATCCTCTGAGGTTTCTCCCGATGGTGGACCCCAGGGGCCATGCCGTGGCTGCATGTCCAGTAACAACTCCTTCCTTCTGTACAGACCCCAGGCAGAGGAACCCTGCATCCTCCCAGGTACCAGGCACCAGTGGAGATGGGGGAGTTCTGCAAATGCAGGAGCTTGGGGATGTCCGTAACTGACCCCAAAGGACAGGCTTATTGGTTAGGGGTCCGCCCCACCCCAGCCCTGCAGGGTCACCCTGGTTGGGCCATTGTTGTCTCCAGGACCATACCAGCAACCCCTCTCCCTGGGTGCCTCTCCCTCATAGGTGCCTGAATTTCTGGCACTGGGTGTTGAAGGCCCCACTGTTTTCACTCTCATCCAGCTAGCATTTATTGAGCATCTACTGTGTGGCACATGCTATTCTAGGGATGGATACTCCTGAGATGAATACAGGAGTAGATGAAAGAAAGGTCTCTGTCCTCACGGGGCCCATGTTCTACAGGTGGCACTAGAGTCTTGTACAGTCCTTTCCTGCAGGGGTCATACTGGGCAAAAGGCAGAAAGCAGAAACCTGGCCCCAGGGGCTAGGCACAGGCCATGCGTGGTGCCTTCAGGACAGGTTCTCTGTGCACCTCTGACCCTAACCTACCCCACCCTCTCTGGTCTGTCCCCTGCAGGAATGTGGCCTGCTGCGGAAGGGGACAGTGCTGCTGGCTGACAATGTGATCTGCCCAGGCGCGCCAGAGTTCCTGGCACACGTGCGTGGGAGCAGCCGCTTTGAATGCACAAACTACCCATCGTTCCTGGAATACAGGAAGGTGGCAGATGCCCTGGAGAAGGCCATCTACAAGGGCCCAGGCAGTGAAGCACAGCCCTGACTGTCCCTCTGCCCCAACTTGGGCTCCCTCACCCAGCCTGGTTCTTAAGTTGCCACAGATTTGCTCCTGCTGACCTGCTGCGGCTCTGGGCTGTGTCCTAAACGCAAAGCACACCTCAACTGAGGCCTGCGCCCTGCCATTCTGACCTCTCTGTACTGCAACACTGAACTGTTCTTTTATTGAGACAGAGTCTTGCTCTGTTGCCAGGCTGGAGTGTAGTGGCACAATCTCGGCTCACTGCAACCTCCGCCTCCTAGGTTCAAGCAATTCTCCTGCCTCAGCCTCCTGAGTAGCTGGGACTACAGGTGCGCACCACCATGCCCAGCTAATTTTTGTATTTTTAGTAGAGATGGGGTTTCACCATGTTGGCCAGGATGGTCTCAATCTCCTGACCTCGTGATCCGCCTGCCTCAGCCTCACAATGTGCTGAGGTATGAGCCACTGTGCCCCGCTATTCTCCTTTTTCTAAGACTCCATCATGTCCTCTTCACTACCACCTGCTAGCTGTATTATCTTATATACTAATGCCATCCTTTAAAAATACAAAATAGAAATTAAAGATCTAAGTATTTACATATAAGTCAACTTAGTACCATCCTTCTCAACTGCCATTCCCCTGCTGCCCTTGACTTGAGCACCAAACATTCAAAGCTCCCCGTGATGAATGCTAGGGCTAAGGGCGGGGCCCCTGGCTGGCTGGGTTCTGGGTGGCATGTCTGGCCCACAGGCCCCCAGCCATGGCAATACAGATGCCACCCCTTCTGCAGCCAAGCCAGGGGCACCTGTTAGCCCCACAGGGATGACTGGTGGCCTGGGAAACAAAGAGAGGAGTCAGCCAGCATTCACACCTGTCTGACCAAGCAGGTGCTGGGGATAGGTGGACCCCGCAGCAGCGCCAGCCCCTCTGGGCCCCATGTGACACTGAGTGGAAGCGTGTCCTTCCCTACTCCCACTGGGCCTTGCTTTCAGAAGAGGCAATGGCGCAGACCAGCCCCCTGCATCCCTGCAGTTGCCTTCCCGGCCCATGAACGAGGATGCAGTGCTGGACTGTGCCCACCTACACCCAGAGCTGCCCCCAGCTCCTCCAAGGGGTAAGACTGCTGGTCACCTCAGAGGTTCCAAGAGCCCAGTTCCCAGACTCAGGATGACTCATCCCTGTGCTAGTTGAGTCCACCTGTGCCCAGACCAGCCCCTAGCCAAGACCACTCCTGGGCTCAAGGACTGGCGAGCCCCCAGCCAGCCCATTCCTATGGATAGAGAGACCAGCAAGCCCATGTGGACAAGCCTGCGGCCACCCAGGGGCCAGGAACAGAGCCTTTGCAGGACACAGCAGAGGCACACCTGGGACCACCTCCTTCCAGGGCCCTGCCCCAGATGCGAGGAGGCTCTTGACACAAGGGAGGAGCCAGCCACTTGTGCCAGACCCGAGTGGCAGAAAGCAAGAAGTTCCTTTGCTGCTTTAATTTTTAAATTTTCTTACAAAAATTTAGATGTTTACCAATAGTCTTATTTTGGCTTCATTTTTAATGCTTTTTCTCAGTGTTTTTCTTCTGTTTCTGAGTCACGGACTGAGCAGGCACTGAAAGCAGTCCCCGTGCCACTGTTGAAGGTCAGTCCTGGAGGTGCCGCCCAGGCTCCAGGCAGACGCAGCGGCCCCAGCCCCAGCCTGTATCAGCTGGTGAAGGGCTGCACAGCACAGGGGCCCCGCATGCCGTCCGGACTCTGGGGAGGTGGGGCACCTGCAGCCTGATCCCCATCTTGCTGCTTCCAAAGCTTCCTTGCCCTGGACTGAGCCTCATGAGGTACCCCCCACACCGTGGTCTGCCTGCCTGCAGGGTGCCCAGGAAGCCCCTCCACCTTATGGAGTCCAAGTTCTTTCCCTGCCCCCTCCCTGCCTAGCCACCTGCCCCTGGTGCCAGACCTGGCCCACTCCTCTGGGGCACTGTGTTCCCAGGGGCACCCTCCTGTCCCACCAGCCCCAAAGCCCAGCCAAGTACCCTTCCCTGCCATCTCCCTGGGCCCTGCCCCAGCAGCCCAGTCAGCCTCCTCGGGCCTTCTGCCACTTGCTCACACACAGCACCATGTCAGTAAACAGCTAACTCAGGCCTAGGGAGTTAGGTGGGGTGGGGGTGGGGGGAAGGCAGGAGTGTGTCCCCAAAGTCAGTCTTGGCTGGGGTGAGGCGCTGCCAAGCCCTGCCACCAGGGGGCTCCATGCTCCATGGCAGCATCTGCTTCTTCCAGGATCCAAGCCCTAAGAACAAGAGGCTGGGCCAGGGCCCTGTAGAGGGAGAAGGGATGGTAGATGCTACAGCCACTGACTGGCTCAGGACCACGTGCAACCTCAGAGCAGGGCAGCCAACTCCACACGCTACATGGATGGAAATGCAGACAGAAGAAGCTGCCCTGGGTGGTGTGGGCTGACCCCAAGGGTCTCAGCACCAGGACTGATCCTGACTTCCTAGTTCTTGAAGGGCGTTGGAGGATATGGTACCTACCCCTACTCTGGTCCCATCTCCTCAGGCCCCGATCCCACAGTACCTGGGACAGGGCTCTGGGCCCAGAGAGCACCCTCCCTCTCTGACCTCCACCTGGTCTTCCCCGGGGATGGGCCACTGGGCTGCTGCACTGGAGGCCAATGTCCTTCGGGAAACGTGCGGGAAGAGCAGAGCGTGCAGACAGCAGAGACTAACAAGGAGCCCCCGCCCAGAGAGCAGGAACGGTCAGACAAAAAACCAGATGAGAGAACGTACCAGGCATGCAAGCTAGACCCAGGAGTCAACGGGCTGAGGCTTAGCATCCCCCACGGCGTCCACCAGCCTGACCGTGGGCCTGCTGGGCCCTGGGGGAGGGGCCTTCCTGCTGGGGTCGAGCTGCAGCGCACAGGTGGGCATTAGAGGCACAACAGAGCAGGTTAGTCAGAGCTCCTGGGGGGCAGGGCAAGGGCAGGACCGAGGCTGGCGATATAAAGGTGGGCCTGCCAGAGCAGCACAAGGAGCACTGAGGGCGCAGGGAGCCAGACAGGTGTGCTTCACACAGGCGGGGGTGGGGTGACGTACACACACACAGGCCTGCGCAGGAAGCCGGGGGACTGGCACACAGGCAGCAGGTACTGCCCTCACCGGTGGGCCCTTGCACAGGCATGCACAGAAGGGTGCACACACACTAGCTTACAGACTCCGCCCCATGCAGGGTGTGGCCGGGCAGTGCCATCCCCAGCAGGTGGCAGCACCCACACTGACTAGCGTGAAGGGGTGAAGGGGCTGCTTCCTGGGCTTGGCCCCGCAACCCAGCTATACCCCAGGGCCCAGACCAGACCCAGCCCAGCGGGCACCTGCCCACGGTCACATGGCTACTTACTTTCAATGGCTCCTTCTCAGAGGCCTCTCCTGCAGAGCAAGTGCCTCTCGGCCTCCGCTCCCTCCGGTCCACCGTGGAGTATCCATCTGCAGATGGGGTAAGATGGGGTGTGAGGGGCGCTCTAAGAGGGGCCTTGTACGAGCAGATCTTCCTCTCAGCCCAGACACAGGGGACTCGTGGAACGAGGACTTTGGGAGAAGGTCCCCACCCACCCTGTCGTGGAGATCCAGGCTGGTGCCAGCTCTCACCAATACCCTGTCTCACGGTGGTACAACCCTTGCCTGCCCCCCGTGGCAGCTCCAGCTCTCCAGACTCCCCTCCACTTGTGGGTCACAGCCCCCGGCTGGGCACTACCCCCTCTCTAGCTGCCCTGCATCTCACTCTCTGAGCACCCCTAAACCAAGTATCTCCTCTCCTCCACCCAGTACCAACTACACCCCATAAAACCAGCAGGCCCACCTCAGGCCCTGTCCCCCCGCCACCCCCTGCCCAGAAAGCAAAGCACACTGTGTCTGCACTCACCTGGGCCCAGTGCGTCCATGGGGATCACATCCCGGCTGCCAGTTTTCTCGCCCTCTGCAAGGCAGGAGCAAGAGGCGGGCTGCATGCAGTGGCCAGGGGGGAGCGGGGCAGAGAAGCCCACACAGGGCTGGCCCAGGTAGCCCTAGATGCTGTCACTAAGGTGCCCAACCTCTGCCAGCTGGCAACCCCTCCCTCCCCTGCCAAGCTTGACACCAGCACAAATGCTGTAGTAAGGGAGTGGCCAAGAGGCAGAGGGCAGGGAAAGTGGCCTGCTATGGAGCCGTCTCAGTGGGAGGCCTCGTTCCCCCTTCACCCAAGGCTCAGGCAGTTGGGGCAGCTGGGGAGCTACTGTTGGTCCCCACCTGCCAGGCCCCTAACCTCCACCACTCACCGAGGCTCTTATCCACCAGTGGCAGTGTGCTGTCATCAAATCCCCCAGGACTCGGTGCTCCCTTAGGCCCCTTGGCAGTAGTAGCAGCTAACTGAGACGTAAAACAAAGACACAGGGTGGGTGAGGGCCGGGGAGTGGGAATTCGGGGAAGTCAGCGGGAAGGCCGGAAAGGCGGTACCTGGAAGCGTGCCTTGGTCCAGCCATCTTTCTGCAGGGCACCACGCAGCTCCTTGTAGCTCCAAACTGTCTGCAGCACATGTGACGCCGCCTTCGCCTCCCGTACCGATTGGCTGTGGGGTTGGGGTCAGGGTCGGGGGCAGTGGTGGCCCCTCCCCCACCTCCCCAGCTCCCCAAGCCACCGACCACCCCCCACACCTGGAGGCGACGAGAGCCACCAACGCGGGCACCCCGCGTGCCTGCAGGAGCGAGCGTGCGTTATCTAGGCTGTCGGATACGATTTCGTGGATAGTGTTGAGCACGGCCACCACGGTGTCCTCCTCCAGGCGGGCCCCTGGTCGCGGCGGAGACTGTGCATTGCGCAAGTTCCGCACCAGCTCGGCCATGGCATAGCTCCCTGAGGAGCAGGGCTAGGTTTCAGGACACACCTCTACCCTACCCCTCCAGGAAGAAGCAGGGATCCCCAGAGGGCAAGGGGCACTAAGCTTCAGGGACAGGGCCAGGAGGACTGGAGCTACCCAAGTTGGGGCACAGCCCAAGCAACAGGGGCGGGCTCTGGAGCCCCAAACCACTCATCCTCCAACCCCCGCTGATGGGACCCCAGAGCTGCAGGCACAGTTTGGTGGTGCTCAGGCGTGGCTTTGCAGGCGTCCTCACCGATGAGGTCTTTGTTGCGCCGGTCCAGCGAGAGGTTGCGCAGGGCGATGGCGACAGCCCGCACCACCTTGTCTGTCTCAGACTGCAGCAGTTCCACCAGCACTGGCAGCCCGCGCTCCTTGCGCACCATGGCGCGGATGTATGTGGCCCACTGCGGGGGCAGGGAGAGAGCTGCTTGGCTGTATGTGCCAGGCACTCTCCCACCTCCCGACCCTGCTGCTCCCTCCCCAGAGGGAACTTCCTGCTCCCACGCCGACAAAGCCCTGCCCAACAGCTCCACGGCACCTCCAGAGAGGCTTTCCCACCATCCAGGGTGCACTCACTGCCTGCAGCCCATGTACCCTGAAACTCTTGGATCTTGGGGTGGTGGTGTGGCCCCTCCATTCCCTGCCAGCCCAAGGAGCTGCACCAGTGAGGTATCTGCGATTCTCTTTCTCAGGACTTGCCCTCCCTGCCAAACCTGGTCCCTCACCATCCAGTTGCCGGCACTGAGGTTCTGCAGGGCACCGGCGGCAGCCTCCAGAGTGTTGAAGTTCCGGCTCTCCGTGAGGAGGGAGAGGTAGAGACGCACCACCTCGGGCTGGTACAGCAGCTCAAAGCCTGGGTGCAGGGGCAACCGCCACCCATGGTCACCCAGAATCTGCTCTCATCCATCATACCCCTCCCACCTCCCGCATCAGAGCCTCCCAGGGCTGGGGCGAGCTGGGGCCAGGGATGGGTGTGGAGGAGTCATGTAATGTTTACTATCAACATAGTCACCCAAGGGGGAAAGTGTTCCTATTTCATAGAGGAGCAAACTGAGGCTGTCAGTTAGACCTGCCTGGTAGCAGTAACATCCAGGAGGCCTACGGTAGGGAGGAAGGCCTCAACCAGGGATGCTGTCCTAGCAACAAAACCCGCATTTCCTGGTATGTCCCTGAAGCTATGCATCTGGGCCACGCCCCTAGCAACAGGGCTCACCCTCCCTGGCAACAAGGCCAGCACTGGCCAGTAACGGAGAGTTGTGTAACCAAGGCCACGCCCCTAACAGGACCTGCTTTCACAGGAAACTGAAGCTGTGCAGAGCCACACCCCTAGCAACAGGCCCCACCCTCCCCCACTGACAATAGAACCCACCCTCTGTAAGTCAACTGATGCAGTGCAACCAGGGCAGCTGCCCTAGCAACAGGAGGCACTCTCCCTGGCAACCACTCCAGGTTCCCCAGCAATGGAGGCCTCATCCTGCTGCTCTGCCCAGTGCTCCAGAAAGGAGGGGTCAAGAGCATTTCAAGCTTGCCTGTCCCCAAATTGGAGCTTCAGCCTGGCTTGGGATACTACTCACTCTCTCCTGTACCCACCCAGCGACGTTTCATCACCTCCCCCTCAGTCCTCACGCCTCATGCTCCCTCTCCTCCTGCCCTGCTTGGCTTTCCGTTCCTATACACTCCAAGCATATTCCCCGCTGGGGTATCTGCCCTCCCTGACTGCCTGTAATGCTTCCCCACAGCCCTCCTGCGGCTAGTGCCCTCTACCCTGGTGACATGCAGGCTCTTCCAACTGGCTAGGCCTCACCAGGACAGACATCTTTCTCAGGCCAGATCCCAGCATACAACCCAACAGGCACTGGCCCTGCCCCTGTAACTGTTGGGCATTCTCTGGCCCAGCCTCTGAACCTGGATGTGAGCATGCCCTCCTGGCTCCCAGTCCCCCGAAATGAACTCAGCTCTGTAGCTAACACAGAAGGCCCTGCCTCCACTGGGGGCATCTCTCCAAACCTTCCCACCTCTTACGCACTGTGAGACTGAGAAAGCACCTGGTCTCTCTGTGCCTCCGTCTCCCTCTACTTTGCCTGACATGACCCATGGCACTGCCTCCCATTCTAAAGCCTCAGCAGCTGAATCATCCTCCAGGAAATCCTGCACCTATGGGCCTCAGTTTCCCCATCTGTTTTCTGAGGCCCCCCAGGCCTGCCAGATGGCCCAAAGCTTCACTACCAGGGGAGTCCTGCGCCCAGACTTCCCCCAGTGGAGCTGGCTTCGTCTTAGCCCACTCACCTTTGGCAGCCTCAGTTCGCTTGGGCAGGTCCAGCGTGTCAAAGTTCCGGTCCATCTCACCATCCTTCTTTCCTAGAAAGGTGGCGGGAGGTGAGGCAGACACCATAAGGTGCATGGGCATGTCAGGAGGGGTGAGCACAGTTCTCTCCTGCCCAGGCCCCGAAAAGCACCCCCACACCTGGACCGGGGCACTAAGAGGCCCTGGGAGTAGAGCACCGCTGTCAGAGCCTGGGCACACAGTGTAGCCCAGGGGAAGGAGTTGGTGGCAGTGGGGCCTGGGGTGTCCCAGCCCTGCCCCTAGGACTCATCTCCCACCTGGTGCTGGGAGCTGTCCCTCCCAGCAGTTCCACTGAAACTGCCAAGTGTGTAGACCGAGGAAGTCAGGAGCCCTGGCTGGATGGCAGGTGGATGTAAGCGGGGAAACTGAAGGCTGACTGGGACACGACTCGCTTGGCTCACACAGAGCTGGGGAAACTCCCCGAGTCTGGGGTCAGGACATCATCCAGGCTCTACGAGCCAGGAGAAACCCCACAGTAGCCCACCTAACATCTGTGCAGCCACCTCCGTGACAGTGTGCCCTGTCTCTCAGCCACTCTCCCCATCTCAGATGATGCTTCGACCCTTTCAAGAGGCAGCAGAGCAGAGCCAGATGACCTGGGGTGCCTGTCTGCTCACCCTCCCTCATGGGACACTTGAATCTTCTGAGCCACATGCTGCCCCATTCTATCAGAGAAATAGACTCTGCTCCCAGGTGTCCCTAGATACAAGCACAGTGCGGGCCCTGCCCACTCTTAGCTCTGCCCAGGTACAAGTCTGAGGTTACAGAGTGAGCCCCTTGGCCTCCCCACCTGCCACTGTCATAAAGATGGCTGTCCAAGTGATGAAGCCAGGGCTGGAGCAGGGCCCTGGGGCTGGAGTGTGCTCCCCTCTTCCCAGATGCCCACCGCACATGCCAGGCCTGGAGAGCAGGATGAACAGGGACTCACCTTGGTGGAACCACTCCTCTGGGCGGCCGGAGGAAGCAGAGGAGAGAGGAGAGGAGCCTGAGTGGGCAGCACCCATCACCCCCCATGCCCTCCCAGAGGCCTCAGGTTCCCACTGCACACCCTGGACCAAGCAGGCAGCATGTGGAACTTCATCCCACCACTTCTGGGCACTGAGCATCCACCAATAAGACAAGAAAGGGGAGGCCTAGGTCAGTGGAACAGGCAGGCGGTACACAGGACCCCACAGCTGCTGGGGAGGTCCTGGGAACCTACACCCTGCCAGTGCAGTGGAGATGTGCAGGGCACCTCGCCCAGGCAAATGGGCTGCCGCACTGGCTGGTGCTGGTCTATAGCCAGCATCAGCCATGGCTCCTCCCAAACTTGTGGGCCAGTGAAATAAATTCTCCCCAGGAGCGGAGAGATTGAGTCTGGGCACTGATGGGACCACCTGGTTTCCACCGTGTCCTCCCTGAGGGTCCCACAGTGCAGATGGGGAAGGCTGGAGCTGGGCCCCATCAACCATGTGACCCAAGGCTGTGCAGCCTCCTCAGCTCCCTGCTTCCCTGCCTGCCTGCTGGGGGCTGACCAGGTGTCCTCTGGCCTCCATGATGGGCTGCTGTGGGTGTACAGAGAACCTTCAGCTAGGGTAGGAGTCGAGAGTGGTACCCCAGTCCACCCCACCCACCTTTGGCCTTCTTGCCACCAAAGCAGCTGGCATCATCCCGCCTTCGGCGCTGGGAGCCTACAGCACTGCCCAGGGGCCCAGGCTCGGCCTCCTGGTATCTGTCGGCCCCGGGCACCTCCTTGTGTACGTGGTAGGACAGATTCCGCATGATGCACACGCAGTTCTCCACCGACTGCAGGGAGAGGTGAGTGGCTGGGGCAGGGCACCCTCGGCACAGGGCCAGCCCTCGGGGAAGACTGGCCACAGCTGGTGTGCATTAAAGCATCGGGAGCAAAGGGACAGGGAGGCCTCAGTAGGTGGGGAGGGTGTGTGGCAAAAGGGTGATAACCCTCCCAGTGCCAGGGAGGGTCCACAGGAGGAAGCCCCTGCTGCATGGACGACCTTCCACCTACAACACTGTGCCCACTTCAGTGTGGCCACTGCAAAGCAGGCTATGCCCAGGGCACCGCCCCAGACCCTCACACCCATTCTCCTGTGCTGCCCCCACAGCTCTGGCCTCCCGGGACCTGCGTGATTGTCTCTCCCGCCCTTGGCATGTGGCTGTGACTGTCCCCACCCACCTTATTGTCCGTGTCCTTCCTGCCCACCGCTGACTGCAGGGCATGCAGGAGCGCGTCCACCAGCCCTTCACACTCCCGGAGTCGCCGCCGGGCCTCGGCACCATCGGAACTCACATTCCTGTGCGGCCGAGAGCAGGCCAGGTGACCCCTGGCCACCAGAAACTCCCCATCCCCGCCCTGACCTCAGGGGCTTGTCTTCATTTGCAAAGTAGGCCCTGATGCTGCCCTCTCAGTCTACTGGGAAAGGACCCTGCAGCCTAGAGCTCAGTGAAGGGGGAGAAGCTAACTGTTCCCAGACCTCAGGAGGGGGCCCTGGCAGACAGCTGTCTTGGTTGGGGACAGCTGGGCAGGGAAAGACAGGGCTTCCCTGCCTCCCAGATGACCTCGAAAGGGACAGGGAGACTCAGACCTGAACCTGTGCAAGAGTAATTCTGGGTCTCTTACCACCCCAATGGCAGCTCTGGGCCCCACCTTGCCCCAAGATCAAGAGCCTGAAGGGTTACAGGGGAACACCCTGACGGACAAGCAGAACTGTGGGGACCCAGGACACTGTGGGGTTGGCAGAGCCTCCCGGGGGTAAGAGGGAAAGGGCAGAGGTCACAGGTGGCTGGAATGAGCCTCCCAGGCAGATGAACAGGAAGGTCCCATCTCCCCCTCTGGCTGTCACATGATGGAAAGGTGGGTGGAAGCTGGGCAGGGCTAGGGTACCACAGAGACCCTTCCAGAGGGTGCCCCTGGGGAGACTGGGGCACCACTTGGGGGCGAGTACAGCCCCTCAGGCCCCACTTCTCATCCACAGGGCTTGCGCCACAGCTCTGAAGTTCCAAAGGTCCAGGCGGCTGGCCGCCATCTTCTATGCTATCTGGGACCACGAGGACGGGGCCTGGTGTGCATGTGGGCTTCAGCACTGGGTCCGCTCCACACCTCAGGCAGCCCGACGTGTTCTTGAAGACAGTTGTCCACTCGGCATCCCGTGGCTTGGAGTCCTCGTTGGGCTCACGCTCCCACCCCGAGTGGGGCACGATGACCTCGTGGGTCAGCGTCTGCAGGCCATGGTCAATGATGGCCATCTTCAGGGGCTCATAGGATGACAGGTTCCACAGTGTGCCTGTGAGGTGCGATCGGCCAAGTCCTGCTGACCACGTGCATTGCCTCCCACCTCCCCAGGTGGCCACGCTCAGGACCCGTCCGCTCTCCTCCTGTCCCAGCTCACACAACAGTAGAAGTAACAAAAGCCGTGAGTGGTTCTGGGGGCACACAGTACCGGCTTCCAGCCAGGAAGGAACCCCAAAGGGGAAGGTGCAGAGGAGGGCATGGCACTGCTGTTCCTTCCCACCCACTCCCTGCCACGTGGCAGGTGGCACAAACACTCTCAAGGCCACAGGGCCTCATGGAGACACGGTCAAGTGACCCCACCTGTCCCTAAGGTCCTACAAGGCGCAAGCTCCACCACTGTACTGTTGGGATGGGAACCAAGGGGGCAGGTACCAGGGGAGTTTCTGTGGGGTCAGGAGGTGAGGGCCTGCCTGGGGGGCCCAGTGTCAGCCTCCCCACTGTGGTAGAGACTAGGGACCTGTCACAGTGTCTGGACCTGACGCCTGCCTCCCCGGGGCAAGCGTCTCAGCAGCTGCACTCCTGCCAGTCACAGGAGTGACTTTCCCGGGCAGTCACAGGCCAAGCGGCCTCGTTTCTCCCGGGCTGAACCCCGCACCCTTCGCTTCCCGGGGATGTGGACACAGCCAGGTCGCACTCACCAGTGACCAGTTCGCGGACCTCGCTGTCCCGGGCGGCCCGCAGCAGGCGCACCAGAGCAGGCACACCACCACAGTCCCGGATGGCGGCTTTGTTGTCAGTGTCGCGGCCATAGGAGAGGTTGCGCAGTGCCCCACAGGCCCGGCGCCGCACCTCAGCCCGCGGGTGGTCCAGCAGCGCCACGAGCAGTGGCAGCCCCCGCAGCTGCCGTACACGCCGCTTGATTCCCTCGTTCTCAAAGCACAGGTGCTGCAGGTAGGCAGCCGCATTGGCCTTCACGGGGTCCACAGGGTGCCTCAGCATGGCCAGCACCTCAGGCAGCTCAGGGTCCCGCCAGCGTGGCTCCTTGCGGGCGCTATCCACTGAGGGCGAGCGCCGTACCAGCCGATCCAGGCTGCCCAGGCTGCCCCGTTCAGGCTGCGCCAGGGGCGCCGTCACCGCTGAGAACGCAGGCCGCTCACCCAGCAGCTCGCTGCCATCATCTGCAGCGTCCTCGTAGGCCCTGCACAGGCGAGTGGGGCACATGGACATCGTCACAGCAGCCACCAGCCCTGCCTCTGAGCTGCCCCATCACACCTTCTTCAGGACTGCAAACCCACCCAGCAGGGCTGGGCTGGGAGCACCGTATCTCAGTCCCAAACATGGTTGGGGCATGGAGAGTCATGCACCAGCCCAGTGAGAACTGATTTAGAGCCAAATGCCAAACCCCAGCCAGCGGCTATCAGTCCCCTGGCAACCCTCCCAAGACAGCAAGCTCGCTTACTGCTGTCACCAAGCAGTGTTCCCCAATCCCGAGCAAAACATGTTTCTGTGCAACATCTGCTATGGCTGCTGGAGAGGCCCACCTCCCGTCCACGAAACCACCCATCTTCCATGAAGCCCATCTCTGCCTGTGCCAGGATGCAGGGGGAGTAAATGACCCTCTCCGCATGAAGCCATCCCAGCAGGACCACCAAGGAGTACTCAGGCCACCAGACCCTTTGGGCACAAAATCTCCTTAGCTCTCAGTAGCCCTGTGGGTTGCTGTCATCAAACCCACTGGCCCGAGGCGAGGAGTAGCCAGGTGACTTGGCCAAGGTCACAGAGCAAAATCCAGACTTGGGTTGTGGTCATGTCTCCACTCCAGAGAAACAGAAACTGAGGGCAATGGAGACAGAACCAGGGGCTGTGACAGGAAGGGCCAGGGCTCTGGGTTCTGGTTATCCAGTGGCTGGCACTCTTCCCAGCTTTTCTTGAGCCCTGGGCCTACAGGACGGTGCCCAGCCGAACTCCTACCACCCCAGGGCCTACCTTTCTTCTGTCCCTGACAAAAGCCAAGGACAACTCAAACTAACATGCATGACTGACTCAACTGCAGCCACCTGACAAGTGGAGCACCCTGTAGCTGGGGGGTGGAGGGTGGACTTCCCAGAGGAGGCAGCCACAGGGGACAGGGTGCAGCTCACCTGGTGTGAAGGCCCCGCCCACACTCAGGCCTCCTCCTCGTGGCTGTGCCATAGTCAGGCTCTAGCTCAGGGCCGCCCTCATCATCAGCGGCCAGGCTGCGCGTGTCATCCTCCAAGCCATACGGCTCTGCCTGGAAGCGCTCGGGCAGGGAGCGGCCACCTGGTGGCCCAGACTCAGGACCCACTGGGAAGGCCTCCCGGTGGCCAGGCAGTGTGAAGCAGCCATCGCCAGGGCCTGGGCCAAGCGTGCCAGCACGTGGGGGCCGCATGCCCAGCCCTCGGGACAGGCTGCCATAGCTGGGGCCGTCCCGCGGCTCGTGGCCTTCAGGAAAGCTACCCCCACTGGTGAGGTAGGCTCGAGAAAGTGTGGCCACTGGGCCACCACCACGCAGCAGGAAATGCCGGTCCAGGGCACCATCGGCAAAAGGGCCTAGTGGGGGGCCGCCATCCAGCAGGGGGAGTCCGTCTGGGCCCAGGGGCACCTGGCGGACCGTCCGAGTGGTCACCGTCTTGACAGTCTTGGTGACCTGGTGGATGGACAGGCAGATGGGTGGGGCAGCCCGAGAGGCCTAGAAACTGCCCTGCTAGGGCCTGGCTCGACACAATTTCCCACTCGAGCAATGAGAGGCCCCAGGTGGCAAGCTTCCATGTCCACTCTGCAGGCAGGACAGCTGCTGTGGCCTGGCCTGCTCTCCCACCCACCACCTGGGCCTGGCCATACCTTGGTCTCAGTGCGCCGAGTCGTGCCATCTTCAGATGTGACAACAGACACATGGGATGTGGGTGTGCCGGGATCCTCCTCCACTGTCACCGTCTCCTCCAGCACATCAGGTGCCTCTGGCATCGTGGCCAGTGAGGCCTGGCTGCCTGGGCTCTGCTCCTGGGGTGAGGAGGGACACTGGTGGGCAGGCCTGCTGCTCAGTTGTCCCTGCAGTGCAGGTCCCCATACACAGCAGCTATGCCTTGGCTCGTGCCAGCCAGCACACCAGGGTGCCTTCCTCCTGGTCCTGAACCCACCCATCCCAGGGCCTGTCCTGGCCCAAGCTGGCAAGGACAGCAAAGAGTTCTTGCCCTTTGAACATCGAGGTGCTAAGCCTGCCCTGGCACCCCATCCTGGGGGGACTCTGAGGCTGGCCCCCATCCCATGCTTCCTCAGGCTGAGTTGGCAGATAAGGCCACAGACCCTAGGAGTGAAGTCATCCCCCTCACCACAAGTCGCAAGGCCCAGCTACCACAGGTTCCTCCAGGCCCCAGAAGGCACCAGTGAGACCTACCTGCAGGATGCCTCCCGGATGTCACCCACAACCCCTAGAGCTGGGACCTCACAGTGTCCTGGGGCCTCCTCCCTCACTTGCCCCAGAAACCTTGAGTATAGAAGCCTTGTGGGGGCTAAGGTTCCTACCAAGGTTCCTACCAAGGCCAGCCAGACACCCTCAAGGGACAGAAATACCCAGCTCCCAGAACACCCATGCACCTGGAACATTAATATATCCTTACTACTCCTTCCAGCCCAAACATTCCTGAGTGTTGCGGAGGCACAGCCTGGCCCTACCTTGGGCCAGTGGCTGCCGCCCCCAGTAACTGAGACTCTGGGCATCGTATGAGACCAGACAGTTGATTTGAGCCTATGGGTCCCCTTGCCACCATCATGCGTGGGGTGATGACACTGGAATTCTAGGCAAGACAGCTCTGGACTGAGACTCTTCTACCCGCATGCCCCTACTGGCTGGACTTGACAGTGGGGAAACTGAGGCTCAGAGAGACTAGGCTGGCCCACATCAGAGCCAGGCCCAACCCCTACCACACGGAGTGGCTCTGAGGACCTGAGACCCACAGCCTGCCTTGGCCTCTGCCTGCACAGGTGCCTGGCCCCAGGGCCACACGGCGCCAACATCCGGGGTTTGGCATCCAACCAGGATGGGCAAGAGCTGAAACCCAAGCCCTGGTGGGTGGCTGAGGGGGAGCACATTCCCAGGCAGCTAGGGCAGGGTCAGCAGGAGGACAGGCCCCACTCTGTGGCCTAGGCCCCTGGGCCCTGCACAATGGGTCCCTTGCCTGGGCCCCCTGGGGCCTGCACAGACACCAAGCTCTGCCAAGCTCCAGAGGCAGACTCTGCCCATCCTTGGGCCTGGGAGGTAAGCCAGGCAACATGCTCAGGGCTGCCCTCAGGACCTGCCTGCAAAGGCCCGTGGGCTGGAAAGCCTCCCCAGGTCAGGGTCCTATCCTGGGAGAATACTTGATCCCTGAATGTATGCAGTGCAGGTGTCCAGGAAGGGGCCTGCACCAACACATTAGGACAGGTGTATCCCTCAGGTTCATTGACAGAAGAAAGAGGTGGCCATAGAAGGCACCTGCCCCTCTCCCAGGGGCAGGACCTTGGGAGGATGATAGGTAACTTTACAGATGGGGAAACAGACCTGGGAAGGGGAGAGGATTTACCTAGAACTTCACAGTGCAAATGGGATGTCAGGCACCCCCAGATAAGGCAATCTGGTAAGGAAGCCTTTGGGCCTCATCTCGCCCTCAGTCTTGAGATGTAGGTGGTATGCCTGCTGGGGACCTGGCTAGGAAGAGGGGACCTCTTTCCCCTGGGAAAAAGAAACAGATGAGGCCCAGACTGGGGACAACTGACACGCTGCCAGGCAAGGCAGGTTGGGCTCTTTCCAAAGGCACTGGGGAGCTGGGACTGCTCTGGAGCAGAAGGCTTGTGTGGCCCATCCCTACTGGGGCTAAGCTGCCCCGTCTATATCTGGGAAATGTGTGTTAGGCCCTGAGCTTTCTCTGCTGGGCTCTGTGGGGACTCGTTAGAGTTTAAGCAGGGGGCCAGGCACTGAGCGGCTGCAGTTCTGACGATGGGGTGAGGAGGGTATGAAGCAAGACTGAGGGAACGTTACACAGGATATTCTGTCAGAGTGATATGGCCCCTGATATATGCATATATTTACATATATTAAAGACTGAGAGAGGAGACCCCTACTTCCTAGCTAGGTGCAGGCGGAAGGGCGAGAAGAAGGGAGGATATCTCAGGACCTCGATGCCACTCTGTGGCCCAGCTTATCCCTCCCACCATGGTTATGTAAGGGTCTGACAGTGCAGAGCTGGGGTGGTCTAGGAGAGCCAGGCACCCCCCAGCAAGACCTGCAACCCTGCGGGATCACCCGCCAGCCCCAGCCTAGCAGCACGGCAGCAGGATCCCAAGGCCCCAAGAGTCCCTGATGGCAAATGACCTCAGGGAGCTAAAAATGAGTGATGACTTCACCCGGGTGGCGGGAGCATGAGTCAGCCAGTGATCACAGGAAAGCCCAGCCCCCAAGACACATGGCTGGGCACACACATGCACGTACGTGACCCCTCCAACAGAGACACATGCATGTACACACATGGCTGGGCACACACATGCCTGTACACGACCCCTCCGACAGAGACACATGCCTGTACACACATGGCTGGGCACACACACATCCATGTACATGACCCCTCCACCGGAGACACATGCATGTACACACATGGCTGGGCACACACATGCATGTACGCGACCCCTCCGACAGAGACACATGCATGTACACGACCCCTCCGACAGAGACACGTGCATGTACACACATGGCTGGGTACACACATGCATGTATGCGACCCCTCCGACAGAGACACATGTACACACATGTGTGAGTACCCAGCCCCGAAGAGGCCAAGCACATCAACCTGTGTGCTCTAACAGCACCCCATGGGCACGGTGCCCACTGTTTCCAGAGGCACACTCGTGAGCACACATCCTCCCACCCTCCACCTGTGTGTCCAGACCTTTATCCACACAGGGGCCTCACAAACTCTCAACACACAGGGACAGGGGCCACCAACTCCGCTGATCACCTCCCCAGCATCCACTCTGGGAGTCTCAGAGCTGGCTGCCAGATGGGGAAACTGAGGTGTACAGTAGTTAGGCCCATAGCTATCTGGTGGCTCAAGTCTCTGTAACATCTTTAGGGTGGGGCTGTGGAATGGGTGGGCTGACTCTCAACAGAGGAGCTGGCTGCAGTCCCTGGATCCCTGTCTGGCCCCGGTGTCCATGTCTGACATGCACCTGCCCAGGCTGGCCCACGCTCAGGGACCCTGGTCCCACAGCCCCACACAGCCTCTGCCTCAGATCCAACTCTGGGCGGTTCCCGTCTGCACCCTAGATATGGGCTGCATCCTGGACGCCCTACCTCACGTCCAACCCCACAGGCTGCATCCTATCAGTCATCTCATACCTACTAACCAGCTGGGGCCCCATCCTTGTCCCTGCCCAGCCTCCCAGTACTCATCCCTCCCTTGGCTCTTCAATCTCTGCTGCACCAGGTCTGGGGCCCCAGGACTAGCCCGAAAACAGCCTGGGGTTTCCCTTGGGCTTGTGGGAGGGGCCAGAGTGACCAGGAAGGTAGACCTCCGATCCCTGCTCACAAGAGGGTCCTGGGAGCACAGGGCTGAGCCAAGCATAGGGGCTCTACGCCCCATCATGCACCTGGAGCTCAGCTTCTTCACAAGGAGGTGGGAAGGACAGAAGGGGCTGGGGCCTAGGACACGCTGGGTAGCACCAGTCACACCTTTGTGGCAAAATGCAAGGAACACAGGGAGCAGAAGAGCAAGATCAGACCAACACACAGAGGGGCTGCTGGAGGTCAGGGGACTGGGTCCGGGTCCCATAGCACTTATCCATCCAAGCTGCCAGACCACAGATGCAAAACCACACTCTGTGTCCTGAAGAACAGACTGCAGGGGCAGGCACCTCCCCTGTCCAAGGCCTGGCTAGCACATACACAGGGAATGAGTTAAGGTGGGATTGCATACCTGGATCCCACACCTGCGGGCCAGGCTCCCAGAGGGCATGAGGTGGCTGCTGCCAGATAGATGAACGAATGACGCTTCTCCATCCCCAGCATGGCCCTCCCAGGTAGAGTCCAGGACAAGCCAGGCTGGCATATCCCACCACGTAGCAAGCCCTTGGCCACCACAAAACACCCTCTCCCTTGGTGCCACAGCCTCTGACCAGTCTCCAGGAGCTGGAGCTCGCCCCCCGCCACAGTAATGCACCCACCAGGGCGTGGCCCCAGGCAGAGGAGCCAAAAAGCCAAGCTGGGGGAGCGAACTTGGGGTTGGAGAGCAGGGCTGTCATTCACCCTTCGCCAAGCTCAGCTCAGGGTCATAAGACACACTGTGACCATGAATTTCCTAAAAACTGGTCCCTCCATGTCTGAAAGCCAGACCCTGGGGGCCACACCAGGGCTGTATGACAGGCAGAGGCCTGGCTGCCCAGGTAGGTAGGTGTGTGGGAAACCTGCCTACTACCACAGATGATCCCGGCTGGTCTTTTCTCTGCTCAGCCTCAGCTTCCCTGCCTGTTACCAAACCCACACTGCTCTGAGCAGGGGGCAGATTGCCTATGCCTCCCCCTCACTTCAAAGCTGAGAGGGGGAGGACCCCGGGTTTTCCCTGGAGATCCCCTCCAGCATCAATAGGTGGGCAGGGCCTGTCTCCACCCCTCCCATCACGTGCGCCTTGGAGGCAGAGAGAACTTCCATTAAAGCTCCGGAAGCGCCTTTGCAGGTCCTGGGAGTCAGAGCCCGCGTAGGGGGTGTGGAAGGGAGAGGAGGAAGCCCCTCAGGGACCAAAAGGCCTACCCGGGCTTCCCGCTCCAGACTCAGCCTCCCTCATGCACAGACAGAAGCTGCTGAGGAAGGTCCTGGCCCCCCACCCGGGTCCCCAGGCACCTGTCCTGGGCGCTAGCCGAGAAGCGCCCACCGCTCCCGGCCAGCTCCAAGCGGAGGGTCAAACTGCCAGGGGTTCCGGCTCCCAGCCCCTGGAGATAGGCTCCAGAGACTCCACGGCCCCTCCCGCACACCCGGGGATACCGCGCTCACACCGCCACCCGCCCGGCCCTGGCCCCCCAGCCTGACGCAGCCCAGCCAGGAGCGCCAGACAATAGCCGCCTCGGGCCGGCGGCCCCGCGAAACAAAAGCGGGTTTTGCCGGGCAGGCCGGCGCCCCGCCCTCCGCCTCTGACCCCGGGTCAGGGTCCCCCCAAGCCAACTTCCCTCCAACCTGTCTGAGTTCGGCCGGCATCGGGCCGGAGCTCTGGGGGCGCTGGCCAGCAGCGGGGGGCGGCGGCGGCTGGACCGGGCTCGGCTCGGCTCCGGCGCCTCGGCCGCTCGGGCTCAGGCTCGGCGGACTCGCTCCCTGCGGGGGCGGATCTGGCGGCGGTCACGGCGAGCAGCCAATCGGGCGGGGCCGCGCCCAGGTGGGGCGTGGCAGGGGGCGGGTAGGGCGTGGCAATGCCCCACCCCCCAGAGGGGCAGGGCGGGGCCCTCTAGCCCCCGGTCGCCCCTATCCCCCAACCCCCGTGGCCCCGCCCGCGGGCCTGGGCTTCTGATCCCTCCCGCTCCCTGAGGCAGGGGTGTCATTTTCCCGCCGAATGACTGGCCAAGTCCTTCCCAGGCCTCGGTTTGTGAGCACACTTTACTCTGCCTGCAGAGGGGGAAACAGTTCTGGCAGGGCAGGTGCCTATGCTGTGATGGACAGAGTGCAGGGCCTCCCTCACGGGCACAAATCTGGCTGACTCAGTTTCACCTGCCATGAAATGGGGGCCGATGGGACAGCAGTCACAGCGCTGCAAGATCCCTCCGGTCTCTCAGATCCCCCCTCATGCTCCTGCCCAGCCGCCACTTGGAATGGGCCTGGGAAGAACTGTCCCCACAGAGCTCAGAGGGGACCTGGAAAAGGGCCCCGCAGGGGACCCCTACTTTGTGTCTTGGGTTCTCCCTATTGAGGCACAGAAGCCCCGAGTGCACCCCCATTCCTTTCCCAGGCGGGCCTCAATGTGGGCCACACCCTAGGGAATCTGGCTCTGCTGCTGTGAAAACAGGGGAGGGAAGAGATGGGGCTGGGGGCTATCTTCTCCTCAAACTGCACCAAGGCCAAGCCAATGGCTCCAGTATCACAAACCGGGAAACGGGTTCTGAGATGAAATGAGCTGGTACCAGCCCAGGGAGGCTCAGTGGGTCTGGCAGAGAAAGGGCTCAGACCCAGGTTTCCCACGGGCTTCTCCGCAGACCCTTCAGTGGTCCCCCTCAGGGACCACTCCCTGCTGCCCTGAGAGCTGTACGGAAACCACTTGGCTAGCATGCTCAAGATTCTAGGTGCTCATCATGTGCCCGTGAGAGCATCAGTTCCCCCACCTGCAGAGGGGTGAGCTACCCTACCACTGGCCAAACTCGAACCCCTGCATCTTCCATCTAGGGCAGGCCTGCCTGGAGCCCCCGCAGCAGAGCCCAGAGGACCAGACACTGCACCAGAAACATGCCCGAATCTTATCTTTAAGCTGGCTCCATCTCAACTGCACCAGCTGCTGGTACCCCAGTCACCTACCTACATCAGATAAGCCCAAGGGAAGTTCCCTGAGGGAACCCCATCCCATTGGGTGGACGTTAGCCCTGCTTCAGCTGGCTGTCTAGAGGAGGGGCCCCTTCCTGCTGGAGGATGAAGGGCCGTAGCCAGGACCAGGCAGCAGCACTCCCCCTGGCCTGGCTTCCCAGCTTCAGCCCCCAGCTACCTGTCTTGCCATTGCCCTGGCTTAAGCAGGGGCTCTGACCCTGTTGCTCAGCAGGTAAATCGCTAGGCACTTCCTACCGAGATCAATCTGGGAACCTGGCCAGCCCAATGTGGCCCTGCCTCCCCTATCCCATCAGCCCAGGCAGTTGAGCTGCAGCCCTGGTAACATGCTCTTTTCAATCCCAGCCTGAGAAAATCAGGGGCAGGGGTAGAAGGTGGGGCATTAGGGGAAGGGGTGGTAGGTAGAGGGGCAGTGGCATGAGGTCTTGAAGTCTTTTGCTTGAGGAGGTCAGGGTAGCTCCAGGCTGTGGGAACATCTTCCTGCCAGGGCATCAACCCTCCGGGGTGCTTCGGATCCTCCCACACTGCCTGTCTGAGGGCTGTTCCGGTCTGGGAGGGCTGGACTGAGCACACTGGTGCCTGAGAGGCAGCCTCTGGGTCACTGGCTTCCACTGTCCCCATGTGGCCCAGCTAGGCCCAGCGTTCTGCTTCCCCAAACTTGAAGACTTAGGGAGTAGTCACCAACCCCAGGTCCCTTGGCCTAACAAGGAATGCTGGTTCTGAGACCCATGTGCCCAGCCAGGTGAGAAGAGCCCATGGGGCCGCCTCAGCAGAGGCCAGCATTTGCTCCCTTTCTCTCTAGACGAGAAGGGCCAGGCTGACCCAAGGCCCAGGCACGTGTGTGCCATAGAGTCAGAGCCCAGCAGGACCAAAGAAGGGTGGGGGTGCAGGTGCTGGGAGTGTGCTGGGGGGAGGTCTGGCTGCTGGGTTTAGCAGGGCAGAGAGCTGAGCCAGGGAGATGGAACTCTGCTGGGAGAGCCCTCTAGGGTCACTATGTGAAGAACCCAGAAGCCACAGCAGGAGGCAACTGCCCCAGCTTCTGAGCTGGGTGGTGAGGAAGGGTCCCTTTCCCTGTGGCTGCTGGGGCAGCTCCACCCTGACTCCCCACTGCGCTAGGCTTCAGTCAGTAACAAGAACCGTGACAATCACACCACATCCCAGGTCTCCTTGCATGTCCTTGTTCGGCCTCCCCACCCCAAGCCAGTGGCTCTTGCTGTTCCATCTACAGGTTACAGCACCGGGGTGCTGAGAGTGGGGTGTCCCGATGGTCTAACTGCTCACTGAGCACCCCAACTTTAGAATTCTTAGAGCCTGGCCATGAAACACAGAGGGCTCTATACCTCCTGGGGCTGAGCAGGGGCCTGAGCCCAGTCTGAGGATAATGGTCAGCAGAGAAAATGAGGCTCCCAGGTCAGCCTCCAAGCTTCAGGCAGAAATCTGGGCCTTGCTACAGCCTTCTCCTGGGGCTGACCCACCAGTGCGTGCAATGAACACCGTGGCAGGGTTAGGCATGGTGCAGGCAAACCCCACTGTGTCTCTAGGCAGACCAATGAGCTGCCCAGAACAGACCCCCTATCCAGCTGCCTGGGCCTGAGGGCTCAGCGGAAGGTGCTGTTCTGAGTGTCGGGCAGTGTCCTGCCTACTCTTCACACGATGCTTAGCATACCCAAGTGGGACTTCCAGCCCACCATGGGATCCCATTTTCATTTCCTCCCCAAGCACCCTAGCAAATCTTGCATAAGCAACTGCATGCTGGTTTGTGGTCCACCAGGACCCCCTGATTGTTTTCCCACTTGGCAATTTTCACCCTTCCCAAGTCACTAGGCTGTTACCTGGAGGACCAGCTGTTGCCAGGCCATTGGCAGGGGCTGCCCACCGCCCACGCCACCACTGACCATGCCAGGCTGCTGGGCACGCTCCAGCTGCAGGGCAACATGGCGCCGTTCCTGCTCCAGTGCCCGTGTCAGCCTCTCGAAGCGGGCCTCCTGCTCCTTCACCGAGGCCAGGATGCTGGCGGCCGAGTGCACATTGCAGTCCTCCATGACCAGGGCGCCCGCCAGCTGCAGGCAAAGCAGAGCAAGCTCAGTGGGGTGGGGCAGCAGCCTGGCAAGGCCATCATGGGCCCCTGCCCACCCCACTCAGACCATACAACTCACTCCCAGACCAGAGCATCCAGCCCTCTAGAGGAAGTGCATTGATTAAATTCTAAATTAAAAGCCATTAATCCGAGGCTGGACGGAAGCAGCCAGCTCACTCCCCATGGGTCATGGGACTCTGACCTGGCTCCTCTGCTTCCTGCCAGGCCTAGCAGAACCATGGGCCATGGGAGGCTTGGAGCCCACTGGGAAGAGCAGAGAGAGCTGGTATGATGAGAGCTCCCTACCTTCCAGGCCCTCTGCTGCCCACAGCACATGCCAGCTCACCCTTTATTTCACAGGGCCACACCACTCCCGTCTCACAGAGGCAGATGCCAGGGCCCAGAAAGAGTGGGGGACCATTTGCAGCCACACAGCTGGTATGGCACGGCCAGTGTGCCCAGGAAGCAGGGAGTGAGAAGCTGCAGGTGCCCAGGACCCCGAGGCAAGCGCAAGGTGACCACAGCCTCAGAGCTACCGGCAACACTGGTCTGCAGATCACCAGTCCAGCCTCCACTCACAGCCATACCGGCCAGGAACAAGGGTGGTGCCTGCTACACATGACAGAGTAAAAACTGAGGACAAGCCTGGCTGAGGTTCTGGCTGGGGCTACACGAAGTTAGAGACCCTGAGCCTGGAAGTGGCTGTGTGTGTGACACCTCATGAAGAAGAGGGAGCCCAGGTGTCTGAGGCCAGGCACAGGGTGGGATCAGGTCTGCCTGGCCCAGCCAAATACTGCCCCTCAAGGCCTCAGGGCCCCAGGAGCAGGCGGGGGCTGCAAGGGCTTGGCAGCTGCAGCAACAAACCAGCGCTTTCCCTCCTGGCTTGCTTCCTGGCTGCCCAGCATGTTTGTTTTTCATGGGTAACAAATAAGCAGGACAAGTATGCGGAGCTCAGACCCAGGCTCAAGGCAGCGGGCAGGGCATGGCCACGAGGCCATACTGCCCAGAGCGCAATGAGCATGGCCCAGTGCCCAGGGCTGCTCAGGCATCCCCATGGTAGATCCTGCCAGCCCACTGAGGCTGGCTCCACTGCACGCCTTGCCCCTGCACCAATATAGGGCCCTGCATGGGGAGGACACTCACTTCGGGTGACATCCTCAGAGCGTCAGCACCGCTGCTTACTGGTCTGGATAGAGCCAGCTTCAAGGACAGAGACCCCAAGAAGAAGAGCAGCACTGGGCTTAGCTGTGCCAGTAGCGGCTAGACCAGCGACACGGTGCAGGGACATGGGTGCACCTCATAGGTGAAGATACACTGTGGAACCCCAAGCTACCAACAAGATGGGGAACTAGGCCCAGCGAGGGTGAGAGACCAGTGCAGGCCCCCAGCTGCTCTCCATTTCCCCAGCACCTGTCCCACAAATGAAAACTGTCAACACGACCTTTCAAGGAAGCCAGCATGAGTGGAGGAGCTGTTTTAAGCCAGCCACAGAATGGAAGAATACGGGGAGAACTGGGGGATGCCACCTGGGACTGAGGTGCAGACTGGCACTCCAGCCACCATGGCATAGAGGGATAAACAGCACCGCACACCCAGAGCGGGGTCACACAGCTCTCCTCTACACACCCGGGCCCCAGACCCACCAACACAGCAGGGACTTGTGCACGTATGAACAGAACCATGCTGGGCCTGAGGTGGGAATGGAAGGGTCTTCTTCCTGGGAGGGCTGGGGTGGGGGGCAGAGGCCATGTCACTCAGCCCTCAGCCCAGTCCTGGCTGCAGCACCAGCCCATCTCAGCCAAACCTTGGAATCAAGGGGCAGAAGGGAATGGGACACTGCCCTGGATGGCAAAAACTGGGACCGCAGGGTAGCCGTTGGCCTGGTGGACCTGCGGTGGTTCACTTCCCTCCCTGTGCAGAGACGCGGACCCTCACCTACATCACACACCCTATCCCCCATCTAGCAGGACCAGGCCTGGGCTGCAGACCCTGCAGACAGCTTCCCTGACCTAAGCCCCTCCAACACACCCTGGCTCTGGGGTCTAAAGACGCCCACCCTAAAGGAGGCCCGCTGGCTCTGGCTGGGGGCTCAGAATTCCAAGGCCACAGTGGGAAGGTAGCCAAAGCCCACAGTGACCTTCTCATTGCCCAGCTTGGCTCGACTGGGGAAAAATGACCACGTGTCTCCCTGGAGACATCTGGAAACACTGGTCCAGCAGCCACACGCAGGAGAGCAGAGACCTCGGTGCCAGGCCTGTGCAGAGTCCAGCAGCCACACGCAGGAGAGCAGAGACCTCGGTGCCAGGCCTGTGCAGAGTCCAGCAGCCACACGCAGGAGAGCAGAGACCTCGGTGCCAGGCCTGTGCCCGGGCCTGCACAGTTTCATTCTTGCCTTGCTTCTAAGTAAGCTCCTGGGGCCGGCATGTTTGACAAGAAGTGGCCTCCTCTGAATTGAGCACGAAGCTGCTTGCTGTGTTTTGGGTGGGGGAACATGACAGGTCCACCCGACAGGCAACGTTGGGCCCTTCCCAGGTGAGGCGAGGCCGAGGTGGCATTGGCTGGAGAGGACAGCCAGGGTCCCTGCAGCGCCCCCACTTCCTGGCCTGCCCTTGTCGCCCTCCTGGGCTCTAGCAAAAGCAAGTCTGGTGCCCAGCCTGCCCAGCGTCCGCTCAGGCCCCAACAATTTTTAAGAAGCCATGCACATTTTGCCTTCCTTGACATCACATATTTATTGTTTTAATATAAAAATGGCATTTTGAGTTATCATCTGAAAAGCTGCCCTCTGGTTCTGGGCCAGGACCCCCTGCATCCAAAAGGTTTCCTGTCATAGGCCAGAGGCCACCATGTCAGAGGAATGGGTCTGGGCCTTCCATGCTCTGCCTGGAGCGTATCCTGGGCAGCCCTCAAGACAACTGAGGTGCCAAGGCCATGACCTGTCAGCTCAGGACACCCCCAGGGCAAATGCAGGGCGCACCATACAGCTGGGGCAGTGGTGGAGGATGGACAGAGGGATGAACAGATGGCTGGATGGGTGGGGGGATGGTGGGGGAGGGACAGAGATTAATGGATAAATGGGGGATAGTGGGGGATGCACAGACAGATGAATGGATACATTGGGGGGATGGTAGAAGATGAACATATAGATGAACAAATGGATGGGTGGGTGGGGATGGTGGGAGATGAACATATAGATGAATGGATAG
>CM052648.1:6308279-6323119 GCA_028533165.1 Leontopithecus rosalia
AAACACAGATGAATGGAGGGATGGGTGAGTGAAGGGATGATGGAGGATAAACACAGATGAATGGAGGGATGGGTGAGTGAAGGGATGATGGAGGATAAACACAGATGAATGGAGGGATGGGTGAGTGAAGGGATGATGGAGGATAAACACAGATGAATGGAGGGATGGGTGGGAGGATGGGGGACGGTAGAAAATGAACCTATAGATGAATGGATGAACTAGTGGGTGGGGGATAGTGGAGGATGAACATATAGATGAATGGATGGATGAATGGGTGGGTGGGGGGATGGGGGATGGTAGAAGATGGACATATAGATGAATGAATAGATGGGTGCAGGGGCGATGGTGGAGGATGGATACATAGGTGAGTGGATGGAGGACTGGTTGGGGGATAGTGTAGGATATCAGATGAATGGATTGATGGGTAGGTGGGTTGGGGCATGGTGAGGGATGGACAGAGAGATTAACTGATAGATGGGGGATGGTGGGGGATGGACTGAGCAATGGATGGATGAGTGGGTGGGGAAGTGGTGGAGGAAAGACAGACGGATGGACAGATGGAGGTGGGGTATGGAAAGACAAATGTGTGAATGGATGGGCAGGTGGGTGAAGTGATAGAAGAGTGGACAGCTAGATGGATGATTGGATGGGTTTATAGATGAATGGATGGATGAATAGTAGATTCGTGGGTGGGTAGCTGGAGGGATGGGAGGAGGCCAGATAGAAGGGGGTGTAACTGAGTGTGTGAACGAGTGTGTGGACAGGAGGTTGGTAGATGGTTCTATAAGAAAATGAGGGGAAATGGGAGGACGGGTGAATGGTGGCTAATTGGATGGGAAGGTGGCTGGACGCGTGTGGGTGGTACTGGAGGAATAAATCGGTGGTGGAATGATGTATAGGAGGGTGGGCAGATGGGATGCTGAAGGCTGGGTGGATGGAAGAGTGGATGAAGGAGAAAACAGAGTGGGATGCATGAATGGAAGGGTGGGTGGGCTGTGTGGGGGCCAGTGGGCAGGAAGAAAGTGCTGGAACCCCATTAAGTGGAGAAAGCCCCAGCCCCCAAGCCCTCTGGGGCAAACCACGGTCAACATGCACTGTCAGGAACACAAAAGCATGGTGAGGAACCTGAGGGCAGAAGCTAAATCCTTTCCCTGAAACCAAAACTGACATTTGACTTCTTCTTGCCGACCCAGACATTCCTCCTCAGGAGTCCAGCCAGAGCCTTGCTCCGGAAAATGAAATTATGGGGCCTGAGTCCAACGTGGGTTGAGGAATTAGAGGAATTTCCGAAGGGTCAGGCCAGCGAAGGGTGGCAGGCAGGGCCTGGCTCCCGTCCTGACCCCTTGCCAGCTGTCTACCAGAGCACACCCAGGGCTGCGCTGGCACCCGTGAGGGGAGAGAGGGGACTGGTGACCACTGAGACTCCTCCCATAACCCCTCCCCCCTCCCCCCACCCCAACGAGGAGGAAATGATGCCGGAGTGGCCTGGCAGGAATTGGACCCAGGCCCAGCAACCACCTTCTGCCTGGGAGGACATCCTGGGAGCTGCCAGTGTAAAGACTTGCTCCCCACTCCAGCTGGCCAGGCCTTGTGGGGCCCCCCTCTTTACACTGTTGCCCCTACTGTGGTCAGATGGTGCCCAAAGCCTTGCCAACCCCACTGCCCGGGCACTGTTCCCAGGCTGGGACAGGGCCAGAGCTTGGGGCCTGGGGTGTGGGGTTCACAGGGTGGAGTCCATGTTCATCTGTGCCAAGGTGAGGACCACAGTCCCTTGCAGTCTATGTTGGGCCCAGGGTGCCTGGGCTGGGGACAATGGTCCTCAGCCTCTAAGCAGCAGAAGGAATCCTCAAGGAAAGATGTACAAGCATTACTTTGTGAGAATGAAACTTTCCGTATATCCAAAAAAAAAAGGGTCACACAGTGTGGTCATGTTTCTTAAAGAATTGATACCATTTACAGCAACACATGTAGTGAGCATTTTAATGAACTGACAGGTGCCAGCGTTACTCCTAGACCGTGACTCCAGCACAGTGAGCCTAGCGTGGGGCGTGTGGGACCCATCACACTAGGTTCCACTTCTGTGCATTTGTAATTTTCCATAATAGAAGCAGCAACCACAAAGAAAATCAAAAGACAGTCGACATGCTGGAATCAAGTATTTGTAACACCCAACAACAAAGTGACATTCTCAACCCATTAGGTGCTCTCATAGGCTGCTCCAGAGCCCCACAGACCTGCCTGTGTGCCACTTCTCGAAGCACGGGCCGCTGGCATAATCAGAACCTCAGTAGAAGACAGACAAACCAAACACCCTCCCTACCAGCCAGGCAAGTGAGAGCAGAGGTCAGGGACTAATCTCCCCAGGGACCAGGGCGGTGTCCATTGTCAGAGAGCCATAATCAGATTCAGTCTGGAAATTTGATTTCCCCAGCAGAGGCGGCAGGCCAGGCTGAATGAGACGCCATCAGAGGGTTGGGTAGAGGGACAGAGATGGCTTCTCAGTGACCGCCTTCAACTCCCCAGTTGTCCACATGGTCATCAGCGGCACCCGCTGATCACGTGAGAGGACAACTCCCGTGTCCAGGGAGAATACTCAGAAAGGGCCTCTTCCCACGGGGCTCCTGCCCTGCACTAAAGCAGTGCCCAAGGCCAAGGGTGCCAGGACCAAAGCGATGCTGGTCAGCCCCCGGGGGCCTGCTGGATGGGAGGTCCAGGGGGACCTGGGGCTGTCTGGGGCTGATACAGAAGCTGAGGGTCCAGTCAAGGCAGGGACACTACTGGGGGCCAGGGAGCTGGGCAGCCTAAGGTTGGGCAAGGGCTGGTTCTAGGGACTATCAGCGGCAGAACAAGCCCAGTGACTGCAGGCAGGACAGGAGAGGTGACCAGGCAGGGCAGGCAAGTGTCCCAGCAACTGTCCCTTCTCTATAGGAGGCATGAACCACAGGGAGCCACTGCTGGAGCTCAATGAAGAGTCTGGGCTTAACATTCCCATCCAGCAGGTCACAGACCCTGCTCCCTGTGCCACCAGCAGCATCCTATAAATCTCCTTGGTCTCCTGAGAACTGCCTCTCCCTGTGGACACATGGGATGGGGTAGAAAGGAGTCCTTCAGGTCCCAATTCGGAGCAGCCCCCAATACCCTTCCTGTGACTGACCCAGACTCCAGCTACAGCTGCAGCGTGGGTGGTAGCTGTCCCCTACAGTGGCAGACTCCAAGCCAGGGAGTACTGGCAGTGAGGGGCCACATTCTCTGGGCTCCCTGCTGCAGACCGCCCAGGGCACCACCAACGACTCAAAGGCTGGGGAACTCCAGGGAGAGAGCTGCAGGGGCTGCCAGCACAGTGTCCTCTCCCCTTTCCCCTCAGCCCACTCAATCCACCCCCAATGATGAACATGAAGTAGGGGTGTGGTGCCCCACTGAGTGGGCCAGGCATCTGTGGCTGTAGCTGGCCCATTGCCTCCATGGCCTCCCAGAGTGGGCACTCCGAAAGGTCCCGTGTGGCTCAGGCCCTTGCATCAGAGAGCGCAGGTGCAGTGGAGGTGGGGGGTGTCACAGGCCCCAGACATAGAGCTGAGCCCGGTCCTCTGTGCTCTGTGGTGGGCATAGGGACCAAACCATCCCTGAGGAGGGAACTGACAGGGCTCACAGCTAGGCTGGAATCAGAGGCAGACAGGCAGTGCCTGGGAGCCCTGCCCTACCACACCCTGCGGCCCCTCTGAGGCACTGTAGGGGACAGCTGTCCAGCAGGCGAGGGGCCTCAGAGGGCAGGTGCAGCAGTTGCTATGCTGGCCACCAGCCTGAGGGCACAGGGCCCTCTGCCTGCAACACCCGTCCCTCCCCGCCCCAAGACAGTGGGTAGACCCCTTCTTCCCAGCCCCTCTATCGCCATGGCAACGCCCAGGCTTCTCCTGAGGGACAGAGCCTCTTTGTGGCGACACAAAGCCCCTTTGAGGGGAGGTGGGGGTGCAGCCCCTGGGAGCCTATGGCCAAAGGGCCCCTGGGGGGTAAAGCAGGGCCCCCCAGCCCAGCCCTCATCTCAGGTTGCGGAGCCAAGGAAGCTGAGATAGGAGAGCCTTGTGGTTAGGGACTGGGACCTGGTGCTGCCCACCCCAGCTGCCCACCAAGAATGGTCTCTGGGTGGATGAGCCGGACAGCCCGGGAGGTCAGGCTGGGCAGAGACAGCACTGAGGAGCCTCTCCGCAGGGGCCTGGGGGGTTCCCACTTCCTCACCCATTGTTTTGACCAAGAACACAGTCTGCTTAGATAAATGGAAAATGGCACCGGTTGGGGAGCTCCCCTCAGTCAGGAAGCACCCAGGCCGGCTGCAGAAACAGTGCCTGGGAGGAGATGAGGGCAGGAAGTCCTCCGTGGGGGGCAGGCAGGGGCCATGAGATGGCAGGTGAGACGGTGGGAGGTCTGGCACCAGATGTGTTGTGAGGCCGGGCCCGGGATCTGGGCCCCACTCAGTTCACTGTCCTCTTACTTCTCTGGCCTCAGCCTCTGTCTTCATGTGTCCGTCCAGGGGAATATGTCGCTGACCTTGCTGCAGCCACAACTCTGGGACAGGCCAGTTGGATAACAGGGAACCTCACCATGGCTTGCCTTGTTCCAGGGCTGGGGAAACTGAACCCTGAGGATGATGTGGGTCCTTGGCACAGTGACAGCATGGCTGTCCCAGCCATGCTCCAGCCCCACAGCCAGGGAGGCAGAGGAGGCCAGGCCACATTTTCCCAGACTCCCACCCCAGAGTCCCTCCTGTCCTGGCCTGAGGTTCCCTGCCCACCCAGCCAACTGCTGCTGACCAGGCACCTCGCAGCTCCCTGCATTCGGGCACCCTGCCCAGAGGCCCTCCCCAGGTGACCTCAGTCTGACCCGCAGCAGCTTTGCTAACTAAGCCCCTGGGGTGGGGGGGTTATTGGCTCCCTGTGGCAGCAGGAGGCGGTGCTAGCCCCGGGAGAGATCCATCCTTTTGTAGGCAAATCTACCCGAGTACCAGGGAGTGGGGCCAAGGGGCTACCCCCACACAGCAGTGCCTGGGTCAGCAAGCACTCCATGCACCACCCACGGAGCTCCCACCACACCACTACCACCCTGCCTTCCCCATTAGTATCTGGCTCTCTGCTGACACCTGCGGGCACAAAGGTGGGGTTGGGACTCTCCAGCTGCTGTGGCAGGGAGCGGCCATAGGGTGGTTGCTGTGGTGGATGGAGGCCATGTGGTTCAGAATGGATCACAGGAAGGTGTGGGTGTGAGAATAAGTCCGGGCTGACGTAAGGGCAGGGCTGGGCAGCTGGAGGGAAGGGCTGCAACCATGCGTGGGAGAGTGCAGTGGGGGTCTGTGGGGGTGAAGAGGCTGGGCGACCACTCCATGAATGAAGTTCTGGGAGACAGGGATTCAGGCTGGAGACAGAACCACTGGCAGCTTCAGCCTATGAAGCCCAGAGACAAGACAGGTGCAAACCCCAGCGCCTCCTCCAAAAGATCCCCCCATCCTTCTAGAACAAGGGGATAAAGTCACTTTCCCAGCCATCATCTTCCCTGCACTGGAAGGGGCAGAACCAGGACCCAGCTCTGAGAGGTGAGCCTCAGGAAGAAGGCAACACTACCATCCCTTGGGGACAACATCGTGTCCCCTGCAAGTCCCGAGACTCTTGGGAAAGGTGCTCCTCACTGTGTCCTTTTCCCACCAGCACATCAGAGAGGCCAGTGGTGCGAGATCTTGATCCAGCATGAAGTAGAGGCCACTCCATCATATGCAGGGAGGTTCCACATCCCCTTTGGTCTGCCCTTGCCCCCGGGTCCTGTGTGGCCTCTAGCCAGTACCGGCTGCTCCCAGGGCACCTGAGGCACAACCCATCTCTCCCAGAGCCTGAGCTGGACACTGGCCTTGCCGCTCCCACCCCCCTCCCCTGCTGGGAGCCAGCTCCACCCTGGAGTGCCCATGGCAACAGGCCTAGACACCAACCTCCAGCAAGTGCGCAAAGTCCCGCCTTTCATATGCAAGCAACGCAGAGGGCTGGGCAGGGGGCTGTACCCCCACATCCAGGGCAGATTCCAGGCCCTGCAGCCTCCCATCGGGCTCCCACCCCACATACCAGGAGAGCCTCAGGACTGCACTGTGCATCCAGTCCCCGACACAAAGAGGCTTCCCTCTCCAGTTCCCTGCAGAGGGAAGCGCTGACAGTTTGGGGCCCTCCTCAAAGCCACCCACACTGCTATGGTGTGAATACTGGTACCGCCCAAATTCACGTTAAAACCTAATCTCCAATCTGACATTATTAAGAGATAGGGCCTTTAGGAGGTGATAAGTGCCCTTATGTGCCCTTATAAAAGTGGCCCTTGGGGGCCATGTGAGGACATACTGAAGGGGCCAGCTGTGAACAACCCTCACCGGACATGGAATCTGGTGGTGCCTTGATCTTGGACTTCTCAGCCTCCAGCACCATGAGCAGTGAGTTTCTATTATTATTACTGTTATTTTGAGACAGAGTTTCACTCTTTTGCCCAGGCTGGAGTGCAATGGCATGATCTTGGTTCACCGCAACCTCTGCCTCCCAGGTTCAAGAGATTCTCTTGCCTCAGCCTCCTGAGTAGCTGGGATTCAGGCATGCACCACCACACTCGGCTAATTTTTTGTACTTTTAGTAAAGACAGGGTTTCTCCATGTTGGTCAGGCTGGTCTTGAACTCGTGACCTGATCCACCCACCTCAGCCTCCCAAAATGCTGGGATTACAGGCATGAGTCACTGCGCCCAGCAGTTTTTATTGTTTGTAAAGGACTCTGTCTAAAGTATTTGGTGACAGATTGTGAATAAACTAAGACACGCACACGCACACATACAAGCACACCACACACAGGGACCCAGAGATGCCCCATGGGCACACACACCGGCAGGCACACTTGTCCACACCCACGTGGCTGCTGCTTATCCCATCTAGAAGTCCTGACAGGCCCTTTTTGCGGGGTGGGAGACATCTTGGCTCCTGGTGAGGGTCAGCATGCTTGGTAGACCCCATTGGACACCAGGCAAGGTAGACCCCTCTGAAACCCCCAGGCTAAGTCAAGCCTGTCCCTAACACCACAATGTGCAGGACCCCCTGCCTCTAATCCCATGAGGTTCCTCTGGGACAGGTGGGAGTGGCTGGGCCTGTGGACCCTAAGCTTGCACAGACCCACCTGCAGGGATAAGCACACCTTACAGCACCCTAGTGCCCAGGGAAGACGCTTCCACCGTAGGAGGACTCGGGGAGCCGCCTCCCACTCAGTCACATTTAGTGCATTTCTTAGGAAACAGCTGGTATGTGCCCTAGAAGGTTCAACTGAACTGGGAACAAACAAACCATAATGAAAAGGAGCTGCCATAAATAATGAGGATCCCAGGGAGATCTTAAAGAGAACCCGGGCGGAGGCAGTAAACAGCAGACAGAACACTGCAGAAAACACGCAGTGTGAGGCTGGAGAAAGCACACTAACACAGTCCCCCCCAGCCCCAACAGCAAACGGGAGAGATGACAAGAGGATGGTGGGAGCCACAGAAGACAGAGCCCAGGGCCAAACTTCCACATGACAGGAGTTCCCAACAGACAGTGCTCTTCCAACCACAGAAACCACCTCAACAGGAGCGCGCCCAGTGGGGCTGTCAGCATCGGGGCTGGAATATGAGTTAGGGGGTGAGCTTTCTGTCCAGAAAAGAAGCCCAGGAAATCAAAGCTGTGTCTATCTCTGGATTTTACAATTCAGTCTCATTTCCTCTGGCTCCTAAATGCGCTGTGTCCACTTCGAGGTATAGAGAGGAGGCCTGCCCAGCCCTGACCTGCAGGCTACACTGAAGGCTGGGCCATTCTGCACCAGGCCGTCCACAGGCCCTCAGGGGCCGCGTGTGGTCCCTCTGTAAATGTCAGCCCCGACACGCTGCTGCTTGCTGCCTGGCTCCCGTCTCTCACAGCTCCAACACTGTTTTACGATAAGGAAGAGCTGACAGCTTTGTTAAAACAAACAAACGCCTCTCCTCTTTATTTGAGATCTTTTAAAAAGTTAACCTCGCTCTGAAATCCCATAAGGAAAAATTATGGTGAGGTTTTTGGATTTTCAGAGGCAGCAAATTTATCCCACCTAGAGCTCTGAACTACCCAGAGAAGCACTTTTAAGAACCAAAAGAGGCTGGGTGCGGTGACTCACCCCTGTAATCCCAGCACTTTGGGAGGCCAAGGCAGGCGGATTGCCTGAGCTCAGGAGTTCAAGACCAGCCTCTGAAACATAGTGAAACCCCATCTCTACTAAAATACAAAAAATTAGCCCAGCATAGCGGCATAGGGGAGTTGCTTAAACCTGGGAGGCCAAGGTTGCAGTGAGCTGAGATTGTGCCACTGCAGTCCAGCCTGGGCAATGGAGTGAGACTCTGTCTCAGAAAAAGAAAAAAAAAAAAAGAAGAGAACAACTCAGGAGTCCATGAGGCCTCGATAACCCAAGGGATCGTGTACTTGCACTGCTGGGATTCAAATTTGGGGGCTGCCACCACCATGAGGTTGTGAGAAGCCCTCAGCCTGCGCACAAAGATTCCCTCAAGGGAATAGCAGCTGCTGATGTGTGGAATTGATTTTTTCAGCAAGGGCCTGCGATTCTGAATGCATTAAGGCAGCTCTAGTCGTCTGTAGCAGTCCTCTGTCAGCTGCCCGTCAGGAGCATTTTTACTGGCTCAGGAAATTCACGGATCTCTGGACTGATGACTCCAACAGATTAGGTATGAATCCAAGAACCACAGAACAAAATCTAAGCAGGCTAAACAACCACCAAACACCAAAGCAAAACAAAAAACTCCATGTGTTCTAGTATTCCCTTTCCTTGTATAATATATAAAACCCTAAATATTCCACACACATTTTTAAAAACTCTATTAGATATAAAATATGAAATAAGCAAAAATGCAGGATAGAAAATGAATATACAGAAATCAGTTGCATTTCTATACATGAACAGTGAACAACACAAAAGGGAAATTTAAAAAACTACTCCATTTACAATAGCATTAAAAAGAATAGAATACATAGCACTAAACTTAAGAAACTGAAGATCTGTACACTGAAAACTATGAAACATTACAAATAAAAATTAAAGAAGACCTAAATCAGTGGAAAGATATCCAATGTTCATGGTTGGGAAGATCTACTACTGTTCCAGTGATGACACTACTGAAAGGGATCAACAGATTCAATGCAATGCCTAATCAAATGCCAATGACAGGCCGGGCGTGGTGGCTCACGCCTGTAATCCCAGCACTTTGGGAGGCCGAGGCGGGTGGATCACGAGGTCAAGAGATCGAGATCATCCTGTCAGCATGGTGAAACCTCGTCTCTACTAAAAATACAAAACATTAGCTGGGCACGGTGGTGTGTGCCTGTAGTCCCAGCTACTCAGGAGGCTGAGGCAGGAGAATTGCCTGAACCCAGGAGGCGGAGGTTGCAGTGAGCCGAGATCGCGCCATTGCACTCCAGCCTGGGTAACAAGAGCGAAACTCCGTCTCAAAATAAATAAATAAATTAATTAAATTAAATAAAATGCCAATGACAGCCAGGCATGGCAGTGAGTACCTGCAGTCCTAGCTACTCAGAGGCTGAGGCTAAAGACCTGCTTAAACCCAGGGGTTCAAGGCCACAGTAAGCTAGGATCACACCACTGCATTGCAGCCTAGATGACAGAACAAGATCTGTCAAAACACAAATAATCTTGACATTGTTTGCAGAAAGAGAGAAATCTATCATAAGATTTATATTGATCTTTAAGAAGCCCATGGGCCGGGTGCGGTGGCTCAAGCCTGTAATCCCAGCACTTTGGGAGGCCGAGGCGGGTGGATCACGAGGTCAAGAGATCGAGACCATCCTGGTCAACATGGTGACACCCCGTCTCCACTAAAAATACAAAAATTAGCTGGGCATGGTGGCGCATGCCTGTGATCCCAGCTACTCAGGAGGCTGAGGCAGGAGAATTGCCTGAACCCAGGAGGCGGAGGTTGCGGTGAGCCGAGATCGCGCCATTGCACTCCAGCCTGGGTAACAAGAGTGAAACTCCATCTCAAAAAAAAAAAAAAAAAAAAAAAAAGAAGCCCAAAGAGCCAGCTGGGCACAGTGGCTCATGTATGTAATCTCAGCACTTTGGGAGGCTGAGGCACGTGGATCACAAGGTCAAGAGATCAAGACCATCTTGGCCAACATGGTGAAACCCCGTCTCCTTAAATAAATAAATAAATAAATAAATAAATAAAGAAGCCCAAAGAGCCAAAACAATCTGGTAAAAGAACAAAGTTTAAGGACTCACACTTCCTGATTTCAAAACTTACTACAAAGCTATAGTAATCAAAACAGTGTGATATTAACATACAGACAGACAACATAGACCAATGGAGTAGAATACAGAGCCCAGAAATAATCTCTCAAGAATACGGTCAAATGACCCTCAACAAAGGTGCCAAGACCATTCACTGGGGAAATGATGGTCTTTTCACCAAATGATGGAACTGGATACACACATGTAAATGAATGAACGCAGTCCCTTCCCTTATTTTATATATAAAAATTAACTTGAAATAGATGAAAGATGTAAACATAAGCCTCAAACTATAAGACTCTTAGAAGAAAATATAGGGCAAAGTCTTCATGGCATTGGATTTGGCAATGATATCTTGGATAAGACACCAAAAACACAGGCAACAGAAGTAAAAATAAATTGGACTACATCCAAATTTAAAATTCCTGTTCAACAAAGGACACAATCAATACAGTGAAAAAACAACCCTACCGTGGGAGAACAGATTTGTAAATCATATATCTGATAAGGAATTCATATCCAGAATATGTAAAGAACTCCCAAAACTTAACAACAGCAAAAAAATAAATAATTCAATTTAAAAATGGGTGGAGTTGAACTGACATTTCTCCAAAGAAGATATAAAAATGGCCAAGAAGTATGTTAAAAATTTGCTCAACATTTCTAATCGTTAGAGAAGTGCAAAACAAAACTTCAGTGAAGTATCACCTTACACCCTTTAGGATGGCTATTCAAAAAAAAAGCGTTGGCCGGAAATGGACAAATTAAGACCCTCATGCACTGCTGCTGGGAATGTAAGATCAGTATGGCACTTCCTCAAAAAATTCAAAATAAAATCACCATATGGTCCAGCAATCAGAAAAGTACGTGTTATGTATCTAAAAGAACTGAAAGCAAGGTCTCAAAGAGAGATGCGCACAACCATGTTCACAGCAGCATTATTCACAATAGCCAAAAAGGGGAAGCAGTCCAAATGTCCACCGGTGGATGAATGCATAAACAAAATGTGGTACAGACATACAATGGAATATCACGCAGCCTAAAAGAATAAGAAAATTCGGGCCAGGCGCAGTGGCTCAAGCCTGTAATCCCAGCACTTTGGGAGGCTGAGGCAGGTGGATCACGAGGTCAAGAGATCAAGACCATTCTGGTCAACGTGGTGAAACCCCATCTCTACTAAAAATACAAAAAATTAGCTGGGCATGGCGGTGCGTGCCTGTGATCCCAGCTACTCAGGAGGCTGAGGCAGGAGAATTGCCTGAACCAAGGAGGCGGAGGTTGTGGTGAGCCGAGATCGCACCATTGCACTCCAGCCTGGGTAACAAGAGCGAAACTCCGTCTCAAAAACAAACAAACAAAAATTCTTACACGCTATTCTCATTATGCTAAGTGAAATAGGCCAGTCACAAAAAGGCAGATACTGTGAGATTCTATTTATATAAGGCATCTAAAGCAGTCAAATAATAGGAAAAGTAGAAGCAGCTCAAGAAAAGGGCAAATGGGAGTTTTCTAAAGGATACAGAGTTTCTGTTTTGTAAGAATAAAAAAAAGTTCTGAAAATAGTTGTACAGCAATGTGAACAAACAACGCTACTGAATTGTACACTTGAAATGGTTAATATAGTAGATTTTATGTTATGTGTATTCCACCATAATTAAAACTTAAAATTAAAAAAGAGGTCCCCTCACGTAATAAGTAAGAAATTGCATAACACCCTTTTATTTTTATTATTTTTTATTTTATTTTATTTATTTATTTTTTTGAGACGGAGTTTCGCTATTGTTACCCAGGCTGGAGTGCAATGGCGCGATCTTGGCTCACTGCAGCCTCCGCCTCCTGGGTTCAGGCAATTCTCCTGCCTCAGCCTCCTGAGTAGCTGGGATCACAGGCACGCGCCACCATGCCCAGCTAATTTTTTGTATTTTGAGTAGAGACAGGGTTTCACCATGTTGACCACAATGGTTTTGATCTCGTGACCTCGTGATCCACCCGCCTCAGCCTCCCACAGTGCTGGGATTACAGGCATGAGCCACTGCACCCGGCCTTATTATTATTTTTTTTAAAGATGGGGTTTCACCATGTTGGTCAGACTGGTCTTGAACTCCCAACCTCAGATGATCCGCCCGCCTTGGCCTCCAAAGTGCTTGGATTACAGGCGTGAGCCACCATGCCCAGCACATAATACCCTTTTAAATAAATAGTATATCAAAGTTAAAAATTTAAGACTAGGCATGGTGGCTCATACCTGTAATCCCAGCACTTTGAGAGGCCAAGGCGGGTGAATTGCTGGGGCCCAGAAGTTCGGACCAACCTGGGCAACATGACACAACCATGTCTGTACAAAAAAACACAAAATTCAGCCAAGCATGGTGGTACACACCTGTAGTTCTAGCTAGTTGGGAAGCTGAGGTAGGAGGATTACTGGGGCCTGGGAGGTCAAGGCTGCAGTCAGCTGTAATCATGCTACTGAACTCCAGCTTGGGTGACAGAGTGAGACCCTGTCTGAAAAAAATAAAAAAAATAAAAATAAAAATTTAAGAATACAGAATTGGCTGTTTAGAAACAGTGAAAAAATACACTCCCTCAGCACACCTTAAAATATATGGGTTATAGCCATAATTGTTCTCAGAGGTAAATTCATAGCCTAAATCATTTAATTATCAAACAATAAAGAATGAATATGAGTAAACTACGCTCCAAACAAAAATTCCCATTGAAATGACCAAGAAAACACGGAAATTAAGGGAATAAAAATTGTACCTATCACTGACAACCTTTCACAAGCCAGAAATAGAGAAATTTTCAGCAGACATTGTTCAGAGAGGACAGGACTAGAAGAAGATAAAGAAAATTAACCTGTGAGCCCAGGATCACACTGTCAAGTTCCCTGCTGTGCTCTCAGGCCTCCGCCTGAGTGAAGATCTACAAAAATCCAAACCTTCCCCTCCCTCTACATCTGGAACTAAAAGTCATAGAAGGGAGACAGAGACCACCTGGACTTCTGCTGGGTGACAGGCCAGGGCAGGGCAGCAGCCAGCACAGTACCTGACATACAGCCGGTACTTGAGTTGTTTCTGCTGCACAAAGAAAGCAAGGATGAGCAGCCAGAGAACAGTGCACTGGCCAGCAAAGCATTGCAGCTTCCCTGCGCAGGCCAGCCTGAAGTATCAGAGCTGGGCCCTACACTGAAGGCAATTTGTCCAGGAAATTGAAGAAGCCTTAGGAGAAAGAATGCCCTGGGGCTCCAGAGGCTCAGAATCGCTGCCTTGGTGAGGCCACCTCTGCATCTAGAATGACCAGGGAGTGGGCCACCCAAGTAATCTATAGAGTCCAAGGTGGAGATGGGCAAGGAGCAAGGATGGTGGTGTCCCAGGTACTAATGATGGCTTTTATCCTGAAGGGGATGGGAAGACTCATGGGAGGAAGTCATAAACATTTGCTGAAGGGTGGGCAAGAAAACCAGGCTCAGTGCAGGAGCTTCCAAGGCTCTGGCAGAAGGAGCCCCTACCAGCTGCAGGAGAATCAACACGGAACACTGCTCGAATCCCACCCAGTCCCCTCCTCACTGCCCAAGCTTGCTGTCCTCAGACCTAGGGGACACTCCTGCCCTACCAAGGTCATCACTATTGGTGGGTGATATAGTTTGGATAGTTGTCCCCGCCCAAATCTCATATTGAAATGCAATCCCCAATTCTGGAGGAGGGGCCTGGTGGGAGATGATTGGATCGTGGGGGCAGAGTTCTCATGAATGGTTTCACACCATCCCCTTAGTGCTGTCCTTGCGACAGTGAGTGAATTCTCATGAGATCTGGCTGTGTAAAAATGTGTAGCGGGGGAACGATCCAAGATGGCCGATCGCTAACATCTCGGGATTGCAGTTCACAGTTAAAGCTCATAGAACTAGAGGACGCCACACTTTCAGACAAATTCTGGTCCCTCAGGAGCAGAAGATTCCCAGTGGAGGAGCCACGCGGGGCAGTAGTTTCGCCGGCACCTCCGCACGGCAGCTCTCGGAGCTGACTAGGCGGGGCTGGCTCCCCTTCTGACCGAGGTTTGGAGGAGCCGCGCAGGTTCCCAGCGCTGACTCCTGAGGCCGGCGCAGAAGCTGTGCCGAAACCTCGGCGCAGAAGCTGTGCCGAAACCTCAGCACAGAGTGAATGCGACTGGTTGCCCTTCTGACCAAGGTTTGGAGCTCCGGGAAGGCAGACTCGCCTTTACGGACACAAGAAGGAAGCCAGACAGGAGAAGCCTGGGCAGAAAAACACCATCAGTCTTAACGCCGCTGTTCCTGGCCCTGGGAACTAACATCTTGGACGTCCACTCAAGAGACCTACTGAAAGCTGGTAATTTCAAAGACGACAGGAGGATAAATTTACAATGATGGGAAGAAACCAGCGTAAAAAGGCTGACAATACTCAGAATCAGAACCCCTCTCCCTCTAAAGATGATCACAATTCCTCATCAACAATGGAACAAGACTTGATGGAGGAAGAGCGCATCCCAGTAACAGAATCAAACT
>CM052648.1:6323619-6373210 GCA_028533165.1 Leontopithecus rosalia
CTCCTTCCCTCCCTTCCTGCCTTCCTCCCTTCCCCCCCCCCAAAAAAAAATAAAATGTGTAGCATCTCCCCTCCTCTCTCTCTCCTGCTCCTGCTTTCACCATGTGAAGTGTGTGCTCTGGATTCCCCTTCCATCAGGACTGGAAGCTCCCTGAGGCTTCCCCAGAAGCTGATGCTGGAGCTCTGCTCCCTGTACAGCCTGCAGAACCATGAGCCAATTAAACATTTTTTTTTTGGAGACGGAGTTTGGCTCTTGTTACCCAGGCTGGAGTGCAATGGCGCAATCTCGGCTCACCACAACCTCCGCCTCCTGGGTTCAGGCAATTCTCCTGCCTCAGCCTCCCGAGTAGCTGGGATTACAGGCACGTGCCACCATGCCCAGCTAATTTTTTGTATTTTTAGTAGAGATGGGGTTTCACCATGTTGACCAGGTTGGTCTCGATCTCTTGACCTCGTGATCCACCCGCCTCGGCCTCCCAAAGTGCTGGGATTACAGGCGTGAGCCACGGTGCCCAGCTAAACTTTTCTTTATAAATTACCCAGTCTCGGCTGGGCATGGTAGCTCACGCCTGTAATCCAATCACTTTGGAGGCCAAGGTGGGCAGATCACCTGAGGTCGGGAGTTCAAGACCAGCCTGACTAACACAGTGAAACCCCGTCTTAAAAAAAATAAAAATAAAATAAATAAATTACCCAGTCTCGGGTATTTATTTCACATAAGAACAGCCTAATACAGTGGGAGTAGAGAGACTCTAAGTAAGCAGAGCAGGACAGGTGGGCTTAGGGTTGTGGGGGAGCACCAGGAGTAAAGGGACCATGCCAGCCTACATGCTGGACCTCAAGACCCAGGGTTCCCCAGGGCACAAGGCTGTGAGCCTGGATCACTGGGTCACAGGCAGCCTCCTTCCTTGCACCACACTGTGGGGCCTGCCCGCACCCACCCCCCGCAACACTGAACCTCTGGAAGACCCTGGCTCCGCAAAGACAAAAGTCTGTGAACATGAAGCCTTAATTTAAAATTAACCAATGCCTCTGTTTCACAGGTTTGGTAAATAAACGTCTGGAATTCTTTCTTCAAATACAAATAATAGCTGAATTAGTCTTGTCACAAACAATAGTTCCCTGCAGATGGGCAAATACCATAGAAATGTCACCAAAAAGGCTGCAAAAGGAAGGAACGCTTGCCTGGGGATGGGCTGGCTTGCTGAGCCTCGGTTTCCCCAGTGTAAGACACTCTCCTCCCACATACTCTGAGGCCCTGGAGGAAGATGGGTCTCACCCAAGTCCCTGGCCCCAGTCGAGTCTGGGCTGCAGCAGGTAGAAGAATGGGGCTGGGGGACTCCAGCTGAGAGAAGGTGGAACCAGGTAGGGTCCTAACCATGCCCTGTCCTCACCAGGGCCCTGGACAGGTTGCCAGCCCACCTGAGAGGCAATAAGACCCCATCCTCCCCAGGCAGGGGGACACAGGGGAGGCTTATAGTCTCTGCTCACTGACTGGGGGATCTGGGGCCATGGCCTCCCTGACCCAGTGTGTGCAGAAGGCCCCTCCCCAGCAACCTCAGTTGCCAGAAGGTGCGAGGTGCAGCCCGGGTGCTTAGAACATAGGCTGGGCACAGTGGGTCACGCCTGTAATCCCAGTACTTTGGGAGGCCAAGGCCAGTGGATCACCTGAGGTCAGGAGTTCAAGACCAGCCTGGCCAACATGGTGAAACCCTGTCTCTACTAAAAATACCAAAAATTAACCGGCTGTGATGGCATGTGCCTGGAGTCTCAGCTACTTGCAGGGAGGGGCTGAGACAGAAGAATAGCTTGAACCTGGGAGGTGGAGGCTGCAGTGAGCCGAGATGGCACCACTGCACTCCATCCTGGGTGACAAAGTGAGACTTTGTCTCAAAGAAAAAAAAAAAACATGAGGGGTGGCATCTTCCTTCTCCCCATCCCTGGGCCCTGGCTCCAGGCCCCCAACCAGCTCCTGCTGACCTCCCTTCCCCTGCCCTTCTACCTCCCTCCTCCTGCATCCCAACTCCTTCTCTACCTGACCCTGAATCCCATCCCAAGTCTCCCTGTCCCCTACCTCCTCCTGAATCCCTCCTCTCCCTCCTCCTCCTCCCTTCCAGGCTGTCATAGGCCTTTTCATCCGGGTCCCCAAGGCCCCATCCTTCTCTGTGCTGGGAGACCAGGTGGACCATGGCATGTTGCAAGGAACACAGCCAATCCCCTCCACAGAGCCCTGGCGCCCGCACCTGCACATGGACCCGTAACCTCAGGTTGGGGGAAGCTGAGGTGCACCAGCTGTGTGCACAGGAGGCTCAGCCCTGTGTGCCATCTTCATGCCAGGATCCAGCAGTGCCCTGGCTGCAGGTCCCAGAGCCCTGCCTGGGAGATGATCATCTGCAGGAGTGCTGGCTTCAGTAGGTACCAAACCCTACAGGGACCAGGCTGGGGTGAGAAAGGGCACAGGATTAGGGGGCAAAGGCTGAGCAAGAAGCTCCCGCACCCAGTGTGCAAGGTGCCCGAGGCAGGCTTGGTGGGGACCAGCTTTGGGCCCAGGATGGCCTGGATCCCGTAGCACACCAGGAACTGTGTCACCTCACACACCCCCACTGGGGGATCTGGGCTCCTGATTCACAAATAAGGAGCCACACACAGGGTAGGGGCACCTCATGGAAGGGGTGTGGATCCCTGGCCTGTCTGTCTTCCCAGTGGGGCGTTGTCCTCAGTGCAGAGCCCTGGGTGGGCACTGTCTGCAGAAGGTGGGCGTGGCTCTCTCTGAACAGGGGCTGCTGTGGCACCTTCCTTCAGCTGCTCCCTGAGGCCTTGGTGTCCCTGGTGTCAATCATCCCACCAACCCTCTGCCGGCAGCTCACACACATCTTCTGTCTTACCGGGACCTCAAGGTCAAGCCCAAGTTGTTCAAATACAGAAAAGTCACTCTGGGCATGAAATGTTTGTTGCCACAGCCCTGATGGTGGAAACAAGCTGATAAACAGCCTAAACACCCAGGATGGGAGGCGTCTCCTGAACACCCCTAGGAGAAGAGCAAGGCCCGAGGGGAAGGAGCCAAGGGCACCAGAGGAGAGGGCACCAGTGCAGTGGGGCACCATGGGTATGACAACAGAGGGCACTGATGGGCAGTGCCGGGGCGCAGGACCATGGCACATATCACACTTGGAAAGTATACATCACACTTAGAAAGCACACGTCAGGAGGGGTGGGGATGCCACCTGTGCCGGGCTGTGGGCCTGCGGCAGGCATGACTTTCTGTTCTTCCTTTTCTGTGTTTTCTACATTGTCTATAAACAAGCACATATTTCTTTATTATTTAAAGGGCAGGGCGTGGTGGCTCACACCTGTAATCCCAGCACTTTGGGAGGCCGAGGCAGGCAGGTCACTTGGGGCCAGAGGTTTGAGACCAGCCTGGCCAACATGGCAAAACCCCTATCTCTACTAAAAATAAAAAAATTGAGGCGGGTGTGGTGGTGCATGCCTATAATCCCAATTACTCAGGTGGCTGAGGCAAGAAAATCACTTGAACTCTCGAGGCAGAGGTTTCAGAGAGCCAAGACTGTACCACTGCACTCCAGCCTGGGTGACAGAGCGAGACTCTGTCTCAAAACAAGCAAACCAAAGGGAACGGTTCAGACGCAGCCGTAAACGCAGAGTTAAATCCTTGCCGCCCATTCGCATCAGAATAAATACTAGTTGGTGCTATGGGCTGAATGTGTTCCTCAAAGTTCGTGTTGGAAATTTAATTCCCAATGCGACAATATTGAAAGTGGGACCTCTAAGAGGTATTTAGGTCACAAGGGCTCTGCCATATGAATGGATTAATTCCATTACTGTGGGACTGGATTTGTTATCTTGGGAGCAGGTTCCTGATAAAAGGCTGGATTCCGCCTCCTTTGGGGCTCTCTCACGTGTGCCCCTGCCCTTCTGCCACCTCCCAGGGGGATGCCCCAACAAAAAGGCCCTTGCCAGATGTAGCCCCTCAATCCGGGACTACCCCACTTCCTGAACTGTTAGAAATAAATTTTTGTTCCCTTTTTTTTTTTTTTTAAGAGAGATGGAGTTTCCCTCTTGTTACCCAGGCTGGAGTGCAATGACACGATCTCGGTTCACTACAACCTCCGCCACCTGGGTTCAAGCAATTCTCCTGCCTCAGCCTCCTGAGTAGCTGGGACTACAGATGCACGCCACCATGCCCAGCTAATTTTTGTATTTTTAGTAGAGACGGGGTTTCACCGTGTTGACTAGAATGTTCTCGATCTCTTGACCTCGTGATCCACCCGCCTCGACCTCCCAAAGTGCTGGGATTATAGGCGTGAGCCACTGCACCTGGCCTAAATCTTTGTTCTCTAGGAATTAGCCAGTCTCAGGTATTCTGATACAGCAGCACAAAATGGACTAAGACAGATTAAATCCTGTGTATAAAACTAAAGTAAAAATACCTTCTAGAAAAAAAGACGGGTGCATGTTTATCTGGCTACATGCTAGGGAGGGCTGACTACACAGAGTGACAGAATATCTAAAAATGGGGAAAAATCCAACAGACTTCACCACAAAATATGAAACATTTTTGACATCAAACTATCACAAACAAAAATTAAAAGAGTGAGAAAAATGTACAGTAGGCAGAGAGATGAATGGAGAATTAACACCTTTAATATATACAGACTCATACCAATGGCTGAGAAATACATCAAAACCCAAGAGAAAGCCCGGCATGGGGGCCAGGCGGCAGCCAGATGCAGCCGGCTGCAGGCATGCGGGTCTGACAGAGGAGGCTGCGCTGGTGCTGGTCTCTGACAGGACACCAGTGCTGGCCAGCTGTGGGAAAGGGCAGGGCATCTATGTCCCGGCTAGCCCTTCTCACCTAGGCCTGGTCTCAGTGTACACCACCCCTCACACCCTCCCAGCTCCCCCTCCTAAGGGAGCCCTGCTACTCATCACCATCTTGTAACCTCGAAGTTGGCCACTGGTTTCTCTGTGTTGTGGATCTCCTCAACCAGGCTGGGAGCTCCTCGGGGACAGGGCTGGGCCTGCTGGGCCTGTGATGAGGCTGGGTGAGTGGGTGCTGAGCGTGGTGACACCTGTGTGTTTCCATCAGCCCCTGTCCCACCTGAGCCCTGAGGCTCCCTCCCCAGCTCCCTCCTGTTATGAAGAGGACCACAACCCAGGGCCCAGCAGAGCAGGCAGCCAGAAGCCAGGGCCCAGGTTTTGCTTCCCAGTCTATGAAACAAGCCAGAGCAGAAATGGTATAAATGCCATCACCCATCACACCAGTGCCCAGGGCAGACATGAATACTCAATCACCACATTCCAGATGGGCAGGAGAGGAGATGGGGAAAGGCAGTTCTCTGAGGCACAGAAAGGGCCACAAAGAAACACAGAGAAGATCAAGAACTGGATCGGGGAGGGAAAAGGAGGGACAGGAAAGGAGCAGGGAACAGAAGGGAGAGTGGGCAAGTGTGCCTGGGAAGCCTCGGACCTGCCCAGTCCGCCATTCTGCTGAGGTCCCTGTTACCAGGGTTGTGGTCCGGTGTCTGGCTCACCTGGCCTCCCTGAAGTACGGTGACCCTATGAGGATTTAAGAGCAGTGGGGCAGCCCCTCCTGCCACCCCAAGACGCCCTGTCACCTGTGCCACAAGCAAGCCAAGTACCTTGCCTGAGCCTCTTTGTCCCAACCCAGAAGACGCTCCATAGCCAACGGCCTCAGAAGTGACATTCTCAGCTAGATGCTGGCCCTCCCACACAGCCAGGCAGCAGCAGACCCAGTTCCCACTAGGCTGGCCAGACCGGCAGCTTCCCACGCTCAAGGACTTGGGAAGAGGCAAGGAGTCAGCCACCCTGTCCCTCCCCCCTGTCCTAGAGCCCTCAGCCCAGGTCACGCAGGCATCCGGAGGTCGTGTCCTCCTCCCACCACTTAAACACAGCACTGGCTGGGCCACGACTCCACACTGAGCACTAAGTATCACTGGGAAACCACAGGGCTGTCAGCCATGCTTCCCACAGAGTGCTTGTGGTGGTGGACAAGCAGATGGCCAGGCTGGGGACTGGAGAGACAAGAGTGGCCAGAAGCCATTCTTTTAAGCAATCACCCCCTGCTGAACAGCAGCCATCGCAGCAAAACCCTGGCGGTGTGGATGTGAGCAAGGCATGCCCTACCGCCCCTCAGAGCGCCCTGGGGGACACTGGCGAACGTGGACCACTCAGTCTCCAACCCTGCCACACTATCTGGGCACCATGCCTCAGTCCCACCGGAGCTAGCAGCCATGATAAGCAGAGGAACCCCAACACAGATAATACCCAAGGCCACAGGCTGGCATACGTGGTCTACGGCTGTGATCAGAGCGCGTTCAGACTACTTTGGGCTGTCTGCAGCCATTTTCATCCTACAATGGCAGAGCGCTGCAGCTGTGAGACAACAAGGCCTGAAAATGGAATTACTTACTATCTGACCCTTTCAGACAAAGTTTTGTGTACCTAGCCTCCAGCACTATCCTTTGTCCCTGTGGCTCCAGTCTCCTGGGGGCAGGTGAATGGCCCGGCCCAGCAGGCTCTGCCGATACTGGATGCCACTGCAGCTGGCATCCTAGCTAAGCCAGGTGAAGAGCAGACCCAGTGACTGTCCAGGCCAATACCAACCAGCACCCTAGTCAGCCAGCCCCACACAGGCTTGTCACTGAAGCCAGGCATCAAACCAGTGGCTGCTGTTCATATTCAGGCCAGTAACAAACCCAAGCCGGGTGGCAGGAGGTCCTCACATTCACCCTGTCCAACCCAGGAGCTGTGCCCACCCAGGGTGAGGACCAGGAGCACACAGGGCCATAGTCCATTCCTGTCGCCCCCACCCACCAGGCCTCCCAAAACACTCTGCTGTCCCACGTGGGAGAGGATGTCCCCAGGCTAAACCCAGGCCACTCACCTGTCTTGAGGGGAGATCAGCATGTCCCGACACCCACCCTGAGGGCTCTGGCTCCTGCAGGGAAACCAGAGGGCACAGGTGAGGTCAATCTGGCTGGGCAGGGACCTGCTGGATAAAGGTGCACTAGCCCAGACCGTCCTCCAAGCAGGTCCCTATTGTGCCTGACCTCAAGGTCATCCCATGCTGCTCCCGATTCAACCACACACTCATGTGCACCCTCTCATCCCCATGTGTCCAGGACTGCAGTCGACACTGGGCTGTCAGGGTCCTTGTCAGCATTTCTAATGCTGTTGACCATCCTTCAAGAACGTGATCCTTCAGAGATGTGGACTGATAATGACGTCTTCCCTATCACAGCACAGCACAGAGGACTCCCACCCTGGGGTGGCCAGGCTTGGACTCCTGCTGGCCCACGCAGGTGCTCACAGCCCTATAAGGCAGCACCTGCTCTACCACCCCAGAGTCCGCTCCAGCCTTGTAGACCAGGCCATGTGCCTCTTCTGAGGCTCCCTGAGGCCAACGCAGATCCTGAGCTCCCAGGCAGGCAGCTGTCCCCAACAGTCTCCAGGACAGGGAGGGCAGGGAAGCAGGCAGGTTCCTGGCCCTGGAGCTGCAGACACGTTGAGTGAGCATTTGTATGGGACCAGAGGATCTGGCACTCAAGCCTGGGGTGCCTAGGCTTACAAGATGGAGCCAGAGACAAGGGGGTACTGTGCTCACACAGCCTTTAGCCTGCCTCAGGGAAGAAGGACCCTGCAGCTTCCTGTCTCAGCCAGTGGCCCGGGGGACACATGCCCTCTTGTTATACCTAGGCCTGGGGATGTTGCCAGAATGTTCATGTTGTAAAAATGAAAAACAGGATGCCGCAGACAGGGGAAGACTGGGCTTCGGAGGAGACGCCATATCTGGGGGACGCGGGTAATGAGCACTCTCTCCCCTGGCTCTCCAGTGTTTTCTAGATTGTTCTGCCCTCTGCCCAATCATCCTTTCTGGTCATGGTCCATTCTGGTGCCCCAACGGTGTGTCTCCCTGTCTCACAATAGCCTCTTCATCATGGGAAGGGGTCCAAGTGAAGATGGGTGACTGGCTAGCCCTCAGGGTGGGATTATGGGGTTAGGACCCGGGGCCGGAGGTAGGGAAGAACCGGGGACCAAGCCAGGCAAATGTGCATATGCACGTGAATATATGTGTGTGTTTGCCTGAGAGGGGTGGACCCAGCTGGGAGTCCACCCACCAGCACTGCACCCCCAGGAAGAGGGATGCTGCTCCTACCCCAAGGTCTGAGGCTCAGGAACCAGCTTTTGCTCTGAGTGTGACATTTCTAGAAAACCTCTGCTTTTAGCCTAAGTGTTCACATAGGTTTTGTACCACAGAGAACCATGTGACTTTTTTTATCAGCCCTGATAACCACTAGCCTCTCCCCAGGAGTCACTATGTGCCACAGACTCGAGACACACTGGCTGTAAGCTGCCATCTCACCGACTCTACCAGGCGCCTCGGGTCAGCTATATACCCCATTTGACACATGGAGAAACTGGGCCCAGGCCAGGCAGTGGCTGGGCCAGGATTTGAACTCAGGTCTTCCTGCCCCCAGGGACCCCCAAAGTCCCCCACCCAGTTGGGAAAGTGCAGCCAAAGATGAACATGGCACCTTACTCATGGGCCTCCCGCTTCATGGGCTCCAGCGAGGCCAAGAACCTGCAACCATATGGGAGAGCCAATAGGAAACCCTGGTGCGAACCGGAGAGGGCTTGCCCCAGGAGGTGGGGGGAGCAGAGAACAGCAGCACCACAGGAAGCTGGGTGGTGGGAGCAGCGAGAGCTGTGGTCTCTCTCCTAAGGATGCACTAGTCGCCAGGCGCGGTGGCTCAAACCTGTAATCCCAGCACTTTGGGAGGCCGAGGTGGGTGGATCACGAGGTCAAGAAATCGAGACCATCCTGGTCAACATGGTGAAACCCCGTCTCTACTAAAAATATAAAAAATTAGCTGGGCATGGTGGTGCATGCCTGTAATCCCAGCTACTCGGGAGGCTGAGGCAGGAGAATTGCCTGAACCCAGGAGGCGGAGGTTGCAGTGAGCCGAGATCGCACCATTGTACTCCAACCTGGGTAACAAGAGCAAAACTCCATCTCAAAAAAAAAAAATAATAAAATAAATAAAGGATGCACTAGTCACAGCAGTACCATACAGGCAGGGGCAGAGCAGAGCATCTGTGGCCAACTTGCGGGCGATCTCGGCAGTGGATGGACAGAGGGACAATAGACAGGACAGTGATATGGAAGCAGAACTAGTGATGGGATCATATAGGAAGGTGGGGGCTGGTGCTCACCTTCGAGAGCCCCTCTGAGTACCACCTCAGGGGTACTCTGCAGGCTCTGGGGTCACCTGCCTGGCCAAGGACCCAGTACCAGCCACCTCAAGGTCAGTGGATGACCACGCCCCTTACTGTACCCTTTCTCCCAGTGAGGATGGCATGGGCCTCCCCCAACTGGGATTCCCCACCAAACTGTCCAGACCCAGTGGCTAGCCACGGGGCTCTTCCAGCCCCTGGCTACACCCTGCAGACCAACCCACTGAAGCCCTAGGAAGGCCTGTGGTTCTGGCACAGTATCCATTGTCCAACCAGAGGGCTGAGAGGTCTCACACTGGGGAACGAGCCTAGCCCAGGCCACACAACCAGATTGGCAAGCTACAGCCCCTTGGATGGCTGACAGCACGGGGCAGCTCCCACGAGTACACAATGGGCCCAGAACTGGGATGGAGGATACAGCCTGGGCTGGGCGGGCAGTGAGGCACCCAAGTGAGCTCCGCACTCCCTGCAGCGCGGCCTCGGCAGGCCACCCCTCCCCAAGTCTCCTCGCTTCCTGCTCTGTGAGCGAGAGGTGACACTGACTGCAAGTAGCTGAGAATATGCCCTGGCAACAGCCAATTCAGGCAGGTACATGGAGTGCCTCATGGCCACTGGACAGGGAAGGTCCTTGCTGCTCAATGACAATGGCGTCCACTACAACAAAAATGAGTGTTCTCCTAGGCCTGCTGCCACTCTGGGCACATATTGAGAACATGCCCACTTCTGCTGTGGACACTGAGGCACAGCCCGCACCTGGGGAGGCCCGGGGGGCACCTGGGCACACACCTGAAGGACGCTGCACTTTTGGGGCTACACCGGCACGTTGGTCCTTCACTGTCCCCACTCAGCCTGTGTCTGGTCACCCCCCATCTGACCCTCAGGCCTCCCTCTGCCTTGCACCAAGCATGTGAAGGGCACTGAGGGGCCTTGCTTGGCTCTTCTTCAACTCCAAGCCCTCAATGGGCAGCCCAGAGGCTGAGCTCCAGTCATCCAAGCCAGGTCTGGGGAAGGGTCCTGGTCTGCAGCAGGAAGCAGGGTGGAGCCGGTCTTGCCTGCCATGGCAGTCCCGGCTGCCCTCTGGTGGCCATGCTCAGCTCACTGCTGCTTTGCGAGAGGTGGCAGTCCCTCAATCAACAGGGGCAGTGGGGAGGGCCTGTGCCAAACTGGTTATGGGGTGGGGGGAACTCTGTGGCCCCAGATGGCCACCAGCTCTGGGTCATCTTCCTGATCTGAAACAGGCCAAGATGTGAAGCACCTGAGCCAGGAAAGCCCCCCAAGCGATCCCTGATCCCATGTCCTTTAATTCTGGAGCTCCTCAGAGTGACCCAAGACTTCATCCTGGTTTTGGATTTTTGTTTTGTCTCCCATCCAAGTACTAACCAGGCCCGACTCTGCTTAGTTTCCCAGATCAGACGAGATTGGGTGCGTTCAGGGTGGTATGCCGTATACTGGGTTTTTGTTTTGTTTTTGAGACAGATTCTCACTGTTACCCAGGCTGCAGTACAGTGGTGCGATTTCAGCTCACTGAAATCTCTGTCCTGGGTTCAGGCGATTCTCCTGCCTCAGTCTCCCCAGTAGCTGGGATTACAGGCATGCACCACCAGGCCCAGCTAATTTTTATTTTTTATTTTTAGTAGAAACGGGGTTTCACCATGTTGGTCAGGCTGGTCTCAAAGTACTGACCTCAGGTGATCTGCCCGCCTAGGTCTCCCAAAGTGCTGGGATGACAGGTGTGAGAAACTACGACTGGCCCATCCTGGTTTTTTTATTGAGACAGAGTCTCACTCGACTGCTCAGGTGGGAGTGTAGTGGTGTAATCTCAGTTCACTGCAACCCCCATCTCCACAGTTCAAGCAGTTCTCCTGCCTCGGCCTCCTGAGTAGCTAGGGTTACAGGCGTGCACCACCACACCCAGCTAAGTTTTGTATTTTTAGTAGAGACAGGGTTTTGCCATGTTGGCCAGGATAGTGTCAAACTCCGGACCTCAGGTGATCCACCCTCCTTGGCCTCCCAAAGTGCTGGGATTACAGGTGTGAGCCACTGCACCCGGCCTCACTGATCTTGATTGAAAGCTGGTGGCAAAGTAACAGATGCTTTCCCATGACTAAGCTACCGTCAGGGAAGTCCCCAAAACCCCTGAGGCCCACCTGGTGCCCTGCAGTGCAGAGCTGTCCCGGGACCCCCACCCTCCATTTCTGGCCCTATGTACAGCGTGGGCCCTGACTCCCTATCCCAGCTCTACCCTGTCCCTCCCTCTGCCAGGGCCAGGCGGGGAATACAACAGATGGGGTGGACAGAGGGTGGTGCCTGGCATCCGTGCACAGAGACTGGGGATCCTGCTGCCCCTGCTCCTCCTGTCCTCACTCAGGACAGCCTCATGCTACCTCAGGCCAGACTCCTGGGGTGAAGGAACACAGTGAATTCACCCTGTGTAGCATAAACAGGAGGAGGAGGGATGCTACCCTACCTGCCCTCACAGAGCCAGAGATGCAGAGGGACCCCTGGGCCTGGGAAGAGACTGCAGGGCCACCTCTGGAGGGGGTGCCAGAGCGAACATGGGAGCCAAGCAGCCCAGATGTGGTGGGGGAGGCTCAAATTTAGGAGGGCTGAGGGCCTGACCTTGTTCACCCAGGAGGGACCTTGGTTGGAGTTCCTCGTGTTTATGCAGAAAAGCCTGACAGGGCAGCTTGGCCAAGAGCTGGGCAGGGGCTGGCTTGGCTGTGCTCAACGACCCTCTCAGCTGAGACTTGAGTTCCTCAGCGAATGTTCTATGCCCAATCCTCTACTGGGCCCTAGTGGACTCCAGAATGAGAGTGGGGTGAGCAGGAGCAGATACTGTGGACAGGATGAAGCAAGATTGGGAGTAAAGTCTAGGCCTTCCCAGACACACCATGGCTCACACTGTGGCCTGACCTAGGGCCAGGATCACCTGCTCAGGAACTGACCAACTACTGACATGGCACACTGGGCAACAGAGCGCTGACTGCCCCCTGCATTCAGCACCATCCCAGCTCCAACACAGTGAGTAAAGACAGGTAGCACCCGTCCTGTTTGGATCGGACCTCCAACCACAGCTTGGACCCCAGAGTAAAGACAAATAAGGCAGTAGTAAGGAAGTAGGAAGAAGTAAAGGCAGCTACCCCAGAAAAGCTGGGGTCGGGAGAGGTGGAGGTTTCCCCATAGCAGCCTGGGTACCCGCTTGAGGTTATCAGACACAGCATTAAGAGCCTACTCTAAAACATAGCCACAGGGCATCTTTCTTTTCCTTATTTCTAAATATGCCTGGATGTGCAGGGAAAGGGAGCTGAAGTCCCTTAGTTCCATTTTCAGTATGTTACGTTACACATAGCTAAGAAACAGTGAAATATTGTAAGCAAACAACATTTAATTATTTAAAATTTAAAATAGAAAGGCTGGAGATCTCAGGCGACCTGCCCAGGGCAACTCTAGAGCAAACTGAATTGAGGTTCCATCAGAATAGAGAAGACATGTCTCTGCATGGGCCCCGAGGGGGCGCAGGGCGACGTGGGGAGGGGGACCCAGGCCGGGGATCCGGGTGGCGTGTCCTAGCTCGCCCCCTAGGCGGCGGGAGCAGCGCGGTGCAGGGACATCCCTCCAGGCCGTCGGTGCCTCGGCGCTTCCCGGCGTCCCGCTGCCCCAGGAAAGTTCCCGGCCTGCCGCCCCTCGGGCCGTTGGAAAGTTTCCGTGGCTGCGGGGCCCTGGCAACTAGGTGCCAAGCGTCGCGCCGGGCTGACAAGGCTGCGGTGTCGGGCCGCGTTCAGCTGAGGCGCGCAGTGCGAGGCGCCGGGCCGGGTCCCGTAGGGCCCCGAGGCCGCGCACAAAGGGACCCGCCTCCGCCGGCCCGGGGTCTCAGGCGCCGCAGCGGGCGCGGGCAAGACGCGGATGGGGCGGAGACGGGCTCCAACGCCGGGCCCAGATCCTCGCCCGGATCTCGACTCCGGGGACAGGACCCTGTCCGGACCGCTGCCGGGAACGCGGCCCAGATCTACGGCCCCGCCCCCAGTCCGGGCTCTGACCTGCGGTCCCAGCCTCGAGCCCGGCACCCCGCCCACTGGCTCGAGCTTACCTGGAGCGCAGCGTGGGCGGCTCCGCAGCGCGGCCCCAGTCCCCAGACGGGCGTCCCCGGGTCCCTCAGCGCGAGGGGAGCGGCGTTCCCAGGCACGGCGCTGGTCACCGTCCGCGAGGCCGCAACTCGGGCAGGTGCGGGAGCCGGTGCGGGGCCGCCCCCTCCCTCCGGGCCCAGAGCGCAGGCCGAGACCCCGGGCCAGCCCTCGCCCTCACGCGGCCCGTGTGCAAAGCGAACCGGGCCGGCGACACGGATCTCCGCCCCGCCCCGCCCCATCAGACCGCAAATTTTCCCATTGGTCGAGAGACCCGGGGCGGCACGGCAATAGGCGCCGATTGGACGGGTGCGCAAAGATGACGGCTTGCCATTGGGCCTCCGGGGTGTCAGTCCCGGCGGATGGCCGGCCCCCTTTCGGAGGGGCAGAGGCCCCGGCACCTGCCCGAATCTCTGCGGCGGCGGTCTCAGGGTACGCGGGGCCGCCCCTTCCCAGCTGACTTACGAGAACATTCCCCCGACCATCCAGCCCCGAGCAGGGACTGGCATGGCTGGCGCCCAGTCCCGGGACTCCGGCCGCGTAACCTCCATCACCACCCCCAGTTCACAAGTATCTTTCTTCAGCGCCTGCTACTCTGCACGCTGGGCGCCGCGCCCTCCTGTCGACATCGAATTGTATTCTTCACGCAAACCGCGAGGGAGAGTACTGCTGCCATCCCCATTTTACCGTTGCGAAACAGCCTCACAGAGGTTCTCACTTGCTTGAACGCAGTCGTCTGACTGGAGCCTGGGGACTCTCCCACCCTCACCGCCCCTGGGACCCTGCAGCGGGGCGGGGGTGGAGGTAGGGGCTGCATTATTTCCGAGGGCAGGAAGGGATCCCCTCGGTAAACCAGGGGCTCACCTCCCCAACCAGGCCTGCATGTACAGACCTCTTGGGCCTGTCCCACCCTGCAGGTCCCACTTGAGGCCGCCCTTCCTCACCTCCTCCTGGCATCCTCACAGCCCCACAAGCACTCCGTCTGGGGAAGCGGAGTTGTGCGGTTATGGCCCCGTACTGTTGTCCCATTGTCTCCATCCTACCTGGAGTCAGAAAGGAACTTGGCTTCACTGCCTGTTGAGATTCGCATAGGTTGCATTTCCTTGCCAGGTCGAGAGCACCAGATGTGAGGCATGACCCTCTGCCAGTTCTGCTTAACCTTGTGGTGTGGGGGGAACCAGCAGGAATGTTCATGCCCGGTTCTTCTTTTCAGGGTGGTCCTAAGATGACTTCTGAGCCAGTGACCCTGGCTCATGCATGCTGTCAGCCTTTCCTGCCCTGGATGCATCTGAAGATGACTAGTCCTTGGCTCACTGCATTCCCCAAGGCCGCCTGGGGAACCAAACTGCCCACAACCATGCTCATGGGTGGTGGAGGGGTGTGACCAGACACTCCTGTCTTACCTACCCATATTAGGAGTCCAGTGTGTACACCCAATCATTCCTTAGTCCAAACTAAGAAAATGAAATGGCCCAAGGCAAGAACTCACTGCTGGGACCACCGCTGGGTCCATCTGTGTCTGGCAGCATGGTGAATCAATCCCAGCTGCCTTTCAGAGCCAGGCAGCTACTATCAATCAATTGGAGCTGGCACTTAATGTGCCAATTAGCCCCCTGGCATGGGGTTGTTGATTGCTGCTCTGGGGGGCAGAATAAACTATCTGTCCCTAGAACAGGGGCCCTCATAAGCCAGGTAGCTGTCATCCTGTGAAGCAGCACCGCAGTGACATTCTGGCTCAGGTGCTGTGTAGCTGAGGGATTGTTTCCTCCATTTAGGAGTAGATGTAATGAATCCAGCTGTCCCCAGCCATCTCTCCAAGTACATTGGACCCCGGTCCTGCTACAGCCCCGCTTCTCAACAGCCCTGCACCACCCCCTCCCCACACTTGCAAAAGGGATTGGACAGAGTGCAAAAGAGAGAACCATACGCCAAAATCTGTGCAAGTGAAACTCTCTCTCCTTCTCCCCTCATCTCCACCCTTACCACCCATAGAGTTGCAGAGACCTGTCCTCTCGGCAGGACAGAGGATGTGGGGGCAGTACCAGTTCAAACAGGACTCAGGACCACCGTCCAGCAGTTGGCCCATTAGGCTGCAGCCAGGGCTCAGAAACTCAGCAAGGGAGGCTGGGCTCAGTGGCTTATGCCTGTAATCCTAGCACTTTGGGAGGCTGAAGGGGGCAAATCAGGCTATGTTGTCCAGGCTGGTCAGGAGTTCGAGGCCAGCCTGGACAACATAGCAAAACCCTGTCTCTAATTTAAAAAAGAGAAAAAAAAAAAAACAAAAAAAGAGGTAGCCTGACATGGTGGTAGACACCTACAGTCCCAGCTACTTGGGAGACAGGAGATTGCTTGAACCTGGAAGGCAGAGGTTACAGTGAGCCGAGATTGCACCACTGCACTCCAGCCTAGAAGATAGAGCAAGACTCCATCTCAAAAAAAAAAAAAAAAAAGAAAAAGAAAAAAAAAAAAGGCCAGCCGCGGTGGCTTACGCCAGTCATCACAGCACTTTGAGAGGCCGAGGTGGACTGATCACCTGAGGTCAGGAGTTCAAGTCCAGCCTGGCCAACATGGAGAAACCCCATCTCATGTTTTTTTAACTAAAAAAAAGAAAAGAAAAACACAGCAAGGGAGACCACAGGGACCAGTAGCCCAGTGTCCTCCCTCTCTCATCCTCTCACCCAGCTCCATAGGGACAGTTGTGGGACTCAATGGGGAAAGCCACAGAGAGAAAATGCTTTCAGCTGGGTGTCAGGAAGAACTTTTCAACAGTTGGAGCTGTTGAAACCAAAAGAGTGACCACAGGAGGTAGTGAGCTTCCTATCTGAGTTTGTGTGCAATTAGAGGTTGGATGCCAGTGAGCCCCTTGCAGCCCCAAGATCCCAGAGCTTAGGTGCCCACCCCAGACCCATGTCATCCGCTGTCACCTGCTCCCTGGCATCCCATGTCATCCAGACTGGAGTGTCAGTGGTGACAGAGAACATCAGAGTATCTAGTCTGTAAAAGTATGCCTGGGGGTGGGGCTAGCCCAAGGCCATAAGTTATGACAGAACAGGATGTGAACCACCATCTGACATGTTACTGTATCCCCCTTTGTGGGCAAAGGGAAACCTTGGTTGTTGGGAGTAGATGCTTGGTGCCACAAAGAAAAATTAGCACTGAGACAAAGGATTTTTCAGCAACACAATTTTTACTTCCTGGAATGTGGGAAGGGTACCCTCACTAGCCATCCTGCCATGAGAGAACAATGAACAAAGGAAAGCAGACATATTTATATCCATTATGCATTTGGGGTCATCCTTACTGCTGTGTCTGATCCCCATTGGCTGGAGCCAGACCCCACAATCTAAACTAAAACCCAATTGGCTAACAACTTAAAACTTTTCTAAACAGGTAAAAGCAATGGAGAGCTGGGACATGCCTGTGAACACGTCCTGCACAAGTATCTTGGTTAAAGTATAAGGACATAGAAGGTACTATGTGTCTGTAAGCATGGGGTGCTTTGAGGTGCATGGCCTGGCCTGGTGTTTTTGGGCAGCCCACTCTGAAGCTGCCGCCATGAACCCCAGGGCACAGTCCATCACCCCCAGGCCCCAGATCCTACTTGGCTACCACCACCACTTCTTGGCCTTGTAGATTGCATAGGTCTGGCTGCTCAGAGGGAAATCAATGGTAGCAGCCCCGCACAATCCCACTGCTGGATGGTGGGAGAAACAACCGTGTCTGGCTGGGTCTTCGGACTGCTGGCTGTGAGTCCCTGGGCATCTGCAGTCTTTGGTTTCCTCACCTTGTAAAGGGTTCTGTTGGGTTCCAGGAGAAACACAGATGAGACGGCAAAAGTGTGGAGCACAATGGGTCTGCATGTAGTCGAGGTTAGACTCTTGCCTTTGCTGATTACCAGCCAGGCTCTTCCCATCCCTGAGCCCCAGTCTTCTGCAGGGCATCAAGGCACCTAGGTCTTCAACACAGGTTGAAGCTAATCTGGCTGCTGCTGCTTGCCACCTTTCTTGACTTCAACTGAATGACGTAACTGCTCGTAGTCTCAGTGTTTACATCTATAAAGTGGGGTTAAAGAACTGATCCAGACACTGGGTTTAGAGTGCTTTGCACATTATCATTATCCTTAGTGTCCTTGTCATCCATGTCACAGTTTTTTGAGTGCTCACTTTGGGGCAGGGCCTGAGCCTCTGGGCTTTGACTGTCCAGCTTTCTACCATATAAGCCCAGCCACAGCCCAGAGGCCACTAGAGCAGGGGTCCCAGCTAATGCCTCTGGCCTGTTGGGAAAGCCCCAGTTGGTGCCCACTTGCTCACCCTGCACAAGTCAAGCTGGGCCAGCCCCTCGTCCCTGGGGCCTGGACCTGGATGTGAACTCAAAGGCTACAGTGGGGGGGGTGGAAGTGGGGAGGTGGTAGGTGTGCAGGGTGTAGTGGTCAAATGCCTAGTCCAGGGTCTGGGTTCCAAACTGGGAATGGCAGGGGCATCAAGGGGAAAAGAGCCGACCTGGAGTCCATAAAGTGAAGGAAGGGATGGCCAGGAGGAGGATGGCCAGGTCCAGAGGTCGGGGTTGGGTGGACAGGATGGGGAGACCAGGACGCAGTCTGAAGCGGGGGTGGAGCTGGTCCGGAAGCGAGCATTCCTGTAGCTCTTCAGAGAGTCCACATGGTGGGCAGGTGACAGATGGTGTCCACGAGGGCATGGACTCAGGGGCGCCTGCGACCTCCAAGGGCGTCCCGGCTGGCAGGGAGCCGCGTACTCCCCAAAGGCCATGAGGTCAGAAAGCACTCAGACGCCCGCGCAGCCCTAAGCTTTGGCGCAGCCCCGGGGGCGGAGCGCCAGGAGTCTGCAGCCTCCGAGCGACAGCGCGCCCATCTAACGGGATCCCGGTATGCGGCACGCCGCCCCGCCCCTCGCCGCACGGCCCAATGGTGAGCGCGCCGGCTGCAGGCGGGGCGGGGACTGGGCTGGCGGCGGTGGCGCGCGGGCGCGGCACCCGGAAGTCGGCGGCGGCGGAGGCGGTGAGTGCGCGGCTGGCTGCCAGGGCTGGCGGACTCCGGTCCTGGCCGGACCAGCCTGGGCTCAGGGGCACCGGGCTCCGGGCTCTGGGTGCACAGACGGGGCCAGGCTGCTTGAGGGTGGGTGGGTTCGCCGCACCTCCTCGCCCAGCCTCAGTTTCCCTTCTCTGAGGTATGGAATAGAGTCGAGCGGCTGGGTCAGGGGCGACCATGTCGATCCCGGCCGACGAAAATGTCCCGCGCGTTACTAGAAGGCGTTTTTAATAATCCCCGCTGGCATGGGGTGCGAGAGACTCTGGCAGGTTGTACCAGACTCGCTGCGGGGAGGCTGAGACTGGCAGGGCTGGGAGCTGCGTGGTACCTGCAGGGTGGGTGGGCTGCGGTCTCGGCCAGCATCAGGGACAACTCTGGCGCCCTGAGACACGCTGTCCCCTACCTGCGGCCTGCTTCAGGCCATCAGGGTGACAGCTAATGTGGGTGTAAGTAGATAGCAAGTGCTGGGTCATCCCTGTGCCTTGATGCGGCCTTCCTGGGGTGGATTGGGTAGTTGGATCCCCCCACCCCCACCTCCAGAGCATCAGCAGTAGGGGGTGGCAGGGCTGCACTCAGGCCGGTCCTTGCCCCACTGCTGGGCTTTGCCCGTTTTTCTCTAGGGAATTGGGCACAGAGGGCTGTTTGCTGAGACCCTCCGCCTTCCCTGCCCCCAGCACCTCTTCTTTGCTCCCTTGGCTTCCTGCTGGGCTACAAGCTTTAGAGTGAACCATCTGCCCTTGGACAAGTCCCTGGGCCTCAGGCCCCCTTCCTCTTCAGGAATGTCACATGCCCTGCACTGGCCAGGCCTCTCGTGTGGCTCCAGACCTGTTGACCGCTGTTTTGCTGCCACTCTGGGCTCAGAGCCCTTCCATGAGGCAGATGTGACCAGCTGGAAGGGGTAGCTGAGTAGCTCTTTGGAAAGCCTTCTCACACTAGCTCATTTGACTTTGGGCAGCGTTTTGGAGCAAGCATTCGTTGATCCAATCCTGCTCACACAAGGAAAACTCAGACTAAGCGGGGTAGATGGTGTTCCCAAGGTCATTCAGAGCCAGGGCCAGCTCCTAGTGCCTCTGCTACTCCTGGGCAACTCTCCTAGGAGTCTTCCTGCATCAGTGTCCTGTTGGGTGGGCTGGGGGCAGCTGGAGAGGGTGACTGTGTTGTCGGATGGACGTGGCAGAGCCTCTTTTTCTCCCCCCAGGATCCTAGTGCTCTGGTGGTGCAGGGTGGGGTGCCCTGGTGCCCACACAGCTTGTGTTACTTGTGTGTCTTCAGACTGCAGGCCCCTCAGACCAAGCCCCTGCCTGCTGTGATGTGTGGTGGCCATAGCCCTTCCCTGAGCTAAGATGACCAGCTGTCAGGTCTGCCTGGGCTGCCCAGCCCCTTATGCTTCCTTGGTGTCTTCACTTGTGGTCTGTTAATTCTGATTACGTTTTGCAGTGTATGTAATCATGTTCAGTGTCCTGGGAACTTGATCCTGTGCCCGGCTTCTGCACTTGACAGTGAATTTGGAGGGTACCCTGGTGCCCACCCAAGAGTGCTGCTTCTGTAAACACCCACTGAGAGATAAGGGGCTTCTCAGGGACCCCAGAAGGGGTCTGGAGAGAAACGGCCAGGACAGGGAGGCTGGGAAGACTTATCGAAGTAGGACCATGCTTATCACTGACACTCCAGATGTGTGAGAAACAGGACCCATCCTTTGGCGATGTGGCAGTCAGTACATGGCAGCAGCAGCATGGCAGAGCCTGGCCTTTGTTGGCCCCTACCAAAGGGTTTGGTCTACGGTGAAAACAAGCCTATCCCTACCATAAGGATAGGCTCCCTGAAGGCTGGGCACGGTGGCTCAAGCCTGTAATCCCAGCACTTTGGGAGGCCGAGGCGGGTGGATCACGAGGTCAAGAGATCGAGACCATCCTGGTCAACATGGTGTAACCCCGTCTCTACTAAAAATACAAAAAATTAGCTGGGCATGGTGGCGCGTGCCTGTAGTCCCAGTTACTCAGGAGGCTGAGGCGGGAGAATTGCCTGAACCCAGGAGGCGGAGGTTGCGGTGAGCCGAGATTGCGCCATTGCACTCCAGCCTGGGTAACAAGAGCGAAACTCCGTCTCAAAAAAAAAAAAAAAAAAAAAGAAAGGATAGGCTCCCTGAAGGAGTCAACCCAGAGGACTGAGCTGCCTTTTGAAGTTATCACGGCAGCTTTTCCCCTTTTTCTCTTAACTTCATTTTTAGATTGCAAAAATAGTTTGTGCATGCTTAAAAATAAAAAAAGGCCCACCTCCATCTCCTGGCAGCTGCTCCCATGGTGTCCTGGCTGACATTTGGGGCTACATCCGTCAAAGTCTTCAGTGCCATATTTACTTGAAGTGCTTGCCTTCACCCTTTTTGCGGGCATGGTAGGAATACCCCTTTTTTTACTAACCACTCAGGCCGCAGGGACTGCTTTGAGACTGGCCTGTCCCTGGCTTGTGGAGAAGCTGAGTGTTCCTGCCAGGAGGGCCTGAGGGTGGGGCCACCTCGTGTCCAGAGTTTTCTGTCTGTTCACGATGCCTCTTGTTTGTGCTACTCCTTGGAACTGGGAAGAGACAGTGATCCTCTGGTGTGAGGCTGAAGTAATGCCCTGGAAGCAGTGTGAAGTTCTGAGGAGGGAGTACCACTGTAGAAAATGTGTCAGATAAAATGCATTTAGGCCGGGTGCAGTGGCTCACACCTGTAATCCCAGCACTTTGGGAGGCCAAGGCAGGTGGATCACCTGAGGTCAGGGGTTCAAGACCAGCCTAGCCAACATGGTGAAACCCGGTGTCTACTAAAAAAAATACGGTAATTAGCTGAGCGTGGTGGTGGGCACCTGTAATCCCAACTAGTTGGGAAGTTGAGGCAGGAGAATCGCTTGAACTGGGGAGGTGGAGGTTGCAGTGAGCCGAGATTGCGCTACTGCACTCTAGCCTGGGCAACAAGAGCAAGACTCCATCTCAAAAAAAAAAGTGCCATTTAATAGCCAAACAGAGAGTGTAGACTGGTGAGCTCTTGCTGCGGAGATGGGAGGAGAGCAGGGCATTGCAGTGGACTGGCCACTCAGAGGGTTTTCCAACGTTAGGGCTTTCTCCGCCAAGGCTCCGGGAACAGTGACACTGTGTTCCCATGTGTGTTTACCTCCTCTTCTGGCAGCTACTTGGAGCCTGCGTCACATGTCTGTGTCTGCCTTGTCCTTTGAAAAGAGCAGCTCAAGCTTTTGAGCTCCGCCCTGGGGGCTGCCACAGCTGATAGGGTGGGGATTAACAAGGGATGGGGATTGGGCTTCCAGCTGCTCAGCCCTGCTCACCAGCTCTTGTGGACATTGAGGCCATTAAATGGGGGCAGCAGACTGTAGGGCTCAGTCGCCCTCTGTTAAGAGACTCACCACGTGCAGCCCTGATAGGAGACTGACTTGACAGCCACCCTCCCAAGTGTCTGGGTCCCCTTGGCCCTGTGGTACAAATACCTTGCCGTTCCGTGGTGTGCACCCCTGCCTGTCACCACTGCTTTCTGCTTCTCACACCTCCCCTCTGCCCACATGCTATTTTTGCTTTTTCAGTTGTCAAAGGGAAGTGCTTCCACCCAGATTGTGTGTCCCATCACCTGTGGCCCCCAGGGTCTCCAGATGAGGCGGTGCTGTGATACCCAGCTGCACCCCATCCTGTGCGGAGCTGTCTTGCACTGGGGCTGATTGGGTCTTATCTCGCTTTCTGTAAACAAGCCACTCTTGGGTTCTTTCCTTTGCTTCCCTCACTTCCCCACCCACGGAAATGTCCCAGCCCCAGTAGGGAAGGAGGGCAGGATCTGTGCACTTTCTTTTGTTTTTCTTTCTTTCTTTTTTTTTTTGAGTCAGAGTTTCGCTCTCGTTACCCAGGCTGGAGTGCAATGGCGCGATCTCGGTTCACTGCAACCTCCGCCTCCTGGGTTCAGGCAATTCTCCTGCCTCAGCCTCCTGAGTAGCTGGGATTACAGGCGCGCGCCACTGTGCCCAGCTAATTTTTTGTATTTTTAGTAGACACGGGGTTTCACCATGTTGACCAGGATGGTCTCGATTTCTTGACCTCGTGATCCACCCACCTCGGCCTCCCAAAATGCTGGGATTACAGGCATGAACCACCGCACCCAGCTCTTTTATTTTTCTTTTTGAGACGGAGTCTTGCTTTATTGCCTCACAAGGCTGAGGCGGGAGAATCAATTGAACCTGGGATTACAGGCATGAGCCATCGTGCCCGGCCAAGTTTTGGACTTTTACTAAATTTGTTACTAAATATTTTTTCCTTTCCTTTTCTTTCTTTTTTTTTTTTTTAAAGGAGTTTCGCTCTTACTGTCCAGGCTGGAGTATAGTGGCATGATCTCGGCTTACTGCAAACTCTGCCTCCCGAGTTTAAGCGATTCTCCTGCCTCATCCTCCTGAGCAGCTAGGATTACAAGCGTGTGTCACCATACCTGGCCAATTTTTGTATTCTTAGTAGAGATGAGGTTTCACCACATTGGCCAGACTAGTCTCAAACTCCTGACCTCAGGTGATCTGCCCTCCTCAGCCTCCCAAAATGCTGGGATTACAGTGCTGAGCCACTGCAGACAGCCAAATATTTTATTCTTTTTAATACTATTTTAAGTGGAGTTGTTTCTTAATTTCATTTTGCAATGTTCATTGTGTTCTTTTTTTTTTTTTTTTTGAGAGGGACTTTTACTCTTGTTGCCCAGGCTATGGTGCAGTGGTGCGTTCCCAGCTCACTGCAACCTCTGCCTCCCGGGTTCAAGCAATTCTCCTGCCTCAGCCTCTTGAGTAGCTGGGATTACAGGCATGCACCACCACACCCCGCTAATTTTTATATTTTTATTACAGACGAAGTTTTGCCACATTGGCCAGGCTGGTCTTGACCGCCTGGCCTCAAGTGATCTGCCCATCTTGGCCTCCCAAAGTGTTGGGATTACTGTCGTGAACCACCATGCCTGGCCAGTGCACTTTCTTTTGAGGGTGGACCTTACTGTTCCCCCCAGGAAGCATGCCTGCTAAGTGTGCACACTCAGTGTCTGGCGTGACAGATTGTGCAAAGTGAACCAAGCCACACAGCTACCACCCGTATCACACGTGAAACTACCGCCAGGACCCAGACATCTCCCTCGTGTTCCCTAGTGGCCTCCTAGACCAGGTGGCCCTGCCCTGCCATCTCTGTCCTCTGCATGAAAAACCAAGCAGAGTGCTGTCTTCTGCCTGGGACCTCCCCACTGCCTCGGGAATGGGGGCTTGTTCCTGTTCATCACCATGGAAGGGGCACAGGCTGGACTCTTTTTGCTGTGTCACTTGGGCACCTGCAGAGTGCCTGGCATAATGAGCAGGGGTTGGGGCATGGCGTGATCCAGGTAGGGTTCAGAAGGTTCTTTGAATAGCCAAGAGGGAGACTTGCCCTCGACACCCGAGAATGCATTGAAACTAGGGTGACTACTGCAGCATCAGAGGCCTGGTGATAGATGCAGGACCTCGAGGGGCTCATGTGACTAGGAGTCCAGCGAGTGGCTGAGGTGGGCCAGACTGGATGGCCAGCAGCCGCCTGGGGATGATTGGTGGTAGGTTTGGGACGCATGGGTCATCCTCACCTCACAGCATTCACGCAGGCTTCACCTCTCTTGACTACCATGCGAGGTAGTCAAGAAAAAGGAGTTCTCATTTTGGGACAGGGAGCGCCTTCTTTAGCAAGACGGAGGACATGACCACGGTTCAGTAACAGGGAAAATCCCATGTAATTTGAGACTGTTTGCTGGTCAGCATCAAAGGCAGAGCTGAAAGACAGGGACCGGCATATGGCTGCCTGCGTCACACCAGCCACACTAAGGGTCAGTGAGACAAAGGCCTAGCTCAGTACCCACGTTGGTGAATTGTAGGCAAGAACATACAAGCGGTCAAAAGTCACAAGGTGCCCAGCCAGTGGGGGATGCCCATGAAATCCTAGTGGGAGCATTTCCTGTACCACACACATCCTGGAGGTGGGGGAGTGGTGTCCCGTTCTGGTGTGACATGTTAGCAGGAACTTGGCCAGGTCTGCTTGTCTAAAAGCGTCGCCCTTGGATGGAGCAGTAATTCTGCCTCCTGGGTCTATCCTTGGAAGGTCCTCAGCTGTAAAGACATTGGGTCATTTATAAAGAAAGGTTGAATTGGCTCACGGTTGTGCAGCTTACAATCGGGGCAGAAAGCAGAGTGGGAACCAGCACTTCACATGGCCAGAGCAGGAGGAAGAGAGAGATGGGGGAGGGGCCGCACTCTTAACCGGATCTGTAAGAACTCTATCACTGTACGGTAACAAGGCGGGATAGTGCTAAACCTTCACGAGAATTCTGCCCCTGTCATCCAGTCACTTCCCACCAGGCCCCACCTCCAACACTGGGAATTAAACTGCAACACGAGACTTGGTGGGGACACAGATCTAAACCCTATCAGCGCATGTGCAGAGCATGTGCTAGGGATGGTCACTTGATGGGACTAAAACACCAGCCAGAGCTGAGAGGCAGAGCAGCAGGAAAGCTGGGCAGGGTCGTGAGCCACGGGATATGGCTCTGGTGTAGACAGACCTACGTGGCCCGTCAGGGAGAACGGAGCCATGGGACCCTGGTGTGTTAACCCAACAGCATACATGTGCATGCTCACATGTCTGTGTAGGCAGGCTAAGAACCCTCTGGCACCACAGGCAACCCTTGGCTGAGGCTTTTTTTTTCTGTTTCTTGAGACTTGAAGTCTTGCTTTGTCACCCAGGCTGAGGTGCAGTGGTGCTGTCATATAGCTCACTGCAGCCTCAAACTCCTGGGCTCGAACAATCCTCCTACCTTAGCCTCCCAAGTAGCTGGGACTACAGATGCTTGTCACCATGCTTGACTACTTTTTATTATTATTTTCTTTTACTTTACTTTTTTGAAACAGAGTCTCATGGTGTCACCCAGGCTGGAGTGCAGTGGCACAATCTCTCCTCACTGCAACCTCCACCTCCTAGGTTTAAGTGATCCTCCTCCCTCAGCCTCTGGGGTAGCTGGGGTTACAGACCTGCGCTACCACACCTGGCTAATTTTTGTATTTTTAGCGGAGGCTGGTCTTGAATTCCTGATCTCAAATGATCCACTCACCTCAGCCTCCCAAAGTGCTGGGATTACAGCCATAAGCCACCACACCTGGCCTTATTTGATTATATTATTGATGTTATATTGAGACAGGGTCTCTCTGCTGCCCAAGCTGGAGTGCAGTGACATGATCATAATTCACTGCAGTCTTGACTTTCCTGGCTCAAGCTGTCCTCCCACCTCAGCTCCCAAGTAGGTGGGACCACAGGTACATGCCACTGCCCCTGGCTAATTGTTTTTATTTGCTTTTTGTAGATACAGGGACTTGCTGTGTCCCAGGCTGGCCTTAAACGCCTGTCCTCAAACAGTCCTCCTGCCTCAGTCTTCCAGAATGCTGGGATGACAGGTGTTGAGTCCTGCCTGGATGGGGCCTTGGCCCGTCGAATGTCACTGGAAATGTTTCCCACCAGAGTGTGCTCCTGGGTGACCCGGCCGATGGGATTAACTATGGGCCCCGCCAGCCTCCAGAGCTGCCAGTTGTGGCAGCAGGAGACAGCCTTGGGCTGGGGCAAAGAGAGGCTGAATAGAGTGGGTGGATGAGCAGGCAGCATGCGAGAGGGATCAGCGTTTCTTGGTGTGATTCAAACACTAGAGGAGGTGGTGCTGGTTGGTGTGGGGTGGGCCACTGGCACGGTCAGGTGCCTGATGCTTGGTGGCCTCCTCTGAATGGGAGCTAGCAGCAATGGGGTCTGGAACATACAGGAGGGTGGCTTGGATTTTCCCTGCAACATTGAGGCCTGCCTGTTCCCCACTGGGTCCTCCATTTGAGGCCCGGTCAGCATGGCCCTCATCCCCCTTGCTGCTTAACCCTGTGAGCCTCTGCAAGGTCACTGCCCGCCCTCCACCCCACCCAACTGCCTGTGTGGTGGGTGCTGAGGGCCAGGGAAACAGATCCTTGCTGCCAGGCAGCAGGCCCTGTGCACATCCATCAGGGTGCCAGACCTTGTCCCCATGTGGCCCTGGCCGGGGTCACTGCTGCTGCTGCTGTTCTCTGCCTATGGCTCTAGCCCATCTTTGGCTAGGTCTTCTGTCTGTGCAGTTTTCTTGTGCCTTTTTTAGATACCACATGGAGTGAGATTTGGGGTTTGCCTCTTCTTAGAGAGGGAGTTTAGCCCATTTCCGCTTGGCTCTTAGGACAGAGGCCCTGTTGGTTCCTCTCAGAAGCCAGGGGAGGAGCCCTAGGCTGGAGAGGGGATTCCAGAGGGTGGTAGATCTCAGAAGCAGAAGGTGGGCAGAGAAGATGGTGCATGCCGGGAGAGTTCTCGAAAGCAGCATCAGCAGATGGGCCCGGAGTGCCTGGAAAGCTTCTGTCCTTCACAGACGGCGCCGTGTACTAAGAATAACCCATGCCAAGTCCAGGCTTTCTTCCCGTTTTGTGGAATTACCAGGTTATTAGACTAGGGGAACGTATGCTGGGATTCTGGGAAGACTTCCACCCGCACTGGTATTCTTAGAGGATGGGAAGCCCTTGGCTGCAGTGTGAAAAGGGCTCTTTCTTTCCACTCATACCTCACAGACCCTCTAGCCAGGCTCAGGGGTGCCGAGGGACTCCAGGAGTGTGGGGGGATTTACTCCCCCGGAGAGGCCTGTGCTCTGTCCCTGCGGAGGCTGGCGGCATTCGCAGTCACACAGTGAGCTCACGGTGACTGTCCCCCTCTTACCTCCCTGGCAGTGTTAGCAAAGGCCATGCCAGGTCCCAAGTGGCTTATTCCCAGGCCTCCCTGCACAGAGGCTGTGCATGTCCACTGGGCATTCACTCTAGCTGGCTGGGCTGCAGGGAGGCAGGATGCCTGGCCCGACTAGAGGTGGGATTCTTCTGGGAGTGGTAAGTGTTGACTGTCACAAAGGCGACCTCTTTCATCATGTCTGTGTGAGAGGAGCTGGACTTTCCTCGGATACGGACGAGCCTCACGGCACGTATCCTTTCATCCCTTGCATGTCCTCACCAGGTCCTCGTATGCTCCAGGAGGCAGTGGTGCAGGCCGGCTGCTCGTGACCAGAGCACCAGCACCTCACCGTCCTGTCCATGTCCCTCAGGGTGCACCAGGGCTCTTGTAAACAGGGTTCCCATGTAAGCAGTTGCTTTTTTTTTTTAGAGCGTTTTGCTCTTGTTGCCCAGGTTGGAATGCAATGGCACAATCTCCACTCACTGCAACCTCCACCTCCTGGGTTCAAGCGATTCTCCTGCCTCAGCCTCCCCAATAGCTAGGATCACAGGTGTGCATCACCACGCCTGGTTAATTTTTACATTTTTAGTAGAGACGGGGTTTCATCATGTTGGCCAGCTGGCCTCAAACTCCTGACCTCAGGTGATCCACTTGCCTTGGCTTCCCAAAGTACTGGGATTACAGGTGTGAGCTACTGTGCCCGGCCAGCACTTGCTGTAAAAATTTTAAAAAGGATGTCGCTTATACTAACCAGTCATAAGACTTCCTGAGGCAGGAGAAGAACTTTAGCCCACCGGTTTAAGAACAGCCTGGGCAACATGGTGAGACCCCAGCTCTACCAAAAAATTTAAAAATGAGGGCCAGGTGCAGTGGCTTACACCTGTAATCCCAGTACTTTGGGAGGTCCAGCTGGGCAAATCATGAGGTCAGGAGATCAAGACCATCCTGGCCAACATGGTGAAACCCTGTCTCTACTAAAAATACAAAAATTAGCTGGGCGTGGTGGCATGTGCCTATAGTCCCAGCTACTCAGGAGGCTGAGGCGAGAGAATCACTTGAACCCAAAAGGCAGAGGCACCACTGCACTCCAGCCTGGGTGACCGAGTGAGACTCCGTCTCAAAAAGAAGAAAAAGGAAAAAAGTTAGCCGAGTGTGCTGGTATGCACCTGTAATCTTAGCTACTTGGGAGGCTGACTTGGGAGGATGGCTTGAGCCATCTAACACTGCACCTGGGTGTTAGAGTGGAAGTGATGTGCTTCATGAAGTAGCTGTGAGAAGGATGCTTCTTTTCTCGTCCTGGCGCTAGAAACTCACCACTATGCCGTGTTGTCCTGCTGTGCTGTGCTGGTGTGGTGGGCCGGTGGCAGGTCATTTGCCCCCCTCCCAGGCTCTGCTTTCGGTCCTGGAGTGTGGCTCCTCTCGACTGCTGCCCACATGGCCTTCTGTTCTCAGTCTGGGCCACATATCTGGGCTTTTCCATCCCTGTGGGCTTGGTGAGGCCTGGCCATATACCTGTGTCACCCCAGTTGCTTTCAAGATGATACCCCTTGTAGGACCACATGTCAGCACAGTGACCACCATGGCCAGGAGGAAACTGGCTGCTCATCATCACCTTGCCCAGGGACCTCTCGCACCCTGGTGGGGACAGCAGACTTTGCTGTGGGAGAGCAGAAGGCAGCATGCTGGCTTCCAGGAGTGGCCACAGTGTGGCTGGGCAGAGCAGAGTTACAGATGAACAAATCTAGTGCTGAGGCCATCCTGGCTCTCTGAGGGGCTGTCAGGGCATGGGTGCAAGGTCCAGGAGGCCCACTTGACCCCAGCATCCCATATGTGCCTGGTTGGGGTGGCCACCTCACTGCTTCTTCACCCTGAGTCCAACCTGCAGGTGCCCCTCCATGAGCCCCTCCAGGCTCACCTTGCCCATCCCCACCCTTTGCCCTGGGACTCTTGGTGGGTTGGGATCACAGCTGCAGAGCACACAGCACAGGGAGGAGCTCATCAGCATCATCTCCTACCTGTGGTGCCCTCCCCAACCTCCTTCAGGTTGGGGTTGGACCCGCCCTATAACCTACTTCCCCAACTGCTATCCTGAGGCCAGGTGAGGGGATGCAGGAGAGTGAGCACTTTCTGCCTGGAGGGGATGGGTGCATGGCCTTCTGGTTGCTTCTGCAAGCCTGTTGGTTTTGTGCAGGCTGCCCTCATGGTTTTCAGTCCCCTGGGGCAGGGAGAGTCCTGTGCCGGATTCAGAGACTGGGAGTGGCTTCCTACAGATATTCAGATGCCACTGAGCTGTGGCCTCTGAGGCCCAGGGCAAGGCTGCTGGCTGGACCCCAGGCCCTCCTCCCTGCCTTTTCCTCCAGCTGCTCTCTGTGGTCTGACTCTGGCCGCCTGGGCCTCAGGGCCAACCCTGCATGGCTTTGACCACTCTGTGGCCTTCTTGGACGGCCGAGGACATGCGGAGAGTTCATTGGGTTGGCCCAAGTGCTGAGCCCAGGACAGGTGGGGACAGGCAGGATGGGGCATCACCTGGAAAGCCAGGCACGTTTCTCCCTGGGACACCAATTCTCCTGTAGAGTTGGCCAGCTCGGGCACCCTTGAGGGTGAGCTCTGTGTGGCACAAAAGATGCCCTGAGGAGCCCAGCCTCACCTGGTGTGATGGGATGTGTGTAAGTTGTGGGAAATGGTCCTGACCGCCTGTGTGCACATCTGCCCTGCACCTGGGTCAAGATGTGGTGACCAAAAGGACAAGGACCATATCCATGGCTCCCTTCCAGAGCCCGGCAAGTCAGCAGGCATGGGAGGGTGTTGGAATGCTGCAGTGCATCTGCGTGGGGGCCATGCTGCACCTAGGGAACCTGCAGAGCACATAGAGGCCCAGGCAAAGGCAAGGTCACAGGTTAGGGAGGGGAAGCTGTCAGGGGAAGGGGGAGACCTGCTGGCCAGAGCTGGGTTGGGGGCCGGTGGGCAGTGGGCCTGGCTCGAGCAGGGGGCGAGGGATTGGAGAGAAAGGCAGTTCCTGATGGTCCCCTCCCCAGGGGCTGGCTTTCCTCTGGTCCTTCCCTCCCAATGACCGCGTCTTCGTCAAGGCCACAGCCCTGGGCTCTGCGCCCACACCTCCAGTGCCAGGCTGCCCAGAGATCCGTTGATGGCCTTCCTTGGACCACGGAGCCCTCCCTGCCACTGGTGCCTGGAGGGCTGGTCTGCTGCCCCAGCACCATGGCCAGCTAGGATGGTAGGGTCCTCAGCTGAACTGGAGGTGCCTTTCTGTCTGGCCTGTGGGTATCAGTGGCTAGAACTGCCCTCGTCCATGGCCTTGCCAGCAGCTTGGCGTGCAGCCCAGGAAGGCTGAGGTCAGCTGAAGCTGAGACCAATGGCCTTCTCTAACACCCCAGAGGAGCATATCCCTGGTGAGCAGGCCTTGGGCTCCAGGCCAGTGGGATTCCAGTAGGGACCGGCTGGCAGGGCTTCTTTAGTGACTGCAGCCAGGGGTTCTCATGTGCAGGAAAGACCAGCTCCTCCAGAGTGAGCAGACTTGTGTCTTCTGGCCACGTGGTGAGTGCTGGGCCCACCCCGTCAGTGGCACCTAGCAAGTGGACACCAGGGAGCATCCCAAAGCTCAGCGTGTTCCCCAACTTCCTGCACCGCATTCAGGATGGTTCTGCCTCATCAGCTGCACCTGATCTGCTCTTAAACCCACAGCTGAGCTTTAATGTGCAGTCACTGAAGCTTTCATTTCTAAAAGAACTTCCTAAGAGTTCCCTTTGGCCGGGCACAGTGGCTCATGCCTATAATCCCAGCACTCTTTGGGAGGCTGAGGCAGGCGGATCACCTGAGATCAAGAGTTCGAGATCAGCCTGAACAACATGGAGAAACCCTGTCTCTACTGAAAATACAAAATTGGCTGGGCACGGTGGCTCACCCCTGTAATCCCAGCATTTTGGGAGGCCGAGGCGGTCAGATCACGGGGTCAGGAGGTGGAGACGATCCTGGCCGACATGGTGAAACCCCTTCTCTACTGAAAATACAAAAATTAGCTGGATGTGGTGGTGCATGCCTGCAATCATAGCTGCTTGAGAGGCTGAGGCAGGAGAATTGCTTGAACCTGGGGGGCGGAGGTTGCAGTCAGCCGAGATTGCCACAGCACTCCAGCCTGGTGACAGAGCATGACTTTGTCTCCAAAAAAAAAATTAGCCGTGTGTGGTGGTGTATGCCTGTAATCTCAGCTACTGGGGAGGCTGAGGCAGGAGAATGAACCTGGGGAAGTGGAGGTTGTGACGAACCAAGATCACATGATTGTACTCTAGCCTAGGCAACAGAACAAAACTCTGTCTCAAAAAAAAAAGTTCCTTTTGCTGCTTTGTAAACTCAGTTTGCTTTTATCACTTCCTTTCCCCTGCAGGTATTTCTGAGCTGTTTTCTTTCTGCCATCAGAACTTGGTTGGTGGATGATGCATGTGTGGGTATCTTTCTGCTGGTTCTTGTTAATGGTGCTTCTTTCATTATGTGGTTCTTTCTGATTGTGGACTGCTTCTCGTCTTTCAAAAATGATTTTGAGACTTCTTCGAAGTACAGGATGAACTTTGGTCACAGGGCACTACCAGTGCTGGAGCCCCTTTAACCTGTGCTTGGCTTGCCGGTCCTCGTACCCCCAGTGTGGATCTGGATGACTGGCCGTGCCACAGCTTCTCAGGAACTTCCCCTCACTTCCGTGCAACGTCTCCATGACCCCTGGGGATGGCTGTGGCTGTAGCTCAACTCTACCTGAGTCTTGCTCTTTGGAGTCCCAGCCTAACTTACGGGAGAGTCTCCTGTTAGGTTCCCCATCTTGTGGGGGTGGCTGGGACTTGTCTTCTGTCTCCCTCGCCCTGAGGCCACCAGAGCATGAGCCCCAGTGTGTCCAGTGGACAAACAGTCTGAGGCAGGATTGGCCATTGTGTTCTTCTGCCCTCTGTGGGCCATGCCCTCTGAGGTGTCGGCCAAATCCTACAGGAGCTCATCAGCTCCTGCAATTTTTAAGATGTCTTCATATATATATATTTTTTTTAAGACAGAATTTCTCTCTTGTTGCCCAGGCTGGAGTGCAATGGCACAGTCTCGGCTCACTGCAACCTCCGCCTCCTGGATTCAAGCCATTCTTCAGCCTTAGCCTCCCAAGAAGCTGTGATTACAGGCACCCACCACCACACCTGGATAATTTCTGTATTTTTTGTAGAGACGGGGTTTCACCATATTGTGTTCTCAAACTCCTGACCTCAGGTAATCTTCCTGCTTCAGCCTCCCAAAGTGCTAGGATTGCGGGCGTGACCTACCATGTCTGGCCAATGTCTTCATATTTTATTGAGCATCTTGGGTTGTTTTTACTAAGAGGATTGGCCCTAGTAGCCTGCCAACCCTTGGGTGATGGTCCCCTGTGGGCACTGCCAGGGCACCCAGGGAGGGGACCCAGCCCAATTCCGCCCCCCCCCCCCCGTCCCCTTCCCTCAGGGCCCCCCTGCAGCAACATACCCTTTAGCTCCGCATCATGCAGAGCGGTGGCCAGCAGACGATCTCAAATGGCTGCACATTCACCAACACCCAGTACATCTGCAGGTGGCAGCACCTCGCCTGCGCACCCACCAGCTCCTCACTGGAGCAGACGGTCCCCAGTGGCCATCCCTGATGCCCGTGCCTGTGGAAGCATGTACACTGAGCCCTCTTCACCTCCCTTCCCACTCGTTAGACTTTTCTTGGAGGAATCTTTTTGCCTCTCTTCAGTATTTGAACAGCTTCTTGGCTGTCCCATGTCCCAGCTGTGGGCACTGGCTCTGCCCTGGAGCCATGTCACTAAATCACTGCACACATGTACATTTCAGGGAACTTGGGTGTCACCCTGGGTGGCCTCAGCATCTAATCTCAGTCCTCCACTCATTTGCATTTTGGAAAACTGGCTGCTGTGTCCCAGAGGTCCCTGGGTGGGGACGAGGTGTGTGCTAAGTGTGTAGTCACTCATCATGTCCCCGCCACGTGTCCATGCCAACTGCTGTGGGTGTGTTGGGCCCTCGGGTCCTGTGGGATGGTGAGTGTGTGTGCTGAGCGGGGCCTGTAGGGCTGGCATCCCAGGTGAGTGGGCCACGCTGTCCTGCCTGGCAGGATGCTGGTGGAGACAGGGCTGCCTTCATTGGTGGCATGTGGGGTGGGGTTGGTGCTGTTGCAGGGGAGGAGATGTGCATGTGGGGGCGGGCTTTGGAAGGAAAAACATACACAGTGGTCCATTTCCAAGACAAAATGCCTTAAATGGGATTAGGTGAGCAAACTACAGAGGAAACTGGATCTCCTAGGCCCCTGCTTGGATAGTCAATGCGTGCTTATCAGCCTTCCTCTTCCCCCCATCTCCCCCCATGTAGTTGCCTTCGCCCAAACCAAAGAAGTTTAGTTTAATATGAAAGTTTTCCAGCCTGCAAAATAGCTCCTTTTGTCTGTTCCTCTCAGCCCACCCTGCTACTTAGGTGGTAAGTTAAATACTTAAAAAGCCCCTGAGCTAGCTAGGATTGCGGTGCACTGTGGGCTGCAAAAAATACAGTAAAACAACCCTGAAAAAGAAGTACCTGAAGCCCCTTCCCAACAATCAGTAGGCGACGTCCGGGAAGATTGTGACCCCATAGTACTCAGCCTGTGAGGAACAGGGCGGGACCTGCACAAGGGGGATCAATTGCTTATTAAAACTGGGTGAGCCTGCCCGTCAGACACCTGATCTTGGAAGAATGTCATTAAAAGTCTCACTCTCTCTTCTCCGGGTCTCTGAGTCTATTCTTTAGGCTTGGATGGGTAAGTTTGTTTTTCACAGTGTGGCTCCTGCCCTCACTGCTGCTGCCCCCTGGGGCCCACTGAGCACCCCAGCTTGGTGTGTCCAGGCCCCAAGAGTGCCACGGTGCTGAGGGGATGCTTCTGTTCAGGGCTGGTGTTCAGATGTGGGAGGTACTTCTGGCCCGGGCCCCTTGAGCCTTGCAGGTGGTAGAGAGAGTCTGGGCAGTGCTGATGAGCATGTGGGTTTGGGAGGTATTTGTGTGGCACAGGCCAGTGGTGTGGTGTTCAGCATGCCGTTCCCCCACACCAAGCAAGCACTGCAGGCAACACAGAGGTGGTTTTGTTCTGGCTTGCTGCAGGATCGGAGGGTGGCCCTGCTGTCTGCCATCCACTCAACTCAGCGTTTTCCTTTTCCCCGCAGACCTCTCGACCTGTGTGAGCAGAGCCGCCCTGCACCACCATGTGCATCATCTTCTTTAAGTTTGATCCTCGCCCTGTTTCAAAAAATGCATACAGGTAACCCCCTTGCTCTGCATCTGCTGCGCCTTGCAGGGTCCCAGGTGCCCAGCCAGTTCTCATGCCACCTGGGCTGCTGCATGTGGGAAGGTGTGTGGGCCAGGCTGGGGCTGCCCACGCCTGGCACTGCCCTCTGGGACAGGGTCGCTCAGTGTGGGATGCTGTCAGAATGCTTCTCGGGGCAGGGACTCGAGTTAATGTACAAAGATGTGAAGACTCAGCCACAGAGGGTGCTGGGTACCAGCCCCAGCCCCGTGCATGGGTGCCCTTAGTCCTGGCATGATGAGAGATTGAGAAAAGGAAATAAAGACGGAGACACAAGAGTAGAATTTACTGTGTTGGCCCCTAGCTCTGGTTAAGTTAAACACTTTTTTTTTTTTGAGATGGAGTTTTGCTCTTGTTACCCAGGCTGGAGTGCAATGGCACGAATCTTGGCTCACCACAACCTCCACCTCCCGGGTTCAGGCAATTCTCCTGCCTCAGCCTCCTGAGTAGCTGGGATTACAGGCACGTGCCACCATGCCCAGCTAATTTTTTGTATTTTTAGTAGAGGCGGGGTTTCACCATGTTGACCAGGATGGTCTCGATCTCTTGACCTCGTGATCCACCCACCTCCCAAAGTGCTGGGATTACAGGCGTGAGCCACCGGGCCCGGCCCAGTTAAACACTTTTATTATGTGCATAATCTCATTGATTTTTATGGGCAGGGAAGGAGAGGGTAAAGGAGTAGGTAAGATAGCCCATGGGGAGAACACTTGAGATCCTTCTAAGACATGCTAAAGTAGTACTCTGAGTTTATCAGGGTGTGGCTGCATCAGAAATAGGAGTCACCCAGTCTGACCACTCCCAATGCATCAAGGGGCTTCTGTCTCCGGAGCTTTGGGGACGTAGAGCAATTAAAATCACGCCATATTCCCAGAACCTAGGCAGAGCCTGAGGTGTTCTGTGATCTCTGCCCTTCGAGGCTTTTCTCCTCCTTGCCAGCTCCCATCTGCAAAGACCCTCCCGGATCTTGTGAGCAGAGGTCGCCTCCCTTCTCGATCTTTGCATAAGCCCTTGTTAGGAGGCCCTCATGCAGTCTCCATGCTGAGAAGGCATTCGTGGGACCAGAGCAGTATTGCCTGCTCTGAAACCACCTGAGATGTTCCCCGGTGTTACTGTGCTCTCGGATGGTCTTTACCTTAGGCCTCCAGTAGCCGCTTGATTTCCAATTAACTGCACCAATAATATAGTTTAGTTTGGTGTATAAACTTCAGTGTACTCTGAGACAAGCAAGCTTAGAATTATTCAGCTAGTATTAACATAGGTCTCCCCTTGGCCATCTTGACCCGCAGAAAGCAGCTGTGCAGGTAGGACAGAAGAGTGATGTGTCCAGGTGGGCTGCCGTTCTATGGGCTTTAGATGGGGGTCAGGCAGCAGAACTGGGGCAACAGTGTCAGTGAGCAAGAGCCAGTGTGGGCTGGCAGGTCACAGGTGCTGGTGAGAAGTTGAGGAGGCGGCCAGCCTGAGGTCTGTATATGAGTCCTGAGCTGAGGAAGAAGGACTCGGGGAGGAGGGGGTGCTGGGGACCAGCCAGAAGAGACAGAAAAGCAAGGCCAGGATCCACCCCTGACCCTAGACTCAGGATGGCTACACCTCCATTCCCCAGAACACCCCAGCATTTATTCACAAGGAGAATGAGGCAGAGATGTAACCCACACCCAGAATGAAACCACTCTAATGGAATTGCTCGGGAAGATTTCATCATTTTAAAATCTATATTTTGATTTGAACCATTTCAAGAGGGTCTCAGATTTGAGTCACCGCAGAGTTGCATAGACACCATGCTTCCTGACTTCAAGACTGAATGAAGTCATTTCAGGCCAGGGGATAGGGAAGGAGGTGTGTCTGGGGTTTTACCTTTTTGCAGTTTGGTGATGGCAGGGCCAGGCCAGGGTCCAGGCGGCAGACAGCGTGCTGCAGGGTAAGTGGAAGTAGTGTTAAGAACTATTGGCTGGGCGCGGTGGCTCAAGCCTGTAATCCCAGCACTTTGGGAGGCCGAGGCGGGTGGATCACGAGGTCAACAGATCGAGACCATCCTGGTCAACATAGTGAAACCCCATCTCTACTAAAGATACAAAAAATTAGCTGGGCCCGGTGGTGCGTGCCTGTAATCCCAGCTACTCGGGAGGCTGAGGCAGGAGAATTGCCTGAACCCAGGAGGCGGAGGTTGCGGTGAGCCGAGATCGCGCCATTGCACTCCAACCTGGGTAACAAGAGCGAAACTCCGTCTCAAAAAAAAAAAAGAACTATTGACTGCCACAGGGGCTGGAGTCAAAGTGAGCAGAACTCTAAAGAATGTAGGAATAGCAGGGTGCGGAAGAGCCAGGGTCTCCAGGGCTGAGCTGGGTTGCCCAGGGCAGAGCTTCCTATTCCACCCCCAGCTAAGATCCAGACCTTGCTGGAGAGGGCACACCATGGCCATCTGGATGTCCTGGAAGTCCCTGGGGTGCCACACTGGCAAGGCGTGGAAATTTGCCTTCTAGGGTGCCTGGTAGCTGTCACAGGGTGGCTGCTAGGGGAAGGTGCTGACTGCTGGGTGCTGGCTGTTGTGCCCTCAAGAGCTGGGAAAGCCTCACTTGTTGCAGAAACCTCCTGAGAAAGAATGCAGGAGCTGGGAAAGAAGCCTTCCTCCTCCAGTATCTCTCCAGTGCCCTCTTCTGACAAAACTTAAAGTGGAACCAGCTGATGTTCAGCCCCATTATCACAGAGCAGGTGATGCAGGGTGAATTTGGAGCTGAGATGCAATATATCAGCTCCTCAGCTTTCCTACACACCCTTCTATGCTCACTTAAACTTCCATGTGCCAGCCAAGCAACTGTATTTCTATCTGACTAGCAAAGAAGTCCCAAATAAAGAGACATAGCCCAAAGGCCCCTGAAGTTGTCACTGGCTGGGTTCCATTACTTCCAAATTTAGCCACAGCCTCACTTGATACTGTGTTTCCAAAGTTACCTCTGACTGCCTGCACATAGAGTAAAACCAGGGAGAAGGAAGAAGACAACAGTGAGCGTACACAGCATGCCCATAGGCAGCAGGAAGGAGCTGCGCACCAGCGTTCTCACTCCTGGGCATGCACCAGGCTGTGGCTGGGCCCTGGCTTCCTTCTGCTGCACCCAGCCAGAACCTCTGCTGCTCTGGCTTTCGTACCTGGGGGATGGCCTGAGGCTTGGTTTTAGTTGCTGTAGTTTTCCACCAGCCAGTCCCCTTGGGCCTGGGAGCTGGGACTCAGTGGCTCATCCACGGAGCAACTCTGCCTGCCTGGCCATCACTGGGAGAGGCTCTGCTTCCACTGACTCTAGCCAGCAGGGCCACACCCCAGGCCTCCATGTTCACCAGCCGGGCCTCACAGCATCTCACAGGTCACCCTGACCTCAGGTCAACCGGAGCCCCTGGGACTCTCCTTCACTCACTGTTTCCCTCCTGTCACTTCCTTGGCCACAGTCGGATAACCGGGAAACAGGCAAGAGTAACCCAGGGTGAAAACTGCCAGGCCTTGTCCCTAGGGTGTACACTGTGACTGTCACAGCTGGTACTCAGGAAAGTGGGAGGACAGTCCCTTTGAGTCTGTTCCCATGAGGCAGAACCAGTGAGAGGACAGAACCCTGGCCTAGGCTGTCCACAGTCACAGGGCGTTGTGAGCTAAACCACGTCTCCCACAAATGCCCATGTTGACGTCCTAAGTGCTGATACCTAAGAATGTCACTGCATTTAGAGGCGGAGCCTTTAAAGAAGTGATTAAGGATGGCTGAGTGCGGCATCTCATGCCTTTAATCCCAGCACCTTGGGAGGCTGAGGCAGGAGGATTGCTTGAAGCCAGGAGTTCAAGGCTGCCCTGAGCTATGATCATGTTACTACACTCCAGCCTGGGTGACAGAGTTGGCAATGACTCAGAAAAAACGATTAAGGCAAAATAAGGTCAGGTGGGTAGGCCCTAATCAATATGATAGGTGACAAAGATACACACAGGGGAAGCCAGTGTGTGTACCGAAATAGAGGCGGTCCTCTGCATACCAGGAAGCCCTCAGAAGGAGCCAGCCCTGCTGATGCTTTGATCTTGGACCTCCAGTCTCCAATGTCCAACAGACATTAGTGTCTGTTGTTGCCACCACTTACTCTGTGGTGCTTAGTTACGGCAGCTCTAGGAAATTAGCACTCGGGAGAGCCGGCCGGCTCGGTGTGGGTTTCAGGGTGGCTTCGTGCAGGCTGCCAAAGAGACTCGACCCGCCCTGGGTGCTCGCATCTTTGGGGAGGAAGCTTCACAGCCGGCCTGCAGGTGCTGGTCAGTGCCACCCGGCTCCCTGAGTGGAGAGGAGGAGGGTTGACATGGCCTCTCATGCTTTCACTCAGCGCCCGTGTGTCACTGCCGGGACCCGCCCTGTATGTCCTGCCAGTCAGTTGGCCTCGGCATTTCTCTGGACTATTTTCCAAAGGCCTAAGCCAGGGAGGAAGTATGCCACCTCCGGGCGACTGAGCAAATGTGCACTGTGTTCTCCTGACTTCGTGGGAGGGTGTGAGGCACCTCTGGTGGCTGCTTCTGCTCTAGCTGTGGGATGTTTAGCCAGGGGAAGGGCACGCTGCAGGCTGGGGCACAGGGGCTTCTGCAGAGCCCCTGCCAGCACTGCTGCAGCACTTCGGGAGGCCTTGTGCAGGTACCCAGCTAGGCTGGGCTGGGCTCCTCACCTGTGGACTGGGGTAAAAAAGCCACTGTGCTTTTTTTTTTTTTTTGAGGCCGAGTTTCGCTCTTGTTATCCAGGCTGGAGTGCAATGGCGTGATCTCGGCTCACTGCAGCCTCCACCTCCTGGGTTCAGGCAATTCTCCTGCCTCAGCCTCCTGAGTAGCTGGGATTACAGGCACGTGCCACCATGCCCAGCTAATTTTTTGTATCTTTAGTAGAGACGGGGTTTCACCATGTTGACCAGGTTGGTCTCGATTTCTTGACCTTGTGATCCACCCGCCTCAGCCTCCCAAAGTGCTGGGATTACAGGCTTGAGCCACCGTGCCCAGCTGTGCTTTTATTATTGTTATTATTTTTTGCTCCCCCACAGTGGAATATATTATTATTTTTGAGAGGATCTCGCTCTGTTGCCTGGGCCGGAGTACAGTGATACCATTATAGCTTACTGCAGCCTCAAACTCCCCGCTTCAAGCGATCCTCCCACTTCAGCATGTCTGAGTAACTGGGGCTACACCATGCCTGGCTAATTTTTTTTTTTTTTGGTAAGGACACGCTCTCACTATGTTGTCCAGGGTGGTCTCGAACTCCTGGGCCCAAGCTATACTCTTGCCTCAGTCTTTCAAAATGCTGGCGTTACAGGCATGAGCCACCAGGCCTGGCCTAGGCCACTATGTTTGGTAATTTGAAACCCATCACAGAAAACCAAAACACCACAACAAGATAACACAGTCACTCCATCATGTCACCCTATCTCTTTCAAAACTGCTTGTTTACTGCCAGCCAGGCGCAGTGGCTCACACCTGTAATCCCAGCACTTTGGGAGGCTGAGGTGGGAGGATCACTTAAGGTCAGGAGTTCAAGACCAGCCTCACCAACATAGTGAAAACCCATCTCTACTAAAAATATAAAAGTTAGCCTGGTGTGGTGGTGCACACCTGTAATCCCAGCTACTAGGGAGACTGAGGCAAGAGAATCGCTTGAGTCTGGGAGGCAGAGGTTGCAGTGAGCTGAGATAGCACCACTGCACTCCAGCCTAGGTGACAGAGTGAGACTCCATCTCAAAAAAAAAAAAGCTGTCTATGACAGCCCCATGCAATGTCCATTTCTGGCTCTAGCCTGAAGTGGCTGCAGGATAAGTTGTTACTGCATGGGGCAGCTTCCGTGGGGTCACCACTGAGGGTTTGATCACTGGATCTCAGGCCAGAGTACCTCCTATCTACCTGTCACCAAACTTCGCCCCAGATGGTACACAGACTCACCCCGCAGCAGAACACACTCGCCCCCGAGATGATGTACGTACTCATGCCCCCAGACGGTGCACACACTCACCTTGCAGCAGCGTGAGTGTCAAGTGGTGATGGATAATTAGTGGTTTTAGTTATTGGGACAAAATAAAGCCAGGGCGATTTTGCATCCTCTGGGACCTTGCCGTGGTGGGAGCTCCCTGTCTCTCCGGACGTGGGGTACAGATAGGCTTCTATCCACGTGCAGCCCCACCAGGGATGACCGAGAGAGCTACTTCCTCCTCCCTGTGGGGCTCCATCCGGGTACTCAGCACACTGGCTCATCCCTGAATTTTGTATTCCATGAAATCCTTGGCAAACCACCAGCAATTCAGCTCAACAGTGACTGCTGGGACAAAAATAACCTGGTAATTAATGTTCCTGAGTTATTAGGCAAACATACATAATTGCTCCTTATTTTAAAACAGACAGCTGAGCATCTTAGGACAGAAATCCCTGCTCAGTCAGCTTTTCTTCTTACTTTCCCCCCTTTATTTTCCCCTTGCGAGAGCATTATGTCAGAATCAGCAGCCGAAGCCAACAGCACCAGCCTGGCTTGGGGTTCGACTGCGCTTAGGTGTCCCTGGCTCCCTGGGCTCCTGTTCAACTGCTCTGGAATGTGGGAGCAGGGGAGGAAGGTGGTTTTTTTTGGTTTTGTTTTGTTTTTGAGATGGAGTCTCGCACTGTCACCCAGGCTGTAGGGCAGTGGTGCAATCTCGGCTCACTGCAACCTCTGCCTCCTGGGTTCAAGCAATTCAATTCTCCTGCCTCAGCCTCCCGAGTACCTGGGACTCCAGGCTTGCATCACCACACCCAGCTAATTTTTTCGTATTTTTAGTGGAGACGGGGTTTCACCATATTGGCCAGGTTGGTCTCTGTCTCCTGACATCACGATCCGCCTGCCTTGGCGTCCCAAGGTGCTGGGACTGCAGGTGTGAGCCACTGCGCCTGGCCGGGAGGAAGGTATTTAAGAGAGAATGCTGAGCGGAACCACATGGAGCTTGACCCCAACCATGGGGTGGAGGAGCTCTTATCCCAGACCCTGGCACATCCCCACCATAGCACTCAGGGACTGTGGTGTTCTCCCTTCTTCTGCCTGCTGGCCAGGCCACAACCAATGGGCACCTTCTACGGGAGTGGCCCATGCAGGTCTAGGGCAGGTACACTGCCTTGTACTAGCACTGTTCAGCCCAGGAAACGTGGACTCTGCTGCCATCCCTGTTGCAGAGGCTGCGGGGTACCTCTGCCCAGAAGGGACATGGAGACTTGAGCCAGGTCTGGGTTGAAATATGGCATTTAAAGGTACAAAGGATGGTCCTGTGAAAGGCTGAGGTTCATATCAGGGACGGAAACCACCTCCTGCTACCCCAGGCAGCACATCCTCGAGACCTGGTGCAGCCCTGGGGCGAGCTGGGCATCAGATCAGGCTGAATGGGGCACCCTGAAGGTGGTGAGGCTTCCATAGCAGACCCCAAGGGTTCTAGGGCATGGCACAGCCCCTGGCAACAGCCAAAAGCATTTGCAGGCAGGAAGCTTCGGGGGCAGGTGCTGAGTGGGGGTGCACACGTGTGCACACAGGTGTAAACACCTCCAAGGGCGTGAGTGGTGGGTGCAAGCACCAGTTGCACTCTCAATTTTATGAATGTCTGTTACTTCACATTTCATCAGGAGCAAATGTTTTATGAAATTGATGTGCAGTGATCGATATGGAAATTATTTTTAAACACTTTTCAGGATCTAACCACTGCACCTGGGTTTCAGAGCCACAGTGTGATGGCAGGACAGCCGAGCCCTGCTCCTTGGAGCTGCCTCTCCATGGCACAGGTGCTCGGGGGTCTTCAGCCATCACTTGTTTGTTTTTTTTTAAGAGACAGGGCTTTTCTGTTCCCCAGGCTGTAGTGCCGTGGTGCAGTCATAGCTCACTGTAGCCTCAAACTCCTGGGCTCAAACGATCCTGCTGCCTCAGCCTCCTGAGTAGCTGTGACCACAGGCATGCACCGTCGTGCCTGACTAGCTTTTGTATTTCTTTTTTGTAGAGGTGGGGGTCTCACTTCGTTGCCCAAGCTGGTCTCAAACTCCTAGGCTCAAGTGATCATCCCGCTTTGGCCTTCCAAACTGCTGGGATCACTTCTTAGACCCTCAGGTCTCATGGGCGTTGCAGGAACGGACCCCTTCCCCTCAGTCACCACTATGTCCTTATTTGTTTCCTTCCAGTGTCCAAACTGGGACTTGAAACAGTTTTTTTTTCCTTAAGGCCAGCGCTCTTCAAGTTTAGACGTCTCTCTTAATTACAAAAGAAATATTTGTTTGATTCATAATGCAAAATACTCGTAAAACAAGTTCCCATCCACTCCCCCGACCCCAGAAATAAACTCCAAAAGACACAGAACAGAGCAGCCCTTGGAGGCCCATATGCTGTGCTGTTCAATCTGTCCTCGAGCTCACGCTTCCAGAAGCCCGAGGGTTTGCTGTGGGTGTTCCCAGCACTGGGGACAGATGGACAGGAGGAACAGCCCTGCACCGTCCAGCGTGGGCTCACAGGCATGCTTGGTGCCAGCCCCTTAGGGCCTGGCAAACCGGTGTCCCGCCATCGAGGGTGTGGATGTGTGTCTCTGCCCAGCATCTGCCTGTTTCCCAGGCAAGGCTCCAAATGCAGTCCTGGCCGCAGCTTCCTGGGAGCTCACCTGGAGCCACTGTGCTCCTTCCTCCTGTGCAGGCGCAGTGGCACTGCCAGCCTCCTGTCCTCTCTGAGACTGCCAGCCTCCTGTCCTCTCTGAGACTGGCCCTTACTGCCACTGAGGCCAGTTTTATGTGTGAGGAGAGAAAAAGAGCTGGCTCACTCATTTCCATCTGAGGCCATCAGTGGTGCTTTCCTCTTGCAGGCTCATCTTGGCAGCCAACAGGGACGAATTCTACAGCCGACCCTCCAAATTAGCTGATTTCTGGGGGAGCAACAATGAGATCCTCAGTGGTGAGTCTTCCTGTGTGCTCGGTGGTGCGCCTTGTGCTTCCCCAGCCCCGGTGTGGCCTGAGTGATCCTAACTGAGTGGTGCTGCTTTCCAGTGCGGTGGTGGGGTATAGAGGTGGAATCGAGGGGGTTTGGGGTCGGGGCCAGCATGGGGGTGGCCAGCCCCAGTACTGGGTGTTGCCAGAGCTGCCTACCCATCACTGTCTGAGTGGCTTCCCATGCCATGGGTCTGCATGGGGGGCCTCATCATGCGAAATGATCAGTTGGTTTTATTTGGACCCCTCCTTTTGGCTGAGGGCATGTGTGTGGATTTGTGTGATGTACAGATCCACATTCGGTCACTTTGTGAAGCAACGCAGTCATGTGTGTGCATGCCTGTATTTGTGTTTGTGCATCCCTTGCTGCAGGGATGGCTGGGCTGAGTCTGGGGAGCTGGTGCTGAAGCCCTGTGACCTGCCCCATGCCTGTGTTGCACAAGGTGTACTCATAGGGCAGCAGTAGGGGTGAGAGCCAGGCCCTCCCCTCAAGAGATACCAGCCTCATTGAAGTCCTTTTGGACTGGAAGCAGTTCCTGTCCATGGGGTGGCGGGGGTCTACCTAGAAGGTGTGCAGAGACAGCTGCTGAGGCCACAAGTTTCTCTGCCTGTGTACCAGGTGCCAAGTGGGCCCAAGGCAGCCTGGCATGTTCCAGGGTGTCCACTCAGGCCAGATGTGTGACCCTGTGGGCCCAGGGAGGAGGCTGTGTGTGCCCTGTGCTGCCCTCCTGGGCTGAGAGAGCAGGTGTTGGGATTGCAGGTGTGAGCCCAACACTTTGGGAGGCTGAGGCAGGAGGGGTTGCCTGAGCCCAGGAGTTCAAGACCAGTCTGGGCAACATGGCAAAACCCTGTCTCTACAAAAAAATACAAAAATTAGCCAGGCATGGTGGTGTGTGCCTATGGCCCCAGCTACTCAGGAGGCTAAGGCTGGAGAATCACTTGAGCCTGGAAAGTAGAGGTTTCAGTGAGCTGAAATTGTGCCACTGTATTCCAGCCTGGGTGACAGAGCAAGACCCTGTCTCATTCCGTCAATCAATCAAATAAAAGCTCAGCTGTGGGGTTTTGACAGGAGTACTTCTATGTAGCCCGTGGCCTGGCAGTGCTGTGAGACTGCTACCGAGGTTGGGTGGCACCATGTGGGAGGAGGACAGGAGCAGGGAGACAGGCAGGGCGGTCCCAGGCCTGCCAGTATAGGAGGCTGCAGTGGGTGCAGAGCTGGTCAGGAAAGGTGCGTGAAGACATGGGACTGATGTCCTTGGGAAGTGGAGCATTTTTGTAGATGTAGGTTGTTCAGAGGGTTACCCTCCTCTGGCTCCTTGACTATTGTGCCCTCCTGGCCTCCATCCCTCCCTGGCCCAGGTCTGTCAGCTGCCTTTGAATTAGCACCAACCCCAGGAGCTCCAGTCTTGTGGAATTGTTCACCCCGTGGTGATTTGGTGATGGCAGCTGCTGCACGGATGTACACAGGCTCCTGCCAAGTGTCAGGGTGGCTGAATCACTAAGGCCCACGTCCTCTCACTCTCTGGCATCACCAAATTGTATGCGAAAGTTTAGGACAGTGGTTCTCCACATGTGGTCCTTGGGCCTGTAGCACCAGCATTATTTGAGAACTTGTTAGAAATGAAATCACCCTGGTGCGGTGGCTCACGCCTGTAATCTCAGCACTTTGGGAGGCTGAGGCAGGAGGATCCCTGGAGGCCAGGAGCTTGAGACCAGCCTGGGTAATATAGTGAGATCTTGTCTCTACCAAAAAAAAAAAAAGAAAAATTAGCCAGGTGTGGTGGCACATGCCTGTTGTCCCAGCTACTTGGGAGGCAGAGGTGGGAGGATCACCTGAGCCTGGGAGGTAGAAGCTGCAATAAATTGAGATTGAGGCACCATACTCCAGCCTAGGTGACAAAGCAGGCCCTGTAAAAAAAAAAAAAAAAAGAAGAAGAAGAAGAAATGCAAATCATTAAATTCATAAAAATGTGGCCATTACTTCTTCAAGTAGTTTTTCTATCTTCTCTCTCCCTCTCTCCCTCTCTCCCTCCAGTTACACACATGTATTAGTTCACTTGCCCTTGTTCCACACTTCTGTGATGCTCTCTGAATACTTTTCTCAGTGCCTCTGGATCACTGGTCTCAAACTCCTGACCTCGTGGTTCATCCACCTCTGCCTCCTAAATACTGGGATTACAAGTGTGAGCCACCACACCTGGCCTGGGGATAAGATTTTAACATGAGGTCTGGGGGACAAATATCCCAAACTATGGCACCCAGGAACTCTGGCTACCTCAGTTTCCCCAAACACTAAGCCCCTCTTCTTAGCTCAGGGAGGCTTCTGAGCTTGGCCTGGTCCCTCCACTCCCTGGGATGGGCCCTGGAGTCTCTGTAATCGTGGGCTCAGTTTTTTTTCTGTCTCTCAGATCCTTTATTGTAAAACTCATTTGATATGGTTTTGCTGTGTCCCCACCCAAATCTCATGTTGAATTGTACTTCCCATAATCCCCACATGTCCTAGGAGAGACCCAGTGGGAGGTAACTGAATCATGGGGCAGTTACTCTCATGCTGCTGTTCTCATGATAGCGAGTGAGTTTTCACGAGATCTGATGGTTTTATAAGGGGCTTTTTCTGCTTTGCTTGGCATTTCTCCTTCCTGCTACTGTGTAAATAAGGACGTGTTTGCTTCCCATTCCACCATGATTGTAAGTTTCCTGAGGCCTCCCCAGCCATGGTGAACGATGAGTGAATTAAACCTCTTTCCTGGGCCAGGTGCGGTGGCTCACGCCTATAATCCCAGTACTTTGGGAGGCCAAGGCGGGTGGATCATGTGGTCAAGAGATTGAGACCATCCTGGTCAACATGGTGAAACACCATCTCTACTAAAAATACAAAAATTAGCTGGGCATGGTGGCGTGTGCCTATAGTCCCAGCTACTCAGGAGGCTGAGGCAGGAGAATTGCCTGAACCCAGAAGGCAGAGGTTGCAGTGAGCCAAGATCGTGCCATTGCACTCCAGTCTGGGTAACAAGAGCGAAACTCCGTCTCAAAAAAGTAAATAAATAAAATTAAAAAATAAAAATAAACCTCTTTCCTTTACAAATTACCCAGGCTCAGGTATGCCCTTATAGCAGTGTGAGAAGGGACTAATACACCATTGTTTCATGTGTTTTATTTTTTTGGTTGTTTTATGCAGGAGGGTAAATCTGATCCTTGTTGCTTGGGCAAATTTAGAAGTTTTGTTCTTGTTTTAATTAGTGATTTGTAAGAGTTGTTTATCCATTCTGGATATGAGTCTTTTATTAGAGAAATGTATTGCCTACTCATTTTCTTAATGATAGCTTTTGGTGAGCAGAATATTTTATTTTAACAAAGTACAGTTTATCTTCTCTTTTATGGGTTGTTCTTTTTGTGTCTTATCCAAAAAGTCTCTGCCTACCCAGAGGAAAATATATAATAATATTTTCCTCTGTTTGCTTCTTGAAGCCTAATTTTGCATTTTATGTTTGGTCTATGATGTATCTCAAGGTTTTGTATATGGTGTGAGGTAGGGGTTGAGATTTACTGCCTCCCACCCCCAAATCTCTCTCGTTGTTCCAGCATCATTTATTAAATGGATTTTCTTTCTTTCTTTTTTTTTTTTTGAGATGGAGTTTCACTCTTGTTACCCAGGCTGGAGTGCAATGGCGCGATCTTGGCTCACTGCAACCTCCACCTCCTGGGTTCAGGCAATTCTCCTGCCTCAGCCTCCCGAGTAGCTGGGATTACAGGCACACGCCACCATGCCCAGCTAATTTTTTGTATTTTGAATAGAGACGGGGTTTCACCATGTTGACCAGGATGGTCTCGATTTCTTGACCTCGTGATCCACCCGCCTCGGCCTCCCAAAGTGCTGGGATTACAGGCTTGAGCCACCGCACCCGGCCTAAATGGATTTTCTTTTGCCTAGTTCATTACAGTGGCACCTTGGTTGTACATCAGTTGACCATATACATGTGGGTCTACTCCTTACTGTCTTGTGTCCCATTGATCTGTGTATCTGTCTTGATGCCAACATCACACTGTCTTTGAGTGATGCTGCATTTCAGTAAGTCTTGAAATCAGACAGTGTGGGTGTCCAAGCTATGTTCTTCTTTTTCAGGACTCTTTGGCCGTCTCAGTTCCTTTGCATGTGCATAGATATTTTAGAGTCAGTCTGTTAATTGCTATGAAACAATAAGCCCACTGGGATTTTGATTGGGAAGGTGTTGAATTTATGGGTCATTTGGAGAGAAGTGTCACCTTAATAATACTGAGATGTCTAAGAAGTACTCAAACAAATAACAACAAACATTATTGAGTCTTTCAGTCAGTATATATGTACATCTCTCCATAAATCAGCTCAGCTCAACTTGAGACCCTCTGCAGTACCCTGGAGTTTTCAGTCTTTGTCACCCATATTTCATTAAATATTTTCCTTTCTTTTTAAATTATACTAAGGGTTTTAAAATGTCATAAATGGCATACTTAACTTTTCATTTTCCAGTTCTTGCGAGCATTTGCTTATTAGTTCTAAGACATTGGTTTTGCTATTCCTTTTGGGTTTTCTTCATATATAATCCTGCTGGCTGCAAATACAATTCATTTATTTTTTATCTTTCCATGTTTTCTTTTTCTGTTATAATTGATTATTATTACAAAAATAACATCTTAGCCAGTGTAGTGGCTCACCCCTGTAATCCCAGCACTTTGGGAGGCTGAGATGGGAGGATCGCTTGACTCCAGGAGTTTGAGACCAGCCTGGGCAACACAGTGAGACATTGTCCGTACAAAAAAAATGCAAAAATTAGCTGGGTGTGGTGGCGCATGCCTGTGGTCCCAGCTACTTGGGGAGCTGAGGTGGGAGGATCGCTTGAGCCTGGGAGGTCAAGGTTGCAGCGAGCTATTTGATCACCACAGAACTCCAGCCTGGGTGACAGAGTGAGACTCTATCTCAAAAAAATAAAAAATAGGGGCCGGCGCCGTGGCTCACGCCTGTAATCCCAGCACTTTGGGAGACCGAGGCGGGTCGATCATGAGGTCAAGAGATCAAGACCATCCTGGTCAACATGGTGAAACCCCGTCTCTACTAAAAATATAAAAAATTAGCTGGGTATGGTGGCGTGTGCCTGTAACTCCAGCTACTTGGGAGGCTGAGGCAGGAGAATTGCCTGAACCCAGGAGGCGGAGGTTGCGGTGAGCTGAGATGGCACCATTGCACTCCAGCCTGGGTAACAAGAGTGAAACTCCGTCTCAAAAAAAAAAAAAAATAATAATAACATCTTAACAACCTTTTTTGCCCCAATCTTTGGGTAATATGAGCCCCTGGTGTAAGAAGGAGCCCTTCGGTGGCTTTCAGGGCCTCTCCAAGTTTGTGGCACTAGCAATGACCTGTGCCCTGCAGACGAGTTGGTGGGTGAAGGTCCTAGGTGTGTGCTGGGCTCCTAGTGAAGGGTCTGCCCTTTGGGCCTAGTGCATCCTGCTGGGTAAGGACAGCCAGGGTCTCTGCACCCCATTCATGTGATTGGAGCCTAGCGCTGCCCCTCAGCCTCGACACTGGCCCAAGTGGGAAGGTGTGTTCTGCAGGTGTCTCTTGGGATGGGTGTGGTTGGTGCCATAGTTGTCCTTCAGGGCAGGGATCTCACTGGCACGACCCATGGTTCCCAGAGGCTGCCTGACCTTGAAGAGTTCCAGCCACTGTTCTGCAGCCAGGGCTGCTGGGCCAAGCTGCATGTCAAATGTCCTCGAGGAGCTTGAGGCAGGAGCTGGACCAAGTATGTGTCTCCTGGTGCTGGGGACCAGGTGGGGGACTGGAATGGGTGGCATCAGTGGTGGTAACACTATTATCTGCCACAGGGCTGGACATGGAGGAAGGCAAGGAAGGAGGTACATGGCTGGGCATCAGCACACGTGGCAAGCTGGCAGCACTCACCAACTACCTGCAGCCGCAGCTGGACCGGCAGGCCCGAGGACGAGGTACTGTGGTTGGGGCGGGGCTGAGATGAGACAGGGTGGGGTGGGGCGGGGCCAAGGTGACAGGGTGGGGTAGGGTGGGGCCGGA
>CM052648.1:6373310-6418127 GCA_028533165.1 Leontopithecus rosalia
ATGGCTAGAGACAGTGGGGTGGGGTGGGGGGTGCCAGGGTAAGAAGTGCCAAGGTGTATGGGTGTGGGATGGGATAGGGCTGAGGTACCGTGGGGCAGGGCCAGGTTACAGAATGGACGGTACCAAAGTAGGGCAGGGAAGGGTCCAGGTAAGGGTAGGGACAAGAAGGGGGAAAGCTGGGCCCTGTGGCAGGTGGGGGGCTTCCTCAGCACACCACTGAGGTGTGCTGCAGGGGTATATGGCAGAAACAGGAGGAGTGAGGAGGGGAGCATCCCCATTTCCCATGCCCTGGCCCTCTGGCATCACAGCCAGGAGCCCACTCCCACCCGACCCACAAGCACTGTTACTCCTCTCGGGGAACACTCTCCTCTGTCGCCCTCACTGTGTGTCACTCCTGACTGCTGTGTCACTGAAATGTGTTTACTTCATGCTGGATTTCCACAGGAAGGCATAGTGGGGAAAAATATTTTTAATAAAATGAGCAGTTTTCAGTGCTGACCTGAGTGGCAGCCAGGCTGATGAGGTGTGGCTGACTCTTGTGGCAGTCATGACAGGCCAGGGCTCCAGTGGGACCCTCATCTTCGTGCATCCTCCCCAGGGGGCCCCACATCAGTGTTCCCAGGAGAAGAGCACATTCCTGCAGCCTTGGACACAGCATCTGTCCCCTGCCCACAGGTGAACTTGTCACCCACTTTCTGACCACTGATGTGGACAGCTTGTCCTACCTGAAGAAGGTCTCTTTGGAGGGCCATCTGTACAATGGCTTCAACCTCATAGCCGCCGACCTGAGGTGGGTTTGCGAGAGGGGGATGGCGGCCCTGCCCAGCACTGCCTCTGGGGCAGACCTCGGGCTCATCAGGAAGCCGGGTTCTACTGGGGTTGTGGCAGTCTCTCCAGGGACATTGTTCCTGGTGACTTGGCAGACATTCCTAGGATAGAGCCTGTTACAGATGTACCAACTTGGGGACTTCGGGGTGAACCCCAAGGCTTCCTGTGATGGCGTGAGGGCTGCTGGCTCCCGGGAGAAAGCCGAGGCTGTGAAGGGCAGCTGCATAGAGTGGCCCTGGCTGGGTGTCCCCCTCCGATGGGCAGGGTGTGCAGAGCAGCCCCTGGCAGCCTGGCCTGGAGTGGCTGGGATGCTGTGCTCCCAGGGAAGCTTCTATTGGAGATGTGGCCACAGGAACTGCAGAGGTTTTGTCTGTTTTGCCCACCGTGAAGCGAGCATTCCTCCCTTCTGCCCTCCTCCCCCTCCAATACCCCAAAACTTGGCTAATGGGGTTAGTCTGGGGCCTTCTGCCAGAACAGGCAAACAGAAAGCTGTTGGCACACCGTGGCGGGCCCTGAAACTGCCTCCTTCCACAAGGGCGGATCCACGGGCCTCTTTCCTGGCTCCTGAGCTCCAGGCCTGCTGTTCCTTGAGCGTCCCTTATGTGTGGTGTGCCCAGCCCTGCCCTACATGGGTCTGCGCATTTGCTGTGGAGGCTGAGAGATTTGTGGTGTCCCCTAGGTGGAGGGCTGAGGCCTGGCATGGGTCACTTGCTGCCCAGAGCCCTTCTTCCTGCCCATGCCTTTGTGACTCCAGGAGGCAGAGCCCCTGTGCTCTCTGCACGCCCCCATGCTCAGGAACCGCTTTGTCCGGTCAGTAGTTCCATGTGAGTCTGACTCAGCCTCAGATCTGTGGCCATGACACCAGCAGGACTCAGTGCTCAGCAGCTGTGTGCAGGTGGGGTGCCAAGGGTGCCATGCCCTGAGCAGCTGCATGGGCTCCACCCTCCTGTCGGGGGTGGGGGCTTGGACTCCTCAGAGCCTGTGCAACTTGCCCAGCTCCAAATGCTGTAGAGTGAGGGTCAGCCTCCTGCACCTCGCCTGAGGATGCAGGCAGTGGCCAGGAGAGCATACCACAGGTCGAGCAGAAGCTGGTGCCAGGGCCGAGGCTGGAGGGTAGGGGGCATCAGGGGTCAGTGAGCAACCCTACATGGGGGTGCCAGTGAGGAAGCCAAGGCCTGGAAGGGAGAGGCTTGTCACGGCCACAGCTATGCCTGGTGAGGCCCGCCCTTCGCCTGGCCTGTGTTAGTAGCCCCAACATAGGCATCCAGTTCTATAGGTCCTTACAGAGAAAGCCCAGAGGAGCTTTCTGACTGCAAATATTCTCTGAAATGATAAACCAAGCATCTTGGGAAAGCTGCCAAAGGCCATGGTGAGAAAATACGGAAATGGAACGTGAACGTAGACTGGGGCTCCTGGGGGAAGGCAGGTCCCACCTGGTGGACAGCACTTCTGGGAGGAAGGTACCATGCCCGGCTCTTTCTCTATCTGTTGAAGGCCCAGGGCTCCATGCCCAGCATCCAGTCTGGAAAGGATCTCACAGGCCACAAAGAGACCCTCTTCACTTTGCAAAAAAGGCACTCCTAGTTCTAGAAGACTGACTGTGGTATTGAGGATTGGAATATTTTTAGCTGGGGAGCATTTTTAACTATTTTCTTTTATTTAATTATTTATTTCGTAGAGACGAGGTCTTGCTATGCTGCTCAGTCTGGTTTCAAACTCCTGGCCTTAAGCAGTCCTCTTTCCTTGGCCTCCAGAGTAGCCGGGACTATAGGCGTGAGCCACTATGCCCAGCTCAGCTGTCCCTAAAGTGTACACTTAGCAAATGAGAGTAGGAGGAGGTGGTCTTGGGCACTTTCTTTGGAAGCCTCCATCTCCCTGGGGCCACACTGGGGCCACCTGTCCAGAAACGCTCAGAGAGGAGCTGTGGTGGGGGTGCTGATGGAGGGGCTGGGGGAGTGGGGATGGGGCTCAGCCCTGCAGTTGCCCATAGGGATGGGCAGCCTCTGTGTATCTGTGCTATCGGGCATTCGGCATGGCAGGAGGGCCTTTTAGATGCTTTGCCTCCCTGGCTGGTGGGCCCTGAGGTGAGCTGGGAACATACCCGTGATGCTGGACAAGAGCTAGGGCCTCTATGACCCTGCCTGCCATGTGCCCGAGGGGCTGGGTCCTGCAAGCCCTTGGCCTGGCCACAGTGGACTACTGTGTGCAGTGCCAACCTCCAGGAACAGGGCTGTGAGATCGCCAGGCAGTGTCAGGGGCCGGACGCCCTATGGCTGCAGTCTGACACTCTCCCCACTTGGTCAGCAGCACAGGCAAGGGAGACGTCATTTGCTACTACGGGAACCGAGGGGAGCCTGATCCCATCGTTTTGACTCCAGGTGAGCCTGCCCTGGGAGCCTGGTGAGGTGGGGGGTTGTTCTATGCAGAGGTCACCCCTGTGCTTTTTAGAGACCAGGCCCTTGTCATTACTCTCCTGGGACGACTTATGTGCCTTGCGGTCTGTAGGGACCTCGGTCTGCACTCCCCGCCATGGGGCTTTCCTGCTGAGCGAGATGCGCCCCTGTTCTGGGCTTCCCACCATAGCCCTGCAGCCCACCCCAGTCTCACCTCCTGTGCCATCCCAGTGTGCCCTGTTCCCATCCCTTCTCAGCACCTCTGGGGCCATCACCACCCGGGGTTTTTGCTCCCTGACGTACACATACACACCCCACTGCAGCCCTGCACAGACACACGTCTCTTGCACCCAGTCCCTGGTCTGTTCCCCGGTCCCTGTCCTCAGGGCCTTGAGCTCCCCTGTGCCAGGTCATACTCCATGTCTGGGCCCTCCAGCTCTGGTTCTAAGCCACTGCCCAGGCTGTGCCTTCTGCTACGTGCCCTTTCTCTCCCTGCTCCTCGGGTGCTGTGATTTCCTGGAAGCTTCCTCTACCAGTGCCCCAACCTGGACAGAATGTGTCACATTGCCCACCTCTGCAGCCACGTTCTGGGAGGGAGGTCTGCATCTTGTCCCAGGTCTGGTACCAGAACAAAGCAGCACTCCTGGGAAATGGCATTTGCCCTGGGCGCACAAAACTAGGGACCAGAGCCTGGGCTCCAGGGCCCACGGCTTGCTCACTCCCACACCTGCTGCCCACAGACACTCCTCGCTGGTGGCATTGTGGAACTGTGTGCCTTAGATGCCCACTCTGGTCCCTTTACCCAAGCTGCTGGCCCACACTGTTCCAGCACCCAGGGAGAGTGTCAGTGCCCTTGGTGCCATCCACACCCCTCTGTGAGGGGGCACTCCTCTGCAGCTCTGTGCCTGCATCACACAGACTTCCTTTTGCATTTGGCACAAATCACCAAGTGAGGTTGCAGGTCACAGGTGCACACCTTCCCACTGGGTGCATATGGTGGGCCTGAAGCCCCAAGTGTCCCTGGAGGTGCCTGAGGGAGGTGGTAAGCAGTCCTCGGGACAGCTGAGGGGCCCCACCCCACCTGGGGGTGCTGATGGTGCTGGCAGGCTCATCATGACAGCTTCTCACATCTACCCAGTGATGTCTGGTCTACAGATGGGCCCAGCACCCCATTTGCTGGGGTGGTGCCCAGGCCTGGACACCTGGGCTACTTGGGATCCTCAGAGGCAGCACGTGCCTGGCCTGGAGGGTGGCTTCCAATGTGCCCTACCCACTGCCCCTGTGCATGCCAGCTGGTGCCCTCTCCTCCACCTGGAGCTCATCCTTCAGCCACCCTCTGTGACCCTGGCCTTCCCCTCCCTACCTTTGATACAACTGTGGGTGGCCCAGCAGAGCTTCTAAGAACCGGGCAGTGTCACAGACACAGACGCTACCAGCAAGGCAGGGACATGGCCCCAGAAGCTCCTGAGCTTCCAAAGGATTGTTCTGGCTGTCTCAGCCAGCTCTTGCTGTTCCACCTGCCCCAGGGCTTCCCTGTGAGTCAGGGTCATGGGGTTGTACTGTGTAGCAAGGTGGGTCTGTGGCAGTAGACTTGGGCCACCCTGAGCCTGTGACTGCCCAGAAGAGAACTGGAAACTCCCTACCACCCCCTCGTTCTGAACATTGGCCCAGAGGCCTCTGGGGCAGTCGCTGTAACCATCCCCGTGACACCGTTGGTTCTCAGAGGCCAAGATCTCAGCGGTCGGAGATGCTTCTTATCTGCTCGGTTGTTTTGGAGAAATTATTTCTGACTACATCCTGTCTCATCCCTGATTCTGCCCCACCTGGTCCACGTTGCCTTTAGTTTTTTTTAGTAACAGCTTTATTGAGATATGACTGACTAGCAGCACAGTTCACCCATTTAAAATGTACCATTCAGTAGGTTTCGGTTCATTCACCTAGTTGAGCAGCCATCATCACTACCTAATTCCAGGACCTTTTCTTGATCCCCAAGGAGAGCCATACCCATCAGCAGCCACTCCCCATTCCCTGTCTCTTTAGCCCCTGAAACCTTTAATCTGCTTTCTATGGATTTGCCTGTTCTGGACACTTTGTATAAAGGGACTCCTATAATCCCAGTACTTTGGGAGGCCGAGGTGGATGGATCACAAGGTGGTTGGTTCGAGACCATCCTGGCCAGCATGGTGAAACCCCATCTCTATTAAAAATACAAAAGTTAGCCAGGCATGGTGGCGTATGCAGGTAATCCCAGCTACTCGGGAGGCTGAGGCAGGAGAATTGCTTGAACCCAGGAGGCAGAGGTTGCAGTGAGCCAAGGTCACGCCACTGCACTCCAGCCTGGGTGACAGAATGAGACTCCATTGCAAAAAAAAAAAAATCACTGTGATACCTGGGGCTGGCGGCTTGGCTCTGGGGGCTCCAGCAGAGCCTGGGCTATCTTCCTGGGAATGCCTTGGCCAAGATCTCCTGGAATTCTGACGGAAAAGAGGTGGTGTCTCGGTGTCCTTGTCGCGTCATTTGGGATGCATGGCTCCCATCAAGCTCTCTCCTGCTGCCCTGGCCTCTGCAGAAGAGCCTCTGAGATGAATGAGGTGCTTCTCCACCTCAAGACCCTGCCCTTCACTTCTTGTGACATGAGAAACCCTCTTCCTATTGGCCATGCCTTCTGCCACCACTCTGGGAGCTTGCTCTGAGAAGCCACAGGTCAGACTCCATGCACTGAGACCTCTGGTTCCCCTAGCCAGGGGCCCGGCTGGTATGCAGAGGTGGGCCATGCTCGGCTGAGGCCCTGCCCGCATCTGTGACCCCTATGTGGCACTCTTGGGGGTTCCCCACATAGGGACGCGATTGTGGTGGGTGCCTCCTGGCCTCTGGTGGCTAATTCTCCCACTCTTGACCCTCTCAGGTGGCCCCCTAACCTGGCGTGAGGTGAAGAGTTTCCCTCTTGGCTGCCCCCTTTGCCTGTGAGATCTCAGGTTACTCATTTCTTATTCATTCATCCATTCAGGCTGCTAGGTATCTGTGCCTTGTGGTCTCCTGTGGATGCCCCTTCCACACCCTGTTGAGTTCTCTACTCCTTGCCATGCCGTCAGGTCAGGAATGAACATAGGGAAGGTGCTGGAGCATGGGAGCAGCTTGGCCTCGGTCTGCCCTGATTTCATGGTCCCCAGCCATAGCCCATGTTAGGCAGGTGGCAGATGGCAATTTGCCCTGACATGGCCCAGCAGGGCCTCTATATGGCCAGCTGACTGCTCCCTACAGGGACCTACGGGCTGAGCAACGCGCTGCTGGAGACACCCTGGAGGAAGCTGTGCTTTGGCAAACAGCTCTTCCTGGAGGCTGTGGAGCGGAGCCAGGCGCTGCCCAAGGACGTGCTCATCACCGACCTCCTGAATGTGCTAAACAACGAAGAGGCGTGAGTGGGTGGGTCCCGCTGGGTTGAGCCCCATGTCCTCCCACCACTAGGGCAGGGAAAGGCAGGCCCTGCTGCCCCAGGAGGCCCGTGGAGGTGCCCAGGCTGGGTACCTAGCTGCAGGGAAGCTGATGGACGTGCTGTCCTCCTCACCTGTTCCCTTAGACCAGCTGAGGAAACAGCAGGGACTTTTGATGACAGGAGATGGGGATGGGCCCAGGCCCAGTGGAGGTTCATTGCACCCAGAGGCTTGATGCATCCACATGGGAAAGAGAAGATGGATGTTCTCCATTGCATGCTGAGGGCTAGCAGGAGGTTCCAGAAGATTCTAGACACTCACCAAACTCAGGGGGATGAGACAAATCATGGAAACAAGTGGCCAGGATCAGGACTCTAGGATTGATAGGGCTTCCTGCGTGTGGTCTGTCCTCAGCCACCCTGGACTAAGTGCTGGGCAGGGACTTGCAGTCCCAGGAATTGCCTGGGAGTAGGGAGCCCCCACCCACTTCCTTGCCCATAGGCCTCGGGGCCCCTCAGGGGCAGGGACTGGGGTCTTCGTTACCACAGCTGCGGGTCCTAGTGCCTCCCGAGCCAGCCTTTCTCCCACTGGGTAAGATGCCCCACATATCCCTCCCTCCCCACTGAGGTCAGGCCACCATCCTGTCCAGGTGACCCAGCATCTGCTGTCACTCTGTCCAGCTCACCCTTCTCAGAGGAGCCCCCATGGCCTGTCTCCCACTCCTTCCCTTGGGGCCCCTTTCTGCCCCCTGCTTCCTCCCCTTCCTCTGGGCTGCTGATCTAAGGCCTCCTCCTTCAACCTCAGCATCGCTGCCTCATTGGAAGAGCCCATGGGGCGTGCCTGGCAGCCCCTCCCAGCTGTAAGTGCACACAGTCCCCTATCACTGTGCCACGTGGGGCAGCCCCAGGACCGGCCCTGGCTACCCTCACTGACAGTTGGAGCCCCAATGCTAGCTACAATGACTGGCTTGAGTGGACTTCTGTCACCATCTCAGGGCAGGCAGGGAGCTTGTGTGCCATCTAGGGCTGAAGCTCTGCAATTGAGTCATGAGTTAAGCGTAGATGGAGATTTTCTGCCTTGATCAGAAACAGAGGAAACAGGCCGGGTGCAGTGACTCATGCCTGTAATCTTAACACTTTGGGAGGCCTAGGTGGGTGGGTCACCTGAGGTCAGGAGGTCAAGACCAGCCTGGCCAACATGGTGAAACCCTGTCTCTACTAAAAATACAAAATTAGATGGGCGCACCTGTAATCCCAGCTACTTGGGAGGCTGAGGCAGGAGAATCACTTGAACCTAGGAGGTGGAGGTTGTAGTGAGCTGAGATCGAGCCATTGCATTCTAGCCTGGGTGACAAGAGCGAAACTCTGTCTCAACAAAAAGAAAGAAAGGAAAAACAAAAAGAAGAGAGAAGAAAAACAACCCTTGCAGTCCCCCCGGCCACTCCCCAGAGCCATTTAGGCCAGCAGATGGGATGGGGCCAGACTCGGCTGTGCGCAGGCTGCCGAGGGACTAACGGCCGCCACTTCCCTCCATTCTGCAGGCAGCTGCCAGACCCGGCCATCGAGGACCAGGGCCGGGAGTACGTGCAGCCCATACTGAGCAAGTACTCGGCTGTGTGTGTACGCTGCCCTGGCTACGGCACCAGGTATCCTATCCACCATGGGTGCACCACCTCCTATCCACATCCCACCTCCCAGGGCAAAGGGCCGGCAAAGAGGCCGAGTACCCCCATGCTCCATAGTCAGGGCCAGGCTCCTTCCCCGCCTGAGTGGATTCCAGAGCTTCCGCCCTGAACGGACATCACTGCAGGGGTACGCAGATGCCACAGGCTCCCAGGGCCCCACAGGCCAGGCTTGAGGAGCCAGTACACAGCCATGCTAGGCCAGGATGGCCTCAGGGCTACCTGCACATTGGCGGATCCCTGCGGGAAGATGCCTTGGCACCATGGCACTAGGCCTGCCAGCCATACCCCTGGGTGGTGGCTGCTGGCCAGCCTTTCCCACTTGGGGCTGGCTGGCCCCTTGGCAGGTGCAGGGTGTCATTTCCTTCAGCCCCTCCTCTGTCATAGGCTCATCTTCTTATGTGTGAGGGGAAGGCAGGTGCCAAGTCTGCTCCCTGGCAGGCCACATGACTACTGGGTCCCACCCCACGGGGGGCACTGAGTGTATGTCTGCCCTGGGAACCAGCCTGTGCCGGGACTGCTGGGGGATCCAGTGCCGCCCTTCATCTGCAAAGCCCATGGCAGAGAGGATTAGAGGAGAGGACAGTGTGCTGAGCGTTTGCTTCAGACTGGCCGGCATGGCCTGGGCAATGGGAGAGATGGCACGGATGGAGTCTTCCAGAGGAGGCCTCGACCCCAGGTGGTCAACAGCTTGACCTCTTGGAAGAGCCAGTTGTGGCTGAGTGTCTTGGAACCGGGACCTCTGAAGGAGAGGTGTATGGTCAGCCCACAGGCTGCTCTGTGCTGCAGCTCATGCTACACGGGATAGCAGGGCGGGCTGGGCTGGTTCCCACTGGAGGTGGCAGGACTCACCAAGTGTGGGCCTGTGGTGCCAACTGGGAGCCCACACGCCCCTGATGGTCCCTCCTCGTCCCTAAGCTGAGGCTGCTGCTCCTTTGTGCCCTGGCACAGCCTCTAGGCATGGGGGTCCTGCCTCTACCTGCCTGGATTCTTGCCTTAGCTATGGCTATGACAGGCAGGACAGGCCTGAGGGACACCAGGTGAACGAGGGCCCCTGCTCTCTTTCAGAACCAACACCATCATCCTGGTAGATGTGGATGGCCATGTGACCTTCACTGAGCGTAGCATGCTGGATAAGGACCCCTCCCACTGGGAGACCAGCACCCACGAGTTCACACTGCAGAGCTAATCCCACTTCTGGGCGTGCCCTGGGGGCTCCTGGGAGGCCCCACCTTGGGAATAATTTGGACGGGAAACCTTCCTTGGCCATACTGCACTGCACTGCCCGTGGCTTGGCCCGCATCCAAGCTCAGGGCCCTGTGGTTTGTGTGTTATCCATCTGTGTCCCCACGCCCAGCTCAGGGTCTGCCTTTATGCCAGTGGGGAGCAGCAGAGTCTGACACCAGGTCTAGGGCTGGCCCAGATATACCATGAACATGTGGATACATCTGAGCCCGCTCCTGCACATGTACACAGGCACACCTATACATTGCTGCACGTGCACAAGCATGCACATTCAAGGTGCATACGTGCACACCGACATGCACAGGTGTGTGCACACGTACATGCATAGGTGTACTACACATGTGCACAGCTGCACGCACACACACAGGTGCACACACACCATGTTGGATGAGGCAGCAGGGTGACTCATCCACTGCTTTTGGCCAGTGGATTTTTGTTCTGGTCCAACAACAGGAGTAGCCTGGTATTTAAAAGCGGCCCCTCCTCGCCTATGGCCACAGAGCACAGGTGTGCTTGGATTCTTGACAAGCAGACCTGCCCCTGCAGAGGAGACAGCCGCATTTGGAATTGCGTACAAAGAAGACCTGAGAGAAACCCACTCTGATAACAAGTGCAGACTCACTGGCAGACTCAGAGACCTTGAGTATACCAGGTGTCCTGTGTTGGGGTTACTACTGTGTGTGCCGGGAGGCTCCATGTGCACCAGGGGCTCTCAGACCCGCACTTGCCCAGCTGGAGGCCATGGCTCTGGTGGCCCCATCTCAGCTAGCCCTGCCCTCTTTGCGAGTGAGGCAAACTTTTGTAGGAATCTGTACCTGAATGTGAGCTGCTGATAATAAAACCGAGGCTGTGGTGAGTGCATTTTGAGGGCTTTCCCTTGTGTGCAGGATGCCAATGGGAGCTGTTGTGTCTCCTGTGTGATCAGACACCCTGGACGAGGCCCTTCCCACCTCCCTTTCCACCTCACGGCTTCTTCAGCACCACTGATGGATGCCTGTGGGTCAGTCCATCTGTCCTTGGGCAGGGGCTGCTGTGAGAGACCCCATGTGTGTGGGATGTGGTAGGTGCTGTTTATGGGGCCAGCCACCCACACAGGGACATCAGGTCGCTGTGGAGCCTATGGGGGCCCCACTGGAGGGGGAGGCATGGCTGGCCTGGACTTCTGTTGGATGGCGGGGGCCAGGGGATGGTAGGAAGCACAGGAGGGCTGGTCTGCATCTGTTTCAGCCCCGGGAGCTCCTGGTTTGGGGCCAGCTATAGAGTTTGCATCCCTGTGCCCGGCAGAGTATAAGGGGGTCCCACATATCCAATGCTGAGACCCAAGCTTTTCTAAGCCGCTGCACCCAAGCCCTAACTTGGTCTTTTTGGATCCATGAGAGTGCAGGGTGGGTGTGGACCGGCACCAGGGCTTCCCAGCCTGAGTGTGACACGATGCAGGTCCACCTAGGGAGGAGCAGGGGTCTCCCTGTCCCTCCTCCTTCCTGCCCAGACCACTCTGCTGGGCTCAGAGCCTTCCATGGCTCACTTTGAACTCAGAAAAGGTTCCCAGCTATGACCCAGGTTGCACACCCAGGCCTGAGGAGAAACTAAGGCCCCAAGTCCCAGATGTGTTCTTTGGGTCAGGACAATAGGCTCCCAGCTGGGGACACTGTCCTTGCTGCCAACAGGTTCATCTGTGCCAGCGGTCACCATGTCCCGTGCCAGCGTCCAGTGCCAGCACCCAACCTGGATGGTGCTCTACCCTCCTGAAGAGCACCCCCAATTTCACCTCTGCCCAGAGGCTCGGCCTGCCCGAGAAGAGCAGTCCCTGCTCTTGCATGAGTCCCTCTGCCTCCATCCTGCCCGTGGCTCCCCAGCAGCCTGAGCCCCCTAAGGAAGCACAGCCCTCAATGGTGATTCTACTGGTGTTATGAGTTGCATCCCCATAAAAAGATGCATCCGTGTCCTGACCCACAGTACCTCAGAATGTGACTGCATTTGGGGATAGGGTTTTTCCAAGGGGAACCAAAGTAGAGTGAGGTCGTTAGTGTGGTCCTAAACCAGTATGACACTATCCTCATAAAAAGAAGACTGGCCGGGCGCGGTGGCTCAAGCCTGTAATCCCAGCACTTTGGGAGGCCGAGGCGGGTGGATCACGAGGTCAAGAGATCGAGACCATCGTGGTCAACATGGTGAAACCCTGTCTCTACTAAAGATATAAAAAATTAGCTGGGCATGGTGGTGTGTGCCTGTAATCCCAGCTACTCAGGAGGCTGAGGCAGGAGAATTGCCTGAACCCAGGAGGCGGAGGTTGCGGTGAGCCGAGATCGCGCCATTGCACTCCAGCCTGGGTAACGAGCAAAACTCCGTCTCAAGGAAAAAAAAAAAGAAGAAGAAGACTTGGGCTGGGCGAGGTGGCTTTAATTCCAGCACTTTGGGAGGTCGAGGTGGCCGGATCACCTGAGGTTGGCAGTTTGAGACCAGCCTGACCAACATGGTGAAGCACCATCTCTACTAAAAATACACAATTAGTTGGGCGTGCTGGCGCATGCCTATAATCCCCTGCTCTGGGAGGAGGCAGGAGAATCGCTTGAACCTTGGAGACAGAGGTTGTGGTGAGCCGAGATTGCGCCATTGCACTCCAGCCTGGGCAACAAGAGCAAAACACTATCTCTAAAAGAAAAAAAAAAAGAGGAAGACTGAGGCTGGGTGCAGTGGCTCATGCCTGTAATCCCAGCACTTTGGGAGGCTGAGTCAGAAGGATTGCTTGAGCTCAGGAGTTTGAGACCAGCATGGGGCAACATGTCGAAACCGTCTCTACCTTAAAAAAATACAAAAATTAGCTGGGCGTGATGGCTCATACCTGTAGTGCAAGGCTGATGTGGAAGAATCGACTGAACGCAGGAGGCAGAGTTTGCAGTGAGCCAGGATCGCACGATGCACTCCAGCCTGGGCAACAGAGGGAGACTGCATCTAAAAAAACAAAAAAGGAAGATTGGGGCTGGGCGCAGAGGCTCACACTTGTAATCTCAGCCCTTTGGGAGACCAAAGCTGGAGGACTGCTTGAGCCCAGATTAGTCTGGGCAATATAGCAAGACCCCATCTCTAAAAATAATTAAATTAGCAGGGCATGGTGGTGCACACCTGTAGTCCCAGCTACTCGGGAGGCTGAAGTAGGAGGATCACGAGCTCAGGAGGTCGAGACTGCAGTGAGCTGTGGTTGTACCACTGCACTACAGCCTGACGATGGAGGAAAAAGGAAGATTTGGACACGGACAGATATGCACACAGGGAGAACACCGTGTGAAGACTGGAATTCTCCATGAGCCAAGGTATCACCAGAAGCTGGGCGAGGGGCCTGCTTCAGAGCTTCTGGAGCCTTCAGAGGGAGCAGGGCTGCCATCACTCTGATCATGGACTTCCAGCCTCCAGAGCTGTGTGACAATAAATGTGTTATTTAAGTGGTCCCATTTGTGATGCTTTTTTTTTTTTTTGAGACAGGGAATCACTCTGTTGCCCATTCTGGGGTGCAGCGGCAAGATTGCAGCTCACTGCAGCTTCTGTCTCCTGGGCTCAGGCGATCTTCCCATCTCAGTCTCCTGAGTAGATAGGGCTGCAGGTGCATACCACCACCTCCAGCCAATTTTTATATTTTTTGTAGGGAACAGGTTTTACTATGTTGCCTGAACTGGTCCCAAACTCCTGGGCTCAAGTGATCCTCCCACCTTGGCCTCCCGTAGTGCTGGGATTACAGGTGTGAGCCACTGTGCCCAGCCCTTGGTGCTTTTTTAAGGAGGCCCTAACAGACTAACACCGTTGTGATCTTCACCTTACAGATGAGGAAACAGGCTTGGGGAGACAGCATAATGGCCCTCCCAGCTCCCAGCCAGGTGGAAAGGCAGAACCATGGGCCAGGAGAGAATAGGATGAGTACAGGGTGGCATCTCTGGGGGTGCCTGCCCCACAGATCCATGGAACTCCCATGCTGGTGTCCCCACAATGTCTGGCACTGCTTCCCACTTCACCTTACTTGCCCAGGCCTCCCCCATACCCTCAACTCAGAGCTATACACTCTGCATAGTTCCTGTCCCAGGGTCTTTGCACTCAACTCCCCTGCAGATATCCAAACCACACTCTCCCCCAATTCCTTCAGGTCTTTAGTAAAGTCTCGGGCAGGCAACTCATTTAAAATAACAGTCTAGCCCAGCACGGTGGCACATGCCTATAATCCCAGCTACTTGGGAGGCTGAGGTGGGAGGGTTGCTTGAGCCCAGGAGTTTGAGGCTGCAGTAAGCCATGATTGCACGACTGCACTCCAGCCTGCGTGACACAGCAAGCCCCTATTTTGAAAGAAAAAATCAGGAAGCTGGCCATGGTGGCTCACACCTGTAATCCCAGCAATAAAATTAGTTGGGCATGGTGCCTGGTGCCTGTAATCTCAGCTATTCATGAGATTAAGGCAGGAGAATCCCTTGAACCTGGGAGGAGGAGGTTTCACGGAGCTGAAACCTAATAATGCTAATTATGACTAACAACATTTTAGCAGGACTTAGCAGATTTCTCAGAATTTCATACAATTTCTAGAGCAATCATTAATAACATATCCATTCAAATGTAACATAAAGAAGGTTAGCATCACTTATTATTCGACAATACTTCCCATGTAATTTAACATCAAATAAGCTCAGGTAGTCTAATCTCTGTCTCACAAGCTAAGAGATGAATCCTTAGACACTTTCCAGAGGGCCTCTTGAAAAATCCCAAAATTAGTTCAAGATCAAAAAGACTTAATTTAGAATTGGATTTTGGAAAATTGTCAAAAATGTAAAAAAGTTTCAAAAACTTGACTAAACAAATTACATGGCCAGGTGCGGTGGCTCATGCCTCTAATCCCAGCACTTTGGGAGGCCGAGGCAGGTGGATAACTTGAGGTCAGGAGCTCAAGACCAGCCTGACCAACAATGGTGAACTCCCGTCTCTGCTAAAAATACAAAAATTAGCCAGGCCTGGTGGCAGGCACCTGTAGTTCCAGCTACTTGGGAAGCTAAAGCAGAAGAATCACTTGAACCTGGGAAGCAGAGATTGCAGTGAGCCAGGATCACACCACTGTACTCCAGCCTGGGCGACAAAGTGAGACTGTCTCAGAAAAACAAACAAAAACATTACACATCACTGTGAAATAATACTAAAGTGACAAAAGACTTTAAAGACAAGTGTTTTACAATTGTAAAACAAAACAAAACACCCTAGCTCTTTTAATATTGAGAAGACTCACATTGTTTTTTTGTTTTCTTTGTTTGTGAGACAAGGTCTTGATTTGCTGCCCAGGCTGGAGTGCAGAGATCACACCTCTGCACTCCTGGGCTCAAGTGACCCTCCTGCTTCAGCCACTCAAGTAGCTGAGACTGAAGGTGTGCACCACCATGCTTGGCTAATTTTTGTAATTTTTGTACAGATAGGGTTGTGTCATATTGCCCAGGCTGGTCTCGAACTCCTGGCCTCAAGTGGTCTGCCTGCCTCGGCCTCCCAAAGTGCTGGGATTACAGGTATGAGCCACTGCACCTGGCCACATTTTTTTTCCCTTTGGAAAGTATTTATTATAAATAAGTGTCCTATACATTAAATATCAAGAAATATTCATTATTGATTACAAGTCAAGATATAACACTGAGGGAACTATAGAATCAAAATACCTACTCATGATAAAGTAGTGATAATTTCATTCCAATATTGGACACAGTAATGATTTGTTCACAATATACAACAAAACCCATCAAAAAGGTCATCACTTGGCCAGGTGCGGTGGCTCACGCCTATAATCCCAGCACTTTGTGAGGCCAAAGCGGGTGGATCACGAGGTCAGGAGTCTGAGACCAGCCTGGCTAATATGGTGACACCCCATCTCTACTAAAAATACAAAGGTTATCTGGGCGTGGTGGTGTGCACCTGTAATCCCAGCTACCTGGGAGGCTGAGGCAGAAGAATAGCTTGAACCCAGCAGGCGGAGGCTGCAGTGAGCTGAGATTACACCACTGCATTCCAGCCTGGATGACCCAGAGAGTCTGTGTCTCAAATAAATAAATAAATAAATAAATAAATAAATAAATAAAAATAAATACATAAAGTTGGCAGAGCATACAGTCTGGAGGGGTTTGAGAAGAGGGGATTCAGGTGACTGAGAAGTTCTAATGGGAGGAGGATCCAAGAGAGAGAACAGAGAGGCCTCACAGTGAGCTGGGAAGAAGAGACTTTTAGCCCAGGAGTCAGGGAGTGAATCCCCATTTAGAACAAGGAGTCAGGAAGAACTTCCAACCCAGGAAGTATTATACCTTTCAAAAGAAGCTTGGGACCTTAAAAAATGAAATCTGAGCAGGGCGTGGTGGCTCACACCTGTTAATCCAAACACTTTGGAGGCCAAGGCAGGCGGATCACCTGAGGTCAGGAGTTCAAGACCAGCCTGACCGACATGGTGAAACCCCGTCTTTAAAAAAACCAAAACCAAAAACGAAATCTGTCCTTAGCAGCTAGAATAAAATTTGTCTACAACCATGATTCATAAGTTTGACTCACTAACAGATCCCCAATCAGCCAGTTAGGAGAGGAGACAAAGGCTGCAAAGTTACACACTGAGAGTCCTGGGTGACAGGCCTGCAGCACCAAGCCATTAAAGAAAAAATTATTGGCCAGGCATGATGGCTCACGCCTGTAATCCCAGCACTTAAGGCTGAGGGGGGTGGATCACCTGAGATCAGGAGTTGGAGAGCAGCCTGACCAACATGGTGAAACTCCACTTCTACTACAAACAAAAACTTAGCCAGGCGTGGTGGTGCATGTCAATAGTCCCAGCTACTCGGGGCTGAGGCAGGAGGATCACTTGAACCCGGAAGGCAGAGGTTGCAGTGAGCCGAGATTGCGCCATTTTACTCCAGCCAGAACAATAAGAGCAAAACTCAGAACAGGACAAGACAACAGAAGACACCACAAGACAACACGAGACAAGACACAACATGAGACAATACGAGACAATATGAGACAAGACAACACGAAACAAGACAACACAACACGAGACAACATGAAACAAGACAAGACAACATGAGACAACACAAGAGAAGACAAGACAGGGCCGGGCGCGGTGGCTCACGCCTGTAATCCCAGCACTTTGGGAGGCCGAGGTGGGTGGATCACGAGGTCAAGAGATCGAGACCATCCTGGTCAACATGGTGAAACCCCGTCTCTACTAAAGATACAAAAAAAATTAGCTGGGCATGGTGGCGCGTGCCTGTAATCCCAGCTACTCGGGAGGCTGAGGCAGGAGAATTGCCTGAACCCAGGAGGCGGAGGTTGCAGTGAGCCATGATCGCGCCATTGCACTCCAGCCTGGGTAAACAAGAGCGAAACTCCGTCTCAAAAAAAAAAGAGAAGACAAGACAACAGAAGACACCAGGAGACAAGACAAAACAACACAACACGAGACAAGACAACACAAGCCAAGACAACATGAGACAAGACGCCAAGACAACACAACACAAGACAACACAACACGAGACAAGTCACGAGACAAGACAACACACCACAACACGAGACAAGACAACACGAGACAAGACAACACGAGACAAGACAACACGAGACAAGACAACATGAGACAAGACGCCACGACAACACAACACAAGACAACACAACACGAGACAAGTCACGAGACAAGACAAGACAACACAAGACAATTCAGTCCTTGTCAAAGCATGGAAGGAACAAGGCATATGGACCACAGGCAATGGGTTTTGCAGGGGAAAGATTGGGTTCACCTCTGAATACAGCATGGACAAGTGGGAACTGATAGTCAAGAAGCAGGGTGAGGGTCAGTGGATTGACAATTACTAAGAAGAAACATGAGCGATAAGAGGGATTCTGGCTAAGCTGACATAAGAGGATTCTTTCAGTAGACAGGCTGGGGTGATGAGACATCACCTAGAGGATGGTGGAGGATGAGGAATTTCATCGGTATCGAGGGCAATGAGATATCAAAAGCTGGGTGGCTCTTGCTGAACTGGAAATCACACAGATGCGCCTAAAAGGTTTAGGAGCCTGACTAAAGTTTGGCCAAGCAAATACTCTTGTCAATACAATACTATTAACTAATCTACAGCTCTTGTGTGAATTCTGTCAATTGTCTCACTGATGTCTCTTTTCTGAGCCAGGATCCCATCTGTGGTCTGGATTGCACACTGCATTTAGTTATCTCTTTTAATTGAAGATGGCTCCTCAGTATATAACTTGAAAGGTCCTGACACTTGAAGAGCAGTGGCTGGTAATTTTGCAGAATGCCCCTAATTTGGGGTTTGTCTGCTCTTCATTCGGATTCTGCCTTTTGGGCAAAAATACAAGGGAGTGTGTGTCCTCAGGAGGACCACAGTATGTCCTCTTACTGGGGCTTTTTTCATTTCTATTGCGGCAGAATTGATATATAATGCAATGCATGTATTTGTGTGTGTGTGTGTGTTTTTAAAGATGGGGTTTCACCATGTTGGTCAGGCTGGTCTTGAACTCCCGACCTCAGGTGATCTGCCCGCCTTGGCCTCCAAAGTGCTTGGATTACAGGTGTGAGCCATCACGCCCGGCCTTCTTTGTGTTTTTTAATTGTATTTTTCCTTTTTGCAATGCACGTATTTAAATGGTACACTTTGCTAAGTTTGCTGGCAACCTTGATGGCTTGGTTAAAACTGGTGTTTCCCAGGGTTTTTTCTACTCGAAAACTACTCTTTTCCCTAGGCAATTAGTATCGTGGGGGAGAAAATGTACAACCCTGCAAACAAAAACAACCTCGTCTTTTTGCCCACTATTTCTTTGTTTTTTTGAGATGGAGTCTCTCGCTCTGTCATCCATGCTGGGGTGCAGTGGCTCGATCTTGGCTGACTGCAACCTCTGCCTCCCAGGTTCAAGTAGTTCTCCTACCTCAGCCTGCAGAGTAACTAGGATGACAGGCACCCGCCACCATGCCCAGCTAAATTTTTTTTTTCTGAGACGGAATCTTGCTCTGTTGCCAGGCTGGAGTGTAGTGGCACAATCTTGGCTCACTACAACCTCCATCTCCCAGTTTCAAGCGATTCTCCCGCCTCAGCCTCCTAAGTAGCTGGGACTACAAATGTGTACCACCACACCCAGCTAATTTTTTGTATTTTAGTAGAGACAGGGTTTCCCTGTGTTGGCCACGCTGATCTCGATCTCCTGTCTTCATGATCCACCTGCCTCAGCCTCCCAAAGTGCTGGAATTACAGGTGTGAGCCACCATGCCCAGCCTAATTTTTAAAAAAAATATTTGTAGTAAAGACGGGGTTTCACCATATTGGTCAGGCTGGTCTTGAACTTCTAACCTCAAGTGATCCCCTGGCCTCACCCTTCCAAAGTGCTGGGATTACAAGCTGAGCCACTGTGCCTGGCCCCAGACCACCATTTTTATCACTCAAGACTTTTGGGCCAGGCAAAGTGGCTCATGCCTGTAATCCCAGCACTTTGGGAGGCCGAGGTGGGCAGATCACCTGAGGTTTGGAGTTTGAGACCAGCCTGACCAACATGGAGAAACCCCACCTCTACTAAAAATACAAAAAATTAGCTGGGCATGGTGGCATGTGCCTGTAATCCTAGCTACTCAGGAGGCTGAGGCAGGAGAATTGCTTGAACCCAGGAGGCGGAGGTTGCAGTGAGCCAAGATCGCGCCATTGCACTCCAGACCAGGTAACGAGTGAAACTCTGTCTCAAAAAAAAAACAACAACAACAAAATATTAGCTGGGTGTGGTGGTGCATGCCTGTCATCCCAGCTACTTGGGAGACTGAGGTAGGAGAATCGCTTGAACCCAGAGGCGCAGGTTGCGGTGAGTTGAGATTGTGCCATTGCACTTCAGCCTGGGCAACAAGAGCCAAACTCTGTCTCAAAAAATTTTTTTTTCATCTGCAGCAGCTATTATTGGGGTGGCTACCCAATGGGAGATTTTCTTTTTTTTTTGAGTTGGAGTTTTGCTCCTGTTTCCTAGGCTGGAGTGTAATGGTGGATCTCAGTTCGCCTCAACCTCAGCCTTCCGAGTAGCTGGGATTACAGCCGTGCGCCACTACGCCTGGCCCCAGTGGAAATTTTTCTAAATTTACTATTTCCATCATTCCTTCCACATTTATTGACAGGAAAGCTTCTATTTCCATCATTTCCCCCACATTTATTGACAGGAAAGCTAGTCTAAGGAAGCGATGTACCCTCACTTATATCCTCCTTTTCCTTTTTTTTTTTTTGAGACAGCATCTTGTGCTGTCACTCAGGCTGGAATGAAAGTGGTGCAATCTTGAATCACTGCAGCGTGGACCTCCTTAACTTAGGCGATCCTCCCACCTGAGCCTCCTGAGTAGCTCGGACCACAGGCACGTGCCACCATGCCAGCTAATAAAAAAAAAAATGTGGCGGCCGGGCACGGTGGCTCACACCTGTAATCCCAGCACTCTGGGAGGCCAAGGCGGCTGGATCACAGGTCAAGAAATCGAGACCATCCTGGTCAACATGGTGAAACCCCGTCTCTACTAAAAACACAAAAAAATTAGCTGGGCATGGTGGCGCATGCCTGTAATCCCAGCTACTCAGGAGGCTGAGGCAGGAGAATTGCCTGAACCCAGGAGGCGGAGGTTGCGGTGAGCCGAGATCGTGCCATTGCACTCCAGCCTGGGTAACAAGATCTAAACTTCGTCTCAAAAAAAAAAATTGGGGGCCTGGACACGGTGGCTCACACCTGTAATCCCAGCACTTTGGGAGGCTGAGACAGGCGGATCACGAGGTCAAGAGATCAAGACCATCCTGGCCAACATAGTGAAACCCGGTCTCTATTTAAAAGAAAAAAAAAAGTAATTTTTTTTTAAGTATATGAAATATACTTTAAAAAAAAGAAAAACATTTTTTTTTGGTCTGGGAGCAGTGTCTCACACCTACAATCCCAGCACTTCGGAAGGCCGAGGCAGGCGGATCACCAGGTCAGGAGTTCGAGACCAGCCTGGCCAATATGGTGAAACTGTTTCTACTAAAAGTAAAAAAAATTAGCTGTGCATGGTGGCGCTCGCCTCTAGTCCTAGCTACTCGGGAGGCTGAGGCAGAAGAATCGCTTGAACCCGGGAGGCGGAGGTTGCAAGGAGCTGAGATCGTGCCACTGCACTCCAGCCTGGGAGACAGAGCGAGACTCCGTCTCAAAAAAAAAAAAAAATGTAGATACTGTGGGCAGGGAGGGGGGTCTCACTATGTGGGGCCAGGCTGGTCTCGAACCCCCGGGCTCAAGTAATCCTTCTGCCTCGACCTCCCTGAGCTCTGGGATTACAGGCGCAAGCCACTGCGCCTTGCCTAACTCTCCCTGTTTTGGAACTCCTGTTACAGTATTAGCAAATGGAAAAGCGCCAGACAGTTGAGCACACGCGTTCTTTGTAAATGATTACGTCTGATACAGGGATGCTTTTAAAATTAATTAATTAATTATTATCATTATTATTATTTCAAAGAAGGGGTTTCACCATGTTCGTCAGGCTGGTCTTGAACTCCCGACCTCAGGTGATTCTCCCGCTTTCGCCCCCAAAGTGCTTGGATTACAAGCCTGAGCCACCGCGCCCGGCCCACAGGGATGCTTTTAACCGGGTTGTATAACGACCGTGTGTGCACTCCACTTTTGCAGTCTCTACCGAGGGTGGCCCGTCCGCCGGTCAGATCCCGGCGTACCTCGCGCTCCTTGTTCCCGGCGCTCCCCGCGTTTCCCGCGCTCCCCTGCTCCCGGCATTCCTCGCGCTTCCCGTTCCCGGCGCTCCCCGCGGCCGCGCCCTCCGTCCGGCGAGCCCCGCCCGGGCAGCGACCGTTAGCGCGACCGCGGCCTGGGCGCCTGGTCCCGCCTGTGCGGCCGCGCTATTGGACCGCACACCGCGGTCATGCGCGCCACGCGCCGACGATTGGCGGCCTCCGCAGCCCGCTCCGCGGCTCCCCCAATGCGGGGCGGCCGCGTGCGGCGATTGGCCACACGCTGCGAAGGCCCGCCCTCCGCTCGCCCGGCGCGACAGGCGGGTCCCGGCTACCGGAGATCCTGGACAGCCTTTCCAGATGGCTGCGGCAGCCTGGCGGTGAGGCTCTCCCGGCTGTGGTCGGGCTGCGGGCGGCTCGGGCAGGCCGCGGGCGCCTCAGGTAGGTGCGGGGCGCGAGGGGCGCCCCGCGGGCGGGCGGGCGAGCGCCGCGGCCTGCGCGAGGGCGCGCCTTTCCCTCCCGCCTCCCTCCGGGACCGAGGCTGCGGGCCCGAACGCGGGGCGGGGCGGGGCGGGGAGGGGACGCGGAGCTCGGCCTTTGTGAGGCAACATGGCCGCGGGCGGCGGAGAGCGCGGGGTGGGGACCCGGACGGGGCTGGGGGGCGGTCCCCGGGCCCAGGCGTCGCCGATGCTGGTCGCTGTCCGCCCGGGTAAAGAAGCTTCTCGCCCTACGGGCCCGAAGCCCAGCATCGCTTTCAGGCGAGAAAGGTGTGGACAGGGACAGTGCTCGCCTGGGACCCTGCCAGCTTTAACACAGTTTGGGAAATCCAAGAAGTCGCCCCAATCTTTTTGTCCAGCAAATGCTCACGGGTTGAGTGTCACGTAGATAGCTGGGATACGGTTTTGTGGTAACAATGAGCATGGCGGAAATAAATGGAAGGGGCAACCTGTTGACAGTGATGCCTGTCTGGTGTCATCGATGGACTTGGGTTGCTTGTGGCAGGAGTCGGATTTGCCGTTTTGCATGCTTGCATGTGTCTTGTTCCTGCACGGCAGTCCCGTCGATGGCTGTCGACTGCTCCAGGCCAAGCACCAGGCGAGGATCCACTGTTTCCTGGCCAGACTAGAGACTGCCAGGTGTGCGACTGGCCCCAAACCCTGCTGCAGGCCTTCACTCACAAAAGGGAGTGGATGGGCAGCCCGGGGTGGGCCGGTGCTGCCTCTGAGCGCGGGACGTGAGGCCTGTTGGAAGATGACAAAAGGAATGGATGAGGTCATGCTGGATTGGGCGGGAGGCTGCAGCGGGAGAGACTTGACCAAAAGGCAGCATCCACCGCGCTGGCATTGGTGCTGGCTGGTCACAGCCGGTGCCTCGGTTAGCCAGCACAGCAAGTGGACTAGGAGGAAGGGTGCTGTCCAAGTGTGTGGGTTTTCTCCCCGTGCTAAAGGGAACTTGCTGTGAGCCCGTTCCTGGCTGGTGGTCCTGTTGGCAAGGCAGGGTTTGCATCCAGTGTTTGGCCAGCAGGAGCAGTGGGGAGGCCTAGGGGTGGAGAGCTCCCCTTTGTGCCCTTTGTGGCCAAGCAATCCCAGGGGTGGTTTTGTAGTCTCACCGTGACCTTGGGGTAGGAAATGGGCCTCTGGCTGCCTTGCCCAGACTTAGACTCTCTGTGGCAGCCCCCTCCTTTGTGATGTCATCTAGCCTCCTGGCTTTAATGCCAACTTTCCTTGAGATCTTCACAGCTCCAGCCCTGGCCTCCCTTCTGAGCTCATCTGCTGCTTCTAGCCACATCTTCCACATCTCCATGTGTTACTTTGGTGCTAAGTAGCCATATCCAAACCAAACTCAAATCTTCACCCATGCCAGAACATTCTTTGTGCCTGTCTAAAGTCCCTTTGATTACTCTCATTCTTACATTGCCATGCAGTCCTAAGGAGGCCCTGATAGCTCACCTATTTCTAGGCACAGACCATTTCTCACCATTTCCAAGTTAACATCCTGGCCCAGGCTACCTGGTGAGCCTCTAATTCTCTTTGGTCCTCACTCCCCATCCTCCACCTAAAATTTTTCTGGACACAGAGTGATTCTTTTTTTATTTCTTGGGACGGAGTCTTGCTCTGTTGCCAGGCTGGAGTGCAGTGGCACAATCTCAGCTCACTGCAACCTCCGCCTCCTGGGTTCAAGTCTCTTCTGCTTCAGCCTCCCGAGTAGCTAGGACCACAGGCGTGTGCCATCACACCAGGCTAATTTTTTTTTTTTTTGTATTTTTAGTAGAGACAGGGTTTCATATGTTGGCCAGGATGGTCTCGATCTCTTGACCTTGTGATTTGCCTTCCACGGCCTCCCAAAGTGCTGGGATTACAGACATGAGCCACTGTGTCTGGCCCACGGAGTGATTCTTATTTTTTTATTTTTTATTTTTTGAGACAGAATCTCCTTCTGTCACCCAGATTGTAGTGCAGTGGTATGATCTTGGCTCACTGCAACCTCTGCCTGCTGGGATTAAGCGATTCTCCTGCCTCAGCCTCCCAAGTAGCTGGGACTACAGGCGTCCACCACCACACCCGGCTGATTTTTGTATTTTTAGTAGAGATGGGGTTTCACCATGTTGGCCAGGCTGGTCTCGAACTCCCGACCTCAAATGATCTGCCTCCCTCAGCCTCCCAAAGGGCTGGGATTACAGGCATGAGCCACCATGCCTGGACATAGAGTGATTCTTTTAAACAGTAAGCAGGTATAAAACAGAGGCAGTAGATGCAAGCCCGCTTGCCTGCTTATAAAGCAGCTCCACCACTTCCTAGCTGTGTGACCTTCAGCACATTGGTGAACCTTTCTTTCACAGTGCTGTGCGAGAACTGCGTGACTTAAAATGCTTAAAGTGCTCAGAACAGGGCCTGGCTGAGGGTTTGCCACCACTGCTATCCTGGAATCAGCTGATGCCACTTGTGTGGGCCCTCCTGTCCAGTGGTCCATCTCTCTCACTAAGAGGCAAAGTCATGGCAGCAGCCTCGGAGGACCAGCCCTGATCCATCTGCCCTCATGAACCTGGCTCACTGTCAAGTCCCCTCAGCACACTGCCTCAGTCCGCCACACCACACTGCGGACCCTGCCCCTCTGCTTTTCTTCTCACTGTCACCTGGAACATCCCCTCCTCCCAGCCCTGTTACCCACCTGCCTCACTCCTGTGCCTTCACATGGATGCAGGCCATGAGACCTTCTCCGATCCCCGTTTCTAAAACTGCCTCCCCTTCCTCAGTGCTTTCCTTGTTTTGTTTTTGCTTGAACACCTATTGGTATGTGACAGGGTACATGCTCTTTTTAGTTGTTAGTGGTCCATCTCTCTTGCTAAAATGTGAGCTCTGTGGAGCAGGGTTTTGTCCGCCTGTGTCTGCAGCATCTAGGATAGTGTTGTGTGCGCCATGAATGGAGAAAGCTTACAAAGGGAAGTTAAGAAACTTGCCCAGGACTGCCCACCTCTGAGCTCTGGGGCTGGGCAGGTTTCCTGCTTTCCCAAGGAGCTCACTCGTTTGCACAGCGCCAGGCCTCCCTGGTGTGCATTTCCTTAGGGCCGCAGCTCGGCCCCTATTAGCATGTTTGCTTGGAACGCATACTGTGGCTGCTGCTTTGCCTTCTGTGGTGGCAGGCTTCCCCACTGTTGGTCTCTCGTTCCCTACTCCTTGTGGTTTCTTCAGGCTGCTTGAAGAAAGTCTTTGTGTCCCAGACTTGTGGATTGATTCACCAGGGTCTCTATGGGCCTGCCAGATTCTGAGGTATCTGGTCCTGGTCTTCTTTGTAGTCAGTGGCACTGGGCCTATTGAGCCCTCTGTCTGTTATGGTCTTTCTTGGTTGCCAGGAGATTGACCTCACCCAACTTAATGTTTCTCATGCCTGCTTGGCTGCTGCCCACAGCCTCCTGAGCGTCTTTGGCACTTTGTAGTCCGTTATTAGCTCTGTGCTGTTTTCTTGATCCTCAGCACCTTTGATGGACACATCTTTGGGGAAGTACTGTGCGAAATTCCCATTGGATTCAGAAATGTTAGGACATCTTAGAATCTAGGAAATGGAGTGACAGCATGATGGTCATTGTCCTGCCAGTGTGTCGAAGCCCTGTGACATTGTCTCTTGTCCATGTAGTGTATTCCTTGGAGTGGATGGTCAGTGGATAGTTGTTAAGTGTACTGATTAAACCTAAACTAGTCTCATTTTCATGTGGTGTCCTCTTCGAAGTACAGCCACCATGCCCTATCCCTTGTTAAATACGTGATGTCTGCATCTCCTGTTCTTTCTGGGAATCTTGGGAGGATGTATGTCATATAGTGCCGTGTGCATGTGCGCATCTGCATGGATGTGCACGCATGTGCATGCATGCGTGTTCCTGTGCACATTGTGGGAGTGTGCATGTGCGTGTGTCTGCATGTGCTCTTCCTGCTCTGATGCCGACCCTCCTCTGGGCCCCTGGGTTTTCTGGCTGCCCCCTCAGACCCACCTTCCCTGCTTCATGTTACCCCTTTCTTCATGCTTCCTCTGTAGTGAGGCTTCCTAGAGTTGCGTCCTTAACCGTCATCTCTGGATGGCCTTCCTCCTGTGGGTTTCGCGACTACTTCCTCAGTACGTCCTGACCTTCTGTTTCTGGGCCAGGCATGGCTCCAGAGCTGTAGCCTCAACACCTTCAGAGCCTGTATGCTGGAATTTGGGTGTCCTTCCTTGTCTTTGGTTCCCTGTTTTCTCTGCTGTCCACTTCCATTGGGTCAAGAAGTGCGGTCAATTCTGTGACACTGTTCTTGGCCCATTTCCAGGGCCTCTTTCACACCTTTGTCCTCTGGCCTAGAGGACTGTCCCTGTGCCTTGGGTGCAGTTGCTTCTGCCTGGCACAGCTGTCAGTCTCCTTTCTCAAGTAGGAACCTAATTGTGGCAGGAGAGTTGCTTCACCCTCAGTGGCTCCTTATTGTTTCCAGGGTGGAGTGGGCTGCAGATGGCACCCAGGCCTCTCTGTGCCTTGGCTCCAGCTGTCTCTTGTGGCTCCCTACCCCAAATCCTGGCAGGTCCCATCCCCACAGCCACCCACCCCTCTCCTCCATCTGGAACAGAACTATGCTGCCACCTCTGGTGACCTCAGCACGCTGCATCACTGTCCCCGTCCACGTGCTATCCTGTGGGCCCAGGAGAGCCCTGGGGTCCCTGGGTAGCAGAGCGCCTGGCCATGCCTCTGAGGCCCCTAGTGCCGCAGAGTTGAGCTGAGGGTCTCGCGCTCGCCCTCTGACTGACCCAGCCCTTGCAGGTGAGTGGATTGCTGTGCTCTGGTGGCCTGAGGGAGGCCCTGCGCCTTCTGTGTATTCCTGAAAGGGCGCCTCCCACCGCATGCTTGCTTATCTGAGTTAGAGGAATGCTGTGGTGGAGTTTAGTATAAATTTTAAAAATATTTTTTGAGCCTTATGATTATATTGTTTTTGTGTTTCTGAAGTAGGAATTAAAGTGGGCAGTAAACAAAATATTTAATTTTGGATTTAAGTTATAATTCAGGTTCTGAAGAAAAAAAATAAGGTTAGTTTGTTCTGATGCCTAAAAGGTCCTCTTAGGGAATATTATTTTAAGCCCTTTACTATGCTGTTAATAGTGCTTGGATTTTAACTTGGTACCAGGGAAGTGGAAGGTTTCTGTCATTTTGTGACGATATTTTTAAATTTCTTTGCAGGTAGAAGAAGAAAGGTGCCACTCCGGCATGAAGACAGACTCGCGTAGTCTCCAGTCACTTAAGCTGAGTGCATTGTGATTTCCAATAATTGAGGCAGTGGTTCTAAAAGCTGTCTACATTAATGAAAAGAGCAATGTGGCCAGCTTGACTAAGCCGCCAGCGCGCAGCGCGGCAGGATGCGCCCGGGTCTCAGCGGACTTGTGCATGTTAGCCGTGTAGATTTATGTGAGGGCTTGTAAAACTCTGATCTTGTAAACTAGTCTTAAGCGCTTTTAATATGGAGACAGATGAGAGCCCCTCTCCGCTCCCGTGTGGGCCCGCAGGAGAAGCGGTGATGGAGAGCCGAGCTCACCCCTTCCAAGCGCTGCCACGTGAGCAGTCTCCACCACCTCCCCTGCAAACGTCCAGTGGTGCAGAGGTAATGGACGTTGGCTCTGGTGGTGATGGACAGTCCGAACTCCCTGCCGAGGACCCCTTCAACTTCTACGGAGCTTCTCTTCTCTCCAAAGGATCCTTCTCTAAGGGCCGCCTCCTCATAGACCCGAACTGTAGTGGCCACAGCCCGCGCACCGCTCGGCACGCACCTGCGGTCCGGAAGTTCTCCCCTGACCTTAAGTTGCTTAAGGATGTAAAGATTAGCGTGAGCTTTACCGAGAGCTGCAGGAGTAAGGACAGGAAGGTGCTGTACACAGGAGCGGAGCGCGACGTGCGGGCGGAGTGCGGTCTGCTCCTTAGCCCTGTCAGTGGGGACGTGCATGCTTGTCCCTTTGGCGGGAGTGTTGGTGATGGGGTAGGCGTAGGGGGTGAGAGTGCTGATAAGAAGGATGAGGAGAATGAGCTGGATCAGGAAAAGAGAGTGGAGTATGCAGTGCTCGATGAGTTAGAAGATTTTACTGACAATTTGGAGCTAGATGAAGAAGGAGCAGGCGGGTTCACGGCTAAAGCAATCGTTCAGAGAGACAGAGTGGACGAAGAGGCCTTGAATTTCCCCTACGAGGTATGTTGGCAGCCCCTTCTCTAGAGGGCTCTTAGCAAAACCCAAAGAGATTTGGAAATTGTGGCATATTTTTGATAGGGAAATTAAAAAAACAAAACCAGATTCCCCTCTGAGGTGGAATAATGTTAATGTGGACAAGATAAAGATGTAAGAAGTCCGGATTTTTAAAGTTTCCTAATGAAAAATTTGGCTGATGGGTAGGCCTTGCATCCCTGATCCAGTGCCTGAGGTGGCAGGTGCTGCTGAAACGTGCTCCTTGGTGGTGTGTGCCCCTGGACCAGGTGTGTTGGTGTCAGCTGGTAGCTTCATCCCGTTTGTTTTTCAGATGATCATGCACCCTATGGGCACACCTAGGCCCCCTGAGAGCACCTCCTTTCTGTGTCTGTTCTCAGGAATGCTGTTGCTCTCCTGGTGCAGGAGCATGGGCGCCAGGGGCTCTGGTGTCTCAACAGCGTGTTTTGCAGGATGACTTTGACAACGATGTGGATGCTCTGCTGGAAGAAGGCCTTTGTGCCCCCAAAAAGAGGCGAACAGAGGAAAAATACGGTGGAGACAGTGACCATCCGTCCGATGGAGAGACAAGTGTGCAGCCGATGATGACCAAGATTAAAACAGTGCTCAAAAGTACGTGGGTGGGTCAGAAGCAGTGGGTGTTCCAGGGCAGTGGAAGGGCGGTTGCTTCCTTAGCAGAAATGCTTTGAGAGAGTTCTGGTGCCAGGTAGCAGGCTGGGTGGAGGCATGTTTGAGGACAGGACAGTCATGTCTGAGGAAATAAACGCAGGATGCATGACCCAGCTGCAGATCCTCATGTGTGCTGTGGAAACCACAGAGCAGCAGGTGCTGTGTAGAGGAATGGGAGGGACTTCTGAGGTGGTCAGGAGGGAACGTTGGTGTATGCCAGGAGCCAGCGTGACCGTCAGCTGGAGGGTGTGGAGGCCAAGGCCAGAGGTGGGTGCACAGTGAGATGGCAGGTGATAGTTGTGGTCCAGGTTCTGGTTCTGGACCAAGTGTCACAGGAAGCCACCAGAAGCAAGTGGTGTTACCTGATTTTTGTTTAACAGTGTGGCTCCTGAGCCACAGCATGGTGCATGCATTTCAGGTAGACAGGGTGGAAGTGCCCTGGTGTAGATGTGGCACTTCCTCAGCTTAGTTGAGGGCAGCAGGGAGAGCACTTGGGAGATGCCCAGAGTTGCACTGTGAGGCTCTGTCCTGGATGTGGTGCAGGTGCTGGGGGAGTCGAAGCTGGTGGCTTGAAGGCATCTGTGAGGGTCCTGGTGGAGATGTGGGGCTCGCTAGGGGGACTGAAGAGTCACACAGGGACTCAGGCTCAAAGGTGGGACCCCAGGCTGAGGGCTAGGGTGCAGAAGGTGGCAGGGTGTGACTGGGAGCAAAGCGAGGGGAGGGTATCACATGACCATCCTCCTTTGGTTGTTGAGGGGACAAGTCAGCCAGGTGCCACATGTTGCTGCCTATGTCGTATTGGTAGCAATTAAGCAGGAGGGTCGTAGGCAGGGTAAACCTGGGGCTGTACCTTCTGGGGCTGGAGGTGGGAGTCTTGACCTCAGGCCCTCTAGGAGGCTGGTTTGGTGCTCTCCCAGTTTCAGGAGGCTCATTCAGAAGGTAAACCCATGTTCATCCTGCACAACTCACAGGTCAGCAGCCATTCTGGCCTGGATGCCTCAACGCTTATACATGGACAGCTGCATGTGACCCCCCCTCAGGTGACTGGGTCAACTTTGTGACCATTCACTGTCACAAAGGAGCAGCCCTATGTCCCGTCTCTTGCTTGGCTCCATATTCCATTTGCTGCTTCTCCTGACTTAGCTGACTTCCCAAAATTGGTGGGAAGCAGCTCCATCTTGGCCTGATTCCAAGTGGGGAGAGTGCCCCCCAGTGTGCATGCGCCCCTGACCTTTAACCCTCCCTCCCTGGATCATCACCTGATGGTGGCCTGGGTGGGGTTGTCAGGTCCAGTGTCCCAGCCACTTGGTGGGGACCTGGCCCTGAGAGTCACTGGCACTTTTTCCCCTTATGTGTATTTTTAAAGATTTCATTTGCTTTCTTTTGTTTCAAAAATTGTTTTTTGAGGTGGGGTTTTACTCTATTATCCAGGTTGGAGTGCAGAGGCATGATCATAGCTCTTTGCAGCCTCAGCCTCCCAGGCTCAAGTGATCCTCCCACCACAGCCTCCTGAGTAGCTGGGACAATAGGTGCCACTATGCCTGGATAATTTAAACAATTTTTTTTGTAGAGTCAGGCAGGGTCTTGTGTTGCCTAGGCTGGTCATTCTAAATTTTTAATTTGTTTCTAATACCTGTGAGAAAATTAAGTTTTAGTTACATCTTTGCCTTACACTCTTCCCAGCAGTCAGGCCTGGTGGCAGGCGTCAAGTTGATAAGTTATAAACCTTTTCCTCTCAACTACCTTTTTTTTTTGAGATGGAGTTTCGCTCTTGTTACCCAGACTGGAGTGCAATGGTGCGATCTCGGTTCACCGCAATCTCCGCCTTCTGGGTTCAAGCAATTCTCCTGCATCAGCCTCCCGAGTAGCTGGGATTACAGGCGCGTGCCACCATGCCCAGCTAATTTTTGTATTTTTAGTAGAGACGGGGTTTCACCTTGTTGACCAGGATGCTCTCGATCTCTTGACCTCGTGATCCACCTGCCTTGACCTCCCAAAGTGCTGGGATTATAGACGTGAGCCACCACTCCCGGCCTTGGGAGTAGTGTATTAAAACCGACTTAGAGGCCGGGCGCGGTGGCTCACGCCTATAATCCCAGCACTTTGGGAGGCCGAGGTGGGTGGATCACGAGGTCAAGAGATCGAGAGCATCCTGGTCAACAAGGTGAAACCTCGTCTCTACTAAAAATAAATTAGCTGGGCATGGTGGCGCGCCTATAGTCCCAACTACTCAGGAGGCTGAGGCAGGAGAATTGCTTGAACCCAGGAGGCGGAGGTTGTGGTGAGCCAAGATTGCGCCATTGCACTCCAGCCTGGGTAACAAGAGCGAAACTCCATCTCAAAAAAAAAAAAAAAAAAAAACCGACTTAGAAACTGAATAATTTGTGGTGGTGTTTTGTATGCTGCTGAAAGTGGGCTTCAGTTACGATAAAGGCTTGTCACCTGGTCCCTGGGAGCAGTGGCTGACAGCCATGCAGTTTATTAGTAAAGCTCACCCAGCCCCAGGATGCCTCTGGCCACAACCAGGCAGACAGGAGAGAAGTCTCCAGTGTCCACAGTGCTTACCAGATGTGGAGGCAGGAGCTGAGGTTGGGACTTGTATCTTGCACAGACTTGTTTTGTGCTCCTTCATGTACTGTGCTTCTTCATATGGTTTGACATGTGTAAATTCCCACCTCAGGCCACATGCTATCTGTCCTAGGCCTGGAGGCATAGCAGTGAGCAAGGCAGACAGGCACTTTGATTCTCTGTGAAGACCCAGATAAACATATACACAGTACCCAACAATTTCTTGTGCAGGAGCTGCTGTGGCAATAATTCCAAGTGTTTTTAAAGTGATTCTAGGATGTTCTCGTCTTCCTGTACAGGTCGTGGCCGACCACCTACAGAGCCGCTGCCGGATGGGTGGATCATGACATTCCATAACTCTGGAGTCCCGGTGTACCTACACAGAGAGTCTCGGGTGGTCACCTGGTCCAGGCCATACTTCTTGGGAACGGGAAGCATACGGGTAGGGGAGGCATCAGTTGTGACTTTAGGCTTGTAAGTTCTCAGACCAAAACGTGCACATTCACACACACGGCACTGCAGCCAAGCAGAAGCCAGTGAGAGGCATCAGAATTTTAGACTCTCGGGTTGTCCTTGTAATCCATGTTGCAATTTCACTATCCACAGAAACACGACCCTCCTCTGAGTAGCATCCCTTGTCTGCATTATAAGAAAATGAAGGACAATGAGGAACGAGAGCAAAGCAGTGACCTCACCCCCAGTGGGGACGTGTCCCCTGTCAAGCCCCTGAGCCGATCTGCAGAGCTGGAGTTCCCCCTGGATGAGCCTGATTCTATGGGTGCTGACCCGGGGCCCCCAGATGAGAAAGACCCACTAGGGGCTGAGGCAGCCCCTGGGGCCCTGGGGCAGGTGAAGGCCAAAGTCGAGGTGTGCAAAGACGAATCTGTTGGTGAGTTTTGTTAAGGAGTCTTCTCTTCTTGCCTTCTGGGACCCATGAGCCTTATTTTTCTAATGAAGGCCATTATTGTTGCCAGTTCCTAGTCGTACTTGTGAGCAAGGGGCTGCACACCTCCATTCTTTATGTGGTTGAAGGCCTGTCTTCCTGCCCTTACCTGAACCTGCCTGGGTGTAGCACGCCAGGCTCCTGTGCCTGGGCTCTGTGGGGCCCACATGGCTGAGGCTGCTAGGGAGATGGCTGCTGGCACTGTCAGTGGGCCTTGTTCTTACTGGTTGCTTATATGATCTTTCCCGAAGTCTTGCTTTTTCAGTAGGATGTGCTCTTGTGGCATTGTTTTGATTTATCTTGATGAGCTTAGTGAGCCTCTTAAGTCCGTGACTCAGTGTTGGGAAACTGTAACCATTCTATGGACAGTTCCCTCTTCAGTCCTGCAGTTGCTTGCTGAATGTGTGCTGGTGTTTTGCATTCTCTCTTTCATGTCTTCTAGCCTAGTCCCGCCATTCAGGTCTTAGTTCTCTCTTCAGTGGTGACAGGTCTCTTTGAGCCTGCCTGCTGGATTATTTTCAAAGAGCACTTTCCATTTTCTGGGTTTCTGGTTGTCTGCATCTCACTACCCAGCCTGTCTTCATAACTCTGTGGAATGTGGGGTGCCCTAGAAGAGCTGTGTGGTGGGGGCTGTTGCTGAGGATGGGAAAGTGGCCTGGGAGGAAATGTGACAAATGTGAGGCCCTGTGCAGGGAGCTGCTTGGGTTGTGCTGCTGAGTATAGAGGTGGCCAGGATGGCCAGAGGGAAAACAGTGAGGTTGTCAGAGAGGTCGCGGGCACCTGGAACCCCGGGTGCTGCTGGCATTCCGGTACCTGTTTTGATACATGGAGGAAGTCCTGAAGGCCATCTGACTTTTTAAAATTTATTTTTATTTTTAATTTTTTTATTTTTTTTAAAGATGGGGTTTCTCCATGTTGGTAAGGCTGGTCTCGAACTCCTGACCTCAGGTGATCCACCCACCTTGGCCTCCCAAAGTGCTGGGATTACAGGCATGAGCCACCATGCCTGGCCAGCTATCTGAGTTTTCTAAGCTTTCGTTTTTACTTTTCATTTTTATATTCTTGTTCTTGCCCCAAATAAAGTAAAAGAACATCTCAGAATTCATCTAGAAGGGACCTGCCAGAATCCTCTAAGCTGGTATAGGGAGGCCTTCGTTCTTTGCTTCCCTCCCCTTTGAAAGGAACAAGGAAGGGAAATAGTGTAGTGTGGCCTGGGGCCCCAGGCACTGGGCTTTGAGAACCTGACTTCTATGTTGGAAATTAAGTAATTTGGTTCTCTGGTTAATCTGGGACAGATCTCGAGGAATTTCGAAGCTACTTGGAGAAGCGTTTTGACTTTGAGCAAGTCACTGTGAAAAAATTCAGGACTTGGGCTGAGCGGCGGCAATTTAATCGAGAAATGAAGCGGAAGCAGGCAGAGTCCGAGAGGCCCATCTTGCCAGCCAATCAGAAGCTCATTACTTTATCAGTGCAAGATGCACCCACCAAGAAAGGTATAAGCCTCTGTATTTTAACATCAGCAGATTGGTTATTGGTTATGCTGTTATTTCTAATGTGATGTGTTGAGGGCATGTTTTACGAGTTGCATTTCATTCGGAGCTTATGTTTATCCCATGAATGCAGGGGTCTGCCACATTCATGGTGGTGAGCCCCTAATTACTGACATGGTAACAGGAAGCTGTGTGCTGGCTTGTGGCACTTCTTCACACTTGCTGAGATGGTCCTTTTTGTCACAGAGTTTGTAATTAACCCCAACGGAAAATCTGAGGTCTGCATCCTGCACGAGTACATGCAGCGTGTCCTCAAGGTCCGCCCTGTCTATAATTTCTTTGAATGTGGTAAGTTTGACCTTCTCCATTCCAGTCCTAAAGAATCACAAGGCATCACTTCAGTCAGGACTAGGGAGGCAGGTGCTGACCGCTAACCCTACTCTCCTGGGATGGGAGGGAAGGGAAGGGAGGGGAAGGGAAGGTTAGAGAGCAGTGCACTGTAGATGGGTGGCTTATCTCCTTGAGCGTTGTCCCACCTGTGTGGGTGGCTCTACTTTCTCCTTCCAGTCTGTCCCCTCTCCCCACCTTCCTCATCCTGCCACATCTGCCTTGCTCGTGGCTTGGAAATGGACAGCCTTATTGTGAGCAAGGCCTCCCCGCCGTGCACTGTGTCCTTTCCCTGATCGGCCGGTGCCCACAGGTGTCTGAATGGTCATTGGACATGCATTTCCCACCAGCTCTGTCTTCCTTGGGCATCCTTACCACACCTTTGTGAAGACCAGTCTGTCTTCCCCTTGGAAGCTGAAGCCTGGGGATCACTCATCCTTTGGGGTGGTGTTTTTTTGGCAAGCCACATCTTGTGCTTTCCCACTCTGACAGTCTGGTGTCCATATTTTCTTTTTTTTGATTTGGAATTTCGCCCTATTTCCAGGCTGGAGAGCAGTGGCGCGATCTCGGCTCACTGCAACCTCTTCCTCCCGGGTTCAAGTGATTTCTCTTGCCTCAGCCTCCTGAGTAGCTGGGACTGCAGGTGCTTGCCACCATGCCCAGCTAATTTTTGTATTTTTAATAGAGAAAGGGTTTCACCATGTTGTCCAGGATGGTCTCGATCTCTTGACCTTGTGATCTGCCTACCTTGGTCTCCCAAAGTGCTGGTATTACAGGCGTGAGCCACCATGCCCAACCCCTGTATCCATGTTTCATAGACCTCAGTCACTGTCCCGGGCAGCTGTGCCCCCAGCCTCCTGCTGCCCCTCTGGCTGACCATCTCCCAGGTGCTCATTTCCCTCCACTTTCCCAGCTGTGCCCTTTGCTGCTGCCTTTCTGCTACCCTTCTCCAGTCCCAGGGAGCCCCAGGTCTCTACAGTCAAGCATAGGCTCACTCTCTGCAGGGGCAGTCCCTGACTGTACCTTGTCTGTCGGCGTGGGCAGACCATGCACACACTTTTAATGTCTTGACTAATATGTTCTGAAACAAGTAATTTTAATTTTAAGAGAACCCAAGTGAGCCTTTTGGTGCCTCGGTGACCATTGATGGTGTGACTTACGGATCTGGAACTGCAAGCAGCAAAAAACTTGCGAAGAATAAAGCTGGTAATGTGCTTGCTTGAGTGTCAAAGACACATGCTACCTGCTGTGTCTGCCTTGCTGCTTGGTTAGGCAGGGGCTGAGCAGTGGTGGCAGGTGGGGGGTGTGGTGGGGCGTGTTTATTTTATTTATGTAATCATCTACTTTGATTTTTATAGTTACATGCTCATTGGAAAAGACTCAAATAGAGTAAAATGTGAGACTTAGAAGTAGAAGGTCCCTCTAGTGAGTGACAGCTGGGCCAGTGTGTTCCTCCCTAGTCCTGGCCCTGCACATATTCAGGGGTGTGCCTAGAGCTAACTGGGCTGTGCTGGGCACATGCTGTTTTGCGAGTTTGTTTTTAAGCTGAGCAGCATGTGGGCATGCCAGGAGAGTGGAGAAGCCGGCCAGCGTGCTCTTGGCATCCTCCCCCACTGTCACTGGCACTTACCGGCACTATTTCCTGAGTCCTCCCACTCCATGTTTAGCCACGCAGAACACCTGGAACAGCACAGTTCTGGGAAGGTTTTGGACCATGTCCTTGCCATTAGTGTTCATGCCCAGCATTCATGGTAGTTGGTGTTCTTTCACAAAAAGCCATTTGCCCCAGCCTCAGTGTTAGTTGGCTTCTTGCAGGGTGGTTTTGGGTATACCCCAGGCCCTTGCACCCACAGGTCAATTCTTGAGGTATCTGCCATTGCCATGTGTTTTCCAGAAGGCCTGCTGCCCATCTTATAGAGATTCTGCCTAGGAGACTTTTGTAGCTCAACAAAATGGGTGTTGTGGAGATTTTGATGATAACTTGCAGTGGAGCCTTGTGTCGGGGTGGAGATGCCTTGGGTGCGGCTGTGTGCTCTTCCCTTTGTGGGGTCACTCACTTCCCTCCCCATGTGTTGGAACTTCCCCTGCCCAGACTTTCCCTGCTCAGATTCTGGCTTTCCTATAGACATCTTGGCTCCGTGTGTTGCCAGCACTCACAGCTCTATGGGGTCTACAGAGCCATCAGCCGTTGGCCATGACACCCCCAACCCCCAGTGATCATGCCCGTGCTCTGCTGGCAGAGCTCCGGCAGCTCCCTCTAGTGTCTGTCAGAGCTGGCTGCATTTCTCCACCCATGGCAGCCACTGCTGCTGCCACCTGATCTAGGTGACTGCAGCAGCCTCCTCTCAGGCCTCCCTGCATGGTCCAGGGCCTGCGAAGCCGTTTTCTTACGTACCACCAAAGTGGTTCCCTAACACACAGCTCCGAGCTCCTCTCTGCCTGCTCTGAGGACCTCAGGGTGAGAGCGCACACACGCAGTATGGCCTGTGAGGCTTTCCTGTAGCCTGCTCCATGTTTCTTTTCCTTAGGATGGGCTTTTCCTTCTGTCTTCTCCTCACCCTGTCTCCAAAGTGCTGCCACTCCTCAGCGCCCTCACTCAGCCCCTGGGCTGTGGGGATGGGTGGCAGCAGTGCACAGTTCACTCTGCAGGATGGTGGGACATCTGCCTGAGCCCTGAGAAGAGGACAGTGCCCAAGCCTCATCCTCGGGCTCTTTTTTTTCACAGCCCGAGCTACACTGGAAATCCTCATCCCTGACTTTGTTAAACAGACCTCTGAGGAGAAGCCCAAAGACAGTGAAGAACTCGAGGTGAGTGTTGTGCTCTTGCCCTGCTGAGAGCTGTGGGTGCAGTGAGGCCCTTTGCCCTGTTAGTATGAGCTGGGGCTGTCTATGGGCTTTGCCTGTGCCTTTCTTGCCCTGCAGGTTAGTCATCCGGCCTCCAGGTTCTTCTGTTAGTATTTCATAAAAGAGGAAACTTGCTGTCTTTGTGTGGGCAGGGGAAAAAAATGTCCTTTTTGTTAGAGATTTTTGTCCTGTTTTGCAGCATTGGGTGTGTACCATAAATGTTGGGTACATGTAGGTTTGTGTTGAGGCAGAGTCTACAAGATTTAGATTCTTTTTTTTTTTTTTGAGGCAGAGTCTTGCTCTGTCACCCAGGCTGGAGTGTGATCTTGGCCCACTGCAACCTCCACCTCCCAGGTTCAAATGATTCTCCCATGTCAGCTTCTTGAGTAGCTAGAATTACAGGCGTATGCCACTATGTCTGGCTAATTGTATTTTTAGTAGAGATGGAGTTTCACCATGATGGCCAGGCTGGTCTTGAACTCCTGACCTCAGGTGATACAGCTGCTTTGGCCTCCTAATTGCTGGGATTACAGGTGTGAGCCACTATGCCCAGCCCTAGATTATTCAAGATACACTTGACCCTTGAGCAACGTGGAGGTTAGGGGCACCAGCAACTCACGTGGTCGAAAATTCACACATCACTTTCAGTCCTCCCAAATCTTTGCTGCTGGTAGCCTACTCTTGACCAGAAGCCGTACCAATAACATAAACGATTGGTTGACACATATTTTGTATGTTATATGTACATGTTACTACAGTGGTCCCCTACCTTTTTGCCATCAGGGACCAGTTTTATGGAAGACGGTTTTTCCACAGACGGTGTTGGAGGGGCAGGGAAATGGATGATTCAAGTGCATCACATTTATTGTGCACTTTATATTATTACTGCATTGTAATATGTAATGAAATAATTATTCAGCTCACCATAATATAGAATTTGGGTTCTATATTAGGGAGCCCTGAGCTTGTTTTCTTGCACCTAGGTGGTTCTCTCTGTTGATGATGGGAGACAGTGACAGATCATCAGGCATTAGATTCCCATAAGGATTGCACAACTTAGATCCCTTGACTATGCAGTTCACAGCAGCGTTCACATGCCTATGAGAATCTAATGCCATTGCTGATCTGACAGGAGATGGAGCTAAGGGGGTAATGCAGGTTCGGGAGTGGATGTAAATACAGACGAAGCTTCGCTTGCTCGCCCGCCCCCCTGCCAGTCATGTCCTGCGATGCAGCCTAGTTCCTAACAGGCCATGGATTGGCACCAGTCAATGGCCTGGGGGTTGGGGACTGATATATTCTGTATTCTTACATTAAGTTACAGAAAAGAATGTTATTTTTTTCTTCCTTTTATTTTCCCATTGGTTAGAATCCAGAAAAAAAGAATGTTATTAGAAAAATCATAAGGAAAATTTATTTACTATTTTTGAAATGGAAACATCATCATAAAGGTCTTTATTCTCCTCATCTTCATGTTGAATAGCTGAGGAGGAAGGGGAAGAGGAGTTGGCCTTGCTGCCTCAGGTGTGGCAGAGGCAGAAGAAAATCTTTGTGTAAGTGAACCCGTGTAGTTCAAATCCATGTTGTTCAAGGGTCAGCCATATGAAGAACCATTTAAAATGAGTTGTAAACCTTTTTGGGTAACTTGGATATTTGTTGCAAGGGCTTCTGAAATTTTGAAGGATGCAGCTTTATTGAGATAGTTACCATAAATTTGACCTTTTAAATTTGACCTTTTAAACTATAAAACTGAGTGGATTTTTGTATATTCAGAGTTGTAGAATCATCATAACTACCTAATTTTAGAATATCTCGTCACCCCCAAAAAAGCTCCATACCCATTAGCATTGACTGTCAGATCTCTTCAACCCCCAAAAGCCACTAATCTGCTTTCTGTCTATATATCTGCTAACTCTGAAATTTCATTTCATATCAGTGGAATCATATAATATGTGGTCTTTTGTGACTGGCTTCCTTCACTTAGTGTGCTATATTAGCTGTGGGTTTTTATCAGTATAAGGAAATTTCCTTTTGTTCCTGGTTTGCTGAGAGTTTTTTAGGAATGGATGTTAGATTTTGTCAAATGTTTTTCTGCTTCTATTCAGATGATCATGTATTTTTTTTTTTTATTTTAGTAATATGGTATATTGGTTTTTGAATGGTGAGCCAACCTTGCATTCCTGGGATAAATCCCACTTGGTCATGGCATGTATTGATCTCTTTTTCTTTTTTTTTTTTTTTTTGAGATGGAGTTTCGCTTGTTAGCCAAGCTGGAGTGCAATGGCGTGATCTCGGCTCACCGAAACCTCCGCCTCCTGGGTTCAGGCAATTCTCCTGCCTCAGCCTCCTGAGTAGCTGGGATTACAGGCATGCGCCACCATGCCCGGCTAATTTTTTGTATTTTTAGTAGAGACGGGGTTTCACCATGTTGACCAGGATGGTCTCGATCTCTTGACCTCGTGATCCACCCGCCTCGGCCTCCCAAAGTGCTGGGATTACAGGCTTGAGCCACCGCGCCCGGCTGATTTCTTTAATATGTTGCTGGGGGCCGGGCGCGGTGGCTCAAGCCTGTAATCCCAGCACTTTGGAGGTGGGCAGATCACGAGGTCAAGAGATCGAGACCATCCTGGTCAACATGGTGAAACCCCGTCTCTACTAAAAATACAAAAATTAGCTGGGCATGGTGGTGCATGCCTGTAGTCCCAGCTACAGGAAGGAGAATTGCTTGAACCCAGAATGCAGAGGTTGCGGTGAGCCGAGATTGTGCCATTGCACTTCATTCTGAGTAACAAGAGTGAAACTCCGTCTCAAAAAAAAAAGAAAAAAGAAACAGATTTTTATATTTGTAGTTATAAGCAATATTGATCTGTAGTTTTCCTGTGATATCTTTGTCCAGTATAACAACAGGTACAGGTGTCAGGATAATACCGGCCTCATAAAATGGTTTGGAACGTGTTCCTTTTTCTTCTGTTGTGCAGAATGGTTTGTGAAGGATTGGTGTTCTTTTATTTTATTTTTTTTTATTTTAAAGACGGGGTTTCACCATGTTGGTCAGGCTGGTCTTGAGCTCCTGACCTCAGGTGATCCGCCCGCATTGGCCTCCCAAAGTGCTTGGATTAGAGGCGTGAGCCACCACGCCTGGCCCTCTTTTTGTTTTTTTTTTTTTTGAAGTGGAGTCTTGCTCTGTCGCCTAGGCTGGAGTGCAGCGGCTTGATCTCATTGTAACCTCCCCCTCCCAGGTTCACGCTGTTCCCTGCCTCAGCCTCCTGAGTAGCTGGGATTATAGACACCTGCCACCACACCCAGCTAATTTTCGTATTTTTAGTAGAGACAGGATTTCACCATCTTGGCCAGGCTGATCTTGAACTCCTGACCTTGTGATCCACCCGCCTAGGCCTCCCAGAATGCTGGGATTACAGGTGTGAGCCACTGTGCCCGGCCAGGTATTCATTGTTTACTTTTATTTTTTTAAGAGATGGGGTTTCACCATGTTGGCCAAGCTGGTCTTGAATTCCTGGCCTCAAGTGATCCACCCGCCTCGGCCTCCCAAAGTGCTGGGATTACTGGCGTGAGCCACAGCGCCTGGCCAATACAGTCTTGTTATAGGTCTATTGAGATTATCTATTTTTTCTTGAGCCAGTATTGATCATTTGTGTGTTTTTAAGAATTTTTTCCTATTTGATGTAGATTATCGAATTGATTAGTATATCTTTGTTTCTAGTATCCCCATATGATCATTTTTTATTTCTATGTGGTTCTGATGGTCCCTTGCTGTCATTCCTGATTTCAGTAATTTGAGGCTTTCTTCTTTTTCTTGGTCCGTAAATTGTACACTTGATCTCTCACAGGTCTCCGAGCCTCTGTTGCCTCTGTTGTTTTTTTCTCTGTTCTTTTTTCTTTTTTTTTCTTTTTGAGATGGAGTTTCGCTCTTGTTACCCAGGCTGGAGTGCAATGGTGCGATCTCGGCTCACTGCAACCTCCGCCTCCTGGGTTCAGGCAATTCTCCTGCCTCAGCCTCCTGAGGAGCTGGGATTACAGGCATGCGCCACCATGCCCAGCTAATTTTTTGTATTTTTAGTAGAGACGGGGTTTCATCATATTGACCAGGATGGTCTCGATCTCTTGACCTTGTGATCCACCCGCCTCGGCCTCCCAAAGTGCTGGGATTACAGGCGTGAGCCACTGCGCCTGGCTCTACTTCAGTTCTTTCGACATGGTTACTTAGTCCTTTGAGCATGTTTTCTGTAGGTTGATGTAAAGTCTGTTTCTGGTAAATCCAGTCCTCAGAGAGAGTGTATATTAAACTGCCTTTCCCTTCATGTATGGGCTGTCTCTACTTTCCTGTTTCTTTTCTTTTCTTTTCTTTTTGAGGAGTCTTGCTCTGTCACCCAGGCTGGAGTGCAGTGGCGTGAATTCAGTCTACGGAAACCTCTGCCTCCCACATTCAAGTGATTCTTCTGCCTCAGCCTCCCGAGTAGCTGGGATTTCAGGCGCGCACCATCACACCTGGATAATTTCTATATTTTTGGTAGATACGGGGTTGTGCCATGTTGGCCAGGCTGGTCTCAAACTCCTGACCTCAGATGATCCACCCGTCTCGGCCTCCCAAAATGCTGGGATTATAGGCATGAGCCACTGTGCCTAGCCTCTACTTTCCTATTTTTTTTGCGTGTCCAGAATTTTTTTTTTGAGACAGTTTTGCTCTTGTTACCCAGGCTGGAGTGCAATGGTGCAATCTCGGCTCACCGCAACCTCCGCCTCCTGGGTTCAGGCAGTTCTCCTGCCTCAGCCTTCTGAGTAGCTGGGATTACAGGCGCACACCACCGTGCCCAGCTAATATTTGTATTTTTAGTAGAGACGGGGTTTCACCATGTTGACCAGGATGGTCTCGATTTCTTGACTTGGTGATCCACACGCCTCGGCCTCCCAAAGTGCTGGGATTAACAGGCTTGAGCCACTGCGCCCGGCCAACGTGTCCAGAATTTTTTGTTGTTGTGGAGAATTGTACATTTAAAATGTATGTGGCAGTTCTGGAAATTAGATTACCTCATCTCCCTGAAATTTATAGTTTTTGTCATATGTCCTTGCTCTCTATTTGTGACTGCATCAGTCTGCTAGGGATGCTGTAACAAAGTATCATAGACTGGGAGGCTTACATGACAGAGATGTTTAGTTTCAAGTTCTGGAAGCCGGAAGTCCAAAACGAAGGTGTCAGAAGACTAAGGGAAGGCCTTTCTCCGTGGGTGGAGGCTGGCGGTCTTCATTCCTTTATTCCTGTGTGCATGCTGGTCATGCTGGTCTCCACCTTCCCCATTTGATAAGCACACCTGTCACACTGGATTAGGGCCCACCCTAATGACCTCTTTGTAACTTGATGACCTCTGTAAAGTCCTTGTCTCCAAATACTGTTGCATTCTGGGAACTTCAACATGTAAATTTGGGGGTGAAAATTTACCTCATAATAGTGACTTTCCTAGATTGATTTTGTGAAATGTGTATTCTTTGTGATGACCACTGAATACACTGGCCCTTCAGCCAAGTGGTCTCCTGATGCTTGGACAGGGATTTTCTTAAATTCCTGGAGCCAATAAGTCTCCCAGCCTGTGTTGAGAGTTGGGGGCCTGTGGGGCTTACCTGGCATGCTCTGGTGGCTTCCAGCTGCCTTAGTCTTTCCCTCTCACCTGCACAGAGCCTGTAGGCCAGTCAGCTGGGAGGTTTCCTGGGCCTGCACCCAGCCATCCCCAGACATATGCTAGAGCCTGTCAGAGCCCCATGGACATCTCCAGCTTTTCCTTCCTGGGTTCTTGGTCAGCCTCTTATTTGCCCCACTAGTGCCTCAGCCTCCAGCAGCTGCAGGGTGAAACAGTTGCCACTGATTGCTTTTGACAAATGCCCTGAGGAACTGAGCTGTTCTCAGGGAGTGAGGTCAAATAAAGACAAGTCCTGCCATGAGGCTTTTCCAGAGGGTGGCCAGGGTAGACCCAGCAGCGACAGTTCTCTGGGCCTGGTGCCTTGAGGACCGTTCTGCATTGAGTGGTACCACAGAGCTGGGGAGAAGGGCTGGGAATGGGGCGAGTTAAGATGCCAGCAATATCTTGTCCTTAGCAAGACTTGCTTGTCTTTCTTGAGTCAGCACTCCTCAGATTGTTGAAAGCCTTTCTTTAGTTTCCAGGGTTCTAGAAGAATTGGTTCTGACCATTTTTACTTAGTGTCCTTGTTGCTTTGATGGGGAGAGCAGATTTTGTAGGTCCTTATTTGGCCATTCCAGAACTACTTTAGAATGGGTTTTGTAAAGTTTTCTTATCTTTGTGAACTGGTGCTATTATAAAATATTATAAAATATGGTTAAGTGTCCATGGTAGTACTAACTTGCTCTTAAGTTTCTCGAACTCCTGGTTTCAAGCAGTCCTCCTGCCTCAGCTTCCCAGAGTGATGGGATTACAGGTGTGAGCCACCATACCTGGCCTCTTGCTGTCAAGTTTCTGAATATTTTGTGTGCTTTATGTAATTGCTTCATTGTGGACAGGCTACAGACAGATTGCAGACCACAGTTGGATCAAGCATTGTCTCCAAGTACCAGCTGCTCCAGGAAGAGTCACATTTGACTTTTTTTTTTTTTGAGATGGAATCTTGCTCTGTTGCCAGGCTGGAGTACAGTGGTGCGATCTCAGCTCACTTCAACCTTTGCCTCCCAGGTTCAAGAGATTCTCCTGCCTCAGCTTCCTGAGTAGCTGAGACTACAGGCACACGCCACCACACTTTGCTACGTTTTGTATTTTTAGTAGAGATGGGGTTTCACCATGTTGGCCAGGATGGTCTTGATCTCTTAACCTTCTGACCTCATGATCGGCGTAAGTGCTAGAATTACAGCTATGAGCCACCGCGCCTGGCCACATTTGACCTTTATTTCTGAGTGATCCAACTGTGGGAAAGATGGCTTCCAAGGCCCTCTGGGGAAGTGCTTGCATAGACCCCAGCCCACCAAGACTCTTAGCATGGGTTATTGCCGATGATGGTGCTTGAGTTGTATAGGTCTCATGCCACCTTCCTGTCTGAGTAAAGGCCTTGCCTGTCCTTTGTTATGGGGTGGTGGAAATGTCTGTGAGCCACTGTAGGTTCTAGTGCCAGAGAGGGCCCAGCTGGGATTCAGGTTCTCATCCTCCATTCTAGGGCTCTTCCACTCTTGGGAAATGGAGAGGCTGTCTTGAAATTACTTTGCCAAGTAGCCTGAAGAGGTTTCCCCAGGTGAAGGACATGGGGGTAGGGCATGTAGTGGCTTCCGCTGTAGACTCCCCTGCCTGGGGCTTTTTCCACACCCCTCCTCCACTTCTCCCTTGCTGCAGTCTGTCTGGAGCTAGTGTCAGATCTCCCCAGGTAAGGAGCTCAGTTACAAGGGACAGCCCCCACTTCCTACGCATCTACAAGTGGGGGCCCCTGCCACCCAGCACGGACCTCTCCTTGGGCTTGGCAATTTACTAGGGTTCAGGAAACTCAGGAAAACATTTTACTTATGAAACTTATTTTTTTTCCTCTAATCACACATTTGATCTCTCTGGGGAGCCCACCCTGAGCCACCTCCTCAGCATAAGCTCTGTGGTGGCGTCGTTTTGAATCACAAAAGACAAACCTAGGCTCAGGAAATCCTCAGGGTTTTAGGAGGTCTGTTCTGAGAACCTGAGAAAAGACCCAGTGTTTTTATGATACCATGCCTCGGTTTAGGGTGCCTTTTCTATGTGCCCCTCCTGAGAAGCTTTTTGACCCTTACGATTTGTATATATGTAATCTGATGTCCCCATTTTAAAATCTGTCAGAGGGGAAAGTTGCTTTTCCCTCAGTTGTAGAGTGGGGGTTTAGACAGGGGCAGCTTCCTCCTGTTCCTGGGAATTTCCTTTTTTTTTTTTTTTTTTTTTTTTTTTT
>CM052648.1:6418627-6447509 GCA_028533165.1 Leontopithecus rosalia
GCATACTTCTCGGAGTTCCTGTATTGTATTCTTCATTTCCATTAATTCACTTATATTCCTCTCTAAGTTGTCTATTCTCATTAGGATTTCGTCAAACCTTTTTTCAAAGTTCTTAGTTTCTTTACGTTGGGCTACAACATGTTCTTTGAACTCACAGAAGTTTTTTATTATCCATACCCTGAAGTTTGATTCTGTTATTGGGATGCGCTTATTCTCCATCAAGCCTTGTTCCATTGTTGATGAGGAACTGTGATCATCTTTAGAGGGGGAGGTATTCTGATTTTGAGTATTCTCAGCCTTTTTACGCTGGTTTCTTCCCATCATTGTAAATTTATCCTCCTGTCGTCTTTGAAATTACCAACTTTCAGATTAGGTCTCTTGATTGGACGTCCAAGCTTCTCCTGTCTGGCTTCCTTCTTGTGTCCGTAATAGGCGACTCTGCCTACCCGGAGCTTCAAACCTCGGTCAGAAGGGGAGCCAGTCCTTTTCACTCTGCGCAGAGAGCTGCTGCGCCGAGGTGCCAGCACAACCGCTGCGCCGGCCTCAGGAGTCGCACTGGGGACCCGCCTGGCTCCTCCAAACCTCGGTCAGAAGGGGAGCCAGCCCCGCCTACTCTGTTCCGAGAGCTGCCGTGCCGAGGTACCGGCGAATGCGCCGGCTACCCGTGGCTCCTTCACTGGGAATCTTCTGCTCCTGAGCGACCAGAATTTGTCTGAAAGTGTGGCGTCCTCTAGTTCTGTGAGCTTTCACTGCGAGCTGCAATCCCAAGATGTTAGCGATCGGCCATCTTGGATCGTTCCCCAGGAATTTCCTATTTGCTGGTCCCCTCCCAGCGAGTAGCCTCTCAAGTTGTGTCCCTGCCCCTTGCCCCTCCCAGCTCCCTGTGCAGAGGTACCAACACCTGTCCTTGGACTGTCCCCTGGACAGCCTGGCCATGGGGTAGCATCCCCTCCTTGTGTGGACTCCAGAGGTGGAGCTGACATACGTCCAGGAGGAGCGGGTTGATGGCTGTGAGGTGCCGTGGCCACAGAGTCCACCAAGGGCTCTTGGTCCCTGTGCCATTGCCAGGAAGGATAGGCTCAGTGAAAAGTGTGTGTGCTACTTGACTAAAAAGGGGAAAAGGATGAACAGAACTGGCATCATTTCCTTTTCACAAAATTAGTGGTGATCTCTTACTGGTATTTTGTTGCTAGCTGTGGGTTGGTGGTTCATGGCTATTAAATTTAGGTATGAATGACCAAGTGTTTTCATTTTTTTTCAACTTAATTTAAAATTTATATAAAGTTAAATTCACTTTTTGGTACAGTTCTATGAGTTTTGACAAATGCAGTGTCACGTAGCCAACACTACAATCAAGATGCAGAACATTTCTGTACACTCCCACATTCTCCATTGTTGGCCAAACTCTCTCACCTGTATGCTCTGGTGGGCACTGAACTGCCCCTGTAGTTTAGCCAGCACCAGAATGTTCTCCCATTGGAGTCACATGGCAGGTAGCCTTTGAACATAGCCTCTGGCGTGGTGTGGTGTGACAGGTCTGTAGTGTGGTCATTTGTACTCCTGAGTGCTGGCCATCAGGTGGCTGTGCCCCTCAGGGCGTCTCTCCATTCTCCCTTGAGGGACACTGACAAGTTTCTGGGTTTTGGTGATGGGCAGTAAGGCTGCTCTAAGGCCTCCAGGTCTGTGTGTGATGGGCGGATTCATTTCCTTCAGGTAAACCCCTGGTATGGGGTTGCTGAGCCACGTGGCAGGTGCATGCTTACCTTGAATTGCCCTCACACCTTTCTCAGTCACTGGGTGACCATGGAAGTGTCTGTTTTGGGGCTCTTTTGTTTTGTTTGTTGTTGTTTTTTTTGGAGATGGGGTTTCACCATGTTGATCAGACTGGTCTCGAACTCCTGACCTCAGGTAATCCACCTGCCTGGGACTCCCGAAGTGCTGGGATTACAGGCATGAGCCACTGCGCCCAGCCTTAGGGCTCTCTTCTGTCCCTTAAGCTATGTGTCCTTTCACTGATGACACACCTTCCTGATGACTTGAAGTCTTGGAATCAGAGAGTGGGAATTCTCTGACTTTGTTATTCTTTCTCAAAAAATTGTTTAGGCTATTCTAGCTCCTTTGCTATTCCATGTAGACTTTAGAAACACTTTGTCAGTTTCTATAAAAAATTCTGGGCCAGGTGTGGTGTCTCATGCCTGTAATCCCAGCACTTTGGGAGGCTGAGGTGGGTGGATCACCTGCAGTCAGGAGTTCGAGACCAGCCTGACCAACATGGTGAAACCCCCGTCTCTACTGAAATACAAAAATTAGCTGGGTATGGTGATGGGCACCTGTAATCCCAGCTACTCTAGAGGTTGAGGCAGGAGAATTGCTTAAACCCAGGAGGTGGAGGTTGCAGTGAGCTGAGATCCTGCCATTGCACTCCAGCCTGGACAACAAGAGGGAAACTCCATCTTAAAAAAAAAAAGAAAGAAAAGAAAAGGCCGGGTGCGGTGGCTCATGCCTGTAATCCCAGCATTTTGGGAGGCCGAGGCAGGCAGATCACAAGGTCAGGAGTTCGAGACCAGCCTGGCCCACATGGTGAAACCCCGTGTCTACTAAAAATATAAAACTTAGCCAGGTAGGGTGGCGGGCACTTACAATTCCAGCTACTTGGGAGGCTGAGGCAGGAGAATTGCTTGAACCTGGGAGGCAGAGGTTGAAGTGAGCCAAGATAGCACCACCACACTCCAGCCTGGGCAGCAGAGTAAGATTCCGTATCAGGAAAAAAAAAAAATTCTGCCTGCATTTTGACTGGAATTGTATTTAATCTGTAGATCAATTTGGGGAGAATGGATATCCTAACAATACTGAGGTTTCCAAATCGTAAACAGTCCATCTGTCCATTTATTCAGGTCTTCTTTGCTAGTTTTCTTGGGTGGTCAGCAGTTTTCAGCACACAGGCCCTGTGCATAGCCTACTAGACTTATACTTAAATATTTTATGTGTGGGACTGTGGTGAATAGTACCTTAGTTTCGATTGATTGTTTATTGCTAGCATTAGAGCTAGAATTTGTTTTATTTGTATTCATTTATTGTAGTAGTTTTTCTGTGTATTTCTTATCCAGTTTTCTTTGTTAATATAGTTAATTATATTGATTTTTTTAAAATGCCATCCTGGGATAAGTCCTCCTTGGGCATGGTATATATTACTTTTCATGTGTTAATGGCTTTAATTTGCTGGTTCCCTACTGCGACTGTGTTCATGAGGGACATGAGTGTAGTTTTTGTCCCGTTGTGGGTTGGTGTTCATGTCATCGTGTGGTTAGTGAAGTGGGAAGAGGACCTGAGTTTTCAGAAGGGTAAGAGAGAGATATAGAATTGGTCCTGGAGTTTTCCTAGTGTGAAAGTTTTAAACTACTGTTATATGAACTACGACTACTCTGAACTACTGTTGAGTTTCTTGAATGGGTGTAGGGCTGTTGAGACTACTGAGATAGTTTGTGTCTTGCCAGGCATTGGTCCATTTCATCTACAAAGTGGAGCGTAGAGGTGTCGGGCGTCTGTGGTGCTATCCTTTGGCGTCTCCCAGGCACTGATTGCTCAGGTTTCTCCCATGCTGTTTGTCAGAAGCAACAGGGATTTGCCTGCAGGTCCTTTCTGCCATTCGTCTGCTCTTATGAGCTGGAGCCTCCACCTGTCCCTGGTGGATTAACCCTTAGTAGCACGTGTGGCTCAAGGGAGCTTGGTGCAGGGCATCCTGGTGTAAGTCTTTTGCCAGAAACTTCTGAGCGTGTTCTCTAGCTGTGTGTGTGCCAGCCACGGCCTCAGCTTCTCCAGGGCCAGTCCCGAAGTTGTGGGGTATGTGGATCCTTGCGGGCCGAGAGCACAGGACATTGCTAATTGATCAGCTGCTTGGCCAGACCTTGAGGTTCCAGGGCCTGATTTCTTGGTGAATGACCTTCCCTGGCAAAAGTCCCATGTTGATTTGTGCGTTTGAGAGGAGCAGCGTCTTCGAGGATTTGTCGCTTGCTAGCCTCAGGGCTAGTGTCTTGCTCTTTTTTTTTTTCTTTTTGAGATGGAGTCTCGCTCTGTTGCCCAGGCTGAAGTGCAGTGGTGCGATCTTGGCTCACTGTAGCCTCTGCCTTCCAGGTTCAAATGATTTCTCCTGCCCCAGCCTCCTGAGTAGCTGGGATTACAGGCATACACCACTATACCTGGCTAATTTTTGTGTTTTTAGTAGAAATGGGGTTTCACCATGTTGGCCAGGCTGGTCTCGAAATCTTGAGCTCAGGTGATCCACCTGCCTCAGCCTTCCAAAGTGCTGTGATTACAGGTGTAGCCACCGTGCCTGGCTAACACCTTCCTCTTCCATGCACTTGAAGCAAGTTGGGCTTTTTGCTGCTTGCTGGAGCAGTGAGGGCAGAGGAGCTGCCTGCTGCCCTGTCTGTAGGGCCAGCGTCCCTGCAGAGTGGACTTGGCACACTGTGGAGCCTGCACAGCAAGGTGTGTAAATCATTTAATTCTAGGTTTCCTCGAAGCCCATGGGCCATATAGGCTCCAGATCCTGGTAGACCCCTCCAGAATAGGGCTGGTGGGGGAAGTTCTGTGTGGGTGTGGCTGATGCCTAATCTCCGGTACCTCAGAGTGTGGTCTTTTTTGGAAAGAGGATGGTTGCAGATAGCATTAGTTAGGTTAACATGAGATCACACTGAAGCAGCATGGTGGGGCCCTTCATCCATATGTCTGGTGTTTCTCTAGAAGAGGGAAGAAGGGCAGGGCTAGTGGGCCATATGAAAATCGGAGCAATGCTGCCATAGCCAAGGGATGCCAGGGCCGCCAGGAGCTGACAGAGGGCTCCCTAGAGACTTCTGAAGGAATATGGCCCTCCTGAGGCCTCGATTTCAGACTTCAGGACGGCAAGAGAATAAACATCTTGTTCTAAGCCATTTAATTTGGGGTATGTTGCCACAGTAGCTCCAACAGGGAGGTTGTCCGTGCTCTGGAGTGGGCTGGACGGCATCTTTCACCCAGGAGGAGCTCTCAGCTTTAGCCAAAGGCCTTGTCGGGGAATGTGCGGTGGGCGCTACCTCTGCACCTCAGCCTGGTGCAGCTTCCCTACACCTCCCTGTGCGGAATCTCCCCATTCCCTCGAGTGTGGGAAACTTGGGAAACTTGTTTCCCTGTCTGCCTCTCTTGCCCTTCCCGTGTGTGTTCTCGGGTTGGCTGCAGAGCCAGGCTGATGACACTGTTGGAAACTAAAGTGGGCCAGGCCCCTGCTGGCCACCTGGGGCTGGGCTCTGTGTGGCTCTGTGGGGCTTCAGCTGTTGGGAAGCTGGGCCTTTTAAGGCCAGCTCTTGGGTCTGGCTGACTTTCCCTCTCCTGTAGTCTCAGTTGTGGCGATGGTAAAGGCTCTCTCCAAAGTTGTTTTATCTTTAGAGTTCTGAGAAGGGTGCCTTGTGGATCAGAATCAGATCCAGGTTAGGTGGGCCTGGCCAGCCAGCCATGTACCTGGAGCCCCCCTGGGATGCCAGACTCTGTCCCACAGTGCTGAGGGCAGAGGGGCACTGTGGGCTCTGGAGATGGGCAACTGGACAATGAGGTACAGAGCATGTCCCGTAACTGGTGGGTTTCTTGCAGAGTTGGGGGTATGATGTGCTAGGCGAACTCATAAGAACAGATACGAAGCACCTGGGGGAAGCCAGCTGCAGGCCCAGCCTCAAAAAGGCTGGTGGGGACTCATGAGCCTCTGCTTTGTGTTGTAGTATTTTAACCACATCAGCATCGAGGACTCGCGGGTCTACGAGCTGACCAGCAAGGCTGGGCTGTTGTCTCCATATCAGATCCTTCATGAGTGCCTTAAAAGGTAGGGTAGGGGGCTGCCTTCCCTCCTGAGTCAGGTGGGGGAGCTCCTCTTTGGCATCTCGTATCCTCGTGGCTGTTTGTCCCAAGGCGGAGGCATGGCCGGGTTTCCCTGGGTATACAGCAGCCCTGTGGCCCTGGCCACCAGTCAGTCCTGCAGGCCTGAATCGGGTGTGTGGAGAATTTCCTCCTCTGGGTAAGAAGCATTCTGGGGAGAGGCTTGCTTTTTTCCTCAGCCTTTAAGGGCTTCCCAGATCAGCCCTCCTCAGAGGCCACTGGCTACTCTGCTCAGGGGATACCACCTGTTTTCTGTTTTTTTCTTAAAGAAACCATGGAATGGGTGACACGTCTATCAAGTTTGAAGTGGTTCCTGGGAAAAACCAGAAGAGTGAATACGTCATGGCGTGTGGCAAGCACACAGTGCGAGGGTGGTGTAAGGACTCCTTCCCTGCTGCCTGGTGGCTGCCGGGGGTGATGCCAGGCGGGTTGCCCCTGGTGTGGCCTTGTGCCTCTCTGGCTTGCTCCCAGCTCTTGCTCTGGCATCGTCCCTAAGCCCAGCCGTGTGTGCTGGCCACCACACATTCAGCCTAAGGTGGACTGGTGGCTGTCCTGCCTGTACTTTTTCTGTCTTCTCCCTATCCCCTCCTGCCACCCCTCTCTCTGGCCAGCCCCTGTCCCTGTGGCAGGAGGAAAGACCCTTCTCCTCAAACAGCCAGCAGAATCCTGCTGCTTCCTGTGTCAGTAGGTGTGGGTCTTGGCGGGAGTGAAGCTCTTGGCTGTGTGTCTTTGGATGTGCTCTCAGCTCCTGGACTCTGAGAGGCCACTCTCAAGGTGGCAGCTCGGTGCTGTGAGACTCAGGTGCCTACAGCAGTGGCAGAGTGCTGTGTGTTCCTGTAGAATGTGCCCTGGCTGGCCATCGGGGTGTGGGTCAGGAGGGCTAGGGGCAGCAGGGTGTCCCATGAGCACTGGGTGTTCATGACCCCTTCTCTCCAAGCTTGCTCTTTCTCTGTGTAGGTAAGAACAAAAGAGTTGGAAAGCAGTTAGCCTCACAGAAGATCCTTCAGCTGCTGCACCCACATGTCAAGAACTGGGGGTCTTTACTGCGCATGTATGGCCGTGAGAGCAGCAAGATGGTCAAGCAGGTAACTGGCCCTCATCAGGTCGCAGGGCAGCCTGTACTGCCACCCTGGAGTGTGTTACTGGGGCTCTGCGCTCAGAGGGGCAGGGCTGGGCAGCTCTGCTCTTGCTTACAGCTGCCTTTCTCCTGGGCTACTTGTGTGGTTTTGTGGGCAGGGGGTGGGGTCATCCCAGCTACATCTCCCACCCCACCCTGCTGGGAATGGTCAGTGAAGTGTGGGTGATTGGGAACACAGCCTGGGCCCAGCTATGTGAGTTGTAGGGAGATGGCTGAAGTGCAAGGCAGTGCTGGGCAGGAGATGCTGAAGGTACGCCCGGCCTGGAGGTGTGCAAAGGCTCAGGAGCCAGGCCCAGTCCTTCCTACTTGAAGGAGAGCGAGTGTGTCAGGGCAGCTGTCCCTGGTACCAGTGCCGGTCCAGCTCTAAAAGACCATATGTGTGCCATCTGTCTTGTTTCTGCTCTTCTGGCCAAGATCTTGCAATGTAAGCCAGTGCTCGCTCGCTCGCTTCTTAGGGGTGGAGGGAAACATGGGGAGGTGAGTGTTCTCCTTCCTCATTTCCCCCAAATGACTATAGAAGCTCTTGCCATCTTGGTCAGTGGAATGGGAAATAGATGTGGAGGGGTGGGGGCTGCATGTGGGGTGACCCCAGGACTGTGTGGTGGGTGGGCCTGGTGTCCAAGGGTGAAGGTGTCTATGCAGGCCGCTAGGGCGTGTTAAGCAACTTGAGGAGAGACATTTTTGGGAAGCAAGTTGGAAATGTCGGTAGTGCTTGCTTCTGCCTTTGCTGTGCGTAGTCCTTGGCTCTGACGGAGGGAGAGAAGGCAAGCCTTACTTGGGCCCCAGGGTGGGAAACTTCTCTAAGCAGGAGTGGAAAAGTCCCAGCCTGGCACAGCCACAGCTGTGGGGAATGCTGGCATCCTGAGGAACTATAGCACCCTTGGGGCTGGCCTGAGATAGGAAGGGGCTGAGGCCAGCCTGATGCTGCTCTGCAGTAGGAATGTGCAGAGTGAGCTCAGGGCCGGGGGCTGCCGGGCTGGGCTGCAGCTGTTCTGCAGTATGCTGTTCCTCCTGGCTGCAGCTGTGCTCTGCTTTCCCACCTCGATGAGGGCTCTGAGTACTATGAGCACCTGACCTCCCTGCTATGCCCAGGGCAGGAGGCCACATAAGTGGCGTGCTGTGGGCAGAAAGTAAGCCCAGTGGCTATGGACTGCCCCTTGTCCTCTGCTACTGTCAGCAGGCCTGGCATCACTGAGGCGGGCACTTAGCCTGCAGTTGTGTGGCCATAGCTGCTGGCTGTTTCGTGTCTGCCAGGCCCTGGGAGCACCTGCCTTCAGGGTCCCAGGCATACAGCTGCTGGGCAGGGGGCAGGCCATGGAGCTACAACCTGCAGTCTGAGTGTGAGGTGCTGTGCTTCCCAGGAGACGTCAGACAAGAGTGTGATTGAGCTGCAGCAGTATGCTAAGAAGAACAAGCCCAACCTGCACATCCTTAGCAAGCTCCAGGAGGAGATGAAGAGGCTGGCCGAGGAGAGGGTGAGTGCCACGTTAGTGGAGGGCTTCCAGGCCATGGCCATTCCTGTGGCAGCTGTGGAGGGACAGTAGACCCCAGGACCTGTGCCTGGGCGGACACCTTGGAAATGCTTGGATCCTCCTTCCAAAATCAGATACAGGCTTGGTTTTGAGCTTCAACATGTATGAGTTTCACAAGTCACTTCAGTTTTGGTTCTGTTGTTAGAGAGCTGGCAGGCCAGCCTGGTGGACCATGAAGGTCACGGCCTTGGTGGGCCGCCTGGGTCCCATGTCTACACTGGGTTTTTGGAGGTAGGTCAGTGTGCCTGCCAAGGTTGAATCTGTAGGGCTTGGTCCCAATGAAGCCTCCTAAAGCCACCTTTGGGAACTACACTCAAAGAGCGGCCTGTCAGGCTGGTAGTGGTGTCTTCTGTCCTCAGGTATCATCTGTGTTGCCACAGCATGACCCGCCCACCTCGGCCTTTTTTGCAGGGAGCTTTCTTAAGTGTGGTAGTCCCCTAGCCTGAGTGATAGCCCTAGAAGGTGTCTGCTGCCGCCCAAGCCACCAGGTCCCTCGCTGCTCCCTGGGATGGGGCTTGGCCTCCTGGAGCCAGTGAGACTGCCTGGTCTGCCCCTAGTCGGGAGAGGGTCTGTGGGGCTGGAGGGCAGCAGGCACAGGACACAGTGCCCCTAGCTGGGCCTGAGGGAAGCAAAGGCTGGGCAAGGGAGAAACACCTAATGGGAAGGCCTGGCCTGTCACTGTAACTGCACCCAAAATTCTTCACTTCTTGGTACGTGTCCTGATTACCAGGGAGGCTGCACACACCATGCTCTGATGGCAATCCAGGGGGCCTCCAGGCTGCAGACTCAGCATGGCCTGCCCCAGGCCTTCCCTGTTCGTCTCAGCCTGGCATCACAAGCACTGGTGCCCTTGGGGCTGCGGGGCCTCCTGAGTCTTCTGGGCTCCCCCTCCACCTTGTGCCCTCCCAACCCTCTACCAAACCCACCTCAGCGGCACCCCTGGCCTTTGTTGTTCTTTCAGGAGGAGACTCGGAAGAAACCCAAGATGTCCATTGTGGCGTCCGCCCAGCCCGGCGGCGAGCCCCTGTGCACCGTGGATGTGTGAGGGAGGTGGCATGGGCCAGGGCACGGGGGCTGCCAGTGGCACTTCTGAGGAGACCAGTAGTCACACATCGTGCACCACAGTGTCAGGCCTCCGACCCAGGCTCCTCCCCTGTGGCCAACCTGTCTGTGGGCCCAGCCTGAGGGTGGAGGCTCTGGTGTACGGGGACAGCCACGGCCACACAGCACACACGTGGAGCAGCGGCTCTTCCTGGGAAGCTCCAGACCTAAATAGACGGACTCTGACTGCACCAGTGGCAGCTGGTGACTGGACAGCGGTGGCCCTGCTTCTCTGCACCTGCTGCAGGCTGTTTTTATGAAGGCTTTCATGAATTTTAGTATGTAATATGCACTGATGACACATGATGCTTGGATGGCAGATGAGGGGATGGCTGAGTCCTGTGGCTGGCCCGCAATGCCAGGTGGCCCTTGTACCCAGGGCGCCTGTGGGGTTGCTGCAGGGACCTGGTCAGGAGGCACATGTGGTGCCCTGCCCCCACCTGCCTTCTGTGTTTCCCTTTCTTTGTAAAGGTAGAACAGAAAGTATTTTAAACCTTTTGGGCTTAAAATAAGCAGAATTTTAGCATCAGAACTACTTTTCTGGGATTGCAGACAGACCATTAAGGTGGTCCCTCTCCAGTCTGGACACAATGCCAGCGAGGACGATGTCCTGCCACCTCCCCAGAGTTGCCCAGGCCTCCTGGGGCCCCTTTTTCTGATGAAGTCTTAATGCCCTAAACACCTCCCTGTACACTGAGGCTCTGCCTTGCTGGCCTCCGGCAACAGTTTTTTACGAAGATTTTTTGCAGTTGAGTCCATGTGTCCATCCATTGATTTTTAAAAAGCTTTTGTGATATTTTAGCATTTGGAAAGAGACTTTTACAGTGAGAGTAGAAAGTAGATTTGAAATCATGCATTTTAGCAAGTGGACTTGTTTGACAGGAAGCAAGGGCCTTCAGCGTAGCCCATTCTTGATCCAGAGCTGTCACCTGTAACAGTGGCTTCTCTGGATGTCAAAGGCAGCTGCTGTGTGCAGCCAGGTCCAGTGCCCAGCTTGCTTCTCTACTGGTGGCCCCTGTGGATGGGTGTGGGATGGAAATGTCTTCTTGCCTGAGTCTGAGGCTCCAGGGTGTGCTCAAAGGCAGGCCCTGGTGGTGGTGGCTGCCATTGGCCCTGTCTCTAGCAACTGTTCAGGGTACTGTGTGCTTGTGGTGTACCATCTAAAGCAAGAGTCCAGCATTTTGCTGCCTCTGTGCTCCAACAAGTCCCCCACAGGTGGTACTGATGGCACCTTTTTTGTCATAGAACAGTGTCGGCCCATGGGCCGCCCACAACATAACCCTCCCTCACCACCTGTGACCAAGGTTGGCTTCTGTGTTGACCTTTAAAAAAGAACCCTCAACTCAAGTTGCTGTAATTAGATACTTGCTTCTGTCTTGCCTCCTGTCTGCAGCTGTGACTAGTCATTTGACTGTGACTGTTGCCCTTAGCCAGCCAGATGCACCTGTGAACCAAAGCTTTGTGCACATGTGTTCCTCTAGAGGCCGGGGAACCTCACTGCGTCTTGCTGTTCCCAGGCAGCACCACAGCAAGTGCTGCCATACCCTCGGTCTCCCTGTTCCCCCCAACCTGTCTGCCAAGTGTGGGTGTGAATCATGTGCACACAGCTGTGCTTCAAGGCTGGGGCAGGGGAGCCTGTGCTGATGCCATCCAGGGCACTGGGCTGCGCCTGGAAGGTGAGCCTTGACTGTCTGAACATATAAAGCAAACTGTCCAGAAGGGAATGGCTAGTGTCTTCATTTCAAGGGTGAGAGGCTGGTACCCTGTAGACCTTTGACTGGCCAGATACCCTCCTGGCCCCACTGCAGGCTGGATCCCACTTGCAACAGCTGAGCAGCACCCCAGTATGGTCCTTTCTTTGGTTGATGTGCTTTCTGCCAGGCTAAGGCCATGGAGGGGCCAGCTCACTGCCCAGTGCTCTCCACCCCATCCACCCAGCTGGTGCACAGTTCCAAGTTTCAGCATCAAATCCAACACTGTTAAAAAGCTCTTGCCCTGACTCTCCCAACCATGCAGAAGGGCTTACAGAGTTGCCCAGGCCTAGTGAGGCCCTTTCTCTGGCACCCAGGCCCCATGGGGACAAAAAGGAGGCCCTGTGTTCAGAGCCCTGGCTCTCATCACAGAAACACTCTTCATTGAGCAGTTGTTTATTCTGGCCTTCACAGCCTTGATTAGCCTACAAAGGCCCTGTGGGTGGGGAACAGGCCACAGAAGCCTACCCTGCCTTCTTGGTCAGTGCCCCTCCCCCCCCAGCAGCAGGCCAGTCCCGGTAGGGCACAGGGTTCTGCACCCTTTGGCTGCCTACTTCTGAATATCCTTGCTAGCAGGCTGTGTCTTTCCCCACCTATGGGGTCTGCGGAGTCCCTTGGCTTCTGTTCCCTTGATGGGTCCTGGGCCTAAGATGAAGGGAAGGCCCTGGTTTCCTGTGGGGTGTCATCTGGGGACCTTGGTGTGGGTTGAGCAGGAGGGCTATGGGGCCCCAAGACCCCTGTGCCATTGGGGTGCTCTACCCTCTCGAACAGGATGAGCATCTCACAGTGCGGGGTCTGCGGGAACAGGTCCACTGCCACGGCCTTGACTGGCCGGAAGGGAATACCCTTCACCCGGTTAGATGGGGCTCTGCAGAGGCTGTGGAGGAAAAAGAGGGGCGCCAAGGTCAGCCAGTGGGCTAGTCAGGGGCTCTTGTGGGAGTTGGGGTCTTGGTGCCAGGCCTGCCCCCCTCCAGGCCCCTGCTGACACTCACTCCACAAAGTTGCCCATGGCTGCCCGGGGGTTGCATGAGACGTACAGCAGCCGCTTGAGGTTCTCGGCTCTGCGGATGGCCAGGATCACCCTGGAATCTGAGGAGGCAGATACCAGCTGGGTCCCCACGCCAGAGTGCACAACCCGGTGAGCCACCCTGTATGTCCTTGTTCCTGTGCCACCTTTTTAAGCAGGGGCCACTCACGCAAGCCGGCACGGGGTGGGTCCAGGATGGCCACGAGGTGCTGGGAAGCCAGTCTGCTCACCAGGGCAGGCACCAGGTCCTCGGCCCTCCCACAGTGGAACTCCACGTTACTCAGTTCTGAAGAGATGGCACCATGGCCTGTCAAAGGGCTGCACACCTTCCCCACAGGGCCAGCCCTGGGGAACCCCTAGCCAAGGAGCTTGCTCGCCTGCTCTACCTGTCAGGCAGCCCCTGAGCCCTAGCCACCGCTGAGGCGAGCAGTAGGGGTGGCATCTGCCCCTGTCCCTATCCACGGCTTTGCCGCTCACCATTGTCCTGGGCATTCACCCGGGCGTCCTCCACAGCCTCTGGGCACAGTTCAACCCCGATGACTCTCTTCACCTTCTGAAACAGAAAAGCGTGATGTCAGCCCATCCAGGACTACCTCAGGGAGGGGAGTGCATGCGGTGATGGGGTCAGCTGCGGTGCCTTCAAGCTAGGGTCAGTGGGGCTCTTGTGGGGTGGGGAGAAGGTGCCCTCGGTGAGGCGGGAGGGCTCACCCGGGCCAGGGCCAGGCCAATGGTGCCGGTGCCACAGCACACATCCAGCACTGTGCTGTCCGCATCCAGCTGGGCCCAGTCCTGGATGACTGTGTAGAGCACCTCGGCCGCAGGTGTGTTCACCTGGTGGAAGGCAGTGCCCAGGATGTCAGCGGCCACCCCCCTGTGGTACTGCTGGCACCCTGAGACCCACGTTCTTGGTTCTTCCATCCTGCTGCCCACCTTGATGCCCAGCCTCTTCCCTGTCCCCACTTTAGACCACTCTTGATAATGCCCTCACCCTACCCCCAGCTTTTTTTATTTTTTAATTAAGAGATATGGGATCTTGCTATGTTGCCGAGGCCGGAGTGCAGTGGTTATTCACAGGTGCAATCCCACTACTGATGCACAGGAGTTTTGACCTGCTCTGTTTCTGACCTGGGCCAGTTCACCCCTCCTTAGGCAACCTGGTAGCCCCTCACTCCCGGGAGGTCACCGTATTGATGCTGAACTTAGTGTGGACACCCGATCGGCATAGTGCACTACAGCCCAGAACTTCTGGGCTCAAGCGATCCTCCCACCTCAGTAGCTGGGACTACAGGCACGTGCCACCCTGCCCGGCAGCCCCCTGCTTTAAAGACAGGCCTGTGCTGAGAATGGCCTCCTTGCCCTGATGGGTTGAGGGCTCATGAGGGCCAGCAGGCTGCACCTTTCCTGCCCCAGCAAGGGGACTTTGCCTCCCACAATTCACAACAGGGCCCCTGGAGTTACCCAACTGCAGCTCCCACCCCCACACCTGGCCCTCCAGCAGGTCCTGCCGGGCCTGTCTCCAAAAACTGCTGCTCCAGGTCCCTACAGCCTTCCTGCAGCAGTGGGACGGTGAAAGAGTTCCCCAGCCCAGAGGCCACCATGGCCTCCCTCCTGTCAAGCCCAGAGCAGCGTCCTTTGGTAATGTACTGAGGGCCACGCCTCAACCTCCCCGTGACAAGAAGGGCCACTGCTGTGTGTACCTTTAGGTTATCAAGAATCAAATCAGTGAAGACCAACCTCTTTCCTACTTCACCCTCCCTGTGGCTCCCCTGCCGATTCTCTCTCCAGATTTTGCCACCTGAGCCCACCATTCCCATCATGTCCTGACGCTGCATCAGGCTTCCCTCCACATGTCCCCATGCACACCAGGTACTGAGGGCTACCTGGAAGAAGGCGTGTGGAGAGATCCGGAAGGTCAGCCCTAGCAGGTCCTCACGGATGCATCGGTCCCCAGCCACATGCTCCAGGGGCAGGCCCTCCTGGCTGGGAGTCTTTCTACGGGCAGAAGTGCAGGTCTTTCAGTGTCACAGCCCCTGCAGGGACCCATCCCACCCAACTCGGGCTCCTCACCGCTGTCCCTCCTCCACGAAGTAGAGGCAGGTCACTCCACTGGCCCTGCCTGGCCCTGACATGAAGTGCTGTGCTAGGGAGGCCTTCAGCTCTGCCAGCTCCTCAGGGTTCAGTTTCTGGAGTAAGGGGTGAAAAGGTCCCATCAAGCTGTGTCGAGGCCCACCCAGGCTAGGTACATACCCTCCCCGAACAGGGCCGCCGCCTGAGACCTGGGGGTGGAAGTAGGCAATGGCCATGGCCTGGCGGCGGCGGCTAGTACGCACAGTCAGCTGCTTCCAGTGGCCTGTGTACGTCTCTGGGTCATATGCTGAGTATGGAGTGGACCTGTGGGAATCACGAGCTGGCTAGTTACCCACGACCCCGGGGAAGCAGCCCTCTGCTCTCTCCTTGGGCCACACCTTCCTCCATCTGGCTGAAATGGCAGGCACCCCAGAATTCCCAGGGTGGCATCCCCACCCTCAGCTTCCAGACCACGCAGAACTTTTCAGGAGCCCTGTCACAGGTCCTCACCGGATGTACTCCTGGAAGGCCTTCACCACCTGCTTGGTTGCTTCGGGGATGTGCACGGTGTCAAACGGGGCTGCCACAGCACACGTCCCTCCCTTGTACTTGCCGAGCCGACAGCCCACGGTGTTATCCTCCCCATCCACCCCGACGCCAACCAGAAACTCACACTTATTACGATACTCGGTCTGCAGGGAGGCAGGGAGAGACAGCTGCACCTTACCCTGGCTGCCCAGTGCTTGTGCCAACCCTGATTTCCCCACAGGGGTTGGCAGTCAAAACACAAGAGCGACGACCGACAGGTGTGTTACCAGAAGAAAACACAAAGCAGGGAGAGCAACCGGAAAGGTGAGCAAAAGCAACGTTTCTCAAAACCCATCATAGGGGTTTGTGGCCGCTGAAGTTGAGCCTGACCTGCTGGGGTGATGGCCTGACCCCCTCCAGTGGGCAGCAGGCTTTGTTGTGCCTGTGCCTCTGCTCCACCAGCCAGGGCAGCAGGGCACGGTTGGTGCTCCCGATTTCCCTGTAAGAGGAGCAGATCTGTGGTTGGACTCCACCCACCGCCCCCCACCCATGCCCAGCCACTCCCCAAATGGCCAGGCTCCTGGCCTCTCCTTTGGGATGTCATTGTGCCCATGGTATCACGGGTGTCTCACTGGCTAGCTCCCAAAAGGGCTGCCAGATCTTGTGCTGGGCCTCCTGACTGGAGCACGGGCAGGCAGGCTGAGCAAGCACGGGGCTGGGCAGAGCCCCGGCCAGGAGGGGTGCCTCCAATCTCACTCACTTGGCGAGTTTCTGCAGCACCTGCTCACACTCCAGCCGCTTCCGCTCAAGCTGCTCAGCATAGGGCACTGTCCATAGAGGGGTCACTACGTCGGCCACTCGTGTTGCCAGCAACTCACTCTCACCCTCCTGTCGCCTCCTCCTGGCCATGGGGTCGGCCTTAGGCCGGGCCAGGCGCACACTGAGTGGGCGGCCTTTCCAGAGGGCACCATGCAGAATGCGCAGGGCCTTGTCCCTCTCTGCAGCGCTGCGAAATGTCACGAAGGCGCAGGGTGGTTGCCCAAAGAGTTTGGTTTTGTGGGGCTGCAGGCCAAACCGGGCCAGGAAGCGACGGACATCGCTGAAGCTGGCGTGGCGAGGTACATTCTGCAGCTCCAGTTTGAAGATCTCAGAGGTGAACAAGTCATCCCTGATGTAGCTGTAGAGCCCGGGCTGAGGCCCCGGCCCTGTAGGTGCCCCAGCCCCCTCTTCCTCTGCCTCCTCCAGGGCTGCAGGGGGCACCGAGGCTGCAGGGCCGTTCAGGGCACTGCTGCTCTCCTGGCCACAGCTCTCCATGGGCTCTGGGCCCTGTGTGGGGGCAGATGGGGTGCTAGGGTGAGGACCAGGCCCCCCCTATGGCACACCCAGACCTCTGTCGGTGCACTCCGCCCTCAGCCCTGCCTCTCCCCCGCATTCTACCCTCCTGATCCCGTTCCCGTATCCTTTCCTACCCTAACGCACCCGTCTCTACTCTACATCTTCTCGGGCAGATTTCCGGCCCCACCCTGCCTCCTGCCACCCCAACCCCGTCTCTGCCCAGCGTCTCCCCGCACTCTACCTCGTTGTCGAGGTTCTCATTCATTGCCCAGGTCGTTCTCCGCCTAGACCAGGGGCACCACGGGGGCCGCCTGGCCACCTCGTCCTGGGCCCGTCACACGAGAAGTGCTCAGAGGGGAGGTGCTCAGAGAACTCATGCAACGTCGCAAGGTTGCCGCCACCGCCAGCCTCTCCCTGGGCGGGGGCGGGAATCGAACCTGTGGTGCTCAGGTCCGGGTCTCAGGATTGGGGCTGCACCGCCCGCCCGCCAGGGGCCCGCGCTGGCCGCTCGCTTCGCCCGCTACTCTTAGTCCGCCAGAGCGTGCCGCGGAGGCCACGAGTCTCTATGATCCTGGCTTCCGGTAACATCATCGCCACGCGCCGGCTCCAACCCCCAACCACTTTAGCCAGCTCTAGAGGCGCGCGTGGCCGGGACGGAAGTGCGCGCGGGGGTCGCCGGGAGTGCGCTCTCCTCTAACTGAAGGGCGGGCCGAGCATGCGCCGCGGGCGTTTTGGCGGGAAGCGCGGGGCGGGTCGGACAATGAGAATGTCCGCCGCATGAGCCAATAAAGCTGTACTGGTTTTGAATCGCGGCGCGTTTCCCGCCGCCGAGGTCAGGGGTCGAGGTTCGGGTCGCGGGGCGGAGGGAAGAGCGGGCAGGCGGGAGGCGCCGGCGCCAGACGCGGAGGGAAAGAGCTACGAGTAGCCGCCGAGAGGCCGCGGAGCCAGCGACGACCGACCTAGCTGAGCCGCCGCCGCCGCGCCCCCATGGCGGCCGCTAAGGTGCGGCCGGGCCCAAGCGGGGACAGGGTGGGCGGGCGGGGCCGATGGCACTGGGGCGGCTATCAGCGGCCACGTGGGCGGCCCGCTCCGCAGCCACCAACCCCCGCTGGCCTGCAGGCTAGGCCGTCTGTGGGGCCTCGGTGGCGCGGGGTCGGGGTGCGCGGGGCCTGGGGGCTCGAGGCCTGCAGAATTGGGGCCCCGGGGGGTGCAGGCTCTGGGCCTGGGGGGCTTCAGGGCTCCCGCATAACCTTGGGGTGGGCTGGGGAGCGGCCGCCGCCACGCGGGGCGACCCCAGCCTCCGGAAACTGGAGCGGGCGGCAGGCTTCCTCCGGCTCGGCCCACTTGGGGCTTCCCACTAGTACTGTGCATTTATTACTTTCGTCGCCCACGCAGCACTTCATTCATTCGGTTCTCACGTCTGGAAGCGCCACGGGCTTCTGGCAGAAGGTCGCGTTCCAGCGTGGGGCACAGGTCCTGGACGCGCCGACCCAGGGGGCGGCTTTGTCGGCTGCGGTGCCTGGTTGAGGGAGTCCGGGCCGCTGCGGAGCCTCGGTACCGTGGGGACCAGCGAAGGGCAGCGAAAAGCCCATGTTTCCTTTCCCAGTTTGTGTTAAGTGGTGAAGTCTTGGGTCTCTCACTGGGTGACTACGGCTCGTGTTCTGGAAGACTCCAACCTAAAATATGATTACTGGTGCTTTCTCATTCTCTAAATTGGGTCAGGATTTCATGACTTGTGCCAGTTATAGTTTATCTACTTAATAATTTCCTAAACGGTGAAAAAATTGCCGGCAGAGCTGTGAATCCACTGTAAACCCCGGAAGTCCTGTAGCAACTTTTTCATTCTAGAAGCAAGAGCACAGCTATTTCCAAATTAGTAAAAACTGAAGGGGTTACATTTTGCTTTCAGGGAACATTTCAAAATCCATTTCCACTTACCTTTGTGTCCTTTGGTCTTCACACGGCAGGTATCTGCATTTTATGGATGAGGAGGAAACTGATGCTCAAAGAGATGCAGTTTCTCCCAGGCCACTCTGCAAGTGTTGGCGGCCTTGTAGGGTCCCCCATCCGTCTGCAGATGATGGATATCTGTGAATCGGGGGGAGGGGCCCAAGCTCCGGTGTCTTGCTGTAGGCTTGTGGGCTGAGTCTGTAGCTGGGTGTAAATGCAAACCTTTCCTAGTGTGGAAGAGTGGGCTTGGTTTCTTGCTTTGCGGTGGGGCCCTTCCCTGGTGGGGCTGACCACTGCAGGCACTGGTTGGGCTCTGGCTGCGAGCCAGACCCATAGGCCAACAGTGTAACCTTGTAGCTGTCTCCACAGGACACTCATGAGGACCACGATACTTCCACTGAGAATGCAGACGAGTCCAACCATGATCCTCAGTTTGAGCCAATAGTTTCTCTTCCTGAGCAAGAAATTAAAACGCTGGAAGAAGATGAAGAGGAACTTTTTAAAATGTAAGTACGCCGATATCCTAGAAATAGGAATCTTTAGTGTAAGGTTGAACTTACAACTTTTATATCCAGGTCTTGGACTGACTTTTAATCGGACTGAGGCTGTTTAAAGGAAGGGCCTAAAGTTGTTTGGTAACTAATCCATGTGGAAATTTAACCCATTCCTTTCATGACTGCCGGGTGCCCTTGCTGCCCTGCAGCCAGTCCCATGGAAGGCATCCATCGTTACCGCTCTGTCCACTGGCGGGGCAGCCCTGCTGTCCTTCCTTGCCACTGGCTTCTGAGGATCCGAGGATTCCCCTGGTTGAGCAGGGGTTTTTAACTTTTTGCAGCATAGACTTTTTTGATGTGAAACTTATAAATCCCCCACCTGGTGTTTTTAATACACAAGATAATGCTTGCAATCACACATGAAAATAGGTGATGGTTTAGTTTTTAAAGCCACTTTAAAAAAGCTGTAAGTGTGCTTCTTAATACCCTCACTGAAGAGCTGGCTGCAGTGGTGGGTACCAGCCTTGTGTCTTGTGACAACGTCACAGCACTACGGAGACTGTGGCCTGTCACCTACACTCAGGATTGCAATAAACACACTGTGGGTTTTTTGGTTTTTTTTTTTGAGACGGAGTCTTGTTCTGTCACCAGGCTGGAATGCAGTGGTGCAATCTCGGCTCACTGCAACCTCCGCCTCCTGGGTTCAAGCGATTCTTCCGCCTCAGCCTCCTGAGTAGCTGGGACCACAGGCACGTGCCACCACGCTTGGCTGATTTTTTTTTGTATTTTTAGTAGAGACAGGGTTTCACTGTGTTGGCCAGGATGGTATCGATCTCTTGATCTTGTGATCCGCCCGTCTTGGCTTCCCAGAGTGCTGGGATTACAGGTGTGAGCCACCGTGCCCAGTCAAACACCGTATTTAGTTACACACCTTAGTGGAAATGAGGTTGCAGTTTTTCCCTGTTCAAGTTGATGGAGCCTCCCCCACCCTTGAAGTTGCTTCAAGAGTCCAGGTTAAGATTGGGTTGCTCTGGGGTGGGAGAGGGAAGCAGAGAGAGTCATTCCTACTGTGAGTCTCCTCCAAGGAAGGGGGCTGGGAAGGGATAACTGGGAGGGATACCTGTGTCACCCTTTGGTCACAGAGGGTGATGGACATCTTCCTGAAGCCACTGGGTGGTTGGGTCTCCACTCTGCTGATGCGTTGCTGTAGCCCGTTTGGGAGTAGCTCCTTCCTGGGGTGAAGTGCTTGCCCCTATCCTCTCACTGCCCACGTTGGTTGGGAGGTGTTCCTGGTGTCCTGGGCCTGGGCCCTCTCTGAGGGAGGTGAGGCCAACAGGGTGGGCCCAGGCATCTGTAGTAAAGCTCCAGGGGTGTCCTGTTGGGGAGCCTTGTGGCACAGTCTCCCTTGCCAGAATCGTGCGGGCAGAGAGCAGGAAACTGGGCGCAGAGGGAGGGCGCAGCCTGAGCCCTGAGAGTGGGCTGCTGGGTTCTGGGTATCCCGGTCCCCAGTGGGAGGGCTGCTCCCGGGCAGGAGGGCTGGGTGTTGGCCAGGGCCTGTTGACTAAGCAGAGGCCTGGGCCTCTTCTCTGGGTTGGGGGCTCAGGAAGAACAGGGGGCATCTCATAGTTGAGGGACGCTGGGCGTAGGGTGGAGGTCCTTGTCCCGCACCTGATCCATGCCGTTCCCCTGAATCTCTGGGCTGGGGTGCTCTTGCACAGTAACTGGGATGCCCAGCCCACCTAGGGGGCTTCTTTTCCTACATTGGGCCATTCCCCCCCGCCCCGCCCCGTGTTTTCTTCCTTTTTTTCAGGCTGAGCGCAGTGGTGCAATCATGGCTTACTGCAACCTTGATCTCCTGGGCTCAAGAGATCCTGCCTCTGCCTCCTAAGTGGCTGAGACTACGGGTGTTAGCCATCATGTCCAGCTAATTTTTTATCTTTCTGTGGAGATGGTGTCTCGCCGTGTTGTACAGGCTGGTCTCTGTTGGGGGAAATACAGCAACCGTAGGCGCAGTGCTGTGGTCTCAGCTCACTGCAGCCTCTGTCTCCCGGGTCCAAGTGATTGTCCTGCCTCAGCCTCCTGAGTAGCTGGGATTACAGGCACCCGCCACCACACCTGACTGATTTTTGTGTTTTCAGTAGAGATGGGGTTTCACTGTTTGCCAGGCTGATTTTGAACTCCTAACCTCAGATGGCCTGCCTGCCTCAGCTTCGCAAAGTGCTGGGATTACAGGTGTGAGCCACTGTGTCCAGTCGTCTAATTCTCTGCGCTGTAGAATTGGAATTCAAGATGACCTGCAGTTTGCTGGGCTACTGTGCTTTCTGGTGGTGTCGTGACAGGCAGTTCTTGGAGCCTGAAGAAGGGCAGGTGTTGGTGGAGGCGTCAGGCTCTGGGCTAGGGTTGTCCCGTGTCCTCTCATGCAGGTGCTGCATATGGGCTGCAGGTCTGTGTTCCTAACCCCACGGCTTTTCTTGCAGGCGGGCGAAACTCTTCCGATTTGCCTCAGAGAATGACCTCCCAGAATGGAAGGAGCGAGGCACCGGCGATGTCAAGCTCCTGAAGCACAAGGAGAAGGGGACCATCCGCCTCCTCATGCGGCGGGACAAGACCCTGAAGATCTGTGCCAACCACTATAGTAGGTGGCCCAGCAGTCCCCAGCAGCTCGGCCTGGGACCTTCGGGAAGATTCTTTCAGGACTGACGGGGAACTGGGGAGCGTGTTATTACATGGAGTGCAAGTTTGTGGTGTGTTTGTTGAATTTAAAACCAGAAATACGTTTTTCAGACGTGCCTCTGAACTCAGAGCAGGCCCGCAGCGAAGCTTAGAGCACACGGGGGTGTGGAGGCAGCCAGACGGGAGGACGCGGCGCCCAGACTGGGCTCGGGACCAGGAGTGAGTGCTGCAGGGCAGGGCGAGGGGGCGCGCTGTGTGTGTGTGTGTGTGTGTGTGTGTGTGTGTGTGTGGTGTCTGGGGGGTGTGATACCTCGGGGGATGTGTCTAGGTGTGTGTGTGGGGTGTCGGGTATGTGTTGGGGTATGTATGATGCCTGGGGGGTGTGGTGTCTGGAGGGGTGGTGTTTTGGGGGTATGTGTAGTGTCTGAAGGTGTGTGGTGTCAGGGAGTGTGCATGTGGTGTTTGGAAGTGTGATTGTGTATGTGGTGTCAGGATGTGTGTGTGTGGTGTTTGGAAATGTGGTTGTGTGTGTGGTGTTGGGGTCTGTGTGTGGTGTCTGGGGATGTGTGCGTGTGTGGTGTTTGGAAATGTGTGTGTGGTGTTGGGGGGGATGTGTGGTATTGGGGTGTGTGGTTGGGTGCGTGTAGTCTTTGAGGGGTGTGGTGTCTGGGAGGGGTGTGTGTGTGAGATTAGGGGTGTCGGGCAGTGTGAAGGTGGGTGTGTGAGGTGCCCAGGCGCCAGCCTCTTTAGCTCTGGTGTGTTCCATCCTCACCAGGATCTTCCCTGGGGAGGGAACGGGGTTGGGGAGAAGGTGGCCAGGCCCTCAGCACCTGTGAAGCTGCATAAGTAGAGGACCTTGGGCAGATTCAGCCGAGAGCTCTAGGCACCCTGTGAGGGGCCCAGCCTGGCCTGGAAAGAAGTGGCAATAGGTTGTCCCCGAGTGTGTCTGGCTGCCAGCTGTCCTTAGATTGTGCTGCCCAGCTTGGTGGCACTTGTCTTGGGGTGTCCTTTGGTAAGCTTCCTAGTGTCGTTTGTTGAGTGTCGTGTGTCCGATGGGGCAGGGCCCTCATTCCAGGTACAGGATGACTGCTGGCAGGAGCCTGAGTGGCTCGGCCCTTGCGGGCAGTGCAGCAGGGTGGGCAGGGGTCTGCCTGTGCTGTGGGCACCTTGGTGCATGGCCCGGCCTGCCAGACTTCCTTGGGAACTGGCTCCTGGGTTCCCCACCCTCCCTGCCCAGCATGTCTAGTCCTGGGGAAGCTTGCGCTCTGGCTGGTCCTCTTCCTCCTCGAGCCCAGCTTGAATCATTTCCTTGGGGGTCTTCCCTGATGCCCTGTGCTGCTACCAGAGCCTGGTCAGGTTGTGGGTTATTGTGTGTGCATGGTAAGTTGGTCCTGGGCCCCTGGGCATCTAGGCAGAGCCGTCTGCATAGCCGGTAGTGTCTTGTGCCCATCATGGGCCCTTGGTAGACAGGAAAAGTGGCAGTGGGTAGAGGCTGGCCTCTGGGTGGGGTGTCAGGGAAGCTGTGGGCTGGCTTGGGGGCTGGGTGTGAAGGGGGCATTCAGGAGGCCTGGCATCTGCTGTGGCAGGCTGTAGTAGGTGAGATCCCCCAGCTCCCAGTTCAGATGGTGACATATAGGGGTAGCCTGGGGGTGCTTGTGGCCTGGGGTTGGTGTGGCCACCACCTAGGATGCTCTGGGTTCTCAGGGAACTGTTCTGAAGAGTGGTTGCCTACAGGGTCATCTTCCCTTGGGGCTGCCTGTGCCTGAGGAGTTGCGGGGAGGCAGCTGCTGCAGGCCGTGGCTCTTGTCTCCTGTGTCCTTCAGGCATCAATCATGGGGATGGAGGACATCCATGGGGATAGATGGAGGGGATCAATGTGCACTGCTGTGGGCTGCAGCCCCCAGTGGGTTCCTTTCTGGCAACTGCCCCACTTTCCAGCCCTTGGTTGCCCCCCACTTTCAGATGGGCTGGCTCCATGTGCTGGGATCTCCCAGGAAAGGCTGGGCCCCCTGGGCCTTGCGCCCTGACGTCTGAACCTGGGCTTCTGACTGTGTATTCAGGGTTAGGACCAAGGGGATCAGTGTTGGGCTTGAGTGCAGCCCTGGAAGTAGAGCTGGGGCCCGCTTTTCCGGCTCTGCTTCTCTGCATTTCTGGAGGTGGGGGGTCTGTGTGCCAAGTGGTCTCGCACACAGCTCGAGTTCCTTGTGGAGACGGCCTTAGAGTCAGGGGCCGCCTGTTCCCGATTAGGATGGTCCTGGTTTTAAGTGATTATGGGGCATTTTTAAAGGTTTGAATAAAACTCAGGCCCTCTGGCACTTTGGTTAAGCCTGGTTCTCTGACCCCAGATGGACTGTACTGGTTGTTTTCTGAAGCAGACCCTTCAGGTTAATGAGCAGGGTGCTCTGTGGCCAAGGGCTGGGTGTGCTGGCCTTTCAGTCATCCCGCCATCCTCACCATCTTCTCTCTCCTCAGTCACGCCGATGATGGAGCTGAAGCCCAATGCGGGTAGCGACCGTGCCTGGGTCTGGAACACCCATGCCGACTTCGCCGACGAGTGCCCCAAGCCGGAGTTGCTGGCCATCCGCTTCCTGAATGCTGAGAGTGAGCCAGGGGACCCTGGGGGACCTGCCTGACTTGGGGATCACCTGCATGGCAGTGTGGCGGGTTATGTGCAACAAATGCTGTTGCCTTTTGGGGAGGGGGGTGGTAACTGGGACGTGTGTAGTGTGGGCTGCCCTGCTCTGCTGTTTAGGGGCCGTGCCCAGACTGAAACCACAAGCAGTGCCTTCCCCTTAAACTCAAAGCTGTGAAGTAGCTGCTGAACAGCGGCGCCTGCTCAGTCACCTCGTGCCTGATGCTTTGGTTTCCTCTTTAAGTTCCAGTTCCTACCAGGTGTTGTGGAGCCTGAGACCCGACCCAGGGCTTCCTACCAGTGCTAATCCTTGTGCTCACTGGGGCCAGGCTTCCCTCACGGTTGCCTGGGTGCCAGCAGGGGCTGGGATGTGTGGTTAGGTGTGTGTAGTGTTTGAGGGGTGGGTGTGGTGTCTGGTTGAGGGTGTTTGTGAGATTGGGGGTGTCGAGCAGTGTGAAGGTGGATGTTCGGATCGTCCAAGCTGTGTCTGCTGGCTCCTGGAGGAATCGGTGGGTGCTGTGGCCTGGCACCTGGTAGCAGGCCGTCTGGTGCTGAGTGACCTTGCCCTTGCTCCAGGAGTAGCTGCCCCACAGCCCTACCAATATGGTGGGGAGCCGAGCCTGTGTCAGAGAGGCCCAGGCGCCACCACTCTGCCTAAATGGTTACAGTCAGAGGAAGGAGACAAGGCCAGGGCCAGTGTCAGATGCTCCAGCCCTTTAGGATGGAAATTACCATGAAGTGGGTCTTCTGTGAATCCTGGCTCTTCCGATCCGCCAGGGCATATCCCTTCCACTGCTCACAGCTCTTAGAGTCTTCACTCTCCCTTCCACACAGATGCACAGAAATTCAAAACGAAGTTTGAAGAATGCAGGAAAGAGATCGAAGAGAGAGAAAAGAAAGGTGCTGTGGTGCCGTGGGTGGGGGCTTCCTTGCAGACCCACTCTGCACCTGACTGCACTTCCAGGCGGGTGCTTTTTCCGTCTGCCACATAAACATTCCAGGGTGCTGTGGTGGCCACCTGACCCATCCAGGGAGATGCAGCTGCCTGGACACAGGTGCTTCCTGGGAAGCCCTGAGCATGTCAGTGTCTTGGACTCATGTCCTCTTGGGCGGGCACTGGAGTCCGGGCACTGCCTGGAGCTCAGCAGAAGGCACTTTATGATGGTCCTCGGTTTGTCTCTCAGAGGGCTTGGTCCTCTGCTGTAAGGCTGGACTGCAGCTGTGCTGGCAGGTGGCCAGATGTCCCTGAGCAGCCTGATCATGATCTAGGCAGTGCTCGAATGCATCCATTTGGCCTCTTTTGGTCACTGGGTTTCAAGAAGACAGACTCCGGGAGGTGGCTTGGCCGAGCAGTAGTCTGTCCTGAGAGCGGGCGAGCTGCTGTGGGTGGGCGGCGGCGCTCAGGATTGGCCTGGTGAGGGCCATGTGCTTGAACACGCTGTGCTTCTGTTTCTCACTGTGCTACTTGTGTTTTAGCAGGATCAGGCAAAAATGATCATGCTGAAGAAGTGGCGGAAAAGCTAGAAACTCTCTCAGTGAAGGAGGAGACCAAGGAGGACGCGGAGGAGAAGCAATAAATCGTCTTATTTTATTTCCTTTTCCTCTTTCCTTTGCTTTTTTTAAAAAGAATTTTACCCTGCCCCTCTTTTTCAGTTTGTTTTTATTCTGTTTCATTTTTACAAGGGACGTTATATAAAGAACTGAATTCAACATTCAGGTTGGTTTTTTTCTAAGTTTTTGCCCTGTTGAAGGTGACTTCAGAAAATCCATTCCCCAGTCATGAAAATGTACTGTGCTAACTTTCTTTTCCATAGTGGAAACACTTATTTATAGTCACCAAAAATAGTGAATAAAAAACACGTTTGGAACCTGGACCAGACAGCAGGACTGCGCGTGTATGGGCCTCTGTGCTGTGGGTGCTGCTCTCCTGAGCCCCTGGGGTGTGTGTCCAGGCCTGTGTGTGGTGACGGTGGGTGCTGTGCCTCACTGTAGCCTGGAGTTCCTGCTCTGGTGTCGGATCGTGTATGTCTTGCTGTGGGCCTCGAAACTGAGGTGTCTGAGCTGGTGCTGGGGGGGAATGTGGCCAGGGGTGTCTGGTGCCGGATGTGGCACTGATGCAAGGCTGTGGGCTGGGCAGGGTGGGCTGTGGGCTGGGCAGGGTGGGCTCTGCCATGTCCAGGTGTGGCCTGGCTGCTGCTAGGGCTGAGGCAGGCTCCACTGCCCCTAGTGGCCTGAACAGCCACTGCTGTTTTCTATGGTGGGCAAGGGTGGGCTTTCTGTGTTTTGGAGAGAGAGGAAGACAGCATTCCCACAGACAGAGTACCTTGGCTTTGGAGCAGGGAAGCAGTAGCCAACTGAGTGGGTCTTTAGCATCGGCCAAGGCTGACTTTGGTTGGCCTCTGTGGCAGAGTGACCCTTGCGGAGAGAAAGGCCAGTCTGGTACTGGGTGGGGCTCAGCCCTCTAGCCCTTCTGTTGGAAAGCCTTTTGTACCCTGGCCTTGGAGAAAACGTCTGGGCTCTTGACCTCCCGGACTTGAAGTGTTGGTTGCAGTTGTGGGCATCTGCAGTAACTTGGCAGTGTTGGTTGCAGTTGTGGGCATCTGCAGTAACTTCAAATGTTTTCAAAGATGCTGTTGGGGTTTGTCATGTGTCATGGATTGTCTCCGCAGACGTCTTCAGTGTGTGGTCCCAACTGCCGTAAGGTGCCCTGTCACCGTTTGTCATGAACACCTGCCCGGGGTGCTTCATTGTGAGGTTGGCTGCCTGCTGCCATCACCTGTTCTTTCCCGCTCTCCACCTGGGCCTGGGCCCTATTCTCTCTGATCTCTGTGTGCTGTGTCCTGTCTGGTGACTGCCTGTCTGGTTTAAACACCAGTCCTTGGTCCCTCTGGGGCAGGGGTCCCCAACCCCTGGCCTACCAATGGATACAAGTCCTTCCTGTTAAGAACTGGGCCACACAGCAGGAGGTTAGTGGTGGGTGAGTGAGCTTTACTGCCTGAGCACCCCTCAGATGAGCAGGGGATTAGATACAGGAGTGGGAACCCGATTGTGAAATTTGCATGTGAGGAATCCAGGTCACGTGTTCTTTATGAGAATCTAATGCCTGATGATCTGAGGCGGAAGTTCATCCTGAAACCACTCTCCCACCCCTGGTTCATGGAAAAATTGTTTTCCACCAAACTGGTCCCTGGTGCCAAAATGGTGGGGGGGGGTACTGCTTTTGGATACACTTCCAGAGACAACTGCACTCAGGCTGGTTTATTTTTACATAAATGGGAGCCAGTTTATGGTTCCAATTTATAGAGAGGGTCTGTGGTCTCTCTCTCCTGAATTAAGAGAAAAATCTGGCACCTGGGGGTGGCAACATAACTCTGAGCAGCTCAGGAGAGAAGGCTGTGCCAACCCCTTGTGCTTTCCAGTGCCCTGTATGTTCAGATAAACTAGTAATGAACTATGGAAATGATCCCTGAAAGTATGGTCTTTGCTTTTGGTTTAAAAAGCCCACTGTGGATGTCTCCCTGGCATCTTGACTGTGCTGTGAGCCATGGCCCTCATCGTGCTCATGGACTGCTTGCCTCCTGCAGGTTGGCTGGGGGACCCAAGAAGAGGTGAAGCCTGTTCTGTGCTGAGCAAGCTTCTTGTATTGGGAGGGTGGCGCCGTCCACTGCAGGTGGCACCTTGCTGTGCTGCACTCCTGATGACCCCTGGGGCCACAGGCTGGCAGGTCCATGTCAGTTGGAGGTTTTGGTGTCTGAAAGGGAACTTCCGGGAGGGAAGCCCTTGGCTAGGACAGACACTCCCAGCACAGAAAGGATGGTGGTTAGTATTCTTTGATTTGGGGTTCCATTAAAATCCCAGGCTGACTTCTTTCATCTGGGGATGGGAGAAATGTCTCCAGGGGAGAGTCCCCGACAGTGGGAAGGCCCCTTGGAAAGGCTGGGAGACAGTGCCACCCAGTGCTGGGGCTGTGTTGCAGGGCACGGTTGAGGAAGCAGTGTGTGGACACTGCAGGATGTGATGTGCTGCGGGAAGGGAGCTGTGCTGGACGACAGAATGCATCCCATACTGGCCCCACGGGACCATAGGGTGTGGTCCTCCTACACGAGGATGTCCATGCAGGTACCAGCCCAGTGTGCTTCCAGTGGGCCCTCTTTGGCAGACGGTGGTGAGCGGAATGGGGTCCTGTGGGTGCTGGGGATTGATTATGTGAGCAATGCAGTGCGCCTCAGCCTTCTGTCCCGGGTCTGTCCACCGGGCTGCAGGCTGGGGAGCCTCCTGCTTTCTGCTTCATTTTCCTTTTCCCTGGGGTCTTAGCTCTTCTTGGGGAGGAAGCTAGGCCATGGGTTCGGCAGCCATGTGGGTCAGGGAGGCCAGTGCCAACCTCCCTTGGATCTGCACCACTCGGGACATCTCTGCGTTAAGGAAAAGGGATCCTAAGTCTAGATGCAATGGTTGACACCTGTAATTCCAGCACTTTGGGAGGCAAAAGCAGGAGGATCACTTCAGGTCAGGAGTTCAAGACCAGCTTGGGTAATATAATGTGACCCCATCTCTACAAAAAAAGAAAAAAAAAGCCAGGCATGGTGGTCCACATCTGTGGTCCAGCTACTTGGGAAGCTGAGGTGGGAAGGAAGTTGAGGTGGGAGGATTGCTTGAGCCCTGGAGGTTGAGGCTTCAGTGAGCCATGATTGCTCCACTGTACTCCAGTCTGGGCAGCAGCAGAGCGAGCCCCTGTGTTAAAAATTCAAGAGAAGCT
>CM052648.1:6447609-6479462 GCA_028533165.1 Leontopithecus rosalia
CCCGTCTCTACTAAAGATACAAAAAATTAGCTGGGCATGGTGGTGCGTGCCTGTAATCCCAGCTACTCAGGAGGCTGAGGCAGGAGAATTGCCTGAACCCAGGAGGCGGAGGTTGCGGTGAGCCGAGATCGCGCCATTGCACTCCAGCCTGGGTAACAAGAGCGAAACTCTGTCTCAAAAAAAAAAAAAAAAAAAAAAATTCAAGAGAAAAGGGATCTCAATAAGTAGGCCTGATTCCGCTTCCCACGGTCAGCATTCGGCAGTTGTCTCCAGGATTTAGCTGGTGGAGGAAGGTGATAGTCCTGGCACCCTGCTCAGAGCATGGGCATGGAGTCAGACAGACCCTGAGGGGCTCTGGTGTGTGTCATTAGAGGAGGCACTTCCTGGAGGAGGGCAGGAGCAAGGGAGAGGCTGGGGATGGGCACCAGGTGGCAGCTGTGCTGCCAACTGAGAGGCTTGCTGGTGGCCACTGCAGAGCCCAGGTAAGGAGGCATCTGCTGCTGTGGGGTCTTATCCAGGCTCACTGTTGTGTGCAGAGACCCCTCCACTGCCTCAGAGCTACCATCAGTCCTTGGGAGCACCTCCTGCTGGGCCTCCTGGAGCAGGGCTTACCACCAGGGCTGCCTGGGGGGAAGCCCATCACCATTTCTGTTGTGCACTAGTTAGTTGCATTAAGGGCTGGGTCGCTGGGTCCCAGCCCCAGTTCCTTTCTCCAGCAACCCACAGCCCTGGCCTGGCCACTCTGAGAAGCTGGGGCCGGGTGCTTCCCCAGGTGAGCAGGGGTCTCCAGGCCAAGGAGCCTCATGCTTGTGCAGCAGGGTAGGGCTGCACGGGCTTCTGGTGGTAGAGGAGCAGACACTCAGGGCTGGGGGCGATGGGTGAGGCACCCCTACAGATCTCCACCTGGGGAGGGGTCTAATGGGTCTGGGTTTCGGAACAGGGGCGCTGGGGGCATGGTGGAGTGGCTGAGGACAATGACCCTCGCTGGGGAAGCTCAGGAGCTTGACCGAGCAGGCGGAGGTCGCCTGCTCCGCCAAGGGGGACCCACACCAGGCCCCGCCCCACCCCGCCCACAGTGCTGACGGCCCCGGCCCAGTCCACCTTAAGCGGCGCCGGGGCGGGTGGGATTTCCTGCGGCAGGGGGCGCGCCGGGCCTGTTGGGCAGGGCCGGGGTGCCGGGCTTCCCAAGGGGCTCCAGCCGAGCCTCTCTCAAGTCTGTAGCTCAGGCCAGGACGCGGAGGGCAGGGCGCCCGCTGGCCGGGCTCCTCCAGCCCAGTGGTCCGCGGGAGGGCTGCGATGCGGTCAGGGGCAAGCAGCCACGACAGCGCTGCAGCGTCACACTCGCTCCCCTTCGTGAATGCCAGGGGGCTCCCGACGAGAGGGGTCGTTAGAAAGAGGACTGCGCCCACAGACGCCCCCGAGGCCACCTACGCGCCTCCGCGGCCCGGGACCAGGGGGGCCTGACCTTCATCGTGGTGCCCACAGGCCGGCCGGGCCTCAGGGGTGCGTGGGTGCGCGGCCCCCGAGAGCCGCGGGCGCCCGCCGGCCTGGGGTCCCCGAGGCTGCGGGGACCCCTCCCCCTCCGAGGGTCCCGCGAGCCGGTGGGCGGGCCCCGGGCCCCGTGGACTCGCCACGCCTCGGCCCGCCCCACAGCGGCCCCCGGCGCCCGGTCCACCTTAAGGGGCGCGCTGACATCAGCGCGCCGCCGCCGCCGCCCGTGGGGTGGGATTTCCTCCGCCGCCGCCGCCGCCGCCGCGGGTCCTGCGCCGCGTCCAGCCCGCCCGCCCGACCCCGGCCCGACCCCGGCCGGCCCCGCCCGCCCGGCCCCGGGGAGGGATGCGGCGGCGCGGCGCCCAGGATGCCCCGCAGCCCCGGGACGCGCCTCAAACCCGCCAAATACATCCCTGTGGCCACGGCCGCCGCGCTGCTGGTCGGCTCCAGCACCCTCTTCTTCGTGTTCACGTGAGTCGGCGCCGCGTCCGGGGGCACGGGGGCAGCTATGGGCAGGGCCCGCACAACCGGGGCCCGGGGTCAGCGGTCGCGGGGGCTGGCGGGGCGCCGGCTGCAGGCGACCGGAGTTCCTCTCCTCTCCGCCCGGGCTCAGGGGCTGAAGCCGTGTGCAGCCGTCCCGAGCACCGGGGTGAATCCCTTGCGTGGGGACACCAGTGCGAGCTGGACACCTCAGGAATGTCCAGGCAGGCCCTGGCGGGGAGCGCTGGGCCCGGGCAGGGGAGAAGGCCGGGCTGCCCAGGGTGTGGCTGCAGCTCTTCCCTCCCCACGGGGCTCCCGAGGGGATGTGGGGCACCCAGAACCACGAGCCCTCTCTGCAGGTGGCCGTGGGTGCCTCTCGGGTCTTCTTCTGGCTGCCCGCCCCAGGCCAGAGCCAAGTTGTTTCCACGTAGGTGTGGCCTGGCCTGGTTACCACATGCCTGCCCCACAGCCACTAGTGACCTGGGCCTGGCCCTTGGCCTCCCTGGTCATCACAGCTGGAGGGCCCAGACCAGGCCGCACCCAGGGCCTGATGTTAGCACAGCACCTCTGTGGGCTGACCATGGTGCACACCGGACCCTTTGAGGTCCTGTTTCTGGGAGTGAGAGCCCACACCTGCACGTCACTGGGCCCCTCCAGCCTCAACTTCAGCCAAGACCCAGGCTGGCTTAGGACCGGAGAGGCATTCGGACAGCACGGCCTCCCTCTGTGGCCTTGGGGTCACCCCAGGGCTCCTTCAGGCACAAGGAGTGTTGGGGCTCCAGGCTTCAGTTGCACAGATCTTCAACCACCCACCTCCTTCCACCAATCTGGGATTGAGACACAGCCCAGGTGGCATGAACGATGGCCACCTGTTCCAAGGTGGGGCCACCCCCGAGCATGTGAGCCTGGAGAGGGGCAGGCACGGGCTGCCCGGTCCTTGTCACCTTTGCAAGAGTATGGGGGGGCTGCCGTATGCATGGTGAGGCTGAATCGGGTCCCCAATTCAGCGAGGCGAGAGAGTTACCTGCAGGCTAGGGCTGGGTGGGCACCACAGGCTGCCAAGAGTGTGTTTAAAAAAGGCCTGTGTGGACGGGCTTATTTCTGGCTCCGGCAAGCCAGCATGTTCTTGTCATTCAGATGTTGCTGGTGTGGGGCAGAGAGAGGTGGGTGGTGGGCAGCCTGGAGAATCTGGCCGGGGAGGAGACATCCCACCAGGGCTTCTGGAGGGGCAGGCCCAGCCAGTGCTGGTTCCCAAGGCCTCAGTCGGCGTAGGGGTCTGGCTCGGTTCCTTACTCCATGCAGTTCGCTGTCCTTTGTCATGACTTTATAAGTAATGTGTGGGCTGGGGATGGTGGCTCATGCCTGTAATCCCAGCACTTTGGGAGGCTGAGTGAGGCAGGCAGATCACCTAAGGTCAGGAGTTGGGGACCAGCCTGGCCAACATGGCGAAGCCCGATCTCTGCTAAAATACAAGAACTAGCTGGGTATGGTGGCAAGCGCCTGTAATCCCAGCTACACAGGAGGCTGAGGCAGGAAAATCACTTGAACTCAGGAGGTGGAGGTTGCGGTGAGCTGAAATCGCGCCACTGCCCTCCAGCCTAAGAGACAGAGCAAGACTCTGTCTTAAAAACAAAACAAAACAAAAAACAGCAATGTGTGTTCTTTATGAGGAACTTGTAAAATGTAAAGGAAAAGAAAAAAGCTAAGAAATGAAAATCAGCCCCACACACCCCCCATCTCCTGTTCTCCTTGGAGGGCTCCTCTGCTCCTGGAACCACATCTGCAGCCTAGGGCTCTGTGGGGACTGTGGCTGCTGGTTCCCTTACACCTGATGTCAGAGGGCTCTTTACACGACGATGCCTGTGAACCTGACCCAGCCTAGGCATGGAGCACGTGGTGGCTTCCACTCTGCTGAGCATGTTTTTCTTCCTTTGTTCTGGGATTCTGGTTTCAGTGACACCAGCACTCTTGAGAGATGGTGTTCCTTCTCGGGACACTGCAGGCCATGCCTGCACCCAACCCTATGCCTGTGGTGTGCTGACCTCTGCACCCAGAGGAGGTGGCGTGTGTTTCTGTAGCAGGATGGTGGCCCAGGTGCTCACCTGGGTTTGATGTGCAGTGGCCACCTAGCCTGGCTGAGAAGCCCCGCTTGCCCCCTCAGAGCAGGGCTGCCTTGCACCCCGACCCTGAGGCCACACCCGTTGGGCTGAATGGCCATCAGTGATCCTGGCCTCTTCCCCGTGCCCCACCCTGACTCTGCTGGGCTCCTTCAAGGTGGCCCAGTTTCTGAGAAGGATCTGTTGGGTAGGCTGGGCCCATTGATGCCACCCATAGCAGCTGTGCTGATTCTGGGTAGGCAGGGGTCCAGGCAGCCCCCTTCTCGGGACAGGCCACTTGTCCACCCATTGCCCACCCTCCTGCCCTGTATCTGGTCTAGGCCCACGGGGAGGGGAGCAGGTTTCCTCCTGTGACCCCATCCCTGTCCTCTGGGCCTACACAGGGTTCCTGACTTCACGGCTTGCTCCTCGGCAGTTACCAGACAGTGAGTGGTGCCAGCTCCCTGCTTCACTCCTGAACTCAGCCGCCACTGGTGGGGCAGCTTCACCCATGCACCACGAGGCAGGAGTTCTGGGTGTCTAGGCTTCTGATGGGATTTGTGTCCCTCTGGGGTGCAGAAACCCTTTACACTGTCGTATAATGCTGGGTTGGGTCCGTGGCTGGCAGAGAGTTGGAAGATGCCTAGACCAGGTTCCTGGCCCTGCCTTGCTCCTCGGCAGTTACCAGACAGTGAGTGGTGCCAGCTCCCTGCTTCACTCCTGAACTCAGCCGCCACTGGTGGGGCAGCTTCACCCATGCACCACGAGGGCAGGAGTTCTGGGTATCATATGGTGTGTGGGGAGCTGGAGGCCTGACAACCAGGGACCCCTCCCTCAGCCAGATCGCCAAGGGTCTTGGGACCAGCAGGACATCCGCACATCTCTCCAGGAGGGGCTGGGCATGGAAGGATGCCTGGTTGTGAGGGGCACCCGCTCAGGATGGGGCACAACAGCAAACGCCTAGGAAGGCTTCCTGAAGGAAAAGGGCCTCTGAGAAGCTGGAGGCTTCCTAGGTTCTTGTTGTTTGAGACAGGGTCTCGCTTTGTCCCCCAGGCTGGAGTGCAGTCATGCTACTTCGGCTCACTGCAGCCTTGACCTCCTGGGTTCAAAGGATCCTCCCATCTCAACCTCCTGAGTAGCTGGGATAACAGTGGGCACCCTCACGCCCGGCTAATTTATTTATTTTTTGTTTTTGTAGTAGAGATGGGGCTCTCACTGTATTGCCCAGGCTGTTCTGAGCTCAGGTGATTTGCCAGTCTTAGCCTTTCAGAGTTACTGGGATTAAAGGTGTGATCATTGCTCCCAGCCCCTTCCTAGGCTTCTGATGGGATTTGTGTCCCTCTGGGGTGCAGAAACCCTTTACACTGTCGTATAATGCTGGGTTGGGTCCGTGGCTGGCAGAGGGTTGGAAGATGCCTAGGCCAGGCTCCTGGCCCTGCCTTGACTTCACTCCAGAGCCACACTGCAGAATGACAGGGACCCTGTGAATGTTTGAAGGCTGGGGCTGCCTGGCAGCCTGCCAATGCCTGGGGCTGAGCCAGGCTGGCTTATCTCTGGAGCATCTGGGATGGTTCGGCTGGTCCCCAGATGGTCCTGAGCCCTCTCCTTGCCTGGAGGCCCAGCTCAGGACAGTAGTCAGACCAGGCCCTGGACCAGCCCTTGGTGGCCAAGAGGGACTGAACTGCTGACGGGGACCTCATGGGTCTGGGGAGCCTGGGGGTGAAAACTCAGTGTGAGCCCTTGCTGGGACCCACTGTGTGTGGCCTGCGGTATTCCTGGCCCCTGAGTCTCAGTTTCCCCATCTGCCGAGGTGTCTGTAGCGATTGGGCAGGTAGGTGCAGGTACTTTGAGTCCCAAGGGCCCGGCCTGACAAGGGCACAGTGGCTTCTGCCCCTCCGGTCCCGGGTGCCCCATGGGCGAGTGCCACTTATACACAAACAGTGCTAATGAAGAACCTGATTTAAACGAAGACGTCTGAGTTAAAATTTTCCATTCCACATTTAGCTGTGGCGGACATTCTGCCCCTAAGCCACCCCGCCTTGCTGGGCGGCGTCTCCCTTCCAGCCCTGGTGGAACTTGGGGCCTCAGCCTGGGTGGGGCATATGGTGGTGGTACAGGTCCTGGCCTGTGGCCCTGGAGGAGGGATTGGAGCCTCGGTGCTGGGCCCCTCGGACCTGCCCTCCCCCATAGCTTGGGTGGAGCCAGCCAGGAGGTACTCGGACGTGGCGGGCCAGACGCCCCATTTGCAGGCCGGGCCCAGAGCCTGCCTCTGCCTGGCCCTCTGGCACATGAGGCTGGTGTGCGCCATCAGGCTGGGTGGGAGGAACCTCCCCAAGCCTGGACCCAGACCACCGCCTGCTGGGCCTGCCTGTGGGACCGCATGTCCTCGAGTGTCCCTGAGCATCCACACGTGGCCTCCCTGTCCCCACGTGTCCTCATGCATCCTTATATGGCCTCGTGTGTCCTTCCGTGTTCTTGCACGTTCATTACTCTCCCTGTGCGTCCTCATCTTTGCCCTGTCCACAGAAGCACAAAGGGAAGCTGAGAGAGCGGGAGGGCCGTGTCTGAGGCCCAGAGTGAGGGGAGCCGAGCTGAAGCTGGATAGGGCTGGGGGCAGTGTGAGGGGGGTTATGTCTGTGCACGCATGTGTTCACGTGTGCGCACACACAGGTCTTGGTGGGTGAATGATGTGTGGGTGTGTCTGCATTCATGCATGCGGAGCCTCCCCACGGCCTCTGAGCTCTGAGGGCGGCCTCGCAGACATGCATGCCAGTTCTCATGCCAGTGCTGTGTGTGTGTGTGCCTTCTGTGCACCAGAGCAGGTTGTCTGTGTTTACGTGTGTACATGCCTGTATACTGGTTTGTGTGCACATGTACCCATGTGCCCTGGAGCGTGTTTGTGTGTGCATGTGTCCATGTCCTCACACGTGTCTGTGCATGCCTGCACGTGCTCCTCATCTTCTCCCCACTGAGCCCTGAGCTGTGGGCCCTAGTGGGTTGGCCTGTGGGCTGGTCCATGTTAGGCAGACTCCGACCTTGGGGACTACAGAGAGAATAGTTACCTCACCCCAGAGGACTGGAGGGGTGGGCAGCAGCGTAAGTCCCAGTCAGAGAACGGACGACAAGCCTCCCCAACTGCTGGGCCCTCGTAGGCATGCAGGCTGGTAGTACTTGTGCTGGGCAGGGGCCACCTGCTCATTCTGCAGGCTTCCCAAGTGATCCCATGGCTGTGCAGCTGCTGTCCAGCCGCCTGGTGGGGGGAGTCCAGGCTCAGGGAGGACACGGCAGTACCACCTGCTCGGGCTGTCGGGAGCTCTAGTTAGCCTGGGGTTCAGGCCCTGCCTGCCTCATGGGCAAACATACTCCCGAGGCCCTGTTAGGGCCAGGAGGCAGGCTGGCAGCCGGCGCAGGTGCAGAGGGGCCCCAGGCCTCCATCCTTAGCTCAGTGTTGGGAGGATGGAGGCTGCCTCCCTCCCCTCTGCCCAGGGGTTGACCAACGGCAGTCGTCCCATCCCTTCCCAGAGCAGGGTGGCCCCACAGGCACCATGAGGGCCCATGCTGGGTTTAATGCTCTGTTGTCAACATCTTGAAATTATCTATAATTTTAAAATAAGGGGCGGGCAATTTTATTTTGCACAGATTACGTAGCCAGCCCTCCCCAGAAGGCCCGTGGGGAGCTCCACAGACCTCGCCTCTCCCTGGAGGGCGGCGCTGGTTCTCTGGGCATCACTCACCTGCCTGTGCCCATCTTGCTGGGCTGATCACGCCTTGGGGGCCTGCAGTCCTTGCTGAACGGTGTTGCACTGGAGGCCTGGCACATGTTTAAGTGCTGCTTGTGTGCCAGGCAGGGCTGGGGAGGGTCGAAGGAAGGCTGGGGGCCAGGCCACTGGGCAGGGACAGGGAGGGCCCTCCCAGGAGAGGGAGCTGCGGTTGCATCTGTGGTCCTCACCCCAGTGTCTACCTCCATGGGCCAGGCCCTGGACAAGAGGAAGGGTAACTTGGGCTCCCAGCCCCGCCAAGGATGGCTGCCGTGGGAAGTGGAGTCTTTAAATAGCCTCTTGCTTTCCACTAAAAATAGTGACGCTCTGCTGCCGTGGAGGTGGCTGCCGGGGCGGCGGGGCTGGCTCCTGGCCAGGCGGGCGTAGGTGCAGCAGCGTGGCCACGTGTGCCGGGGTGGTAGGCAGTGTGTGGGCCCCATGCACTGCTGGTGGCCTCGGAGGTCAGGAATGCTGTTGGGGATCCCCACCAGCCCCCCGACTGTGCAGAATGCCTGGGTGCAGGGAGGGACGCAAACCCCCGTGTGCCTGTCCCTGCTGCTTGTCACAGCAGCCCTCTCAGGGTGTGCAGGGGAGAGATGAGGAGTCCGAGGCCAGAGGGGCTTCTTGGAAGCTGTTTTGGTACATTTAGGAACCTGCTGCAGGCTGTGTGGTCCGAGGACAGGCGGGTCTCCTCAGAGGGGACTCGGGCCAGGCCCCTTGAGGGCTGAGGAAGGTGCCCTTCAGGAAGACGTTTGAGGGCACACTTTACAGGGAAGCTGCGGAGGGCAGCCTAGAGTACTGGAAGGCTTCCCGGAAGAGGGGGTGGCCTTGGAGACAAGCACTGAGGGTTGGGAAGACGGGAAGTGGTGGGGGCTGCTGTGCATTTCTAGAGTCCCGAAGTGTTCTACTCTGTTGTTTGGGGAGGGAGGTGATAAACTAAAAAGAAGGGACTGTCTGGATGGGGATGTGCCCATCTGGGAAGAGCCGGGGAGATATATCCCATGCATTTACTGACCAAGGACTGGGGCTCCCCATACTCCAGAATCTCCCTGGTGAGAGACCCCCACTGGGCCAGGGACAGGCCTAGATGAGGCGGCATGAGCGCATTTCCCATCTGGGGCTCCCACCTCCAGCCTGAGCACCACCCCCCTGCCTCCCCCCGCCGCATAGTGGAGCCCAGGGACCGCTGGGATGGTGTGGGAGGGCATGCGTGGCCTGTCTTTAGACCTCTCCTCTTCAGTGTTGTGGCCTTAGGCCTGTGGGCCTCTTGAGGCGGTTGCCCTGGGAGGTCGCCGGGTCAGGGCACGGGTGGGCGCGTGCTGTACATGCACAGCCTCTGGCGGTCACTCGAAGGAGCCATACGGCTGAGGTTTCTTGGCAGGCCTATGGCAGCCTCCCCACTGCCTCTGAGCTTTAAGGGTGACCTCACAGGCCGGCCTGCTGCACCACATAGCCCTGCCCCTGCATCCCCTCTGCACCCGCAGACCCCGCTCTGTGCCTCACTGTCTACTGCAGGTGCCCGTGGTTGACGCGAGCTGTGTCCCCAGCTGTTCCTGTCTACAATGGCGTCATCTTCCTCTTTGTCCTGGCCAACTTCAGCATGGCCACCTTCATGGACCCTGGCGTTTTCCCCCGAGGTAGGGCCCTGTGGGAGCGGCTCATCTGCTCACTTTCTCCAGAGCAGCAGTGACTAACTCGAGACAGCCTTGGGGGTTCCTGGCGGGTGGGCTGGAGTTGGGGAGGGATTCATCTGCCGGGAAAGTCAACTTCCTGCTCCCTGCCTGGCTCCTGGTCTGCAGCGGATGAGGATGAGGACAAGGAGGACGACTTCCGGGCCCCACTGTACAAGAACGTGGATGTGCGAGGCATCCAGGTCCGCATGAAGTGGTGCGCCACGTGCCACTTCTACCGCCCGCCACGCTGCTCCCACTGCAGCGTCTGTGACAACTGTGTAGAGGTGACCGCCCCGCTGCCCCGCGCTCCCCCAGCCCTGCACCGCATCCCTGCCTGCCACGCGCCCTGACGCGCTGCTCCCGCCCAGGACTTCGACCACCACTGTCCCTGGGTGAACAACTGCATCGGGCGCCGCAACTACCGCTACTTCTTCCTGTTCCTGCTGTCGCTCAGCGCACACATGGTGGGCGTCGTGGCCTTCGGCCTGGTGTACGTGCTGAACCACGCCGAGGGGCTGGGAGCCGCGCACACCGCCATCACGTATCCTTGGTTCCCGCGGGCCTCGCTGCAGAGGCGATGTGGACCGGGGGCATGTTCACGGGAGATGCAGCCTCAGAAGGCTTGGTACTTGCCCAGGGATCCCCAGCGGGCAGGTGGCCGTCCCTAGGTCGGGAGGGGTTTGTCCGCAGGCACCTGCTCCGTGCTGCCACAGTGGGTCTGCAGTGTCCTGGCCTGCGCCGTTGGCCTTAACGGGCTAGCATGGCTGTCATGTGTGTGGCCGGCCTCTTCTTCATCCCTGTCATTGGCCTCACTGGCTTCCACGTGGTGCTGGTCACTCGGGGGCGCACCACCAACGAGCAGGTGCAAACCCCATGGGGGATGGGTGGCCCCAAAGGGCCGAGAGGGTTGGAGCTGCATGGGGACAGGGTGGGGGCTGGGGCGCCCTTGCCTGAGGTAGCTTGTACGGCTGTGTTGAGATGAGGCTCCAACTCTGAGACCCTTGCATGGGGCCCTGCCTGCCCTGTCCCCTGCGCACACCCTCCCTGTGGGCACCGCAGCCACCAGTGACCCAGAAATCCCACAGCTCTCTGCAGGGACAGGCCGGGTGACCTATGTCAGGGGCAGCCCTGGGCTGACCCCGCCCAAGCCACTTCTCATAAGTACCAGCTTCTAAGGAACCCCAGTGCCCCTGCCTGGCTCCCTGCCCAGCCTCCTGCCCACGCTGGCCTGGACCTTGGGAGGCCAGGCTGGCTGAGGGTTCTTCATCCACAGGTGACTGGGAAGTTCCGCGGGGGTGTGAACCCCTTCACCCGAGGCTGCTGCGGGAATGTGGAGCACGTGCTGTGCAGCCCCCTGGCGCCCCGGTGAGGCCCGGCCTGGGCAGGGTGGCGGGGGCCTCTGCTGGGCATGGGGCAGGCAGCCTCGTACCCTCAGCTTGGTCCATTTCGGCTTTTGCCAGGTGTGGCCAGCCCTGCTCTTGTGTGTTCGTGGCAGGTAAGCTGGCTACTGACCCCTGTGCCCTGGTGCAGGTACGTGGTGGAGCCACCCCGGCTGCCGCTTGCGGTGAGTCTGAAGCCGCCTTTCCTTAGACCTGAACTCCTGGAGCGAGCTGCACCCCTCAAGGTCAAGCTTAGTGACAACGGGCTGAAGGCTGGCCTGGGCCGTAGCAAGGTGGGGGCCTGGCTGGGGATGGGCTGGCAGTCAGGCCCTTGGATGGGGAAGCAGGCAGGTTGGTGGGGGCCTAGAAGAGGTGGACAGGGCAGCTGGAGCCACAGACAGATTCTGGGGAGGGGTCTAGGTCCCAGGCTGAATCCCTAGTGATGACCTGCCCCCCATCCAAGCCCCACACACCACTGACCCCACCCCTTCCCAGTCCAAGGGCAGCCTGGACCGGCTGGATGAGAAGCCGCTGGACTTGGGGCCTCCGCTGCCCCCCAAGATAGAGGCTGGCACATTTAGCAGTGATCTGCAGACCTCTCGCCCAGGCAGTGCTGGTGAGGTGGGGGCAGCCACACCTGGGGAGGGACATGGGCTGACCCTCATCTGACCTCAGTCTGACAGTGGTCTGCATCCCCAGAGAGTGCCCTGTCGGTGCAGAGGACCAGTCCCCCAACACCTGCCATGTACAAGTTTAGGCCGGCCTTCCCCACAGGTCCCAAGGCGCCCTTCTGTGGACCAGGCGAGCAGGTAAGGAGGCCTGGCCTGCCTTCCTTCAGGCCCTGCCCCCGAGGCCTGCCTCTAGGAGCTCTACCCCAAGCCTTCACCCAAGGGAGGCCCCACTCCCAGAGCCCGGCCCCACGCAGTGGAGGACACATCCGCTGAGGCCACACCCCTCAGGGCTCTGCCTGGGTTACCAAGGGCCTTGTCTGACTGGTAGGACCCTGCCTGTGTGCACCCAGAGCTGGGACCCATGGAGGGGCAGGATGTGCTGGAAGGGGCTGCCGTGGGCCATCTAGGCTTGGCGTCTGTCCCTTGGCTGGCAGTGCCCTAGGCCAGGTGGGCGGCAACCCCCAGGAGCAGTGTGTACCAGGATGCCTGGAATTCCACCATTAGTTGCTCTGTAAGGCCCACGGGAAGACTCTGGAAGAATCTGAGACTTGCTTGAGAAAGCACATTTTTCTTCCCTGAGGTGCATGAATGCTCTGTGGTCACTGGAGTGGTGGGCAGTGCGGGGCGGTCCGGGCAGTGATGGGAACGCTGAGCAGCCCCAGGGCGCCGCCCATCCTGGGCCACCCCAGGAGGCAGGCTTGTGGCTAGGCCCTGTGCATCTCAGGACTGATGTCCTTCCTGGAGAGTCACTGGGTGGAACGGAGTCTGGGACTTCTTGGTGAAGGATCCGAGTCTGCAGGCATGCAGGGTCCTGGCCTCGCAGGGGAGGCAGCCCTGCTTGGAGATGAGGGTTCCAGGGATGCCATCTTCCTGGGACTCCTGGGTCTAGTGGGAGATTGGGTCTGGTTGGCCAAGCACATTGAGCCCACATTTGCCCTGATGCCCTTCTGGCTTTGTGGTTCCTGAGGCTTTTGTTTCCAGCCCAAGCCCATGCCCACTTGCCTGTCACAGAGGCTAGATGAGGCCCTTTCTCCCTGTGGCTGCCCTGAATGATGGGCTCCTGGGGCTGCAAGGGCAGAGCCCTGGGTGTCTGTAGCAGCCAGCTCTGGCCTCCCTCCCACCGCAGAGCCCCTGCCCCTCAGCCATGGGTGCTCAGGGACACGGCTGTGGATCACTGTGTAGCTCTTAATGGCTCCTTGAGGCCCAGTTCCTGGGGCCACAGTGCCACATGCGGCCCCCTGTGGGTGCCAACTGGCAGCTGCAGGCAGGGTGGCGGGTGCACAGTGGTAAGAATGCCCTCTCCCTGCAGGTTCCAGGCCCTGATTCCCTGACCCTAGGGGATGACAGCATCCGTAGCCTGGACTTTGTGTCGGAGCCAAGCCTGGACCTCCCTGACTACGGGCCTGGGGGCCTACACTCGACCTACCCGCCGTCCCCGCCGCTCAGCGCCTCTGATGCTTTCTCAGGCGCTTTGCGTTCCCTGAGCCTCAAGGCTTCGAGCCGGCGGGGTGGGGACCACGTGGCCCTACAACCCCTGCGCTCCGAGGGTGGGCCCCCCACGCCCCACCGTAGCATCTTTGCCCCCCATGCACTGCCCAACCGTAATGGCAGCCTGTCCTATGACAGCCTGCTCAACCCTGGCTCACCCGGTGGCCACGCCTGCCCTGCCCACCCAACCGTTGGCGTGGCTGCATACCACTCACCCTACCTGCACCCTGGGGCAACAGGTGACCCGCCACGGCCCCTGCCCCGCAGCTTCAGCCCCGTGCTGGGCCCTCGGCCTCGGGAGCCCTCGCCTGTGCGATATGACAACCTGTCCAGGACCATCATGGCGTCCATACAGGAGCGCAAGGACAGGGAGGAGCGTGAGCGCCTGCTGCGCTCCCAGGCTGACTCGCTCTTCGGAGACTCGGGCGTCTATGACGCACCCAGCTCCTATAGCCTGCAGCAGGCCAGCGTGCTGTCTGAGGGCCCCCGAGGCCCCGTGCTGCACTACGGCTCCAGAGACGACCTTGTGGCCGGGCCCGGCTTTGGTGGTGCCCGAAACCCTGCCCTGCAGACGTCACTGTCCTCGCTGTCCAGCTCTGTGAGCCGTGCACCGCGGACGTCGTCCTCCTCCCTGCAGGCTGATCAGGCCAGCAGCAACGCCCCAGGGCCCCGGCCCAGCAGTGGCTCACACAGGTCACCCTCACGCCAGGGCCTGCCCTCCCCGCCCGGCACTCCCCACTCACCGTCCTACGCAGGCCCCAAAGCTGTCGCCTTCATCCACACGGACCTCCCAGAGCCGCCGCCCTCACTGGCTATGCAGAGGTGGGTGCTGGGAGGTGCGGGTGGGCTTCCTGTTACAGGGCAGCTGTCCAGCCGTCTGCAGGGCCCCTCCTGGCTGGGCACTCATAGGTCATCCCAGGGGCCTGTGTTTTTCTCTGGGGATGGGACAGGGCGGATGCGCCTCACGCTGCCTTGAAGGCCCTGGTTAGCCCATGTGGCCCAGCTCTGAGGACGTCCTGGGCACGCTCTGGGGACAGGGTATGAGAATTTGTGTCCTGAGCCTGATGACTCGTTCCTCCAGAGCTGGCATAGACCCAGCGTGTGGGAGGGCTGTGGGGCTTTCTCCTTGGGGCTGGTGTCATGCAGCAGCCTGGGGCTCCTCTAGGCTGTGGCTCTGACCTCCTGGGTCACACTGTCCCTGTCCACCGGGGCCCTCCCTGGGCCTGCTTTGTTGCATCTCTAGGAGGCCGGGGCTGAGGATATTACCTAGCAGTAGAACGTGTGACCCTGGGTGGCCGCCCTGGCCCTCCCTATGGCACATAGTTCTAGGAAGCAGGGGCTTCCCTGCTCATAGGTGGGGAAACTAAGGAAGGCAGGCCGGCTGCCGGCACCCAGCAGGTTGGTAACTTGGAGCGCAGGGTCAGCTGCCTCACAGGCCCAGGCCCAGGCCCAGGTAGGAGAACTGCATGCCTCCCAGGGCCAGGACCCACGCCACTGACACATGGTGTCCTCATGGCATCCATGGCCCCGTCTGGGCCTGAAAACCTCAAGCACAGGCTCAGTTGTTTGCCGTAGGCAGATGCGGCCCCGGGCGTCAGCCCAGCCCAGCCCCGTTTACTTGGCCACAGAGGGACTGAGGGCACAGGAGTCGGCCCTGAGCAGCCCTCCCCTACTCCACAGGCTCGGAGTCTGCTTAGCTTTTGTGGCGTCAGGGAGCAGGCTGCCACTGGGTGTGATGGATGGAGAAGCCAAGACCTAGAAGTGGGCAGGAGGGCAGCCAGGCAGGGGCTGCCGGCTGGGGACAAAGGGCTCTCGCCTGGAGAATTTCTAAGCAGCAAGGATAGAGATGCTGTTAACGCTGGAGGGCAGGAGGGCAGCCCCTTGTTTTCCTGAGGGCAGGCATGAGGCCTGGCAGAGGGGCTGGGCTCCCAGCGCAGGGCAGGGGCTCCATTCAGTGTCCACCTGGCTGCCCCATGCTCTCTGTGGCCAGTGCCAGTTAGGAGGGATCCAGGGACTCGGGAGGGTGGTGGCAGTTGTGACGATATCTGTCTGTCCTGTGATGGTACAGCTGCTCCCCGGGCAGGCTCTGGGGCCCTGCCTGCTTTCTAGGTGAACCCTCTGAGCCCAGGGGGCAGGGGCTGCCGGGGGCCCCAACACACTGCTGCACCAGTCCACGTCCGTCATCTGTCCTGCTGCCTCCTCTGTCCGCTGTCCCCACGTGTCCCCGTGTTCACCGTGTGCATGCGTGTATGTGCTTGTTTTGATGCAGGGCTCACCCTCAGCTGAAGACTCCCCCAAGTAAGCTTAATGGGCAGTCCCCGGGCCCGGCCCGGCTGGGGCCTGCCACCGGCCCCCCAGGGCCCTCTGCCAGCCCTACGCGGCACACGCTGGTTAAGAAGGTGTCCGGCGTGGGTGGGACCACGTACGAGATCTCGGTGTGAGGACTGACCGCCACCCATCCGCTGTGGTGCCACGGGGACCAGGACCCCGCAGTGCACCCCTCCCCACCGACTTCTCTGCCCCAGGGACAGGAGGCCACCCCAGCCGGGGGTGGAGCCCTCGGCCGGAGAGAAAGCCACGCCTCCACAGCTTGCCCCAAGTGCTCTGCCTGTCCGTCCACTCATCTGACCATGGGGAAGTTGGCTCACTGGGCCAGGGGCCACTGGGTGTCTGGGCCTGTCCCATGGCTGGGGCACTGAGGGGGCCCAGTCAGCCTCTTTGAGGTACCCTGTCTCAGCCAGGACTGGGTGTACTCCTATCACCCATGCGCCCCAGATCATTGCCAGGCCAGCCCCCAACGATCCTCTTACAGTCGGATCCCAGAGATGGACAGAGGCCCCCAGGGCCCCCACCGTCCTTCTGACACACCCTGTGGGCTCCTGGACCGAGGGCCCCCCGCCAGCTACTCCTAACGCATTGCCTTTCACGGACCCTGCTGGAAGCTCGTAGCCCGGCAAGACTGATGCTTCTGCCCTGGCCTGCTCTGGGTGCTGGTGGACAGGGGAGAGATGGGCAGTCAGCCAGCTGTGGCGGGGCCCGGCTCCGTGTGTCCCGTGTTGCCCAGCGGGCGGGCTCGTGTCCCGTGTCTGTGCTGTGCTGCCGCGCGTGTCACCGCGCCGTGTGTTGTGTCAGTGCTCCAGCCGCCGCTGTCTCTTTCATCAAAGCCTTAACCTTTGCTTTATGCTCTTGTGGGAGGCGACGGGGGGGGGCAGGCGGGAGCAGGCATGGGGGTGATGCTGCCACAGGGGGCTGGTGACACCCAGAGCCCCCTCCCCAGCCCTCAGGCCCTCCCTGCCAAACTGGAGAATCCCCGCCCCCAGGCATGCCGAGTCCCCAGCCCTGGGCTGGCCACGGGCTCGCACCCTGTGGAAAGCACAATGGGGAGGCCAGCGCCTCCCCTGGCGTCAGGGACCCGAGAGCAAGCACACGACAGCGTCCGCTTGCGTTGTGTCTGCTTTATGTTTTTATATCTACGTCTATATATCTATAATTTTATTAAAAAAAGAAAAAGATTTATTTTGATTCTTTCCTTGGGCGAGGCCAGGGCTGGTGCTGCAGGGCCCCCAGAGTTAGGGGAAGGCAGGGACTGGGCCCCGGAAGAGGGTGGCTGCTGCCTGGTGTGCAGGGGTCATGGGGTCCTCTGGGGCATTTCTGCCGACTTGGGCTGAGCCAGGGGCCTGGGAGGAAGGGGTGGTCGATGGTCTGTGGCTGGGAAGTGTAAGGGTCTCTCACCTTGGATCTGCGCCATTTCTGGCAGTGACAGGTTGTCTGGGGGAAAGACTTGGGTCTGCCGCTACCTATGTGGGGTCCCAGGATGCAAGAGCTTGGGGAGATGAAATAGGGGTGCATAGGGACCACCTGCTGGCTCAGGACCCTGTGGGGGCTGCTGAACCTGCTGGAGCTGTCCTACCTGCCAAATGCCAGGGGCAGGGCTGAGGGAGTGTGAGGGATTCACAGCTGTTTGGGGCTGAGGCAGCCTGGGTTGGGGCTGTCCCATCGTGGGAGGTTTGTGGGCTGCGGGGCCCCGAAGCTGCGCTATGCTGACCTCCACCTTTCTGCTTCTCTCTCACGGACGCCGCGGCCCACAGGGGGCGGATTGGCACCTGCACCCGTGGATGGGGGCGGCGTGGTCAGCCCTGGGTGCCCCCTGGGCTGCACCTGTGCCACCTTGGCCCCCCGGAGGACCGCCCACCACTGCGGGCCCCCTGGAGCCCGGCTGCCGGGGCGCCCCCACGAGGGGCCATGTGCCGCCTGCACTTGGCTGCCTCCAGCCTTTTCCCCAGCCTCTCCGGGCCCTAGCAGGATGACAAGTAGGCGGTTCTGGGACCTGGGACAGCCTAGCTGGGGACCTGGGAGGTCAGGCTGCCGTGGACCCGGGGGCAGGGCTGGGGGTGGGCTGGGCTCTCCTCTCCACCAGCCACAGCTTGATAGACTCCCAGCCTGCCAGGGCCTGAGACCCTGTGTCCATGTGACCTCAGGGAGTCCCTCACCGGCTGCAGGGGGCCCAGGGGCAGCCCCAGAGCTGTGGGGACCAGCACGACCTTTGCCCAGCCTCCCTGACTGACCAAGCACTTTAGAATAAGCCACTGCCTCCTTGGGGAGCCCAGGCCTCCATGGGTTTGGCTGGGGGGGTGGGTCTCAGGTTGCCCCCGAAGGTCTCTGCACTCCTCCTGCCCTTCCCCTGACACATGAACAGATGCCTTAACTTCCTGGAGCCGCCAGCCTGGTGAGCCATTGACCCCTGCCTGCCACCGAGGTCCTGTGGTCGTGGCCAGCTCTGCCCAGGCCCCACTGGGGCTGCCTGCACCCAGAGACGATGCCACTGGGAGCTGAGGGCCTACGGCCCAAGCCCTGTGTCCTCCAGCAGTTGGCCTGGCCTGCAGCACAGTGGCACTCTGGCCAGCCCTTCTCTGGCACAGGGTCCCCGTCCCTGGGTCCACCCTGGGCTGTGGCTCTATTTCTCCCATTTTGGGACGAGAAAGCCACAAAGCTGTTGTTCTTAAGGGTACCCTTGCCAATTCCCCAAATAAAATTTTGGTGTTGATCTCCACAGCTCTCTCTACCAATGTGGTCCCCGGGACTGGACTGGGCCCTGGGTCAGGAGGGTGACAGGACCTGGGCAGGGTGGGTGCTGGCCAGGCAGGGAGGGGGGGTTGCCTGAGGGGCATGAGGTCAGTTGGTCAGCAGGTTCAGCGCTGAAAACCTGACCTCTGATGTCTCCAGGAGGGCCTGGCCTGCGGGGAAGACCTGAGGACCCCCCAGTCCTGCTGTTTCCTTTCAGGGGAGACCCTCCTAAGATGCCCTGGGGGGTCACGGCCCCATGTGGAGGGCCTGCCTTCTGGAGGGCAGGTGGGATGTGGGTGGGAAGCCAGCCCTGAGGCTGGGGTCTCCACCCTGAGGGACCTTTGCTGCTGGATTGCCCAGGCGTCCCTTCCCCAATTTCCACAGAGACACGCTCACAGGCCACGTATGTCATGACTCTATGTCCAGCTGCAGGCCCAGCCCTCAGGACAGACCCCGCCTCCACCCTTCTCTGCAGCTCCTGGCTTGGACGGTACACACTGGTGCCGTGGGGGCTGGCACGGCCACTGGGCATCTGGGACAGTGCTGGCCGCCCGGCCTCCTCCTCACTGTGGCCACTTGGCCTCTGGCCTAGAAGGGCAGGAAGCCGTCCACCTCGAGGTGCAGGAAGGGGCCCAGCAGGGCCCGGAGCTTCCAGACGGTGGCACGGCTCAGCAGGGGTGGCACCAGCCCCTCGAAGGGTGTGGGGTTCACCACGTACACGTAGGCAGAGGTCCAGACCAGCAGGACCCCCAGTAGCAACCTCAGGGTCAGCAGCCTGCGGGCGGCGGTGGTCAGGGGCAGGGGCACGCGGGGGGCCTGGGGGCTGGGCTCTGTTTTGCAGTCACCTACCAGAGCTGGCCTGCCAGGCCCTTGGAGCTTTCCAGCTTCGGCCTCCCTTTCTGCCGGGGAGGGGCTGGATCAGAGCCCACCCCAAGGGTACAGGCTGAAGAGGGGGGAATCCCTGGCTTTGGGAAACCCTCCTTTCCCAAAGGAGTTCCCCCACCACAGCCCCGGCCCCTTCCTCTTGGACAGGCTCCTGCAGCCACTTTTCAGATGCCCTTCTGCCCTGGGCCTGCCCTGCTGGAGCCCATTTCTCCCACTCCTGCAGTCAGGGCCCTGGGTTTCGGGGCTGGTCTTCCAGATCCGGAGTGGGGTATGGGGTGCTCACCGCCATGCTTGCCATCTGCTGCTCCTTCCTGGCCTGAGTGCGGCACTGGGCCCGCTCCCTGCAGGGGCCTCACTGTCAGGACCCCATGCCCTCCACCCCTGGCCTGGCACCACCCCCTGGCTCGGTGCTGTGGAGGTGGGGGGTCAAGGATGGGTCTCCCCCATCCTGACCAGGACATCTTCTGAGACCCTGCTCAGCCGGCCTGGGCGCCGCCCCACATTACCCCAGAATCTCCAGCTGGATGTCCTCCATCTGGTCCAGCACGTCCCGGATGTCCTTCTTGAGGTTCTGGGGGCCAGAGGAGGTAAGCACAGCCGCCCCCTGCCCCGCCCTCCCTGCCTCTTACCCGCCTGCTCCATCCTTCCAGGTGCTGCCCTGTGGGGACCTACCAGGAGCCCAGTGGCCTGGTCGTTCAGGGCCGTGTGCACCTCAGCCACGCTGTCCCACACCTGGGGGGAGGTGGGGTCATACCTGAGGAGCAGGACCCACTGGGTGGACCCCCAACACTCCTCCCCCTCAGCCAGCCGGGCACCTCTGTGATGACCATCTTCTTCCTCTCGAAGCACAGGCGGATCTGCTGCAGCTCCTTCTGAGGGTGGGGTCCAGGGTGGGCTTGGGCAGCATCAGCAGGGTGGCTGGTACCTCCCTGCCAGGCCCACTGGCCTGCTGCATGAAGACCCCTCCTCACCAATCTCCCCAGCCCACCTGGAGCGCTGCACTCAGGTTCCTCTCCCCACAGCTCCCCCTCACCGAGGCCCACCTGGGACTGCTGCACGAAGGCCTCTTGCCCCTGGCACAGCCCCCGCCGCAGTAGCTGCAGAGGCACCCTGTCCCCCAGGGGCTGCTTGCTGGCCGGCTCTGGGGTCTGTGGGAGAGCCCCCAGATCAGCCAAGGCCGTGGGCTAGTGGGGTGTTGGCTGCATGGGGTCCTCAGGCCCTGCACTTACCCAGGCCATGGAGGTACAGCTTGAGTGTTCGGGACACAGGGGCAGGAACTGCTTCCCCCGTCCCAGGAGGGCCCCCAGCTGCTTCCGAAGGTCCTGGTTCTGCCTTTTCTGCGGATGCGGGGGCCGAGAGATGGGACTGCCTGTCATGGCCACTCCTGGGGCTTGGGCTGGGGCAGGGGTGCCAGGCGGTGGGTGGGGTGCTCACCAGGCTGTGGTTCTCCTGTTCCAGCTGCAGGAAGGACTGTTCTGTAGAGCCCAGCCGCCCACACTGCAGCTGGGAGAGGGCTGCCCTGGGCGAGGACAGGGCCCCTCCCTCCGGCGACAGGGCTGGGCATGGGCAGGGTCTGGGCCCCAAGCCAGTGGATCCCCCCTGCCTGGAAGCCCCCTGGTTTGTCCCTGGGTGCAGGGGCCTGGCCCGCTGGAGCCCCGCCTCCAGGTCTCCTTGTGTTTGCCCCTCAAGGTCTCTCATTCTCTGCTCCTCACTAGACAGAAAGGTCCTGGGAGTCTCGCCCTCCACCCTGGGCCCCCTGCCCTCTGTCTCTGGGACCGGGAAAGGTCTCTGGGACTGCACTAAGTGAGCAGAGGAGATGGGGCCCAGGCAGGGCCACCCTACAAACCCCCGGCAGGGATGCTCCAGGCATCCTCCATGGCTGCTGGAGGCTGGGGCTGGGGCTGGGGGACCCTGGGGGTGGGGATGGCCACCTGGGCCCAGGGTTTTCAGCCCCTCCATCCCTCCCTGCAACCCCTTCCTGACCCCAGGTCCAGGCTCTGGCCTGGCACAACCTGCCACCCTCTTATCTGGGCAACCCACTGGCTCCCAAGCCGCCCCAGGCGACAGTCACAAAGGCCTAGGTGAGGCCAGGGAGGTCACAATGGGCCGCTCCCACCTGGTCCTGAAGCTACTCTGCCTGGTGACCTCACTGCCTCTGACCCACTGACCCGCCACGTGAATTCTTTTTCTTTCTTTTTATGAGAGAGGGTCCTGCTCTGTCATCCGGGCAGGAGTGCAGTGGCACAGTGATGTCTCATTTCTCCAACTCCTGGGGTCAAGCAATCCTCCCACCTCAGCCTCCCAAGTAGCTAGAACTACAGGTGTGTGCAACCATGTCTGGCTAATTAAAAAAAAATTTTTTTTTTTGAGATGGAGTTTTGCTCTTGTTACCCAGGCTGGAGTGCAACGGCGCAATCTCTGCTCACCGCAACCTCCGCCTCCTGGGTTCAGGCAACTGCCTCAGCCTCCCGAGTAGCTGAGACTACAGGTGCGCACCACCATGCCCAGCTAATTTTTGTATTTTTAGTAGAGATGGGTTTCACCTTGTTGACCAGGATGGTCTCGATCTCGTGACCTTGTGATCCACCCACCTCGGCCTCCCAAAGTGCTGGAATTACAGGCGTGAGCCACTGCGTCCGGCCTTAAATTTTTTAATAGAGATTGGGCTTTTGCTATGTTGCCCGGGCTGGTCTTAAACTCCTGGCCTCGAGTGATCCTCTTGCCTCAGCCTCTGAAAATGTTGGGATTATGGATATGAGCTACCACACCCACCTAGTCATTTTTCTTAAATGTGAAACAGATACACGTACCACACACACACACACACACACACACACACACACACACACACCACACACACACAGTGTGTATTCAAAAAATATCGAATAATGAATATGGCATCTGAGCCTTTCCCGATTGCATCTCCTGTCCCTGCAGCCAGGAGCCTCCTCTTTAAGCTCCTCCTGGAGGTGCCCTCTGCTCCCCTTGTTCACACGGAAGAGGTCATCCTGCAGCCCAGCTTTCTTTTCACCGAATGTATCTCTGAGGTCTTTAAACCATTCTTTTCTAGCTATGTATTGAACATTTACTTTATGCCACATCCAGTACATGCCATCGTTATCCTCGGTTTACAGGTGGGGAAACTGAGGCAGGAAGCCCTTTAGTCACTTGCCGAAGGCCATGCAGCTGTTACAACCAAGCCACTGGGTGGGGGGCCGGGTTCACATCAGGGCCCGTTCCCTCCTGCTCCCTGGTGCTCCTCACTCCGCTGGCCCTGCTGCCCTTCACTGCCCCTGAGTCCCTGTGCCCGTGCCCTGCTCCTTCTTGAACCCCTCAGCCCTCAGCGAACCCCGAGAGCTGGCTCCGAGAAGTCCTCATGTGGGAGGAACAGCCGCGTCCCCTCCTCTCCCAGTGTCCTGGCCCTGCTGCAAGGTGACTCAGCCTCCTACATCAAGAGGCGGGGCCTGCTCTCCACCCCTGGACTCTGGACCGGCCTCAGCTGCACTTGGCCAATGGCTGCTCCTAAGCTCTTGTGGACAGTAGCTGGCACGACACTTGTGCGCTGGGCCTGGACCTCTCTTGCTTGGCTCTGGGGACTCTTCTCTGTGCAGGAGGCCTGGGCTGGACTGCAGGATAAGAGGCCATGGGACAGGAGAGGCCTCTGTTGTCCCAGCTGGTCCCCAGCTGCCTGAAGACGGGTGGGCAAGCCCAGCGAGACCCCCAGAGAACCGGCCCATACGGCCAGCCACGTTGCAGCCACATACCGCCGAGCCCCAGGCTGTCACTCACGTGGTTTTGCCACTGAGTTTTGGAGTGGGCTGTGATGTGGGAGGAGATATTGAGAGGGCTCACAGGCCTAGAAGCATCTTACCCTGACCTCACACCTGCTAGACATTGGGCTGGGGGAAGAATCGGGGCTGAGGGTGATTCCCACAGGACTGGAAGGCCGGTTGTGGTCCTCGGTGCTGGGAGCTGGCCACGCGGCCTTCTCCCTGGAAGCCTGCGGGGCTTATGAGAGAGGGTCCTGCTCTGTCATCCAGGCTGGAGTGCAGTGGCACAGTGATGTCTCATTGCAACCTCCAACTCCTGGGCTCAAGTAATCCTTCCACCTCAGCCTCCCAAGTAGCTAGGACTACAGGTGTGTGCAACCATGCCCAGCTAATTTCTAAATGTTTTACAGAGATGGGGCTCTCGCTGTATGGCCCAGGCAGGTCTTAAACACCTTGTCTATCTACAAGAAGCCCTCTGATGCCTGTGCCTCTGGGGTCACACCAACTGCGGGTGCCTGGTGAGCACATTCTGCCTCCAGACCTGCCATTTCTGCGATCACGTTTCTTCTCGGTTCCCGCTCTTTGTAGAACTCCTGTCAGTCAGATGCTGGGCCTTCTGAATTGATCCTGTGATCCCTTCTTTCTGCCTTTGCTTGTAGATAGACTTCCCTGCATCGAACACACACTCTCTCTCTGCTTTTCAAAAACTTGGTTCTGGGGCCAGGCACGGTGGCTCTCCTGCAATCCCAGCACTTTGGGAGGCTCAGGCGGGCAGATCACGTGAGGTTAGGAGTTCCAGACCAGCCTGGCCAACATGGTGAAACCTGTCTCTACTGAAAATACAAAAATTAGCTGGACATGGTGGCTGCTGCCTGTAATTTCAGCTACTTGAGAGGCTGAGGCAGGAGAATCGCTGGAACCCAGGGACGGAGGTTACAGTGAGCAGAGATCGTGCCACTGCACTCCAGCCTGGGGGACAGAGCCAGGCTCTGTCTCAAAATAAATAAATGAATAAAAATAAAAACGTTGGTTTGGATTTTTTCCTGCTTTTCATTTCCAAGACATCCTCATTGTTCCCCGAGCTCCCCTCTTCTTGCTCCAGAGAATTTGGTTCTGCTCTAAGGAATAAAGTGGGTTTGGGGGAGGCGAATCTTTTGCTTTCTACATTTTCTCTCTTGTGGTTCTCTGCTTGTTTAGTCTTGGCACTTCCCATGAGACTCAGTGCTCAAATGTCTGATTTTCTTTTCGATCCCTGTTTACAGGGGAGGCAGGCGGAGCTGCTGGGTGCTCCTCTCTCGTGTTTAACTTGAGACAGCCAGACAGCCGGGTCCTGGAAGGGAGGCCTCCTGCTTCCCGCTGTTGTCCCGCCATGCCTGCTTGCAGCTCACGTCCCCTCACTCCAGTGACAAGGCCACTGCTTGCCAGCCACTCGCCTTCCTCCTGCCAGGCCGTCCTGCCTCGTCTGCCTCCGCTTTCCATCTCAAGAAGTGTCTCGAAATACCTTGTCTGCAGATGACGTCTCTCCTGTTCTCAGTGCCATGTGGCCTCCCCAGCGGAGGTGCTGGACACCTGGCCCTGGCTGCCGGAGGTGTCTGCTTAGCTGCCAGAGGGCGGCGGCAGCTCCAGGACCCTCCCTGGTCCCTGCCCTGTTCATTCCTTCCTGCAATGTCATGGGTCTCAGCATGTGCTGAGCTCAGAGACCCCATGGGGCAACCTGGGATGGGGACTGAGGAAGGCCTCTTGGAGGCGAAGTGGCCCTCGGGTGGGGTGGAGGAGGTTGTGATCAGCAGGGGTGGGGGCTGTCCCCTGCTCTATGTGTCCCTGAGTGAGTGGGGGGACAGTCCCCTGCTCTGTGTGTCCTTGAGTGAGTGGGTGGGGGCTGTCCCCTGCTCTGTGTGTCCCTGAGTGAGTGGGGGGACAGTCCGCTGCTCTGTGTGTCCTTGAGTGAGTGGGTGGGGGCTGTCCCCTGCTCTGTGTGTCCCTGAGTGAGTGGGGGGACAGTCCCCTGCTCTGTGTGTCCCCGAGTGAGTGGGGGGACTGTCCCCTGCTCTGTGTGTCCCTGAGTGGGAGGGGCTGTCCCCTGCTGTGTGTCCTTGAGTGAGTGTGGGGGGGCTGTCCCCTGCTCTGTGTGTCCCCGAGTGAGTGGGGGGCTGTCCCCTGCTCTGTGTGTCCCCAAGTGAGTGGGGGGGGCTGTCCCCTGCTCTGTGTGTCCCTGAGTGAGTGGGGGGGACTGTCCCCTGCTCTGTGTGTCCCTGAGTGGGAGGGGCTGTCCTCTGCTGTGTGTCCTTGAGTGAGTGTGTGGGGGCTGTCCCCTGCTCTGTGTGTCCCTGAGTGAGTGGGGGGGACTGTCCCCTGCTTTGTGTGTCCCTGAGTGGGAGGGGCTGTCCCCTGCTGTGTGTCCTTGAGTGAGTGTGGTGGGGGCTGTCCCCTGCTCTATGTGTCCCTGAGTGAGTGGGGGGCGCTGTCCCCTGCTCTGTGTGTCTCCGAGTGAGTGGGGGGGGCTGTCCCCTGCTCTGTGTGTCCCCGAGTGAGTGGGTGGGGGCTGTCCCCTGCTCTGTGTGTCCCTGAGTGAGTGGGGGGGTTGTCCCCTGCTCTGTGTGTCCCTGAGTGAGTGGGGGGGCTGTCCCCTGCTCTGTGTGTCCTTGAGTGAGTGGGGGAGCTGTCCCCTGCTCTGTGTGTCCCTGAGTGAGTGGTGGGGCTGTCCCCTGCTCTATGTGTCCCTGAGTGAGTGGTGGGGGCTGTCTCCTGCTCTATGTGTCCCTGAGTGAGTGGGGGGGCTGTCCCCTGCTCTGTGTGTCCCCAGCCTGCTAGGTGCCCCACAGGGGCCAGGATGCTGAGGAGGGAGAGGTCTTCATGGGGATGGGTGGCTCCTATAATAACGAGATGACACTGGCTTCCTGGGGGAACAGCAGGGCAGGGTCCTTAGGACCCACCATAGGTGCCCAGTCCTGGCTGAGATTCCCCAGTGTCCCCAAAGGGGCGCCTGGGACAGCCCGGTGGCCCCTTGTCCTCCTGTCACCCTCAACCCTGGGCACCGCCCTCCTCGGCCTGGAAACCTGAGCTCCCTGACACCCCCGCCCCTCTCCCAGCCTGTGCCCAGGGAGGCTGTTGTTCTCTCAGTCAGCCCTGAAGCCTTTCCTCCCCAGCCTCCTCACCCCTCCCTTCGGTCCTTGCCAATTGCCGGATCCCGAGAAGGTGGGAGACTCTTGGAGAGACGGGGCCCCAGATCCACAGCCCTGGGGTCCTCCACTCACGGGGTCAGGTATGCTAACAAAGGCCAAGCATCCTGCCAAGTAGTGTCCAGTATTGGGGTGGGCATGGGGGTTCGCCTCAGGTCCAGGCTCCAGGATGTCGTGCAGGACAGGGCGTGTCCGCAGTGGGGACACTGGCTGGAAGCCGGAACTCCCGGCCTCGAGGGCGGAAAGTGTGGCCCGAACTGCGTGCTGGGCGGGGCCGTGGCCCCGTTGCCAGGTAGCGCCTCCCTGTACGCCAGTTGCCATGGAAGCCGCTTCCTGCCCATGTTGCCACGGCGTCCAGATGGCTTCGGGGAGCCTGGTGCAGAGGGGCTGCCCTGTGTCCTTGCCCGTCCTCCGCTGCCCGGGAATGGGCTGGGAGGGCAAAGAGGATCAGAGGCTGGCACGCCCAGCATGGAGACCTGAGTCCTTCCTGCAGGAGCCAGGCAGTGGCCCAGGGCAGGAGCCGGATGGAGCTGTTCTCCTGTCCACTCTGTGGCCTTGAGGTTCCATGCCCCCAGCTTATTATTTTCTATTTTTATTTATTAAAGACCTGCCTAGGCTGGAGTGCAGTGGTGTGATCACAGGTCGCTGCAGCTTCCAGCTGGGCACAGGGGATCCTCCTACCTCAGCCTCCCATGTACTGGGGACCACAGGTATGTGCCACCCTGCCCAGCTAATTCTTTATTATTTATTTTTGTAGATACTGGGTCTCGCTTTGTTGCCCAGGCTGGTCTTGAACTCCTGGCTTAAATGATCTGCCTGCCTTAGCCTCTCAGAATGCTAGGATTAAAGGTGTGGGCCCCCTCGCCTGTGGTAGACTGCCCCCGAGCATATCTCAAAAGCCAGGAACAGGCCCTGAGTGGGTGGAACTCAGGGTCATCGGATCAGCCACAGCCCTCAGGGGACCCTGCCTCTGATGCCCCCTATGCTCCTGGCCCACACCAACCCAGGCTGCCTGTCAGGGTCTGTTCCCTCAACAGCCCTCAGAGCTACCCTACGTGGAGGGTTGGGGGTCCCAGAAAACCTGGGAGAAATGGCGGTGGGCCCTTCGTGGGCACTACCCCTTCATGTCCACCCAGAGCCTGGGCTGTGGCCTGGGGTGTGATGCTCCTTTGCTTCAGGAGGGTAAGAGGTGCATGTGGCCTTTGGTCAGGGCCCGTGGGGGCTCCAAGGGTGGTCTTGGGCCTCTCGGGTTCCCCTGGACTCACAGCCAAGAGGAGGGGTCTGAGGGGCGCTGTGTGAGGGACGCGGTGGCTTGCAGAGTGCCCCGCCCTATCCAGGGTCAGGGTGGATGTCCTGAGTGCCAGAAGCCTCCCTTGCCTCCCCACCTTGTGGGGCACCCCCGAGGGGACAGAGAACAGATGGGGGCTGGGTCCTGAGAATGGGGTGTGGGGGAAGGCCGGAGTGCTGGGGATGCTGGCCCCACGACATCCCTGTCCCTGGGGCCTTCCCATGTCAGAGGCGAGGCTAGGGAGGTAAGGGCGCACCCTTTGTTAGACCTGGCCCCAGCACGGCCAAGCCACTCCCAGCGTGCGGGAGATGCCAGGCCATTTGTCTCCCTCCCGAGTGAGTCTCTGGACACTGCTTCTCACATTTTTTATTTAAGAATCAGAGAGATAATAAGAATGTCAAGGAAAAATCCTCTCACAGGCAATGCAGCCGCATAAATGACTGTCAGCCAGGGTGTCCAGGGCTCCAAGGCCCCAGGAGGTGGCTGTGCTGGGGCTGCCAGGCCCCTGGCTCCAGGGTTTCCAGGGCTGAATTGAATGTGCCCACCCCTGCCCAGGCCCAGTGACGGCCTGCCCTGAGGAGCCCGCAGGCTTGTCCAGTCCACCTTTTTGGCGCTCCCTGCCCACTTAACCCTTCTAGTCTGACAGTGGAGCCTGGGAAGACAGTGTGGCAGAATGCCTGATGGTCAGTGCCAAAATCATCTCCCAGGTCCTTTCAAGAGCCAGGACTCCTGCCCTGTGCCCGCTCTGCACCAATTGGGGTCCAGGCTGCCCACTGGAGCAGGAAACACAGTGCTGGGCTGTGAGCTCCTGGGACCTGTCTCTGTGGCCCAGGACCCGGCCCCTGGGTTGAGGGAGAGATCAGGGGCAGGTGAGGAGCAGCAGCCCCACTCCAGAATCCCTCCATGCCCATCCCTGGGTTTCTGGGAACTTGTGTGCAGGTACGGGCTAGAGCTGCAGTGCAGTCCCCAGTCTCACCACGAGATGGCGCCATGCCCCTGCAGATGCAGTGCCCACAGCAGGCCAGGCGTTCTGGGCAGCAGCAGCCCAGGGCGTCCACCCAGGAGAAGCACTGGCAGGGCGGGGGCAGTCCCGGGGGGGACCCCCTCCCCACTTGGATCTGGAGTTCCTATGGGCCTAGGTCAGGGGCTGGCTGGTAGCCAGAAGTCCCCTTGCTGAGTCGAGGGTGTCTATCCCATGTTTCACATGGAGAGGAATTATCCCAGACTCACCTGGCAGTGTCCTGGGGCCCTTGCCTCCCCCTCCTAAGGGACTGGGCTCCTGTCTTGGGGCCTTCCCAGGCATAGTGGCTTTCGGGCAGCCACGGCCTGGCCTCAACTTGACCCACCTGTCAGTGGGCAGCTGGGGCTGGGAAGGGCTCCCAGCTCCTGTCCAAGGTCATGACTGCCCCTGACCAGTGTGTGGCAGCCGCTATCGCCTGGGCCAGTGAGTCTGTGGCTGGAGAGTGACCCAGGTGTAGACGTGGCTCTCAGCTAGGAGAGTCCATCTGGAGGAAGAACCTGAAACCAGAGGGACCCTGGGTTCCCAGCCTGCAGGAGGCAGTTAGGGTTAGCAGCGGCCCCCTGCAGGGACTCCAAGAAGCAAAGCACGTGGAGAGTCACCTGAGAGCTGACGATGGAGGCTCCACCTCCAACTGCTGCCTCAGCCGTCAGATCAGGGGAGGGCGGGAGGCTGGCCCTGGCTCTGCCCTGGGAGATGCCACCGGGCCTTGGTCTGGGGTGGAGGGCTGGCAAGAGGCTGGGTACGGCCACTGCTCTGGAGTTGCCATACATTTCTGCCCTGCTTGCCTCATTCTCCTCCTGAGGGCCTCAAGGGGACACATGAGAGGGTTAGTGGGGCCAGGGCTGGGGAGGGCTCTCAGCACTGGCCTTCCGGGGCCCTGTGTCCTCTCTGCCCCTTTCGGACCTGGACCTGTGCTGGGGCCTCTGCCTTCCCCTGGGCCTGGAGACAGGCCATTTTGGAGACCCTCAGGCCCAACAAGCCTGCTCCTTGGAGCCAGGCTGGGGGCTGGGCTGTATCCTGGTGGGATGGGGGATCTGGAGTGTGGGGTGGGAGTGGGGCTGGAGCAGGTGGAGGTTGGTGCCTCAGGCTCTGGAGAATGGGCCTGGGATGGCTGGAGGGTGGAGGAGGGCCTCTCTCAACCCTGGGCTTTGGGGTCTGAGCCCAGCCCTGTTCCCAGGCAGGCAGCCCCCTGCAGCCCCAGGTTCCCATGTTGGTTGGAGCTGTGATGAAAGGTGCCGGGGCCACCCTTGCCTCTGCCCAGGACACATAGCCAAGAAGTCACACTCTGCTGCCCAACTATGGGGTTTCAAGCCCCACTGCAGCCTCCAGGCGGGCCCTTGGACAGCAGGGCCTCTTGGAGGGAGGAGGGGACACTGGGAAGTCGGGGACCAGGCGGGGAAGGGAGAGAAGGCAGGTGCACAGTCATGTGGGCACCCACCCCTTCCTGAGCTGACTGTGGTCTTCCCAGTCCATCCCACTCCAGTCCTCTGGGCCGGCTGCCAGGGGTGCTGCTCGAGGCCAATACCTCCCTAGAAGAAGGTCTCACCTTCAGAGCCAGCCTTTGAGGCTCCTGGTGACCTCAGCCTGTTGCCCCTGACCTTGAGTTTGCCTAGATCAACATAGAGGCTGCTCTTTGGGCCTCAGTTCTCCCATCCTCAGGGAGCAGGTCCTCTGTCCCCTGACAAGACCTCTCCTCGCTGAGCCACCACTGCTGCCAAGGTTCTGACCGGCGGGTGTCCCTCAGAGTGGCTCTGGGCCCTCAGGCAACCAGCTACTTTGGGGTGAGGGGTGGTCTGCACATGAATGGTGTCACTCTTGGGTCCTTTGGTTGAAGCTGGCTCTGCTGAGTGCAGCCTGCAAACATTTTTAGGAAAACTCAATCCACAGGCTGGGGATTTCTGCTTCCCCACAACCCAAACGGCCCCCAGCCAGCCAGAGAGCCTCCAACTGCCAGCAGGAAACCCACACACAGGGGAAGCCCATCCCCGCAGCTGGCCCCTCCTCCCCGCCCCTCCGCTGACCAACCCGGAAGCTCCACGGGTGGGTGTGGCTGCCCTGCTGCCCCCATCTGCTCCGGAACCCTGTGCTGGGCGGTCCCATGCCTCAGCAGGGCCTTGCCTTCCCCAGAGCTGCTCTGCTGCCTGACCTTGTGATGTCATGGGTCCTCTGGGCACTGGTGCAGTCGGTGGGGTCAGCTTTGGCCAGCAGGTGGGGGGCAGTTGATGTAAATCCTCCTCCCTCTCTGCTGTTTCCGCTTCCCTCCTCCTGCCCAGCTTCCCTGCTTTTTCCCCACTCTGGCCCCTGGTTGCACTGCTCAGAAAGGTGTTGCTGCCCACTGGTGTGCAGCAACCTGCACGCAGTGGAGGGGGCAGCCGTCTGGGGCACAGGCAGGTGTCCCTGGGGTTACCTCCAGGCCACCTAATCTCAGCAGACCCGGGGGGCTGGTTCTGGGAGATGTGCCCTCACCCAGTTGGGGGCTAGGCTAGGAGGGAGCCCCCAGAGTATGAACAAGCCCCAGCTGGGCCACACTAGGGAGGAGGCAGGAAGGAGACCCAAGGCTGAGGGTGGGACCCAGCTAGCGGCTGCCCTGGGACCCACAGGCTCCTCTCTGAGCAGACTCCAGGGAGGGGCCTGGCCCATCTTGTTGCAAGGTCTTTATGGGGCTGGGGAAGGCTATGGCCAGTCTTAAGGACTTAAGAACATCAAGGCCTGATGTTCTTGGGAGCCTGGGCTAAGACCCTGACCCGCCCTCTCACCACCAACCTACACCACTACCCAGCTAGCCCGCAACAGGACCAGGAGTGATCAGGAGGCAGCCCCCACGACCACCCACCCGGCAACTCTGCCCGCTCAGGGCCGTGAGCTGTGGTGCCAGGACTCCTGGAGGCAGTGTGGGGCATTCTTCTTCATAAGTCCCGAGCCGATGGTAAAGGGCAGTATCAACCCCTCGCTAACGCGCAGTGAGCGGTTTCCCATACAGGGGCGATGTTTAATTTATCCAGGGAGCTGGGCAAAAGTTATAAAAATGGTAATTTCTTGGAGATTCAATTACGTGTTTTCATTGTTACCCTCAGTAATCAAGGAAATGATTGTTCACAAAAGGCTGTGAGATGATACCAATCTCAGGAGAGGATCTGGGCTGGGTGGGGGCTTTGGGGATGAAGAGGAGGGCAGTGTCTGCGGCGGGCAGGCTGGGCAAGTGGAGCTGAGCTGCCCAGTCCCCCAGCTCCTCCAGTCCCCCAGCTCCTCCAGCCCCTCAGCTCCTCCAGCCCCACAGCTCCTCCAGTCCCCCAGCTCCTCCACCCCCCAGCTCCTCCAACCTCTGAGCTCCTCTGGTCCCCCAGCTCCTCCAGCCCCCCAGCTCATCCAACCTCCAAGCTCCTCCGGTCCCCCAGCTCTTCCAGCCCCCTAGCTCCTCCAGCCCCTCAACTCCTCCAGCCCCACAGCTCCTCCAGTCCCCCAGCTCCTCCAGTCCCCTAGCTCCTCCAGCCCCTCAGCTCCTCCAGCCCCACAGCTCCTCCAGTCCCCCAGCTCCTCCAACCCCCTAGCTCCTCCAGCCCCTCAGCTCCTCCAGCCCCACAGCTCCTCTGGTCCCCCAGCTCCTCCAGCC
>CM052648.1:6479962-6499803 GCA_028533165.1 Leontopithecus rosalia
ATAGATCCCGGAGTATCTCCATACCCCAAAGAAACTCCGTGGGCCTTGGCAGTCCCTCCGCCTCCAGGCATTCCCCCAGCTACTCCGTGGGCTTGCCTTCCTATGACTTCTGTCTCTATGAGTTTGTCTCTTCTGAACTCTTCATATAAACGGAACCATACAACTCATGGCTGTTTGTGTCTGGCATATTTCTTTCTTTCTAAATAAATTTCACTTTTATTTTATTTTTGAGACAGGGTCTCCCTCCATTGCCCAGGCTGGAGTGCAGTGGCATGAGCATAACTCACTGCAGCCTTGACCTCCTGGGCTCAAGCAATCCCCTTACCTCCGCCTCCTGAGTAGCTGGGACTACAGACACACACCACCATGCCTGGTTAATTTTGTCTTTTTTTGAAGAGAGGAGGTCTTACTGTGTTGCCAAGACTGGTCTGGAACTCCTGGGCTCAAGTGAGCCTCCTGCCTTGGCCTCCCAAAGTGCTGGGATTATAGGCGTGAGCCACCACACTCAGCTATTTTTATTTTTTAGTTGACATATAATAATTGTACATATTTGTGGGGGCACACAGTGATGTTTCTGTACATGTAATGTATAGTGATCAGATGAGGGTAATCAGCTTAACTATCATCTCAAACATTTATCATTTCTTTGCATTATGAACACTCAATACTCTCCTTCTACCTATCTAAAAATACATCATTTTTGTTTTGTTTTTGTTTTGAGACAGGGTCTCACTCTGCTGCCCAGGCTGGAGTGCAGTGGCACCATCACGACTCACTGCAGCCTCTATCTCCCAAGGCTCAGGTGATCCTCCTGCCTCACCTGAGTAACTGGGACTACAGGCATGTACCACTACGCCTGGCTAATTTTTGTATGTTCTGTAGTGATGGGGTTTTGCCATGTTACCTAGGCTGGTTTCAAACTCCTGGGCTCAAGCGATTCCACTTGCCTAGGCCTCCCAGAGTGCTGGGATTATAGACGTGAGCCACCATGCCTCACGTATGAGATGTTATTATTAGGGCCGGGCGCGGTGGCTCACGCCTGTAATCCCAGCACTTTGGGAGGCCGAGGTGGGTGGATCACCAGGTCAAGAGATCAAGACCATCCTGGTCAACATGGTGAAACCCCGTCTCTACTAAAAACACAAAAAATTAGCTGGGTATGGTGGCACGTGCCTGTAATCCCAGCTACTCAGGAGGCTGAGGCGGGAGAATTGCCTGATCCAGGAGGCGGAGGTTTCTGTGAGCCGAGATCGTGCCATTGCACTCCGGCCTGGGTAACAAGAGCGAAACTCCGTCTCAAAAAAAAAAAAAAAAGATGTTATTATTAACTGGAGTCTTCCTACATCGGTGTAGAACACCAGAACTTATTCTTCCATGTAGCTGAAACTTTGTATCTTTCAACACATCTCTCTCCCTCTCCCTCCTTCTTTAAACCCTTCTCAGCCTCTACTATCCTCTGTTCTACTTTTGACTTCTGTGAGGCCAGCTTTTTTTAGCTTCCACATATGAGCAAGAACATGCGGTGTTTAACTTACTGTTCTGTCTCGTTTCACTCAACATAAGTTCCTCAGTTCCATGCATGGGCTGGGTTCTTTCATTTTGCATATTTTCAGTTCATCCACGTCATGCCATGCATTAGTACTTCATTCCCTTGTTATAGCTTAATAATAGTCCACGGCATGGATGGATCACATTTTGTTCGTTTGCACCATTTGCTGCTGTGAATGGTGCTGCTGCGACCAGGGTTATGCTCCTCTGTGTGCCACTGGGTTGGGGTTGCGTGATGGTAGCTATTCCCATAAAGGTGGAAATTGACGAACACTGGCTGAAATGGACCAGGCTCTTCATTAAGCTGTCCCCTGGATGTTGCAAGTATTCTGTTGGTTCCCAGATTCGTTGCTTAAGACCGTTCCTTTCAGTCCCATTGTTGTCCAGGGGAGGGATGTGTTCCGGAGCTTCCTGATCTGCTAGGTTCTCTGATGTCACCCTCAGACCCTCTGCTTTTGAGCCCCAGGCAACAGAGTAAAAGTTTCATGGTAGGATGTGAGGTGAGGGACCCTCCGTGACCCTGGCAGGACTGAGAACACCCCAAAGACTGCCTGGGGCGGCTGCGGTGCTGGAGTGAGGCTCTGCTCCCCCATGGGCCATGCATGGGGACCACCTGTCTGTGAGCTTTGCCTTGGCCTTGCTGTGACCTTTTCAGGTGTGTTTAGGCTTAGACTCTGCTCCAGTGTTTCCCACGTCAGAACGGGAGTGAAGCCCTTGCCTGGCATTTGTCAGAAATGTTGGGAGAGGCCATGCGGCAGTGTGAGAAACAAGCCCACCCATCCAAACCAGAGAACGGACTCAGAGGCGTGAACAGTGAAAGTGAGACTTTTAACAGCGGTCTCTCAAGATCAGGTGTCTGGTGGGCAGGCACAGCAAGCACACAAGTCCCTCTGCCATTCTCTCATTGGCCTAGTTCTATGGGGCTACAATCTTCCCCAGCGTTGCCTAAGTTTCATTATCCCCCTTACAAGGTTATACCCTGGTTCCCTCCCTGGCTTAAGTTTCCCAATAAAGAAACTTTCTTCCCTTTGACGGGCTGACCCTCTTCTACGTTCTGTTCGTTTATCGTGACCTAGGTGCATGAGCCGTGTGGCTTGTTACATTTGCAGCCTAGCTGCCAGGACTTAGATTTACCATGCCTTGAAAACGGGCTATTTAAAATGTTTTCTCATGGTGGTAAGTCGGTGAGCCGACTCTCACACACTCAGCCATTTTGCCCAAAGTGTGTGTGATGTGGAGGGCTGACAGCCTTCTCCATTACCAGTGCAGTGAGAGGTGGCACAGCTGGTGGACCCCCTTTCTCTCTTGGATATGAGTATTAGAGGGGAGGTCTTGGGCCAGGAACAGATCAGATCGACAGGATTATCCAGAAAATGGCAGTCATGGCGAGTACTGGCTCCAGGTTGGGGTCAGGGTTGGCTCTTCTTACCTTCTTGAACAAGTGACTGTCGACAGGTGGGTGCACCTGCCTGCTGTGGGTGCTGTTACCCCAGACACACAGTGCCTGGGTAGAGGCTGAGGGCCAGGAACCTGGGCTCCAATTTTGGAAACCAGGCACGATGCTCAGGAGAAAAATGCAGCCCAGACCAGCGTGGTGTGCCCTCCAGGAGAGGACGCGGCAGGAAAGGGCTGTCTTCACGGACAGCAGTAGAGGCTTTGGGAAGCCAGTGGGAATTGGCCTCAGCCCTGCTGGCAGAGGGTCCCTACCATCTAGCTGAGGTGCCAGAGTGCTGGTGAGGACTGGGAGTAGTCCAGGGTGACTCAAGGTAAGGCCTGGGAGATGCATCTCAAATCCACAGTCACCAGCCTAGAAACTGGGGTCAAACTTCCCACATGGGATCCCACATTGATTCCTTCCTTCATTCACTAAATAAGGACACATCAAGGCAGCAATGTGGCTGGGGCAAAGCTGTCAAAGTCACCAGCAACAAGTGCAAGAAGAGAAGAGGGAGTTGCAGCCATATAGGTGCCCAGGTGGGCCCTGGGGGTCAGGGAGGGCCTGCCAGGGATGGCACCCACCATGCTGACCCTGATGAGGAGAGGAGGGGGCATGGGGTGCAGGGGAGGGATGGATGCCTGAGGGCAGCAGGCAAACAGCCTGGGCTCAGGAGGAGCCAACAGCATGACAGGCATGGGGGAGAGAGGTGTGATGGGTGTGGATGGGGTCACAGGAGGAGGGATGGTCCTCGGGAAGAGGAGACCCTGGTGGTCGTGGTAAGCTGCTGAGGCCAACCTCTCCAGCAGAATGAGCCTGGACTCACCCACCCCTTTTGTCTCTCCCCTTTGCTCTTTGATGCCAGCAGGAGGAAGAGGAGCAGAAAAACTGTCGCTCCGTGCGTCAGGAACCCCTCTGTCTCGAGTGGTGCGGATGGTGTCCCCCAGGGGCACCTGGCAGTGTCTGGAGACACAGTTGTCCAAGCTATGTGTCTGTGAGTGTGTACTACTGGCCCCTGGTGCGTGGAGGCCAGGGGTGCTGACACAAACCTGCCACGCACAGGGCAGCTCCCACCACAAGGAAATTATTCAGCCTCGAATATCAATATTGCAGAACAGGTAAGGGCGTGCAACGTACCTCTTGCTCTTCCCAGCAAGGTGCAAGGAGCACGAGGGCGAAGCAGATGGGTGAGGTGGGAGGAGCCTGGCACCCACAGCCAGGCCCAGTGTCTGTGGGGTGCAGGAATGTCGTGAGGTGATGAGGGGCCCGGCGGTGAGTGCTGGGGAGGGGTGCACTATGGCAGGCCGTCAGGGCCAGTCCCTCCATGAAGGTGACATTGTTGCATCAAACCGCACGGAAAGTCAACACCAAGACAAAAGAATGCCAAATTGCAGGGTTTATTGCCAGCGACCATGGAGGACTCACGTCTCTCCAACCCGTGGCCCCGTAAAAGAGGGTGACAAGACCTTTTATACCCGTAAAATCACCTTGGGGGTGAGGGGAGAGGATGGGGTGAGGGGCTTCAGACATTCCGAGGGCCAGTGGATTCAAATCACCTTCTGGGCGGAGATGAGGGTGAGGGGGTTCCGGACATTTCGAGGGCCTGGGGACTATTCTGATTGTCATTTAAGGGGTTCACAGATGCTGAGATTAGCATTCGTTTACACATCGTCTGGGTAGGGGTGGGATCCATAGATTTTTATTTACTTGGCGCCAGGATGGAATTATCTGGGGGTGCTTAGGAAAACAAAGGTCAGCAATTCTGGCAGATGAGAGAAGGTATGCAGCTTTACCTCAATTTGCATCCTGCAAATAATCTAGCAGTCTACAGAAGCCAAGGTGAAATGTGAGAATGGGAACAGTCTTGTCCTTTATAAAACGGCAGTGTGCAGGTTCTAACTCTGGGACAGCTATATCACAACATCTGCAAGGGGCATCCAGGCAGAGGGGCTGTGAGCGGGAAGGCGGGGCTGGAGGGGAGGCGGTGTGGCCAGCGGACTCCTGCGGGGACTCCTCCTGCGGGGACTCCTCCTGCGGGGACTCCTCCTGCGGGGCCCGGTGGTCTGCGCTTGCGGTGGGTGGGCGGTGGGACTGGGAGGACAGGAAGCGAGCCCAGCGCAAGCCCCTAAGACGCCTGAGGCGGGTGGGGTGGGAGGGAGAGCACGGCTTCCCACACACCCATTTAGACCAGAGAAGCGGATCCCCTTTGAGGGCTTGATTCCCCGCCGATCCGGCCTCAGCTGCGGGTCCACGCGGCTCAAGGACCGGAGAGGAACCCAGGTGTGCGGCGGCGCTGACCGGCGGGCTCCGGACCCACCTGGCCGGCCTGGGGACCCCGGAAACCCGGTGTAGCGGGGGAGACCGCAAGCCGGGGCCGGGGTCTCCCGAAGGGAACGCAGAGCTTGGGGTGGGCAGCCCCAGGGACCCGGAGTGGCCACGGCCTGCCAAGGAACCACACCGAGCGCGGGAGCGGCCTGGTGGGCGGGGCCTGTTGTGGACGCCTGCAGGTCCGCAGCGCGCGGGGCGGGGCCTCCGGAGGAGAGGGCGCGAAGGAGGGGGCGCGGCTGGGGGCTTGGGGCGGGGCCTCCGGAGGAGAGGGCGCGGCTGGGGGCTTGGGGCGGGGCCTCCGGAGGAGAGGGGGCGGCTGGGAGCACGGGGCGGGGCCTCCGGAGGAGAGGGGGCGGCTGGGAGCGCGGGGCGGGGCCTCCGGAGAAGGGGTGGTGGGTCCTAGGGCGTGCCGGAACCCCTGAGAAGGAGGCGCGGGTCTTCTAGGATATGCTCACCCGGGCGGGGCCAGGCCTCGGGGTGGAGCGGAGCCCCAGGGGTGGGGTTGGGACCTGGGGCGGGATCTCCAGAGGTGAAAGCGGAGGTCCTAGGGTTGACCGGCGTCTCCTGAGGAAAAGGAACGGCTTGGAGCGTGGGGCGAGAGCCTCAAGTGGGCCGTGGGGCGGGGCGGGGCCTCAGGAGGAGCCGGTGCAGATCCCAGGGAGGGGCGGGGCCTCCGGGATGGGGCGGGGCCTCCGGGGTGGTGTCTCCCGAGGAGTGGGCGCGGCTGGGAGCGTGGGACTCCTGACGAGAGAGGTCGGGTAGGAGCCTCCGGGGCGGGGCGGGACCGGGCCCACAGCTCGTACTTAAGCGGCCCGGGCGAGTATCGGCGTTCAGCCATGGCTCTGAGGCGCGTCTTGTCTTTGCTACGTCCCGGCATTCCCCGCCTCGCCCCGCTGTCCACGGCGCCGGCCGCCCGCGAGGAGTCCGCCGCGGGCCCGGGGCCGGTGCCAGGACGTGGGTCGGCCGAGGCGGTGCGGCCGCCGGTGCCCGCCGTGGAGTTCGGCAACACGCAGGAGGCGTACCGCAGCCGGCGCACCTGGGAGCTGGCGCGCAGTCTGCTGGTGCTGCGTTTGTGCGCCTGGCCCGCGCTGCTGGCGCGCCACGAGCAGGTGCGCGGGGTACAGGCGGGGGCGCGGGCGCGGGTGCGGGCGGGGGCGCGGGGCTCCTGCGGGTCCCGGGATCCCTTACGGAGCTTCCTGGCCTGGCGCGAGGGAAGCCAGGAAGGGAGGTGTTTTCTGCAGTCCCTTTCGGACCTCGCGAATTTTCCTACTTGTCGAAGTCTCGCAACTAAAAACAATGATCCCTTTAATATTTACGATATGTACCGCCCGTGGGAACACAGAGTCACTTGGAATTAAAAATGGAGTATCCTTCATGTTGCCACAAGAAAAGTCTGGTGTAGGGCTCCTAGCCCGGGACCCCAGAGTCCCCTCCCCGGGACCTAGCGGCTTCCCAGACGCAGCCACTCTGAGCACATTCTGTTGGGGGAAAATGGGAAGCCGCTCAGACGCCCAGCTTTGAACTCGCCCATGCTAACTTTAAAAAGTGTGAGGGCTTTCCGGGGGCAACAGGCAGAACACTTTCAGCCACATCAGTCTAGGGGTATTAGAGATGGACTGTTGTTTCAAGGTGACCCTGGGAAGAGTTTGCAAAGACTCATTTGCTTGCGCCGGTTGGGGGGTTGTGTTGATTTCTCGGCTGAGACTGCGGGGATCATCGGGGGCTGCAGCCCTGACCTCACCAGGAAGCGGTGGGGGGGGCAGGGGGGGCAGTGTGAGATGAGAAGCACCGAGCCACACTTGCAGCTTAGGTGTAAGGGGAAGGGGAGGGCAGAGGTCCAAGAAATGAGAGTCAGATGCTGTTGGCCCAAATCCTTTGGGGAGCTTCAGGGTCAGCGTAGGATCAGTGGTGGCGGGAGTGTGGAGGGAGGATGGTAGAGGAAGAAGGAGTTGAATCGGGTAGGTGGAGGCCTCTGGGAGGCCATTGCTGTGCTTGTGCACATAAAAATGCCTTAAGGTCAAGCTGTGGCCTTGGAGAGCCCAGGCCAAGGGGACAGGAGGGCAAGAAGGGACATTCCCAGGTAGAGAAACTGGCAGGGGGAAGGACAGCAATGTGGAGGCTTTGGAGAGTGCCCACATCTAAGTGGCATCCAGAAAGAACAGCCAGTGCTGCTGGTATTGCAGTAGGAGGAGGAGGCATTGGGGCAAGAATGCCAGGGGAGGGAGTGGCCAGCCATAGGTCCCCGCTCAGGGGAAGGATGGGCATCCTAGGTAGCAGCTGGATGGGGCAGGCCAGTCGTACAGAAGCCACGCCCACCTTTTGGCAGGGATTGAGACGGGCTTGGCGTGCCAGCATTAAGGCACAGCATTAACCTTTCTTGTCTAGATCAGGAGCAGTTGCTGCACTGAGAAGCCAGCAGAGTTGGGTGTGGGGTTTGGTGCCCAGTCCTCTGAGGGGAATGCGGTTGCTGTTCTGTGACCGTGGGAGGGATATGTTGGCTCCACTGTCCCTTGGGTGCCTTCCTGAGGCAAGTGCCAGGCCTCAGGAATGGTGCTGTGGGTACCTGAAGGAGGCAGGGCGTCCAGAGATAACTTCTCCCAGGCTTCCCTAGGGTCCTGCCTGTGCCCTGGGAAGCCCCTCCGTGGGGTCTGTGTTGATGTCTTGCTAGTGGTCCCATGGGTGTCGGCAGCCTCAGCACTGGAAGAAGGCAGAGGCCAGGTCCCGGGCTTGTGAGCTGCTCACTAAAACCTGGTCGTTGGGCAGGCCAGAGGGTGGTCTTTCCCTCTCCCTGTGGGCTGTGGGGAAATTCCTCCTGCTGAGCCAGCACAGGTCTTTGAGGCCCCGGGGCATTGGGGCCATCACACCTGTCACAGGAGTGTCAGCTTGCAGGAGCTGAGCTTTGAGCCGCTGACTTGGATGGGGACAGCGGTGGGTCTCCCCTTGCCTGAAAGCACTTTTTGAGGGGGGTTTAGGTCCCAGGTTTTCCACAACAACAACACTGAGCTGCCCCTCACAGAAGGGGCAGGACCCATGGTGACAGTGGTTCCCTGAGTCGGGGGAGGGAAGAGAAAAGGCTCTACTGAAGAAGGAGACCCAGGCATCTAGGACCACCTCCCCCTGACCTCCACACTGCATTTCAGTGGAAGAAAAACCTGGCCGACTGTGCCTCCTAAATCACCTTCCCATAAATAGCAGGCATGATATGGGGGAATCTCTCCGGCAGACACTTTTACTTAAATAGGATCAAACCCCCACCCCCTCCTCCATCGGAGACCAGAAACCCTTTCACATGTAATTCCTAAAGCTGTAAACCCAAGACCCTTTCATATGTGATTTCTAAAGCTGTAAACCCAAGACCCTTTCACTTGTAATTTCTAAGGCTGTAAACCTAAGATCCTTTCAGGGATAATATCTAGAGTGGAAGCCCATATAAAGGCAGAGCTTCTCTTTGTTAGGGTGCTTGGCCGTTTGGACAGAAGATGAAGCCTTGCTCCCGGGCCGAAATAATAGAACCCCTTCCTTTTTAGCTCCCTGTTGGAGAGTCTGTTTCCCGAGGCAGCTATTGCTTCACTACCAGTGTTGCTCTGCACACATGCGCTTGAGTCTTTGGTAGCGGATACAAGTGTGTTACTGGTGCAAGTTTCTAAATCCTCAAAAGGTCTCCCCACCTGGAGAAGATATGGGGCTGCCCTGGTCTCAGGTCGTGCCATGTGGGGGCATGTGACACTAGGATGGCATTAAAGAGGTTGCTTTGTTCTGGAGTCAGCTTTAAAATTGCAAGCCCTAGGCTGGGCATGGTTTCTCATGCCTATAATTCCAGCACTTTAGGAGGTCAAGGCAGGAGGCTCACTTAAGGCCAGGAGTTCATGACCAGCCTGAGCAGCATTGTGAAACCCTGTCTCTACAAAACATTTTTAAGTTATCTGAGGCCAGGTGCTGTGGCTCACACCTGTAATCCCAGCATTTTGGGAGGCCGAGGCAGCTGGATCACCTGAGGTCAGGAGTTCAAGACCAGCCAGGCCAACATGGTGAAACCCCATGTCTACTAAAAATACAAAAACTAGCCAGGCATGGGGGTGTGCACCTGTAATCCTTGCAACTCAGGAGGCTGAGGCAGGAGAAGTGCTTGAACCCGGGAGGTGAAGGTTTCAGTAAGCCGAGATCAAGGCATTGCATTTTAGCCTGGGCAACAAGAGCAAAACTCTGCCTCAAAAAAGAAAGAAAAAAAAAAAAAAGCTGAGCGTGGTGGTACAGGCCTATAGTCTCAACTACTCTGGAGGCTGAGAAAGGAGTTTCACTTGAGCCCAGGAGTGAGACCCTGCTTCTAAAAAAATAAACAAACTTGCCAGCCCTGCCTGTGTGCTTCTTTCTGCAGCCCTGTGCTGAGCTTCCAGCCTCAGCCCGGGCCCAGTCCCACCGCCCCCCATCTTTGTGAAGAGCCATCCCGGGAGCCAGTGCAGCCTGGCTCCCACCCCTTCATTTGGAGCTAGCTGTGCAGAGGCTAGCAGTTAGGTAGAGGGAGACTGCATGGCCCTGTGCGGCAATCATGCTGTCTCCTGCAGCGGACAGCTGCCACCTTCCCTCCTTTTGTGTTTCTGATGGTTCAGAGTGGATGTGGCTGAGCCCAGTGATAGTTTTCAGGTCCCCCGTTCTCCCTTGCCTGCCACTTGGGTGGTCTTTGATATGTTTCAGACCCGTCCTGTCTTCCCAGCTTTCCCTGGGTGCTGCCCGGCAGGAATTAGGCCAGGCTCAGGCTCAGTGAGAGACGGAGAACATTGCGTGTCGGTATGCTGGTTTTCCAGTTTCTAATCCTCTTTATAAAATAACAAAATGCAGTTAAGTCAGATTCTGCGTGGAGGATGCAGGAAGGCAAGGGTGATTGCCTGGGAAACCCTGGTCCTTGGGGCTGCCCATGGTGTGCCCGGGGCGACAGTCAGGAGGTGTCTCCATGGGGCACCAATGTTTAGGGTATGGCAGTGGGGAGTTGTGCCTGCCTGTGGGCCTGTGTGTGGGTGCTCAGGGCTGGCATGGGGGTAACAATGTTTGATTCGCTAATGCTTTTGCTTAGACTAGAAGTTGTTACTGAAATTATGGTTTCAAGAGATGCTTCCCACAAAAAAGGAGTTTAAGTATCCATCGGGTTTGAGAAATCCCAGGCTCTTCTTGTGTTGGGGCTGATTAGACATAGGGTGGAGGTGTGCCTCTGAGCATCGCACTCAGCCCTCCTCTCCCAGCAGCCTCTCGTCCCTCTCCTTCCTGCCCTGGCTCTCCCGTGCTGGAGCTCCCCCAGTTCTCCGTGCCATCTCCTCACCTTGGTAAACCCCTCTCCTGGATCTAGGTTAGTAAATAACCCTGGCCCACCCTGCAGGCACTGCCCCATCCCCTGTCCTGAGTCATAGCAGAGTCCCTCCTTTCCCTTTGGGGTTCCTTTACCACCAGGTTGTGAGATTCTGGTTGGTTTCCTTTGGTTGTTTCCAGGCCATAAAAGGTGCTTAGTGCATGGCAGCTTGGGACATCTGAATGAGCAATGTGGCAAAATGTGATTGGAGGAGACAGCTGAGCAGTTCCTGGGCAGTGTCTTCCTCAGGGGCACGTCTGTCAGAATGGCTGGTCAGCCCCAGATGACCCTGAAGAGCCCATGGGTTACAGGGTGGGCGTCATCTCATGGACCCTGTCAATGGTCACCTAGCTCATTGTCCTTGTTGCCAGGGCATGCCTCCCTCGAGCTGGGCGCAGACCCAGCCTGAGTTTCACACGTTTGTTATTTAGCATCCATTTGGGGCTGCCCGCGTGTCAGTCACACTGTTTTAGGGACTTTGGGTAAGAGAAAACAAAACATTGAAAAATCTGGGCACTCAAGTACTGGAAAGTCAGGTTAGATTCTCCTCTTCCCCGGCAGAACTGCCAAGGTGCATAGGATGGTCTCCAAATGCCTGCTGCTGTCCCCAGGGAGGCCGGCCATTCTCCTTTTGATCTGCCAAGTGGTTGTCAGGCACCCACTCTGTGCTGCTGAGTGATCCATGAGTGGGGCCCTGAAGGGGCAGAGTCCAGGTGGGAACAGAGTGCTCAGGCAAGCAGGCAGCACCTCCTGCGGTCTCTCTGCCCTGGCTGGGAACCGGAGTGAGAGAGTGGAGAAGCCAGCAGCTTCGGGTGGTCTTCACCATGTAGTCTACACTGAAAGCCCAGCCACCAACCGAACTGTATCAAGGCCCCATGGTTGGGGTTACGTGCTGTGGTCGGGGATGAGCAGAGGTGCCCTGCTGGGGAAGGGAAGTTCAGGCAATCCAGGACAGCGGCTTCCCTTTGCCTTTCAGCTGCTGTGTGTTGCCAGGAAACTTCTAGGTGAGAGGCTATTCAACAAGCTGATGAAGATGACCTTCTATGGGCACTTTGTAGCGGGCGAGGACCAGGAGTCCATCCAGCCCTTGATCCGGCACAACAGGGCCTTCGGCGTCGGCACCATCCTGGACTACGGAGTGGAGGAGGACCTGGGCCCCGAGGAGACTGAGCACAGGGAGATGGAGTAAGTCCTGCTGGGTGTCTGCGGGCTCTCTGATGATGACTGCAGAGCACCCAGTGGGAGCAGCTGGGGCGTGTCCAGATGCTGGGCTTCAGCCTCAGCTGGATGGAGGCCAAGGCTAGGAGAGCTTGGTCAGCCCAAATAGTGATGACCCTCCTGGGTTCTGCCTGGAGTTCCTGCATTTTTGCTTCATGTGGATGGCAGCTTGGGGCTTTCATGGGAGGCCTGGTGTATGTGAGGCCCGAGGAGGCTAAGCACAGAATGGCCCTTGGCCTTAGTTAGCCCACTGCCTGTTGGGGCAGAGGTACCAGCGCATGAACCAAGCACTTTGCAGAGAATGGATGGTCTTGCCTGATCTCCCGTGAACCAGGCACTGCTCCAAGAAGCAGAGGGCAACATGGGCTTGTTGTTCTGCCCTGATGCCCAGGAGGGTGGGTCAGGGTGGTACCAACCACCCTCTACACGCACTGTCCAGTGACGAGGCTCTGTATCAGGTTAGTGACCTCTAGGAGGAGACTCCAGGCTGGCCTGCCACACTGCTCCTGGCTTCACTTCCCTTCTCCACTGACACTGGGGCAAGGGCCAGGCCTGCAGGGTTCCACACCTACAGGCCAGGCTGGGGCCCCTCAAGGGTCAGGCAGTGGGACCTGCCTGTGGGTCAGGAATCTCTGCAGAAGAGAGGCTGTGGCAGAGCCTCCTCCATCAGGTCAGCAAATGTTTGTGTAAACAGCCAGATAGCACAGGCTCTCAGCCTTGGACCTTCTCTGCCACGATGGCTTCATTCTGGCTTAGGAGGGCCACGGTAATTTCAATTTCAAATAATTTTCTTGTGTGAAAAAATATTCTTGTTTTGTTTTCTTATCAACAATTTTTTTTTAAATAGGGTCTTGCTCTGTTGCCCAGGCTGGAGTACAGTGGTGTGTGGTTCACTGCAGCCTAAACCTTTTCAGTGATCTCATCTCAGCCTCTTAAGTAGCTGCGACCACAGGCATGCACCACCAGACCTGGATAATGTTTAATTTTTTTCCTGTAAAGATGGGATCTCCCTATGTCTCCCTATGCATTTGGGTCTCCTGCACCCTGACAGCAGCTGGGCCAGACCCACCTGAGGCTCAGGACAGGCCCTCTGGACCTTGTCAGGCCTTGGTGTTTGCTCTGCCCCTCCCCAGGTGACTGACCTGGGAAGGGGAGGGAAAGGCAGTCGCATGAGGCCTCCAGCCCTGGGAACGGAATGTCCGTGCCTTGCCTCAGCATGCCAGCCGCCAGCTGCCCAGGGATGATTGGCCAGGAGAGCCCAGCCCCTGCCTTGTGATTGGCTGTTTTGAAGGTGGGGTGCTCCAGTCCCTGGAACCCCCTGTGTTCCTAGCTGGCCCTGTGGGCTTCACAGCTGCCTGGGCCCTTGGCTGTAGCCTTTGCTGAGCTGCCTGTTGAATAACCAATGGCCTGTGTGTCCTCAGGAGTCTGGTGGGGACTTGGTTTCACAGTGGGGTTTTCCTCTCAGACGCCTCTGGTATGAAAAGACTCCTTTCCCAGGGTGGTCCTGCTGGGCTTCCTCCCTGCCCTGCAGGCTGAGTGTTTGGAAGTCAGCTGGCCTCGACTCTGCCAGGGGACTGTGCCCTTAGGAGCCTGAGTCCCTTACCCTGCAAAGGCTGTACCTCTATTGCTGCTGCTGGCTGCTGTCTGCAGGGGCCCTGCTCCAGCTCTGGGAATTGGGTGGGGTTTTCTCCTGTCCTCACAGGGGTGCATGGTGAGGACACCCACCCAGCTCTGCTGCTCTGTGCCTTCAGAGGGCCCTGAGCCTCGAGGGTAGAGGTGGGCGTGAAAGTGCTGGTCTGATGTCCACACGGCAGTGTGGCCTGCTTAGCCAGGAGTGACCAGTCACGCAGACCCTAGTGCAGGGATCTGCTTAGAGATCTGCCTTCCTAACCTACCTTCCTGTCACAAGGCCCATGGGCTCTGCTCTGGGGAGAGATGCTGAGGTCATAGCCGCAAATTAAGGCCATGTGGGGTGGTGCTGGCCTAACCCTGAGAGGCCTAACGTCTGAGAGCATGGCGAAGTGAGTCCCAGCAGTGCTCCCGAGAAAGAAGGAGGAGGTGGGAGCTGGAGGTGCAGGAGGGTGGTGCCCACACAGAGAGGGGTGGGACCATGCTTCCCAGAGGCCAGGGCCCACCCAACCCCAGGAGAGGAGTCCCAGGGGCCCCCAAGCAGGCTGAGGGCTTGGGGATGGGGCAGGGCCAAGGCGTCTTCCTGATGATTGGGCTGTGAGGGGACACCCTAGCAGGTGAATGGGGGCATCAGTCTGGCTGTGTAGGCCCAGGGCTGGCTGGAGGCAGGGTCTGGGCCTCGGTTCCCAGGCTGGGGCAGCTCACTTGGGATATGTGTGCAGTGTGTGTCCTGAGCAAGTGGCTGGGGTGAGGGGCTGGGGAGGCAGGGGCTAGGGGAGCTGGGGAGGGGGGTACAGGTAGGAAGGGGCTTGCTGGGATTCCCTCCAGGGGAGAGTTGGACAAGGGTAGGGCGTGGATCCCCATGCTCTGCTTGTTTCAAACAAGTATCACGTCACCAGGGACAACCACCCAGAGCTGAGTTCGGTAGAAACCGAGGGGGTGGTCAGGGTCTTCCTGCTGTCTCTGAAGATGCCCTCTTGCTTGTCTTCCTCTGCCCCATTTCCCCTTCTCGCACTTCCCTCCTCTGTGTCCTGGGTTGTGGCCACATGTGTGAGCATGTGCCCTTCCACAGACTGTGCCCTGGGCGTGATGAAGGGTAGGGTTGGGAGAGCATGAGGTGGGTCCCCATGTTAATGAAGCACTGCCATGTGGTCCCCACCTGATCAGGGCCCCACATCCACCAGTTCACCTTTCATCCTCTAACATCCTGTGACTGCCAGTGCCACGTGCCCCCTTCTTCCCTGTGGGGGTGGCCTTAGCATAGACAATGGGTCCCCCTTGAGGATGGCTTTTGACTGCCTGTACCTGAGCCTCGGAGTGAAGGTCCTGGGGCTGACCTCATGACTGGTCTTGAGGTGCCCAAGCCAGGGGCCCAGGAGCTCCCTCTCCCAGGCAGGGGGTCTTATGCTGCCTGCCTGTTCCCTAGTCACATGATGACATTCCACCTTCTTTGGTTACTTCTCTGTCAGCACAAGGCAGTCAGAGCATATCTGCCTGGCAGCATGTGGGGAGTCCCTGGCCCATGTGGGGCTGCCCAGGAGTGGGTGGGAGGGAAGGCCTCCCCCATGGTGGGAGCTCCTGGCCCAGGGCTTGCTCCTTGAACAGCTAGGTGGAAAGTGGGCAGCTGAGACCCCTTGACGTGGAGGCCTCTCAGATGGGGCTCACTGACCACTGCTCTGCCTTTACCCTTCCCAAGACTTGAGGGGTACCCTGTCCTTTCCTGTGAGTGTGGGCAGAGCTGCCCCCATGGGTCCAAGCACCTCTGGGGAGCCTCAGGGAGGCTGTGGATCCTGCTAGACATGCAGCTCTCTCCACGGCCACTGACTTCATCAAGCTTTGAATACAAAGTCAGATGACCCACAGAGCTGCTCCTGGGGCCAGGGAGACCATGGTCACTTTGTCACAGTAGATTTAAGAGCCACTCTTGTTAGCCTGAATGGCACAGCACTGAAACCAAGTACCAGGAAGCAGATTGTGGCCATGAGGAGGAGGGGTAAGAGGGTGTTCACAGTGGCTCTGGCAGGGGTGCGGGACTGGTTTGGAGGGGAGCCAGGCACCCTAGAGGTGGGAGGCGCCGGTGGGCATGGGTGTGCTGGCCAGGCAGGGATGGAGAGGCACCTGGAGGAAGGACAGGGGCTTGGCTGAGCAGAGCGTGGCCAGCCTCGTTGGGGCAGCCTGCATCCTGGCCTCACTGGTCTCGAGGTTCTCAAGCTAGGGGCCCAGGACTTTTGGCATTACTAGGAAGTGATGGGAACCTGGAATGGGGTGATGGTAAACAAGATGAGATGGTAAGATCTGCTTTCACGTTAAAGGAATTTTTCTGGTTGTTGCTTGGGAAAGAAGTGCCAGAGCAAGAATGCTTCAGGAGAGCCAGCCTGGAGGACAGGGCAGGACTGCAGGGCCGGCTGTGCAGGCAGGAGCTGGCCCTTGCATCAGTGGTGCCTGGAGACCCTGGCTTTGGGGCGGAGGCCTGAGGAAGGGGGCCTCGCTGGGGATTTGGGGACCTCTGGGTGCTTGTGCCTTCCTGTCTCCGTACCTCTCAGCCCTGGCTGGCTCTGTCTTGGAACCAGGAATGCTCCTGTACTTGGGGCCAGCCCTGGGCTGTTCAGAGAACTCAGGCATATCCTTTGTATTTCTCCACCCAAAAGGAGCCCCAGGCGCCTGAGACCTTAGGACACAACAGCCCATAAACTGCTGCCCCTCCCTGGCCCAGGTGTTCCACCCCAGGATAGGGTGGGGGCCTGCCCTTGGAACCTGCCCTCCCCTGGGGTTGTGGTGAGGCCCTCCAGGCAGCCTCAGTGAGAACTTGCCTGTGTCTGGGGCCCCCCAGGGGCTGTGACCCTGACCTTTGCCTTCCCTCTCCTTCCCACAGGTCCTGCACCTCAGCTGCGGAGAGGGACAGCAGTGGTGAGTGAGAGGCCTCCTTGCATGAACAGACGCCCTCCCCACCCTGCATACCGCCTGGTGGCTCAGGAGGGTCTAAGCTGGGGCACAAGTTGGTAGCCGGGTTGCTATGTCCAGAGCACCTGCCCTGTTGCTGTGGGCTCTGACATACTTGCAAGCATCTGAAGAAGGAGACCACCCTGCTTCTTTTTCACACCCTCCTGGTGGACCCAGGCCTTTGTTAAGGAGGCTTTGCCATCCTGGCCTCATGAGGAGGCTTAGCCAGGGGGACGCAGCACTCCAGGTGGAAGAGCCTGGTGCAGAGAGGAGGGTGGGCTTGGGGATGGGAGTTATGGGGTAGTGCAGTGTTGGGGCCAAGCTGGCAAGGCCACTGCCCTCGGGACCCTCCTGAGGGCAGGGGCTCTGGGATGTTGGCATGTGGGTACTGGGGTGGGTGTTTGAAGCTGTGCCCAGGCTGTGCATTCACCATTCCAGGCACGAATAAGCGGGAGAAGCAATACCAGGCCTACCGGGCCTTCAGGGACCACAGGGATGGCGTCATCAGTGCCCGCACCTATTTCTACGCCAACGAAGCCAAGTGCGACAGCCACATGGAGACATTATTGCGCTGTATCGAGGCCTCAGGTGGGGCCTCCTCTTTGCTAGCTATACCCCTGCCATGCCCTGGCTTGGGCGGACCCCTGGGCTCATGGAGGTGCTCGTGGGTGAACTCCAAGCTGGCGCAAGAGCCAGAGGGCTGGGTTCCGGTCTTACTTGGGTTCATACTGTTCAGCCCCTTCCTAAGGGGCCCCGCTATCTCCAAGAAGGCACCTCCTGCCCCCGCCCAAGCCCCCTGTTGCTGGACCCTGCATCATGCTCCCCACCCTTCTCCCTGGCTCAGGGTTAGGACCAGGAGCTGCAGGAAGTTGGTCCATGTCAGCTGTGGAGCCACCTTTAGCCCAGGGTGGAGATTCCATTCAGGGAGCTGGTGCCGCACCTTCTGCCTGTGAATCCCTCCCTGACCCCGACTCTGGGGGCCAGAGGTGGGGGAAGCAGCTGCTTCCAGGGCAAGAGAAGCCAGTGGTCACCAAGGCCCAGTGTCCTTCAGTATTAGAGATACACCTGACCCTGCGTAGCCCCATGCTGGCCCCAGCAGCCCTCCATCAGGGCAGTGGGTCCCAGGCCTGTTGTGTTCTTTTTTTTCCCCAAATGAAATTGGGTCTTGCTCTGTTACCCACGCTGGAGTGCAGTGGTGTGATCATAGCTCACTGCAGCCTAGACCTCCTGGGCTCAAGCCATCCTCTTCCCTCAGCCTCTTGAGTGGCTGGGTCTACAGGTGCACACTGCCACACCTGGCTATTTTTTTTTTTTTTTTTTTTTTTCATTTTTGTAAGGAGGTTTCACGGCCCGGCATGGTGGTTCATGCCTGTAAATCCCAGGCATTTTGGATGGCTGAAGTGTGTGGACTGCCTGAGCTCAGGAGTTTGAGACCAGCCCGGGCAACATGGTGAAACCCTGTCTCTACTAAAATACAAAACATAAGCTGGGTGTGGTGGTGAGCACCTGTAATCCCAGCTACTCCTAGTGTTGAGACAGGAGAATCGCTTGAACCTGGGAGGCGGAGGTTGCAGTGAGCTGAGATCGCACCACTGCACTCCAGTCTGGGCGACAGAGCGAGACTCTGTCTCAAAAAAGAAAAAATAGATGAAGTCTCAGTATGTTGCCCTGGCTGGCCTGGAACTCCTGGGCTCAAGTGATCACCCTGCCTTGGCCTCCCGAAATGCTGTGTTTATAGGTGCACACTACCACACCCAGCCTATTTTCGTATTTTTTATAGAGATGGTGTTTTGCTGTGTTGTCCAGGCTGGTCTCAAACTCCTGGGCTCAAGCGAACCTTCCACTTCAGCCTCCCAGAGTGCTGGGATTACAGGCGCATGCCACTGCACCTGGCCTTTCTGGACAGTGCTCGGAAGCCACTCCTGACTGGGGTGGAGGTCAGAGTGGCCAGCTGAATGCTGGGCCATCAGGGTGAGGGGTGTCTTCGCCTTGCCCATTTCCTGTTCTGCCGGGGCAGATGGAAGGAGAAGACCTTGCAGAAGCAGATGCTCCTTTGGGGTGGTGGTAGACATGGTGAGATGGTAAGATCTGTGTTCACTTTACAGGAATATTTCTGGTGTTGCTTAGAAAGAAGTGTCAGGGGCAAGAATGCTGCCTGGAGGACAGGGTGGGAATGCAGGGCCGGCTGCCCAGGGGCAGGAGCCTGCACTTACATCAGAGCTTCCTGGGAGAGCCCGGCTATGGGGCGGAGGCCTGAGCAAGGGGTCCCCGCTGGGATGTTTCTGTCTTAGCTATGTTTGGTGTTTCTGGGTCCTGTGACCCACATGTGAGCAGCCTGTGGTGCTGGTGTCATGGGAGGGAAACTGAGGCAGGAACTCCATGGGGGCTGCTTGGCAGAGGACAGGCAGCTCCTGTGCCCCCCGCGGAGCCTCCTCCTATCTCCATAGGGCCTCCAGAGCGCCATATGTGAGGCCTTCACGGGCAGGGTAGGGTGGGGCCAGGAGCCTGCTGCAGGCTGGCCGGGCCCCCGCCCTCCCTATTCCACCCTGCGCTGCCTCTATGCACCTCTCAGGGCCCTCAAGGCTTTTCCTGTGGCTTCTGATAGGTGCAGCCAGCAACGACGGCTTCTTAGCCATTAAGCTCACGCTACTGGGGAGACCTCAGTTTCTGGTAAGGGCTGTAACCTTTCACCTGTAGAGTCTGGCGCTGGGCGAGTCCTCAGGGCAGCTGTGGGCATCCACTAAAAGCACAGGTGCCTGTGCCTTAGAGGCCTGAGCCAGCCACAGGGGCTGTGTGGGGGACTGGGGCAGGCAGGGGGTGTGTGCAGATGGCACTCAGGCCTGCATTTGCAGCTGCAGTTCTCAGACGTGCTGACCAAATGGAGATGCTTCTTTCACCAAATGGCTGCGGAGCAAGGGCAGGCAGGCCTGGCTGCCATGGACACCAAGCTGGAGGTGGCAATGCTGCAGGTGGGACAGCCCCCCCTTGTCCTTTCCTGGGGCTTGTGAGGGCATGAGCACTGTGGTGGCCCACAGTGAGGGATGGCGGGCAGTGGTCTGAGGTGGTTCTGGGAACTCATCTAGGGCATGGGGCTCATTCTGCAGCTCCGGGGGTTGGCCTGGTGAGAAAGAGATCTGAGGGACTCTGAACAGAGAGAGGAGATGTCGGCAGGAGGGCTGGGGAGCCAGCCGGGCAGGGAGCGGGTGTGCATCCGCATCAGGGCGGGAATAGACCTGTCTAGGCAGTGGAAAGAAACCAGAAATGGATCCCATTCTCACTAAGAATGAATAAAGCCAAACATGGCACCAGAGGCCAATGGGTTGGGGAAGGATAAAATGTGAGTGAATGGGACTGATCCAGGCCTTCTCACTTCTCAAGGAAAGCGTCGCAAAGATGGGCATCGCA
>CM052648.1:6500303-6520227 GCA_028533165.1 Leontopithecus rosalia
CCACAGCTCCTCCAGCCCCTCAGCTCCTCCAGTCCCCCAGCTCCTCCAGCCCCCCAGCTCCTCCAGCCCCACAGCCCCACAGCCCCTCAGCTCCTCCAGCCCCTCCAGCCCCACAGCTCCTCCAGTCCCTCAGCTCCTCCAGCCCCACAGCTCCTCCAGTCCCCCAGCTCCTCTAGCCCCACAGCTCCTCCAGCCCTCGCTGGCCTCTGTCAGCTGGCCCATGTGTGGTAGGTAGGGTCTGCATCCTGGGATGCGGGTTGGTGAAGTGAGGCATCGCTCCTGGGCCATGAGGGCAGCCATGTCCCTGCCTCTCCCTGCCTGGTGCCCGAGCAGCCTTGTCCATCTCCCTCTGCAGGGAATAGAGAGGGGCTCCTTGTGGAGTGCAGACCTGATTTTTTTCCCCAAGTGATGTCTCGGCTCTAAATAACATCTCTAGGATTAATGCTGCCGGCAGCCAGCAGCACCAGGTGATTGGAAAAAGGATTTTATGGCCCCGTGGGTGAAATTGAACTTGCATCCGAGGTGTATTTCCAAGATGGGATTTTCCTCCCTGTCAGAGGTGGCGCATTTCACGCTAATTATAATGGCAGCTCCTCGACACTCATCACCCACAGCGGAGGGGGACACCCATCTGGGGCACAGGCAGGTGTCCCTGGGGTTACCTCTAGGCCACCCAATCTCAGCAGACACGGGGGGCTGGTTCTGGGAGATATGCCCTCACCCAGTTGGGGGCTAGGCTAGGAGGGAGCCCCCAGAGTATGAACAAGCCCCAGCTGGGCCACACTAGGGAGGAGGCAGGAAGGAGACCCAAGGCTGAGGGTGGGACCCAGCTAGCGGCTGCCCTGGGACCCACAGGCTCCTCTCTGAGCAGACTCCAGTGGAGGGCCTGGCCCATCTTGTTGCAAGGGTCTTTATGGGGCTGGGGAAGGCTATGGCCAGTCTTAAGGACTTAATGCCATGGGCATTCTCCTCGGGCCCCTTCTGTCTCAGCAGCAACCCATGCTTCTGCTTGACTGAACTGGAACAGAGGGAGCAGGCAGAGGTGGGAGGAGGGGCAGAGCCTCCCGCAGCCACCTCCACCTGGGCATGAGCACAGCCTCCCGCATCCCTAGAGCGAGGGGCCACTGAGAGGAGGCACCTAGCCATCTTCCCCTGTAGACTTCCTCCAGTGCCCCAAGGGGGCAGCTTGGGGTTGGGGCTGGGCACTCAGCCACAGGGGCCTGAGAGCATGCAGTGTGCAGAGCCCGCTCCCATGAGGTGATAAGAGCCTGCTGCACTGGCATCCTGCCCCGAGACTCCACATGCTCATCTGTGAAGGGGGAGGCGTGGTGCCTGCTGCACAGCAGGCCACAGGGCCAAGCGACGGGACACAGTGAGGGGCCGCAAGGTGCTGCCTGGTGAGAGCTGTGGGCTGGCCTCGAGGGGTAGCCTGACCGTGTCCTCTCGCTAAGAATAGTGGGAAGCAAGCCGAGAACTTGGGCCCATAGTGGGTCTTAGGCTGCCGTGATCACATAATGCCACTCCCAGTGCCTGCTGCCCCGCCCCGGGCTCCCCAGCCCCAGCCAGCCATCCATGTGGCCCATCCTGTCCTCTCCAGGCCCTCTGTGTGCACCCAGTGGAGTATTTCCTGTGGCTCCCTGAGGCTGCTGGTCACAGGGCAGAAGCTGGGGCTGATGAGGACATTGGAGAAGGCCGTGGGGCTGGGCGGGGGCCCTGTGGGAGCACCACAGCCTGGGATCTGCAGCTGGGGCTGACGTAGCACAGCAGGCACAGCAGGCCACTGGTGCCACCTCTCACGTGTCAGGTGCTTCACAGCCTCCCACGGCAATCCTCCCAGCAGGCCTCGGTGCCAGGGTGGGCCCCATCCTGGGGACCATTGAGGACCAGCACCATCCACAGGGCTCAAGAACGGGGCCATCCCGGGGCCTGGTGGGAGCAGCTGGAGGGAGAATTCAGTCACCCAGGCCTGCCCAGGGACCCACTCAGGGCCCAGGATGAACTGATGGGGGCAGTCTGCAGGTGGTGCCGCTGGAGCGGGGCTCCCCGCAACAGGGTGGGCCCCAGGCAGCCTCACCCCAAGCAGGGAGGGAATGTGCGAGGTGCAGGAAACCGCTCCCATGTCCAGAAAATATTAACAATTAAAAATTTTAAATGTTGGTGACATACCTGATGGCCAGATAAGAGCGGATAATAATGACTCAACGCTTAATAACTGCACTTAGTAGTTTTCAAACTACACGTGTCCCACTGGGGCTGGGGAGCCCGGGGCGGGGCAGCAGGCACTGGGAGGTGGCATTATGTGATCACGGCAGCCTAAGACCCACTATGGGCCCAAGTTCTCGGCTTGCTTCCCACTATTCTTAGCGAGAGGACACGGTCAGGCTACCCCTCGAGGCCAGCCCACAGCTCTCACCAGATAAAGGGAACGTTAAATGGAAACCCATCAAAGTTGCTGTGCCCTGTGCAGCGAGGGCACCTTGGTGCTGGGGGTGGCCACGTCAACTGGGCTGAGGCTGGCCCCCCCGGCCCGCCGTGTCCTGGTGCCTCGTGTGGGGGTTATGACCCACACTTGGAGTGTGAGGGCGCCCACACACACATGGGGTCAAGGCCCTGCACACGTGTGCAAAGGCAGTGGCCAGGTGGGTATCGTCTTGGTCTCTTCCTGTCCCACTGGGATTGTGGATGGTCATGGGGTTGGCCTAGGAGTCTGCCTTGCACCTACAGGTGTTCTGGATATCTGAGCGAGTGGGTGGGGGTATCCTCAGCCCCGTGGGCTAGTCTCTGGTTCTTCTGTTGCCCCAGCCCCTCCAGGCCTTGGGTGAACCCCCTCCGCCATCCAACTTGACCTGCCATGTTCCTGGAATCCAGCCCAGGGCTACTCCATTCACCAATTCTCACTAAAGTGTGAGTGGTTGCTTGGTGCTTCCCTAATCCTGGCTGCCACATGTGTTTATTGGAGTGAACCCTTCAGCTGCAGGGGGATGAAGAGTGGGATCCCAGGCAGAGCAGGCCTGCTCCCTCCACCCTCAGGCTACTGACTCTGGCCCTGTGCAGTGGCTGGGAGCTGCCAGCAGCCCAGGTGGGGGCAGGACCCGCGGACCTGCTGCCCCTCACATAAGCCAGTTTCTTTGATCCTGGTTCCCTGCCCTGTCTGGTCTGCCTCCCAGCTGATACCACCAAGCGGTTCCCTCACCTCATCCTCTGAGCAGGACCAGCCTGAGCTGTCACAGCTCCTAGACCCCTCGAAGCCACCTGGTCCCCTATCAGACTGAGGCTGTCCAGACGTAGCCTGCCACAAGACCCTGAGTGAACCTGCTGGCCTGGACACCAAGGATAAGGGACCCTGGGACTTTGCATCCTAGGGATGCTGGGTGCTCACCCACAAAGCCCTAGAGGGGAAAGGGGAGAGAAAGTCGGAAGGGCTCATGACCACCTGGGGTCCCAGTGGGGCCGGGCACAGCGGCCATCCCTACAATCCTAGCACTTTGAGAGGCTGAGATGGGCAGACTGCTTGAGACTGGGACCTGGAAGCCAGCCTGGGCGACAGACCCTGTCTCTGTGAAAAATAAAGCAGCTGGATGTGGTGGCAAATGCCCGTAGTCCTAGCTCCTTGGGAGGTGAGCCAGGAGTTGGAGGCTGCAGTGTCACAATCCTGCCACTGCACCCCAGTCTAGGTGACAAATCGAGAGCCAGTCTCAAAATTAAAAACAAAAGAAGGAAAAAGAAAGAAGGGCTCCCAGATCACCCTGGGGCCATGTGGGGACGGGAGGGCTCCGGAGGCCATGGCTCTATTCTGACCACAGTGGTAATGACGGCTTCGGGCAGGACCACCCCGAAAAGATGGCAAAGATGGCAGTGACCACGGGGCAGGTGAGAGCCAGTGGGCTGTGGGCCAGACAGGTGTGGTCCCATCTCAGCTTCCCAGGCCTGGCAGGCCCAGGGCAGGGCGGATGGGCGCTAGGCCCAGGGCAGAGCGGATGGGCGCTTCGGCTGCTCTTTCACTTTAAGTTTCAAGGCACAAGATTTTAAAAAGGAGGCACCTGGAGATGTGAAGGCCGAGGGCCGCAGCCTCGTGGAGCGGGCCAGTGGGGGCCTTCCCAACACTCACACAGATGGGCTCTGCGGGCTCTGGGCTGGGCAGTGTGGTACCAGGCTCAGGTGCCCGTCTCCCCCTTCAGGGAGCTCTGCCTCCCTAGTGGCCTCTGTCTTAAGGTATTTCTGGATGGGCAAACTGAGGCCCCGATGGCCAGGGCTGTCCGAAGTCCTGGAGGCCAGTGTTGGAGGCCCCGGGCACTCAGCTCCTGCAGCCCCCACTGGCCCTCAGGTCCAGAACCTCTCTCCCTCCAGCCTGGGGGCACTGTGCTGGGAGTGTGCCCCAACGGGCATTTCCACATTAGCTGTGCCCAGCTCTGTGTCTGGGGTCAGGGCTCTGGGGCAGCTGTCCTCTGGGCCTGGGTGCTCACTGAGGCTCCTCCAGTGGGGCCCTGAACCTGCCTTGTGTGCCGCAAATGTCCTTCCCATGTGAGCATCGGCACCATGCCCCGACCCCTGGGTGCTGCCATGGGGTAGGCGTCCCGCTCTGGTACCCTGTCACCGCTTCCCACCAGCCCACCACCTTCCTATGCCCCAACTGGCTCCTCGCACCTGGCATCAGCCTGGGAGGGACTCCTGAGACAACTGTGGGGCCTGGGACAGGGATGGAAGTCCAGGCCTCTGGGGACGGTGGGAGGGCTGGTTTCAGTCCCTGGGGAGTGGCTGTTCCCAGACCCTACATGCATCCCCCATGAGGGATCTGCGGGCCGAGAGGGTACTGCCCACATCCGCCCCAAAGCCAGTGCAGAGGCTCTGTAGGATGAGGGGGTTCATGCTCTCGGAGGCACTGGGCTCAGCCAGTGTCTGCAGTAGAGCTGGGGTCCTCAGGGCCAAAACATCCAAAGTCTTTAAGCCCCTGTCCAGGGCTTGGATGAGTTGGGATGGGTGCCGCCCCAGGACCCAGGCTCCCCCGATGCACCTGCCACCTGGCCCTCCCTCCCCAGAGCTCAGCGCCTGCCATGAGTCCCTAGGGATTCAGGTGACTGAGTGGCCTGCCTCACTGGGCCTCCCCTTAATAATGCATTCCCACTAATGACCGTCTCTGCTGTGTGTCATTAAACTCATCCTCTCGCTGCTAAGTGGTGGAGCAGCTGGCGGTGGCTGAGGAGGCCTGGGCCCCCAAGAGAGAGGGGACCCTGAGAGGCTGGGGGGGGAGGGGCAGGGCTTGTGCACCACCTGGCAACAGGTACAGGGGCTCTAGCTCTGGGCAGCATCATGAGATGCTTGGGGATGGGGAATGGCAGGGCAGAAAACAGCCTACAGGGGCCGGGCTGGGGGCTGCCTCCTCATCCTGTGGTCACTGGGCTGTGGGCATGGGAGTGAGGACAGGGCAGTGCCAGCAGCCCACAGACCTGGGGAGCAGCACCCAGGGATGGTTACAGGACAAGGTTTGCGCAAAACCAGGCTCGGAGGCAGGTGTGGGGTGATGTGTCCTGGAGGTGACAGAAGGGAGCAACATGGCAACGTCCTGGAAATCATGTTCAGAGGGCCCAGCTGGGGAGTGCGGCCTGGAAGAGCCACTACCCACATGCCTGCCAGCCAGAGTCTTTCTCTGGCCCCTGCCCCTCCTTAGAGCCCCACCTGTCACCCGGGTGGAGGACACGGTTGGTCCTGGGGACAGGAAAGGGGAGTCCCAGGCCAGGGCTCAAGGTCATTGGGGACAGCCCTGCCCACGCCTCTCCTGGTGGACCAGGCTCCAGTCCTCTGACCCCTCTGCAGCCAGCAGGGAGGAGTCCTCCGTCAGGCTTGGTCACAAAACTTCTTAGACTTAATTAAAATCAATCTCCAGTTACTCAAATCCCATTGATTTGAGTCTCGACTGCTGGGGAAAATATGATCACCACTATGAGAAACTATCACCACTATGAGAAACGTTGATAGGAAGGCACTGAGTGCCTGGGCGCAGGGCCGGTCTGGACCCAGCACAGTCACGGAGCCCCCCGCTCTGGGCCCAGCCACGGTGCCCTCACCCAGAACGCTTGTCCAGGCCCTTCCGGAAGGGTCTGCCACTTGTTACCTGGGTGTCCCCGAATTTTCACCCCCTGGCTGAACCCAGAGGCCTCGCAGAACCGGGATCCGGCCGTGCCAATGGGAGGCTGAAGGGTGTGTGTCTCCTCGGAGATCACCCACCTCATCACATGGCTGGGGTCTTCTCGGTGTTGCACCAGGGACCCTGGGTCTCACTGGCCCCCAGTGAGTGAGTGCAAGAGGGAAGGACCCTTCAGTCAGTTCTGTGCCCTTCACTTACATGGGCGTAGAGGCCTGGAAGTCCACTGGGCAGCAGATGTCAACACCTCTTTGGAGGCAGCTGAGGCTGGACGTCTTCGTCCAGCTGAGGCAGAACATCGAGGTGGAAGGAGGTGATGCTGTTGGGGGCTGGGCTGGGGAGCAGCGCCTTTTCCCAGAGCACCTGAGTTCTCTGCTGGCCTTGCAGCCTGGAGCCTGGTCTGGGGCCAAGAGGCGTCGCAGGTTGTGAGGGTCCAAGCGCAGACCCAGGGCAGCGGAGGCCCGGAAGCAGCTGATGCGGGGGACGGGGGACTGGGGGTCGTAACCCAGTTTTCTGCTTTCCCTGGAAAAAGAAACACAAAGCCCCCAACTCACCTGCCCTTAAAATAAAAAGTCACAGGCCGGGTGCATCGGCTTATGTCTGTCACCCAGCTGAGGCAAGTGGATTGCTTGAGCCAGGAGTTGAAGACCAGCCTGGGCAACATAGGGAGGGAAACACCTCCCTGCAAAAGAACACAAAAATTAGCTGGGCAAGATGGTGCACGCCTGTAGCCCCAGCTACCTGGGGGCCTGAGGTGGGAGGATCCTTTGATCCCGGGAAGTGGAGGCTGCCGTGAGCCGAGATCGCACCACTGCACCCCAGCCTGGGTGACAGAGTGAGACCCCATCTCAAAAAAAACCAAAACCAGTCACATAAAATGTCTTCCATAAATACAATAGAGGCAAACCTCACGTGATTTGTGTTCACGGCCTTGGAGGGGCAGAGGCCCAACAGGGTTGGGAGGAGGAGGGAGGGAAGGGGTGCAGGCTGTGGGCAAGGGCCAAGGGCAGAGGCCGGAGGGGGCAGCATGGCGGCCTGGGTCCACTGCAGGTGGCACTGCTGGCTTTGGTGGCCTTGTTTCGTCTCCTGTGACCTCTGCTCTTGGCATGTCCCCAGCTACCTCCTGTGGGTTCCTGGCTTGGTTGGGTGGGAGGAGGAAGCTGAGGGTGGCCAGGGTCTGTGTCCATCGAGGGGTGTCTAAATTCTAGTGGAGGTAAGGCTGGAGGGGAGTGTGGAGGGGGCTTTGGCCAAAGCCAGGTGCTGGGGTGTGACAGGTCTCCACGGCTGCCGCCACCTTGTGGGCATTTCCGGGGCATGCCTTTAGCCTTACCAAGGGCCCTGGGTGTTCCAGGGCTTCCCATCCCCGTCCCTGGGGGCTCAGCATACAAAGCCCAGCCCAGAGAGGCTGTGCCTGGGCCGTGGTGGCCAGGGAGGTTGGGGCGCGAGGCCTGGGTGGCCTCCAGGTGGGTGGAGACATGTGGACAGTGCCGGGCCTGTGTCCTGCGCGTCAGCCCTTGTCACCTAGACCACAGCCTCTCCCAGCAGGGCTGGGCTTACGTTGTGCTGAGTCTTTTGTTACTTTAATTAATGCCCAGCTTCCTGATGCCTAATTAAACTGGAATTGCTCCATGTCCAATAGCTGAGCGTCCCATTAGGTACAAGTTAATGCAACTGTCGCAGCAGCCGTGAAATGAGGCTGGTGCGGCCCCCAGGGAGAGACGCAGAATGCACCCTTCTGCATGCGGGGCTGCACGGAGCCTGCACTGGCCAGCCCTCAGCCCACCCAGTGCTTCCACAAGGCCCTTCCCAGCCCCTCCAGGAGGAGTGGGCCCCTGGCCTCCAGCTCCTCTGCACGCCCGAGGGCAGCCTGGTTGCTTCCTGCTGAGGTTTGCTGTTCCAACTCCATGAGAAACTAACCAGTGCATCAACATTTGGAAAATGCAGAAACATTAGCGGAAGGAAAGTAGGGACCCTCCGCCCCAGAAACGTGCCATCCTTTCGTGGGCCTGCCTTTCAGGCTCCATAGGGGCTACACGATGCTCTCCCAGGCCTGTGGTGGGGACTGGGGTGGGAGCTCTGGGCGGGCAGGGGGCAGAGGCCACGTTGTGAAGAGCCATTGGTTCCTCAGGAGCTGGAAGTTCCAGGATGGGGGCAGGGCTGGGAGCCAGCGGGGGTGAGGCCAGCTGGGGATGCTGGGACCATACCTTGCACCCACCAATCTCCAGTGCCAGCCTCTCACCCTGATGGTCCTGTGTCTGGGGCAGCCCCAGGGTGCCCTCTGCTCATGGCCAAGGGCGTTATTCCTGATTGGTCTGTCACCCCAGAGTCTTTAAAAATGAAATGAAATCATTATTATTTTTAGAGATAGGGTCTTGATCTGTCACCTAGGCTGGAGAGCAGTGGCACCATCACCGCTCACTGCAGGCTTGGACACCCGGGCTCAAGTGATCCTCCTGCCTCAGCCTCCCAAGTAACTGGGACTCCAGGTGTGCACCACTACTCCCAGCTAATGTTTAAAAACGGATTTATTTATTTGTTTCTTTTTAGATAGGGTCTCGCTCTGTCACCCAGGCTGGAGTGCGGTTGTGTGATCATAGCTCACTGCAACCTCAGGCTCCTGGGCTCAAGCGATCCTCCTGCCTCAACCTCCCAGGTAGCTGGGACTGCAGGTGCGTGCCACCATGCCTGGCTACCTTTTTTTTTTTTTTTGTAGAGATGGGCTTTCACTGTGTTGCCTAGGTTGGTCTCCATCCTCCCACCTTGGCTTCCCAAAGTGCTGGGATTATAGGCCTGGGCCGGCATGCCCGGCCAGCCCAGACCCTTTGTTCAATCCCCTAGAGGGCTTGAATGGGGAGAGAAGGTGGCAAAGCAGGCAGTGAGGGGGCCGCCCTGGACAGGCCTCCCTGCCCCCCTCCAAGGGTGCCGAGCGGCCTCTGCACTGGGGTCCCAGTCTGAGCCTGGCGGGTCTGAGGCAGGAGCAGCCTCCCTCTGGAGGCCAGCTCAGGGTAGCAGAGGCTGGTCTCCCCCAGAGCCGTAGAACTGGGGTGGGCATGGGCACTGGGACGAGGGCAGGCTTCTGGTGCGTGGGCTGCTGGCCCCGGCTCTCTTTCAAGCTTGTTTGCTGTCTGGGTCCTCCTCTTTGGGGCCAGGGCCATATGCAGCTTGTTCCCGTGCTGCACCATCATGTCTGTGACGTCAGCGTGGTGCCTGTGAGGGGCTGGGTATCTCAGGAGATGGCAGCAGGTCCCAGCACCACCTGGTTGCATCCCCCCAGGACACCCCACAGCTCGGTGTGTATGGAGGCAGGGGCGAGGTGCTGCCTCCGGTGTTCTTGCTTAGAAGGACGAAGCTCGGAAGCCCTCTGTGGTCTCTGAGCCCCTCGTCTGTGGCGCAGCAGTTGCTTCTGTTTGCACAGAGAGCAAATCCAGGGCATGTTTGTCTAGCGAGATTGCCTCTGCTGGAGCCTGGTCCAAGGGACAGGCCAGGCACAAGGGGGTGGGAGCTCTGTGCGTGTTGAACAACACCCGCTCCCCCAAGAGCAGCACTGTCCACAGCAGGACCACTCTGGAAGTGATGTCACTGCAGGCCTGGAGGGCTGGAACAGTCTGGTGGGCACTGTGCCTGCACAAACAACATACACACCAGTGGGGAGGGGGTGCTGGAGGAGGGTCCTGGCTGCCCTGCTTAGGCCCTCAGCCAGTGGGGCCGTGTCCATGGGTCCCAAGCGGCTCCCACCTGCACAGTGGCTCCACCACACCAGTGCCATCATGACCTCCAGTCCACTTCCTGGGGCTCTGAGCAGCCTACGGAGGGCCCCACCTGGGCAGAGGGGTGGAGGTTCGGAGTAGCAGCCCCCTTCCCTCTGTGCAGGGCACCTGAGTGGGGTTCTGCCTCTCTGTGGGACAGTGGGGTCCAGGGAAGGGTGGCAGGTACCACGTGCAGACAGCAGATGTAGGTCCATGTAGAGGGCCTGGCTGGGGCCAAGAACACGGCTCTGGAGTCAGGGACACTGGCTTCGTGTTCTCACTCTGCCATTCAAGAGCTGGGGACCTTGTGCAGGTGGCGTCGGAACAAGGAGTCTGCCTGCAGCGTTTGAGGAGGGCTGTGGTGGTCAGGGGTGTTTTGGGGAGAGCTTCACTTAGGGAAAGGGGTCGGAGTGCAGAAGTGGGTCCAAATCCCGCCCAGCACTGAGACCCTGCCTTGGCAGGGGTCCCAAGCTTGGCTCTGCCCCCGAGGGGCCAACACCTTGCCCACCCAGGAGCTGGGGGCCCTGGTCCTGTTTCCCAGGGAGGTGTTGGCACCTGTGGGCTCCTGGCTGAGGTCCAGGTGGGCTCTGCCCCCCGCCCCCCTTCCAGCTTTGTACTGAGCCCATCCTGCAAAGACTCAACAGGGCCACTGGAGGTGGCTGCCATTCCTTGACCGTCGGTGAGCCTGCCATCTTCATCCCTCCCTGGAACTAGGCAGCCTGGGGAGGTTTTGACTGTGGGTGTTGGGGGGACATGGCCCTGCGCTGCAGAGCAGGCCCTGTGCTGCTTCCTGCTCTTGGCCCTGAGCTGCCTCGAAGGATCTGAGCAGCAGGGAGAGCTCATGGAGCAGGAGGGCCTGTGGGGCTCAGCCCTGCAGCCAGCTTGCCCAGCCAGTGGGGCACAGGTGGGGCCGAGTACCCTGAGTGCCCCCTCGAGGTCACACGCAGTGGAAGAGCCGCCCATACTGCCCTACTGAGCCCCGCCCGGACTCCACACCCACAGACCAAGCACACGAGAGACCGGTGGCTTTGTGACACAGCAGCAGGTCGCCAGGCTCGTGTTCCCCCATCCCCTGCCATCGCTCAAATCCTGTGGGAGGAGGCGTGTGAGGTCCAATGGAGGCTGGGGTCAGAGTCTGACTCGAGGCTTTCTAACCCGAGTGTCGGTCCCATCCAGCGCCAGTGCCACAGAGGAGGGTGACGGTTATCCTCCAGTGTGAGACTGGCAAGCTCCTACCTAGGCTCAAAGCCCAACTCCACGAGGCCCCTAAAATACCCCTTGGGCACCACAGCCCCCTGTGGTTTTATGTGTTTAAGTAAAAGGCTTGTGCAGGATTTAATTGACCCCATATATGTGCCTGGGGAGGCCGTGAGTGGTGCTGGGCTCTTCCCTGGGTCCCCGTGTCTTGCTGGGCACTCACAGGGCACACAGGAGTGTGGGGGGAGGGGCAGGGCCAGCGGGGGATGGGGATGCTTGGCATCCATGCCTCCCTGTCTTGTTTCCACTGCAGCAGAGGAGAAAACAAGGACTTTTCGGCTGTCACGGACATTCTTCTTGTGCATTTCACAGTCCACGACTGCTGGGAAGGCTGGGCTCCTGTTGGAGCCAGAAGATTTACAAAATGCATGTGGATTATTTTATTTTATTTTATTTTTGAGAGGACTCTTGCTCTACCACCCAGGCTGGAGTGCAGAGGCACGATCTCGGCTCACTGCAACCTCCACCTCTCTGGTTCAAGCAATTCTCCTGCCTTAGCCTCCCAAGTAGCTGGGACTACAGGTGCATACCACCATGCCCGGCTATTTTTTTTTTTTTGTAGAGATGGGGTTTCACCATGTTGGCCAGACTGGTCTCAAACTCCTGACCTCAAGTGATCCTCCCACCTCGGCCTCCCAAAGTGCTGGGATTACAGGCGTGAGCCACCGCACCCGGCCAAATGCATGTGGATTTTTATGCTCAGTTACTCCAGGTTCCCCGCTCAGGCCCTGGCCTGCCCCAGGGACAACCCTCCCCAGGTCCCCACCCAGCCCATGTGCAGCAAGTCCAGCCTCACACCCACCCCACACCCTCCTGGCCGGTAAACATTCTCCCTCTTCTTTCTCCTCCCTCCACACCTCACCTGCTGGGAGGGAGAGCTCCTCAGTCTACCTGGAGCCCCTCCTGCACAAGAGGGTGCAGGGTGTCCAGGAGGGCTGGACTCACATCTTCAGTTGCGGCCCTGGGCTGTGGATCGGGGACTGAGGGCCTGTGGGGGTGCGTGTCCTCCAGGGCAGGTCCCTCAGGCTCAGCCTCCCTGCACCTCAGCTTCCTCTCCTGAAAAGGGCTTGTGACTGTAAATTTTGTAGGGAGCTGCTGAGAAAACGCCTGCTGGAAGCTTGGCAGGCCATCACTGTGACCAGGGAGGCGGCCCCGGGGTCCTTCTGTCAGGCCAGAGCTGGAGGCAGGGGCTGCCTGGGGTGGGGCAGCGCAGGGGCGTGGTGGCGCACGGGGAGCGGCTCATCAGTTGGGCCTCACGTCCCTTCATTACGGTGCCTGCAGAAGATGTTCTCTGATTAGTCTGCTGAATTATGAATTAGGTTCCGGGTCCCTGTGCAGCTGTTCCCGGCTTGTCATCCCCACCACTTTATTTCCCCATCTGCTTATAAAACCAGGAGCGCCGGCCTGCAATAAACACTTCAAACGCTTTTTTTAGGGGCTAATTAATTGTGTTGCATTTCTTCGACACAGCATGCAGGCCAGACCTGCCCCGAATTCCCAATTTGGGTGCGGCTCCTGCTGAGCGTCTGGGGAGGGGGCTGGGCCTGGAGCCCGGGGGGATGCGTGTGGCCGCCCCGAGTTTGCTGTCTCCAAGGCAGCCCTCCACCTTTATACCTTTATGCGGCAGCCTGGCTCTCTCAGGAATGTGCCAGTCGTCAGGTTACCCCCAGATCTCCCCTTGGTGCCCTTTGGCTGATGTCCTCCCGCTGGGACCAATGGACACTCCCCAAATCATCTGTGACACATCCAAGGTCAAGGTCACACCCCGCTGCCAGCTACAGGGCTGATCCTGAAGTCCCCACCTCTGCCCTCTGGGACCCCCTCGGCGAGTGTGGTGGGCGAGTGTAGAGGGTGGGTGGCCCCTCTCAGCAAGTCAGTCTCTCCTTGGGTCCATGCACCTCTTCCAAGAAGGCCTCTGGGAGCCCCAGCTCTGCTGTGCACCCTGAGGCCTCACTCTGCCTGAGGAACCCAGAGAGCATCACGGAGGAGGCTTAAAACAATGACAGTAAGGAAACAAAGTCACAATCACCAAGCCGTGAAACAGAGCTCAGGGGCAACTGAGTTAGCCAGCTGCCCACCGGTGCCCAATGGCAGGACAGCGGCTCTGTAGGAACTGAGTCCTAACGTGGGCTGTGTGCCGGTCAGGGGAAGTGTTCGGGCTGTGGCCAGGCAGTGGGGCCCCGTGCCAGCCCTCCATGGCCGGTGGAACCCTGCCCAGCTGTAGCCGGAGCCTGGAGGCCACTGCGTGTGTCTGTGCCTGGCTGCTATGGGCCACCGTCGTGTCCATGGGGACTCGGGCCCTCCAGTTCCTCATGTCCTCATCCTCATGTGTCCTCCCAGCTCTTCAGGACTGCTGTTGTCCAGCTGTGGGCAGGATGTCGCTCCTCTGCCCCATCTCTCCAGGACTCGGAGTGCCAAAGCTAGTGGAGCGTCCCTGCAGCCCCAAGGGAGGAGGCAGGGGCCAGAGAGGCCCTGTGGTGAGACACACTTCTTCCCAGTGACCCTCAGCTCTCAGGCCTCCAGCTCCCCACCAGGGGCTTGGGGCCACAGCACTCTGCCTGTGAGGGCTGGGCCTTTGCAGGCCTGGGGACCTGTGCGCCCTCAGGCACCTGGGAGAGCCTGCTGAGCGCTGTCCTGGTGCTGGTGCCCCATGCTGGCCCCCGACACGGGGCTTGGAGTAGTAGCTTGTTGTGCCCAGAGCAGGATGGGGTCTGGGAGGTGGTTGCTGTGGGCTCTGCGGGGCATGAGGGCGGGTGTTTGCCCCAAGCTCAGTGCCCACCTGTAACGACACCTGCTCATAAGTGACCAGGGGTGAGAGGTGCTTGCCCGTGGGTGGATAGTGAACCTGGGGAGGTGACAGGGGCCCGGGGAGGAGCTTCGTCCCTCTAGGAGAGGGCAGGCTGCTCCACCAGACCTGGCATCCCGCCACCCCAAGGCAGGCCTCTCTGAGCCCTCGGGAGCTCTGCTCGGAGACGGAGACGCGCTTCCCTGCCCGGGCCTTCGCTTAGAACATTTTTATGGGCTGTTAATTGTTACGCTTTCATTTAATTCTGGGTGTTATTCCATGTCAGCCAAGCCCGACAGGCTGGGATTTATGCCTCCAAATTATGGGGCTCGAGCTGTTCAGAGGTAAAACAATTACCCATCAATCAGCCACCAACCGGCTCGTGCTGTGGCTGGCAGCCCCATTAGCGGGAGCCGGTGGCCATGGCCCAGCAAGACCCCTTGAGGTGCAGGACCGCCTTCCAGGGCAGGGCAGCCTGGGGAGGTCTCACCTCGGGTTGGCCCTGCGCCTGTGGCAGGGCGAAGCTCTCTGGGGAGGCAGCCGCTCAGGGAAGGAACCCAGGGTCCACATTCACACCCAACTGACTCCGATGCTGCCGCCCTCGGCCTCCCTCGTGATGGTGAGATGCCAGGTGGGCTGAGGGTGACCCACTGAAAGATGCTGCAGTGTCATCAAGAGGGTAAGGCTGTGTGTCTCATGTGCTGGGGGCCTGGGGTCCACGGCCAGCCACGGTCACTTAGCAGCAGGGGCAAGGTCACCTGCCTCCTGAGCACACCCATCCCCAGGAAGGAGGGACCAGGTGTGACCCGCTTCACCGGGAGGGAAGCCTTGGCTGTCAGAGGGGACACCCAGGTCTCTCACTGGGAGAACATCCTGGCCTGGGCTTGAGGCCCACCTGGATCTGTGCCAATGTAGATATGGGCAGGGTGGGGCAGAGGAGGGGAGATGGGCAGGGGAGGGGAGGTGGGCAGGGGAGGTAGAGTAGGCTGGATGTCAGAACAGCTCAGGAGTCGGGGTGGGGAGCCTGGGCCACAGAGCGGATCCTGTCCCACCCTGACCCTGGTGTGACTGGGTCAGTGACTAAGCCAGGCTCTGTGGTCCTGCACCTAGGGAAAGCCTGTGCCTCCTGGGCATCGCTAGGCCAGCACACAGCAGCCCTGACTGAACGCCTCCCCATCTTGGGGGTTCTTCTGGATGCCCGGCTGGCTGCTCATGGGGACGGGGGCTGGATGGGACAGCGAGAGGAAGTGGGCTCTCCCAGCCCCAGTGGCCCTCGAGGCCAAGGGTTGACTTCTCTCCCTGCAGAGACCCTGATCTGCCCCTCTGGCCAGCTACCCTGGGACTCGTGTCCCAGCCCTGCCCAGCATTCATCCTGGGTGATCTGCTCATGGCCGTGGTCAGGCTGGTGTCCAGGTGAGCAGGTGCAGGGCTCTCCTCACTGCCCAGCAGCTTCCTGCTGCCCCAGCTGCTCTGACACCCAACCTGGTCCCCAGTGTGTTGGTGCAGGGCAGTCCTGCCAATGTAGACGGTGTATCTCCGTCTCTGGGACTCCCTCTGCTCCTGCCCTGCTGGGAACCCATGTCCCTGGACACTCCCTCTGGCAGCCTCACCTGTGACCTGCTACAGGCCTGCCCTGCCACCCCTGGGTGGCACACTCCCTCTTTCCAAACTGTGTAGTCATGTGTGGACCCCCAGGGTCGGTCCGTGTCTCCTTGTGTGGACCCCCAGGGCCGGTCCGTGGCTCCTTGTGTGGACCACCCCAGGCTGGTCCGTGGCTCCTTGTGTGGACCCCCAGGGCCGGTCCATGCCTCCTTGTGTGGACCCACCCCGGGCAGGGCCATGGCTCCTTGTGTGGACTCCCAGGAACGGTCTGTGGCTCCTTGCTGACTGGGGAATGAAAGGTGGTTTCCAGTCACTGCTTGCCCTGGCCTCCTGCCTAAGGCCCCAGGTCTCATGGGCTAGGCACGGTCCTCAGGCTCTCGGTTCTGCCCAGGCTCTGAGACCCCGCCCTAGACAGAGACCCTGGCCCACCCAGCCTGGCCCTGCAGCAGTGCCCCAAGTGTCCCCAAGCCCAGCCTGGGAGCTGCCAGGGTGACTGTCAGGGTCAGGCAGCCAGCTAGAGGGTGGCAACTGGGCCCAGTATGTCAGGGTGACCACAGGGCCTGAAGGCATGGTGGCCCTGTCCTGCCCGCTGCCCACCTGGGTCAGAGTGAAACTGGACTCCTAAGCCGGGGTCGGGTCCTCCCAGGGTCGGGTCCTCTGGGACCTGGGGTGAGTCACTCCACCTCAGTGTTGGCGTGGACAGAACCTTCCCCCACAAGTAGCACTGAAATCTTTCAAACGGAATAGGAAAAGCCCCGTGTTTTCTGAGCCCTGTTACCATAGACCAGTACTGTCCTAAGTGTATTCTAGGGAAACACAGTGGCCATCCCTGTGGCGCAGTCATTTCTGGGGTGAACAGGCTGGGTGCAGTGCTTGAAAATCAAGGAATGGAGTGGAACCCAACAGGCCGTGAACACCCACGAGTGATTCACACGAGGCTGCTCGGTCATTGCTGTCTCACCCCAAATGCAGCACTGGTGGGCGAGACCCTCTGAGCATGTCCCCTGCGGCATGAGGCCCCAGCTCCTCACACCCAGCTCTGGGGACCACTCCTTTTTATTTTTGTTTTTTGACAGGATCTTGCTCTGTTGCCCAGGCTAGAATTCGGTGCTGTGATCATAGCTCACTGTGCCTCAAACCCCTGGACTCAAGGAGTCCTTCTGCCTCAGCCTCCTGAATAGCTGGGACTACAGGCATGTGCCACCACAACAGTGAATTTTTTTTTTCTGTAGAGAGGGGGTCTCTTTATGTTGCTCTGGCTGGTCTCAAATTCCTGGGCTCAAGCAGTCCTCCCACCTCGGCCTCCCAAAGTGCTGGGATTACAGGTGTGAGCCACCGTGCCCAGCCTGTTCACCCCTAAACAGAAACAACGGAGCCTGCGGGGCTGACCACTATCTGTCCCCAGTGCCTGTATGGGGCTGACTTTCCAGCTGGGGCTCAGCGTTGCCTGTGGGAAGACTTTCTGGGGCCGAGATGGCTTGGATTGTCAGGGCACGTGGGTCGCCGTGGGGGCAGAGTTCAACAGTTGCAATGGGGCCAGGGCAGGGGAGGGAGAGGGCCTAGATGGCCCGGCCTGCCCAGGGCTGCACGGTTTCCAGCCCTGCCCCAGCTGCAGGGGGACACTTGTCATGGGGGAGGGAGGCTGGGGGTGGCCCCTTGAGCTTGCTCTCTCCAGGGCGGACTGGCAGAGCAGCCCCAGGGCCCCTGCAGACCCCAATGCCCATGCCCATCCTGGGCTGTCTGACTCCCGGTGGGGCCTCTGGGCCTCTCCCTCCCACGCTTGGGTGGGCATGCTGGCATTTGGAGCCTGAGGAGCTGCTGACAGTGCTGGTCCTGCCGCGGAGGAGGCGCTGCCAGGCTGTTCGGAAATGTCAGGCTGGAGGGTGGCGGCACTGTCCAGCACCCCACCCCCACTCCCACCCCAACAGGCTGGGCACGGGCTGCGGCCCAGCGATGCAGTCAGGCCGGGAGCCAAGAGATGCAGCTGAGCAGGGAGAGCTGGCTGGGGGCTCCTGGGCTGCGGATCGTCCAAGGCTGATGGACGAGGGCCTTCTCCGTGCCACCGAAGCTGTGGCCTTGGTGGGCCGGTCGATGCGGAAGAGCGATGGTGCATGCGGGCTGTGGGGCGTCAGAGGGAGGTTTATTGGCGTCACCTGATTTCCCTGGGGACCCCTCGCTGGCAGCAGCCACCATGATCCCCGAGAACTAACCCTATCATGCTGGAAGGGTGGTGGGCGGCATGATGGATGGACTCTGGCTGTCGGCCAACTGGGCCTGGATGGAACCCCGAGATGGGCACACTGTGGGCTGTGGCAAAAGTGCTGTGGGGTCCCTGGGGGAGCCAAAGGAGGCCTCTGGGAGGGTCTGTGCTGGGAGGTAGGCCTGAGAGAGGGGAGATAACATCCCAGGGCAGGGGGGTGTGGAACAGAGGGCACGGGGTAACACCAACCTACAGCCCCAGGGAAGGGAGGCAGGTGGGATGGAGGGGCTGGATCTGGGGCATCAGGAGAGGCCTGGGGCGCTGAACCTGGTCTGTCTTTCTTGTCCGTGTGAGCACCAGCCCTTGCAGCCCAGCCTTGGCCGGCACTTCCTGCCTGCGCTGTAAAGCTCAGGGCTCTGTGGCCTCCTCCGGGCTCCCCCATAGAGGGTTCCCTCCTAGCTGCTCCCCGATCCTGATGCCACGCAGCTGCCATCTCCAGGCCTTGGACCTCCACGAGGAAGGCTCTGAAATAGGTCTCATCATGGTGCCATTTAATGTCAGGAGCAGTGGCTAATCCAGTGGTCATCGCTGCACTGGCTGTCCTGCCCTCGCTGGCCGCCACACACGGGAGCGGGAGCACGGCCACAGAAGGAGGCTCCTCTATTGGCTTCTCAGACCACGCTGGGCTGGAGGACAAGGAGAGGCAGGGGTGGGAGGGCCCTGGGCCTGATGGATGGAGCAGGCCTTGCACATGGTGTGGCCCTGTGAACACTGAGTGGCCTCTCCTCCCCAGCCCTCATCCCCTGAGCCCTGGTCCTCTTCCCGGCCTCCCCTGGCCCCACACCTCTCCCACTGGCCTCCTCTTCTGGCCTCATTCTTCTGCTCCTCATCTCCGTCTCTCGTTCCCCTGGGCCTTGCTTCACGGAGTTACCAGCCGTGTGACAATGTCCGCTCTCCCTGGCCTCATGTCTCCACCTAGAGTGGGACCTGCCTTCCCTGGCTCTTGGACCACGTGAGATCATGGAAACAGGTGGCTGCTGCACCCGTGCCGCCCTGGCTCATGACACTTCCTGTGCTCCTTGGCCCCCTCTGTACCTCAGCTTACCCTTCTGCCACACAGGGCTGAGGGCATCTGCCTTGTGTGTGTGGGGCAGGTTGGCCCAGTGACCGCCGAGCCATTTTGGCTCCGTCAGGTCTGGCCACTCTGTGATGCACGTGGCTATATCCCCATCTGCCCTGTGTGACCCTGGGCACATCAGCCCCTCCCACAAATCTGGTCTGCAGATGGGCACCCACTGAGCTGGCAGTGCCTGAAGAGTCTCAGGCAATGTCCACTCACCTCCCAAGCTGGTCCCAGCTCCGCTTAGACTCAGACTGAGGATCCCCCAGGGCAGTGACTCCAGCTCAGAGCCCAGCTGAGTGTGTCCCCTGACAACCAGGCATGGCCCCAAGTGCAGAGCCAGAGCCTGACCGTCTGTGCAGGGCCTCTGGGAGGTCCCCGGGCCCAGCATGGCTCAGGGCTAGTGAGGCAGGGACAGGTGGCTATTTGAAGCCCCCAGTGGGGCGCCTGCATGCAGTGGAGACAGATGGTTCCCGGCAGGACACACGCCCTCACCCTGCGGGGCCGGGCGCCTTGGGTTGGGTGGGGAGCACGGCCTCCAGCAGACTCAGAGACCAGGGTGGGAAGGGCCAGGGGACCGGGCAGTCTCCTGAGCTCCATCAGGACTCCAGACCCACAGTGGGCTGGGCCTACCCACCCTATCATGGCCAGACCTGTCACTTTCCCCACAGAGCTTCAGGGCCCCAGGGGTTCAGGGGTCTCTCCTGCCTGACCCAGCCTTAACTTTTCATTCTTTCCTACGTTACAAAAGAAACATGTTCAAAAGAACCCCACAGTCCCCCACGAACCCCACAGTCCCCCATGCACCCCACAGTGCCCCACGAACCCCACAGTCCCCCACGAACCCAACAGTCCCCCGTGCACCTGACAGTCCCCCACGAACCCCACAGTCCCCCACGAACCCCACAGTCCCCTATGCACCCCACAGTCCCCCATGCACCCCGCAGTCCCCCACGTACCCCACAGTCCCCTATGCACCCCACAGTCCCCTATGCACCCCACAGTCCCCCATGCACCCCGCAGTCCCCCACGTACCCCACAGTCCCCTATGCACCCCACAGTCCCCTATGCACCC
>CM052648.1:6520727-6534387 GCA_028533165.1 Leontopithecus rosalia
ACCCCACGAACCCCACAGTCCCCTATGCACCCCACAGTCCTCCATGTACCCCACAGTCCTCCATGTACCCCGCAGTCCCCCATGCATCCCGCAGTCCCCCACGAACCCCACAGTCCCCCATGTACCTCACAGTCCCCTATGTACCTTACAGGGTCCCATGCACCTCACGGTTTCCCATGAGCCCCATTGGCCCCCATGCACCCACAGGCCCTCATAGAGCCCCATGGCCTCTTAGGAGCCCCACAGTCCCCCACAGCCTCATGTGACGGCCTCACTTCCCGCCCCCGACTGACCGCTCAGTTTCCTGGAGTTCTTCATCTAACTTCCAAGGTTGTGGAGTCCCGGGAGCGCCTCAGAAACCTCGTGAAACCGTGACAGGTTGTCAATCAAGCGGCAAGGTTGGCATGTTTGAGGAACGCTCAGCCCGGGAGGTGCTGGGGCCAATCAGCAGAAGCTCCCAGGCAGCGGAGCCCTGGGCTCAGGGCTGGGGGCTGGACAGTCAGCCCTGACGCTGCTGCCCCCACCCAAGGATGTCTCCCCAGCCCTGGACTTGGGGCTGAGGGATTCCTGTACCCTTCCAGCCACCTAGACAGGGTCCCCACCATGGCCCGGCGTAGGGCGCTGAGTCAGACTGCACCTGCCCAAAGATGGAGCCTGACACCCAGGATGCAGCTCCTTGCAGTGCCCTGGGCCTCCGTGGGCCACCTGTGGGCTGAGTGACCTGGGGAACAACCCCCTTCTGTGAGGCAGGTGAGGATGTCGCCTTGTGGGCTGAAGGCCAAGGGGAAGAGGCACGCTGGGGCCACTCAGGCTGGGCAGTGGTCAGAGGGGCTACCCCTCCGTCTCCACAGGTTCTGGCGGCCACTGTTGTGTTTAGCCCCTCCCCCGCCCCACCTTTTCAAAAGACTGTCGCCCAGGCTGGAGTGCAGTAGCACAATCGTAGCTCACTGCAGCCTCCAACGCCTGGGCTCAAGCCGTCCTCTGGCTTCAGCCTCTGAGTAGCTGGGACCGCAGGTGCGTGCCTCCATGCCCGGGTAGTTTTTTAAAAATTATTTTTTAGTAGAGATGGGGCCTTGCCTTGTTCGTCAGGCTGGTCTCAAACTCCCGGCCTCAGGCAATCCTCCCTTCCTGGCCTCCCAAAGCCCTGGGAATATGGGTGTGAGCCACCATCCTGGCCTCTGCTTACTCTTGACCCTGGCCTCAGTTTCTCCAGGCTCAGCAGGTCCCCCCACTTTCTTGGCAACCACGGGACCTGTCCCCTGGCCAGTGGGGTTCCAAAATACTTCCTGTTCCTCCCTCCACCTGCCATCTCCCTCCCCAAAGCTCTGCCCCATCCTAAAGGCCCCACTTCAGATGCTGCCCCTCCCAGAAGGTAGCTGGGCAGGCTCTGCAGCTGCAGAGGTACAGATGGGGCCTCCCTGGGCAGCTTCCTGGGAGCTTCAGTGTGCATGGGTCACGGGGCCCTCCTGGGTAGGTTGAACTGGGAGGCAACAGAAACCTTTCTAAGATCCCTATAGCCGGTGCTGGGCTGCAGTCACAGGGTGCCCTCCCACGAATCCCTGAGGATGGGTGCGTCTCTCTCAGCAGCACCTGCACGAACCAGCGGGTAGGGGTGAGCATCTTTGTCCTGTCCAAGAGGCTTTTCAGAGCATGAACACTTGCCACGTGCAGGAGAGAACCATGTTCACTTTCCTTTTATGGCTGAGCTTGAAATGGCTGGATAGAGAGTCATCGGCCAAGGCACCGATAAGGTCTGCAGAGAACACACTGCAGAGGGCTGAGCCTGTAGTGGGGGCTACCTCTCCTGCTCAGGCTGGGGGTTGGGTGCGCCAGGTGAGGCTGCAGCTCCTGGCCTGGATACACGGAGTTCTGAGCAGTTCTGCATGCCCCAGGGCTTTACTGCACACAAGAACTGTCAGCTGTCATTTGTGAGGGAATCATTTTGCTGTTTGAACGAAGCTGGATTTGCCAGTGTGCTCACCGTGTGGATGGATGAGATCTGCCCAGGAGGCTGCCTATTGTCCGTCTTTCACAGAGGACCCTCCAGATCCAGGGTAGAGCTGGGGAGAAGGAGTCCTGGGGAAATACTGAGTTAGACAAAGCTGATGTGTCCTCTGCAGGACTTCTCAGAGCCTTTAGCATGGTGGGTGTAGGTGAGTCTAAGAGATGGTCAGGTAGCCTAGGGCTGCTGTCTCTCTCCTCTGCTCACACTCCAGTGCAGGGAGGGACTTGGGAGTGGGACTGGGGAAATAGTGGAAAGTAGGAGTCTCTGTCTGCAGATGCTATCTCTGAACTGGGGCCGAGATTCAGACATTTCATGTCCCCGTTGGGCAGTGCTTACAGGTGCTACCCAGTAACGGCTGCATTGATTAAAGCATAAACTTTCCAACCACCAGGTGGGGGCGCTCTCCTGGTGTGGGGCTGGAAGGCAGCTCCCGGTTCTCCGTGGTGTGACCCGGAGTAATCCCCTCCTGGCACTGAGTGGAGCTGGAGCCTCAGGGCACTCTTTTCATGCCGCTTGCACGGTCACCTTCTATTTGCCACCTGCGATGCTTGTTTTCCATTTCTAGCGGCTCTGTAAGATTTCCTTTCAAAATATAATCACTTGAGTTAAAAACGCCCATTTGAAGAAAACCCTCGAGTAAACAATAGTGGAGCAGGTGGGTGGCTGGAGCAGCGGCCTCGGAATCGGGAAGGGATGGGCGGGGAGGACAGCGAAGCAGGGGTGTGGGGACCCTCCCTGGGAAACCTCTGTCGCTGCCTGGCCCTGCTGGGCCTCCTGGGCTGCTGTCTGGTGGCCAAGGCTGGTGTTGATGGCCCAGATGCCATGGGGTCTGCACACAGCAGGGGTTGTGGAGCAGCGTGGCTCAAGCCTGTAATCCCAGCACTGTGGGATTGCCCTCTTCCTGCCACCTGGGCCATGACTCCTACTGCTGACTTGACAGTAAAGCTCCCGCCACTGCCTCCCTCTACACTTGGACCAGCCTGAGCCGTGCCAGGGGCAGGCCTGCTTCAGGCCTCATGGCCTGCAGGACTTGACCATTAAAAAGCACGTACTGGGGCTGGGCCAGGTGACTCATGCCTGTAATCCCAGCACTTTGGGAGGCGGAGGCAGGCAGATCATTTGAGGTCAGGAGTTCGAGACCAGCCTGGCCAATATGGGAAAACTGCCTCTCTACTAAAAATACAAAAATTAGCTGGGCGTGATGTCTCACACCTGAAGTCTCAGCTACTTGGGAGGCTGAGGCAGGAGAATCACCTGGACCTGGGAGGCAGAGGTTGCAGTGAGCCAAGACCGTGCCACTGCACTCCAGCCTGGGCAACAAAGTGAGACTGTCTCAAAAAAAGAAAAAAGCATGTATTGGGACTGCATCAACAATAATTTACTGTGCCTTTAAAAATAACTAAAAGAGTGGGATTGGAATGTTTGTAACACAAAGAAATGATGAATGCTTGAGGTAATGGACACCCCATTTCCCCGATGTGATGCTAACGATTGTGTGCCTGCCTCAGCATTTCTTCTGTACCCCATAAATATACCCACCAGCTCTGGTCTCACAGAAAAGGCATGGACTGGGGCCAGGCACAGTGGCTCACACCTACGATCCCAGCACTGGCTTGGGAGGCCAAGGCAGGAGGATCGCTTGAGGCCAGCACAAAACCAGCCTGGACAATGTAGTGAGACCCCCGTCTCTACCCAAAACAAACGAAATAAAACATCATAGTCAGATACTGTGGCATGCGCCTACAGTCCCAGCTACTTGGGAGGCTGAGGCAGGAGGATTGCTTAAGCCCAGGAGTTTGAGGCTACAGTGAGGTATGGTTACGCCTCTGCACTCCACCACGGGTGACAGAGCAAGACCGTTTCCCTAAAAAACAAAGAATTAAAAACAAAACACAAAAAGGCATGTGTTTTCCTATCCTCCCACCACCCCATGACAAAGACAGCACTGGCTTTGGACACAAAAGGTGTGCAATGCCCACGTGCTAAGGAAGACAGACGCCCCGGGAACCCAAGCTGGGGGCGATACAGTAGGGCTGGGAAGGGAAGAGCGTGGCCCCTTTGAATGATATGAAAGAGGGGAGGGGACGTGCTGGGCAGGGGAGGGCAGGGTCCCTGTCTAGGGCTCCACCCCCATGGACCTAGGTGAGGACAGGCATTTCCTGCCCAAATGTTGCATTTCCCAAGACCACCCTGGCGTGCCATGCTCCATCCTGTGCCTGTAAAAACCCGACACCCTAGCAGGCAGACACTCAAGCGGGCGGACACTGAGCGGAGTGGATTGGTGGAAGAAGACACCAGTGGCTGGGCATCCAGAGGAACACACCGACGGGCACCGGCAGGCCTGGCTTGTGAAACAGGCTGCAGCCGAACGACGTGGCATTTGCTGGGGCAGTCTAAGGAGAGGTCAGGCTGCCCAGGGGAAATCCGTCTCCCTGCTGGCTCCCCCATCTGCTGAGAGCTACTTCCACTCAGTAAAACCTCACACTCATTCTCCAAGGCCACGTGTGATCGGATTCTCCCGGTACACAAGGCAAGCACCCCAAGATACAGAAAGCCGTCTGTCCTTGGGATGAGGCAGGAGTCTAGCTGAGCTGAACGCAAGCTGCCTATATAGATGGCTTAACTAAAAGAGCACCTGCAACACTCCCGCTGGGGCTTCAGCTGTAAACATCCACCCCTAGACGCTGCTGTGGGGTCAGAGCCCTAGAGGTCTGAGCAGTGGGGGCACCAAAGAATCGAGCCGCTCCCCCATTGCACGTCCTGTGGGGGGACAAAGGAACTTGTCCTCTTTCAGGGGAACGGTTCGCACGGCGTCATCAGCTTTTCTGCCCATAGGAGCTGTGAGGACGGCACGGCTTGGGCTCTGTCTGCAGCTTGTACCGGGAGCCTGAGACGCCATCACTCTCTCGGCTGCTCCTTCCTGGGCCAGATGCAGCCCAGGAGCGGGACATGCAGGTGTGTCTGGGGTTTCATGGCATAGATGACTCCAGGACAGCTCCTTAAACACCACGCTCAAGCAGGTGTTGCCAGCTAAGTCAGGCGGATTCCTGGCAGCAGATCTCAGAGAGCTGGCCTTGGACCCCGCCTGCCTGCCCACCCTCAGCAGGCAGAGACCTTTCTAGAAGGTCATAGATGCTGCCTCGGAATGAATCAGCTCCCAACCCTGGCTAGGAGCGCTGCCCAACGAGCTGCTGTAATTCTCAGTTCTGCTCCGGAGGCCTTGGAGATGCTGATGTGGGAAGGCGGGCAGGTGGGGTTGGGGGACAGATCCCAGGAAGGGGAAGGCCAGCGTGGGGCACACAGGGGCTAGTGGGAGCCTTACATAAGGATTAACAGGGCATGCATTGCCATACAGAGCACAAAGCTGTGGTGAGCCTCCCTCTGATCGCCCTCACAGGGCTTAGCCGCATGTGGCCTTGGGGGCAGGCCTGCCCCAGACCCTCCCCAGTGCTCTGCCGGAGGCCATGCTGGGCTCTGGGATTTACTGCATAGAGCCCCTGGAGACCCACCCTCCACCCTTGGGCCCCCTCTTCCTTCCTGGGTCCTGGAGGGGGCTGTTAGGTGGCATGAGGCCTCGCAGCCCGCAAACACCTACTGTGTGCAAGGGCCTGGCATTTGTGAAGCAGGCTGCGGGTATCCTGGGTGGGAGTTGGGAAATGGGGATCCTGGAAGTGCTGGGCTCTTCCAATGGCTGTGGGGGTATCTGGGGACCTTGCTGTGTGTCTGTGCGCTGAGCGGTCCTGGGGGCGGGTGCTGAGCACCGGCAGAGACCTGTTATGTTTCCCAGGGGCAGGGTTGGGCATGAGAATCCCGCCCTGGCTCTCAGCTCAGCCACGTTTCATGACCCACAGATGCTTCGGAGGCGACAGATCTGGGTAAAGACTTGCCTTCCTGGTGACCGACCTTCAGGTGGACGCTGGGTGGTAGGCGTTCCTGCTGCCATGCCTGGCCTCCCGTGCTGGTCCCTAGAGCAGCCTTCTTCTCCCCTCCCCAGACACCCCATCCTCTGCTGAGGTCTGCGAGCACCTACTGTGTGCCCACCTTTTGCTTAAATCCCAGGACGGCCCTACCCAGATAGGGAGCCTTGGTCGGTGGAAGGGGCTTGCTGGAGATGCAGGGGGAAGGCAGAGCCCACATGTATCCTGAGCTCCCTCAGCATCCCTACCACATGCTCGTCCCCCCAACCTGGTCCTGATGCTGTCAGCCCTACCCCACGCTGGGCTCCACCCTGCACATGTGAGGATGAGTGGGGTGCTGCTGTCACCACCACACCTCCAAGTGTCCCAGCCAGCGGGGGGAGGGCAGATCCCGGGACCTCAGAGGCAGAGCTCCCGCCCAGCAGCTACTTTGCTGGACGTGAATCTGTTCCTGAAAATGCCTCAAGCCCACCAGGGCAGCAGGCCGCAGAGTCCGTGGGCCAGCCAGCAGCCCTGCCACTGTCCCAAGGGGTCGCCCCAGCTTCAGGAGGAGGACCTGCCCTTCTCAGGGCCCTGCTGTTGCTCCTTTAGCTCACCTCCTCCATACTGGCCTCCAGGCTGCTCACACGAGGATTAGAGGCAGGAAAGAAGAAAACCAAAGTCAGACCACTACCAGGAATGGGGGCAAGAGACCAGGCCTGGACACACCTTGTGGCTGTGGCTGGGGGTCTCAGATCAGCACATGCCCCTCAAGGCATATACACAGCGGAGCCGTAAAGGCTGTCCCGTCTGGTGCTGTGTCGGGCCTGCTGGGGAGGAGGCATGTGACCAGCACAGCTTGGTTAATGGATTTGGACCCATGCACTTGACCAGCCCTTGTCAGGGCACATGCGGCCACTGCCTGCCCAGAACCTGGCGGGAGGAAGTGTCCTTTCGAAGATTGGAGGGACCGTTGCTACACACTTTGTACCAACTGCTGTGTCTGGGACAATGCCGTCCATGGCTGCTGTCAGGCCTCAGGAATGGTGTGCTGGGGTGGGCTCCAGGCAGCAGCCTCAGGCAGGGGAACTCCCAGGCCGTGCAGTTGGCTTTGCCCGGGCACTGGGTGTCTTCTGTGTCTTCCTCCTTGGTGGGCCGATGGGCTGACCGGGAGTCAGGCTCGGGGTCTGTTCCAGGCTGGCAGGCAGGAACGGGCCCGGGACACCCCAGGGACAGTGTTGATGCTGTTTCTGTCCAAACAAATGTCAGCTTCTAATTCCAGGCTCTGTTGGAAACGCAGAAATCGATGCTCACAGAACAGGGAGGCTGGCCCTGGAGAGCAGTGTGGTGTTGGTCCCTAGGCGGTGACCCCGGCAGGACCAGCAGGCAGGTGAACAGGGCTCTCCATCTTAGACACGTCCCGTGCGGCCCTCCCCCAGCGACGCGGACTCGGGCCAGCACGTTGGGGGTCAGAAGAGTGGGTTCTCGGGAACTTGGCATTGAGGGGCACCCCTTATCCCTCAGCACCCTCCCCTGCAAAAGGGAAGCAGGACCCAGACATGACCCCAGCCCTGGCTCCTGGCTCCTGCCATGTTCCCCTGGCTTTATTTAGCACCTGGGAGACTCGTAAATAATAGTTGAGGGGTCAGTGAGAGAATGAACTAGCCGACAAACCAGCCGGGGAAAGCACGTGCAGGTGAGAGGGTGGGTGCTGGGCCAGCCCGAGCACAGGTGCACGGCCTCTGGTTGCAACCCACCCTGTGGGAGCCCACAGTCCTGCAGGCCCGGCAGCCCAAGGGCCAGGATGGCCCTACTCTCTTCTCGGGGTGCTTGTCCGGGCACCCCATCCATGTGTCATCCTTTTTTTTTTTTTTTGAGACGGAGTTTCGCTCTTGTTACCCAGGCTGGAGTGCCATGGCGCGATCTCGGCTCACCGCAACCTCCGCCTCCTGGGTTCAGGCAATTCTCCTGCCTCAGCCTCCCGAGTAGCTGGGATTACAGGCACGCGCCACCATGCCCAGCTAATGTTTTGTATTTTTAGTAGAGACGGGGTTTCACCATGTTGACCAGGATGGTCTCGATCTCTTGATCTTGTGATCCACCCGCCTCGGCCTCCCACAGTGCTGGGATTACAGGCTTGAGCCACTGCGCCCAGACCCATGTGGCATTCTTGATCTCCGGGTCCTACCATGTGCTCTGTAGCTCAGGCTCCCAGCCAGGAGGGGCTCCCACTACCATCTTATGAGCTTCTGAAGCCCTAGCGTTGGGTGTGCACCTTCTTGCCAGGCTCCATGGGTAGCACACACCCGCCCTGGCCTGCTGGCACTGCACCCAGGAGGTGCCCCGTACTTGCCGGGACAACTGTCTTCTGCTGCTTCCTGGGCCAGTGTCCTGCCTGCAGCTTCTGGGCTGGGGAGGTTGGGCGAGGCTCGGGGCCTCCCTGACCCCCACCTTGGTATCCCTCCACCCCTCCCCTGCACACGGGGTTGGTGCCTCTGTCAGAGGAGGCGGTGGGTCAGGCAGCCTCCCCACTGCCCCTGCCTTTCCCAGGTCCTGCCTCCCCACTCCAGTGCTGTGGCTGCTCGTGGAATAGCTTCTCATGAGTGGGAAACAGGGCCTCTGAGAGCTCCTGCCTGGTCCGCAGCGTGTGGGTCTGTGAACCAGGTCCATGCCAGGCAAGGGTTTTAACCTCTCTGAGCCTCAGTTTCCTTGTCCAGGGGCAGAGCGGGGGTTGTCTCCTTGTGGACATAAAGCAGGACTGAGATTGCAGCCACAGGCTGCCCCACCCCAGCCCCTGGTCAGGGCGCTGCCACCTCCCAGCATCCTCTGAGGCCCCTCCCTTAGCACCCGGAGACCTCCTGGCCCCACATGGGCACCTGGCGTCCTTGTGGGCTCACCACGGGCTGGTACCGCCCCAAGCCCATCCGTCTGGCCCGGCAGGGGGCCCCACAACTTGGAAATGCCAGTGTCTCCTCACCGACCCCAGGTCAACCAAGTAGATTCTTCCCACGTCTGCCCTGGGCCCCGGGAAGGAGGGTTGTTGCGGGGGGCCTGTGCTGGTGGACCTCTCCAGAAGGCCTCAGCTCCTGGCAGGACCCCCCTCCCCTGGGAGCAGCTGCTTCCCTGTTCACCCCAGGAGGGCGGGGTCCCCTTGATGGCCCTTTCTCTCCCGTCTGTGGGCCTGGGGTGTGGGTGACTCTGGCCAGGGCCTACATGTCCTCCCCGGCTTCCCCTTCGTCCCCTTCTTGTGGGCATGTGGCACATTCACTCTAACTACAAACTAACACCCACTCACTGAGGACGCTGGAGAAAACTGAAGGGCCCCAGGAACCAGGTCACATGGTGACCCCGAAAGAGACACCCCACAAGGGTGTCCCAGTCAGGCAGCTTTCCACAGAGCGGCCTGGGTCGGGGAGGCTTTTGGGTTGGATGCTTGGCTAGGCACCTGCCAGGTGACTCTCAGCTGGGGACAGAAAACAGGGCCAAAATCTGAGGGCCCTGGTCCTGGGGCACCTCTCCAGGCCCCACTGCAGGCAAGCACCCTCCCACCAGGCAGGGGACTTCCTTCTGCCGTGAGCCCTCCCCGCACTTCTTCACCCGTCCTCTCCCTGCCCCAGCCTCCAGCCTGCCCTGGAGCAGCCAGTCCCTCAGGACCCCCTTCTCCCGGCCCCTGCCAGGAGCCCTGGGCATCCACTGAGTTTTGCAGAGTTCCCTAAACACAGCTGTGTTCCCTCCAGAAGGCTGAGATGCGGGGGCAGGCAGTGGAGCCAGAGACGCCCTCCCAGGAGGGCAGGGGGCAGAAGCAGGCAAGGGGCCGGAGGGAAGGGCCCTGGGGCCCTCACTGAGATTGAACTCAGTTCCCAAGCAGCCAGCCGGCCAGACTCTGGTCTCCCGGCTTTCCTTCCACATTAAAAATTGATCTGAGATCAGCGACGTGAAGGCAGTGGCCATGCCGTCGAGAAGCATTAGCTGTTCTGTGAGGCTGCTGGGGACACAGACTTCTCTTCCAGGAAGGCTTCCAGAGGCAGCTCCAGACCGCCAGGCCTGCTTCCTCCATGCTCATCTACCCCCGCTTGCCTCCGGTGCCAGGCAGATCAGGAGCCCCTCTGAGGCCCAAGCTGGGCCTGGGGTGGGTTTGTGTTTGCACAACGAGCCCCTGGTCCTCACAGGGTCCCCAGTGGCCAGGGTAGCCCATCTTGTCCTCACCCCCACCCACTCTGCCTGGGGTCTTCTGCCTGAGTTCTGCCTGAGGGGCAGGGCCACCAGCCTCGGGGTGGGAGGACCCCGCTGCACACCCTTCCCTGACACCCCGGGACATCTTGCAGAGAAGGAAACCGAGGCTTCGAGAGGCGATGGTGTTTGTGCAGGGCACGCTAGCAATTCTCCAACACCCCAGTCTTTGAAGGGCCACCTTCTGCTCGGCTCCCACCTGCCCCTTAACTCCAGGGGAGCTGGGATTTTCCAGGGGCAGGTCCTCAAGGTGGTGAACTTCTGGGAATGTGGCTGGGCCCTTTCGGACCCTCAGAGGAGAGCAGGAGCCACGGGGCAGGAGTAGATGGGAAGAAGCCTCCACAGGGGTGGGCTTGCCCAGGGCAGCCAGTGGCCAGCGCTGCGGCTCACAGCCTCAGTGGCCTTCCGAGGGGACCGGCGGGTCTGCCCCATGTCTCGCCTTGGCTCAGGCTCTGTCTGCTCATCAATGCAGCTGCCAGCTGCTGCCCCCCTACGGGGTCTTGCTCACCATGTTCCGGGGTCTGCTGTCGCTGTCAGTCCTTGGCCTTGAGAATTCCTCCCTGTGAACGTGTTTCTCTCTGTGAACTTGTTTTGCCTTCCACAGACCTCCTGAGCCTCAGCAGACTCCTGAAATGAGTTTCCTGGTCCCCTGTGGACAGGGAGCCTCCCGTCCCTCCAGCCCCCCAGGCCCATAGCTGCCTGTCCTTCTGTCCTGTGGCCTTGGGCCCTTGGGATGTGGGGTGTCTCCTGTCTTTCCCCTGAGCCCTGGGCCACAGGGACCCCTGGGTGGATGCCCTGTGTCCTCGTCCAGTGTGTCTGCTGCTGGCCCCAGGCCCACCACGAGGGGCTCTGTGGAGCTGAGACAGGAGCCCACCTACAGGCCCCGTGTGACCTGGAGGGTGGGGACGCCGGGGGAGCTCTCCCCAGCACCCCTGACTTCCAGACTCCCCTGAGGGAGGGGCTTCCCCTGGGAAATGAACCCTGGATGGGCTTGGTTCCTGGGAACTCACGTTGAGCCTTCGGGAAACAGCTCCAGTGGGCAGGACGCTCGTTGTCGGAGGTGTAGGAGTGAGAGAGGTCACCTGGGCACCGGTGACCTCTGCCAGCTCATCCTTTGTGCACACCTGGGTGGACTGTCCCTGGGGGCCCTCAGGGTGGAGGCGGAGGCTGGGTGGGGGCAGGGCAGGTGCGGAGGCTGCTGAGGACTGCTGGGAGGGAGGTGGGGGTGACCGCTCTCTGGCTTCCTTGACTCCATTCATCAGCCCACAGGCCCCCCTCTCCAATCCCCTAGTCTTTGAAGCCACAATAAATATTGATTTGGGCAAATCGATGCATTTCTGAGGACCTGGGTCGATAGCAAAGTTACAAAGATCAGGGCAAAGTCGTCCACGTGCCCAACTCCAGCGCTGAGAAGAGCCTGGCCAGAGCTGAAAGGCAACTGGCAGTGCCACTGGCTGGGCTACCCTCGGGCATGGGGAGTGGGGGCCTGGAAGACGCTGGCCCCTCACTCTCACCTGGCCACGGCCAAGTTTGGGTTGACCGTCAGAGTCTGGCTGCCCATCTCTGTGCCTGCCTGGCCCTGCCCCATGCCCAGCTCCTGGCTGCCTGGCTTCCTCTCCCCATCCTGTCCAGGCATCTTCCTGATGGAATCCCAGACTTCTGGGCACGTAACTGGGTCCTTTCGGACCCTCAGAGGAGAGCAGGAGCCACGGGGCAGGCGTAGATGGGAAGAAGCCTCCACAGGGGTGGGCTTGCCCAGGGCAGCCAGTGGTCAGCGCTGCGGCTCACAGCCTCAGTGGCCTTCCGAGGGGACGGGCAGGTCTGCCCATAGTGACTTCAGTGCAGGGTAGAGCCGAGGGCCCTCACATAACGCCTCCCTCGGGCTCTCCCTGTGGCCCCCACCCCTAGATGGGAACTTGCTGCCTCCTAAGCTGCCTCTTCCACCTCTGCCTCCAGCAGCGCCTCACCGTGACCCTGGGCCACAGAGGGGACACCTCCCCAGATGCACACACCAGCATCAGCCCGCTTAGGGTCGCCTGGCCATCTCCCTGCTCTGCCTCAGCCTCTGTGTTTCTGTTGTCTTCCTCTCTGACTGCCCGTGGGTCTGTGGGGACCCACCCACGGTGGCCCCGCCTGGGTGCTGTTGTACATGCATCTCCCTCCTCTCTGTCCACCGTCCACAGTAGCCCTTCATCCAAGCTCCCCAAGCACCCAAACTGCCCTCCTTAGAGGGCGAGGCTGGGGCCCAGGACCTTGGGAGGAGGTACCTGTCCTCTGAGTCCTCCCAAGCTGGAGGCTGGGCAGGGGTATGCACAAGGGCGGAGGGTGTCTGGGCTGAGCCCTGCCCCCTCTTTTCTCCTGACAACTCCTGCCTCCCCGCAGCCCACCTGGCCTCCCTCCCTCCCTATTCATTTCTCACGGCTCCAACCCACTCTGCCTTGCTTCCTCTCCTCAAACTTCAAGGCTGGGTCTGGCGTGCTGCAGGGGGACCACCTTATTTATGAGAATTTGGGAAATGCAGATGTGGTTTCCAGCTAATAGCCCCAGATCACTCGCGCCACCCCATTAGCGGGGAAAGCAGCCTGTGTACATTACACACCACCTAAGTGGGAGCCCAGGCAGCGGTTTTATGAGCCCATAAAACTTTGGGAGTTTATTGCTATTGAACAAACATGTAATCCGATGCTTCAAGTTCAATATATGCAGCATCTAGAGACAGCCATGGCCATGGCTCCTGCAGCTGGGCCGAGCGGCCGAGACATCTAGGGGATTTGGAGCCGATTGGCGATTGATCTGCTGTAGGACAGGGCCAGGATTTATGGCAGCCTTGCAGGGCTGGTCCTTCTGCATACTGAACAGTCCAGAGGACGGCAAGGAGAGGGCAGCTGCCTGGAGTCCAGGGCAAGTGGCTGCTTGAAGGTTGCTGGGGCAGAGGCTTTAAAAAAGGGGCATCCACCTTGAGGACCTACCCCTGTAAAAACCCAGCTTTCAGCCCGATGTGGCGGCTCAGTGAGCCTGTAATCCCAGCACTTTGGGAGGATGAGGCAGGCAGATCACAAGCTCAGGAGTTCGAGACCAGCCTGGCCAATATGGTGCAACTTGTCTCTACTAAAAATACAAAAATCAGCCAGGCGTGGTGGCAGGAGCCTGTAATCCCAGCTACTTGGGAAGCTGAGGCAAGAGAATCACTTGAACCCAGGAGGCGGAGGTTGCATGAGCTGAGATCACGCCACTGCACTCCAGCCTGGTGACAGAGTGAGACCCCCGTCTCAAAAAACCCCACAAAACCCAGCTTCCTTGGAGACGTGGCTGCAGGTGGGAGCCATGTAGAAGGTGGCCCTATGGCTGTGTGCCCTGTGCAGGCACCATCACTTCTTGAAGCCTATTTCCTTGTCTTCGAGATGTCCCAGGGTGGTGTATTCCCTAAGAGGTGGCCCAGCAGAGTTCCTGGAAGGGAGGGGCAACACAGGCCGGGGCTTGGGTCAGTGGCTAAGCCTTATCCACCAGAGCCCCTCACCGAGCTCCCATT
>CM052648.1:6534487-6560653 GCA_028533165.1 Leontopithecus rosalia
CCATCCACCCACCCATCCATCCACCCATCCATCCTTTCATTCATCCATCCATCCATCCATCCATCCATCCACCCATCCATCCATCCACCTATCCACTTGCTCACCCATCCATTCATGTGTCCATCCATCTATCCATCCATTTACTCACCTGTTTGTCCACCCACCCACCCACTCATCCATGTATCTCTCCATCCGCTCATCTGTTCATCCACCATCTATCCATCCATCCCCACTTCCCGCCATTCATTCCTCCATTTGTCCACCTGTCCACCCACCATTCATCCACACAGCCATCTCTCTACCCTCCCATCTGTTCTTCCCTCATCTGCTCACCCATCCGTTTTTACCTACTCACTATCCATCCACCCACCTGTGCATTCACCCACCTATGTTTCCATCTCCGTGTGTCTGTTCACTCATTCATTTACCCTCCATCACACCTGCCCACCTGGCCCTCTATCCTTTCCCTCAAAGCTGCCCCGTGTCCAGGGACAGGGCTGTCCTTACAGTCACAGAGATGATTGGAGTGTGTGAGAGCCGAGATGACTTATCTCACGATGCAGAAGGTGCTGGCATGATTGCTCGATCGGGACACCTGAGTCCTCTTGCCCTGCACTTTATGCCCGGGAATCCCCTTCTCCTGTCTCTGCCGCATATGCTTATTGTAAGTAAAGGAGCCCCTCATGGCGAATGGTAGTGTGTTCGCCTCCTCCCAGTCTTACTGTGTGCACATATTCTTTCTTCCAAGTTCCCAGCCTCCCTGGGCTTGAGGAGCATGCATCTCGCTCACCACAGATGTCTCTTCCTGGGCTGGTCCGTGGTGTGACTCTCCCAGCATCGATGTAAACATTCCCCACTGTTGGATAGTGTAGCTGCTTCCACCTTTTTTGCATTATAAATATGCTCTGGTCATTGTCTGAGCCGGCGGAGTGAGGTCCGCCCCGCTGAATGTTTAATTAGCATAGGTTCCAAAAAGGGGCATTCCTGGGTTAAGCAGGTCACTCGGGACACACCTTGTCCAATGATAAAAACCTGGCCCTGTGATCCCTGCCCTCGGTGGAGGAGGGAGGGCCTTCTGTGGTGCCCGGCTGGTGGGGCTGGGGCATGCTTACTGCATGTCTGGTGGCTCTCACGAGTGGGCGGGGTGGGGACGGGGCAGCCTGCTCTGTGGCGCGCCCCCTGGCGTCCGGGTTGCTGTGTGTGCTGCCTTGTCCGCAGTGGGCTCATGTCACCCTCAGTGTTGCTGCTTCAGGTAAGTTCCTGCCGTGTTAATGCTATTACTTTTTATATTAATATTATATAATTTTATATTAATGTTAGTGTCAAAAATGTACCTGCCTCATTGCTTGTCTTTTCGCTTGGTGTTTTCTGAGTCACCTGAGACTTTGGCTTCCACACAAAGTCTACTCATCCTTCCCTTATTCTTGGAAAGTTCCTTCTCACCAGGGATTCGGTAAAGATTTGCTTCTGTTTACTTCCCGTTCCTTTCAATGGTTTAAGTTATTTTCTGTCAACATCGACTTATTCCCCAGCCCACATCCTCAGTTCTCACACTCTAATTAAGAGGATGCCCTACGGGGCACGGTGGCTCACGCCTGTAATCCCAGCACTCTGGGAGGCCGAGGTGGGCTGACCACTTGAAGTCAGGAGTTCGAGACCAGCCTGGCCAACATGGGGAAACCCCATTTCTACTAAAAATACAAAAATTAGCCAGTCATGGTGGTGTGCCGCTGTGATCCCAGCTACTCTGGAGGCTGAGGCAGGAGAATCGCTTGAACCTCGGAGGTGGAGGGTGCAGGGAGTTGAGATCTTGTCATTGCACTCCAGCCTGGGCAACAGAGTGAGGCTCCACCTAAAATAAGAAAAAGAAACAAGAATAAGATACCCTGGGTTCCTCCCTCCCCTCCCTCCCTCCCTCCCTCCCTCCCTCCCTCCCTTCCTCCCTCCCTCCCTTCCTCCCTCCCTCCTTCTCTCCCTCCCTCTCTCCCTCCCTCTCCTCCCTTCCTTCTTGCCTGCCTGCCTGCATAAACTTTTCTCAATAGCCTCAAGGCTGCAGCTAAGACCTGGCCCTGGCCTCAGTGACTTGGTGGCACAGACGTACAAAGCACAGAAAGCAGAAATTTCAGTCAGGGCTGAGGACTGGGGTGGGTGGGTGGGGTGGTGCTGGGGGTTTGGGGAGAGAGTGGACGGGTGAGCTGGGGACCCTGGAAAACTCTTGCAACTGTGACTGATGATGGTGGGCAGTGCGAGGGGTGGCTGTGTGGGGGAGGCACATTTTGGCACTGGGTCACGTGTTCCAGCACCAGGAGCAGGGGTGAGGTAGCAGAAACGGGGAGGAGGCCGTATACCTGGGCAACGGCTGGATGGGACTGGTTGACAGCTGACCTCCTCCTGTGCCTAGAGAGCCATGGCCTGCTCGGTGGCCTGCATGGGATGAAACCTTTGTGGTCCCTGCTTCTGATTACTGGAGAAGGTGAGAACTAGTTTTTGAGAGACAGGAGCAACTGCTGAAGATCCAGGGGCTGGGGCACGGCCCAGCGATTGCTTTCGAGAGCTTCACCATGGCCCGTGTAGCCGACAATGACCGCCAGGGAGGGGTCAGGGTGCCTCTGCCTGTCTGCCAGCTTCTTAACCCCACCTGTGTCTGCAACCACTGGAGACAGCTGGGTGGGCTCCAGTGTGGATGGTCCTGGGTGGGAAGTGGGAATCCCAGCTCTGCCACTTACTCGTGTGAGAGGAGGGCTGAGCCTCTGCCCATCTCAGAAGCTCAGTTTTGTCACTTGTTCACAATGGGTGGTCAGTGAGCAAGGAAACGCCTGTGGGTGCCCCGTGGAGTGCCGGGTGCGTGGGAGGTGCTCCGGCAGTGTTTCGGAGGTGAGTCTTCTCAAGGACTTCCTGGGCCATTTGGTTGTGAGGCTCTGAATTCCCAGCCTTGACCTGAGTGCTGCAGACCCTGGAGGGTTCCTGGCCACACCAGGGGTCTGCTTGGACCTTTCCGCTTAAGGCCTCCGGTGTGCACTGAGGCGCGACAGCCCCCACTCAGGGGCAGTCCCGTCTTTGGAGATTGGTAGAATGAAGCCCACGGAATGTGCATTTGCTTGCTGTGAAGCTGCAGTGACCTCGCTGCTGCAGGCAGAGGACGTTCTGAAGACAGCGTCTCCTCGCCTCCCTCGCCGGCCTACTGTGCCAGCAGACGGTGCCTGAAGTGGTGGCCAGGAGTGGTGCCCCCTGCCCGCTGAGCAGCGGTACCATCGTAACCCATCTTTCCTGGCAGCTCAGGGTCACCGTGGTGGAGTTTCCAGTGGCAGATGAACTGGGCAGGGGCTGTGGGACTGCAGGGGAGGTGGAGGTCTGGGCCCCGCTACATGGAGGCAGTATGCAGGAGGGCCCCATTCCTGCCCCCTAGCAATACAAGAAGCCTATGGAGTGCCCAGGGGTCAGGGACCTGAGATGCGCCCACTGGGACCCAGCGTCCTCACCCCCAGCTGCCAGACGGGGTAATTCTCGAAGAGGGCCAGGCCCTCGGAGTGAGCGCCTGTACCGAGACGGGCAAGGGAATATTCCTGCGACACTGCAGAGCTGTCGCCAAGCCAGGCATGGAGGGGGACCAGGTGCCTTGGCCCCTAAGACAAGGCTGACCCATGAATGGAGCACAATGGCCCCGCCCTTGGGCATAAACCCGAGGATTGAGGGAGATGGAGACACAGACATGGCTTGTCACCCAGAAGAAAGAGGCACAGAAGCAGCTGCGGAGTTTCTTGCTTTCCCGTTTGGGTGGATTCTGGCTCGGCCACCGGAGCTGGCCACAGGAACAGAGGTCAAGGCCCAGAGGGAGGGAGGGCTCAGGGCTGCTGTGTCCAGGGCTGGCTGGCCCCGGGAGGGCACTGAAGCTGGGGCAGAAGCAGGTGCCAGGTGGTCAGTGGAGCACCATGAATAGCACCGAAAACTGAACATGGCTGGGGGCAGCCTGAGGTACAGGGGAGGACAGCAGGCTGCGAGTCTGAACGGCCCCTCTTCCTGAGGCAGTGCTGGGAGGTGGAGGCTGGAGGGGTGTCTCATGCTGAGGCTTAGGCTGGGACAGGCTGCCAGGCGTACTGCCCCTGAGGGGTGCAAGGTGGCAAGTCAGGAATGCTCCAGGAGCAGGATTGGGGCAGGAGCCAGTCAGTGGGGCAGGACCCTCATCGAAGGGGCCGGGGTGAGGCCTCCAGCCTGGGATAGGGGTGTTCCCTGCACCAGCCCTGCGTTTCCTATGCAGCAGCCCTGTCATTATGGTTAGAATGAGACCCCATTAGCCGTGGGGCGGGGCTGTTCGATGTCCCGAGGATTAATGGTCAGAGGGAGGAGGGGCTGCAGGCTTCTCGCCTCGAGTTAATTATCAGCCTCCATTACCACTTGACCTGTGGCCAGCACCCGCACGTGTCAACTCATTACTGCTAATTGCAGGGACTCAGTGACCCCTCCGAACCTCTGTCACCTCTGTCATGGCCCGTGCCCTGCAGAGGCCTGTGGAGTGGGAAGTGGGGAGGGGAAAAGGAAGGGGGCGGAGTCGGTCAGAGCCTCTTGGCCAGGCCTGGAGTCACCCTTCCTGCCACAGCTCCCATGGGTTTAGAGTGGACCCCTGGGCAGAGTTTGCAAGGGTGGGCGTGGCTCTGCTGAGGGCGGGTTCTGAGTGGGTCTCATGGCCCATTTGCCCAGCCTGGCCCCACCCCAGCTGTGCTGTCCTGTGACTTTGTCCCCCCGTGTTCATCCTCCGTCTCCTACCGGGGACACTCCAAGACCTGCCGAGGTAGGAGCAGGCGTGGGACTCAGCCATAGAACAAACACTTCCCGGGCTATGCAGGGCTGGGCATTGGGGTGGGGGGCTCACCTGGACCCTCCAAGGCGTCAGCCTGTCCAACTGCTCAGTTTTCACAGGGACAAGAGCCTTGCTGGGCAGCCTGGGCAGGTCCTGCCTCCCACAGCTGTCCCACACTCCGGAGCTGCCTCGGTGGTGGATGGCGCTGTCCTGAAAGGTGAGGCTGGGGCTGCCTCTTCCACTAGAGGTGGCCAGGGTCCAGGGTCTTCCATGCGGGCCTCCAGGGTCAGCCTGGGTGTGGCTGAAGGCATTCGGACTGCGCTGTGCTCCCCAACCACCGTGCCCGTCACTTGCTCGCCTGGCGTGCTCCTCAGCTGTCCTGCCCCGAAGCAGCAGCGTAGTCTTCCCCGTGAGCAGTCGGGCTCCGAGATCCTCCGGAGCAGCACCAGAGACTCTCCCCAGGCCCAGATTTAAAGGGGTCCCTGGGACCTGCCAGATCTGCAGAAGTGGTCCTTGTGACTCACCCTGGTGGCACCCTCTCATGCATTCTGGCAGGGGCAGCCCCTCCTCATCTCGGGGACCCTGTATGCCAGGCCCCAGCTGCACTGCTGCTGAATTACAGGTTTAATAGCAGGGAAGACTTGCAGGCTGCCCGTGCTGGCTCAGGGACCCGGGGCCCAGCCAGAGCCTGTCCCGGTCCCAGTGCCACCCTGCTCCCTGTCGGTGCCACGGAGCAAGCAGAGAGATTTATCTCCCAGCTTTACGAGGTAGTAACGGAGGAGGCTGAGAGGCAGGAGCTGAATAATTGATGGCTTTCTCTGGCTCAGGATCCACTGAAATGACAGGGCGCAAGGCAGAGGGGCTGAGAGTGCTGACTATGGGGAGCAGAGAAGCTACTCCAGGGCAGTCACGGCCGGTGGGAGGACCCCCACTCAGGGCGGGGCCACAGGCCTCATGGCCCTGTGTCGGAGGCTCCTGCCCTGGGCCATTCCAGGGGGCCTGGATCTCCGGAAGCTGGGCCTAGAGGACCACTTCCCTCTCACTCGCCTGCCATCACATGTGCTTCAGCCCCGACCACAGACCCCACTGCTCCCTGTGTGCTGGGTGTGGGTCTCCGAGCTCTGCTCTCAGTCTCCTAAGCCTCAGGAGGGGTGCAGAGGGGGGCGGGGGGCGGGGGGCAGAAGGGGGTGGGCTGTGGCGTCCCCTCAGCCCCTCCTTTCCTAACAGCCTCAGCCTCCCCCCAGGGAATCCCCCACCCACTGGGCGCATCTGGCCTCTCTCCCATGTGCTGTCTCCAGCCAGGGGATCCCTACCAACCCCCCACAGTGAAACAGGAAAAGTCCCCTTGTCCCCCTTGCAGGGCAGGGCGTGCAGGGGAAAGGCTTGTTTCAGTGCTCTGCTGCTCAAACCTCAGACCTCTAGGGGAGCGTACAGAGGGGCAGGCTGCGGGGGTCCGACACCACGGCACTGTCTAGAGTGGAGGTTTGCAGCTCCCGAACCGCAGCGGGCATGTGTTGCAGGGTGGTCTTTCAGGTTAGCTGTCTGCAGGCGGCTGGTGCGGGTCAGCTCAGATAGACCTGCCTTATCACAAGGACAGAGAGATTTCTGTATCCTGGGGTTTCTTGCCTTGGTGTACCGAAAAATTGGATCACATGTCGGCTTGGAGACTGAGTGCAAGGTTTTATTGAGTAGAAGCAGCTCTCAGCAGATGGGGGAGCCAGCAGGGAGGTGGTTTTCCCCTGGAGTCAGCCGCTCGGAGATGTCCTTGGGACGTCCACATGCTTACCTTGTCCCACCAATGCGTTCCTCTCGCCGCCCAGTGGCTCGTCTCTCTGCCTTGCTAGGGTCTTGGGTTTTTATAGGCAAAGGATGGGGGCATGGCAGGCCAGGGTGGCCTTGGGAAATGCAACATTTGGGCAGGAAATGCCTGTGTTCATCTAGGTCCGTGGGGGCGGAGCCCTAGCCAGGGACCATGCCCTCCTCTACCCAGCACTTCCCTTCCCTCCTGTATCATTTAAAGGGACCACAGTCTTCCCTTCCCAGCACTTCCCTTCTGTATCAGCTGGAGGCCAGGGACCCCTAGGAGCCAGGTCCTACGAATAGGTGAGCTGGCACCCCAGAGCAAACTGGGAAGACCTGACCGCACAGAGCTGGATTCTTTACTTGTAAAAGGGGCATGAGTGACACACGCTTGGCCTGCTGTGCCTTAAGGAAAGGAGAGGCTAAAAACCCTGCCCTCCCTCCTAAAGCCAGCCAGGCTCTTATGCTGGGGGAGGAAGGATTTGCGTATTTGCACTCCTCTGGAATCAAAATTCTCCATCCTCCCTCCTGGCAGGGATTAGGAGGGTCCCATGGCTGGGCTATGCGATGTGGCAGGCGGTACCCAGGGCACAGCCTGGAAGACTGGGGTGTGGGGCCTCCCTGGCTGCAGGGCCCACCCACTGGGTGCCTGGGCTTGCTGTACTGAGCAGGTGTGGGCTCTGGCCCACCTCACTGTCCCTTCCAGGCCCAGCTTGTGTTCAGGGCCCAGGACAGGGTCTGGCCAGCAGGCCCCGGGCCTCCAAGGCTTTCCCAGCCGCTGGAGCCAATGTGATGATGAGCTTTCATGGAGCTTCCTGCATGCTGGGCCCTGGGCTTCTGAGAGGGTCGCTGGATGGAAACTGAGTCACGGGGTGGAGGTTGAGTCTCGGGGACTCCCTGTGACCTTGTGTCAGCACCACACCCTTCTCCCGGGGGCAGTCCTGGGCGCCCCTTCCTGGCCTTGGGCCCAGTGGCCTGTGGCTTGATGGAGCAGCAGCAGGAGCTCCTGCTCGAGAAGGTCTTATGCGGCCCAGTCAGCTCCGATCACCCCCTGAGTTTGTTTTCAATTAACACCTGTTTGGCGCAGTTTTTCCTCCTCAAATCCCCTCACGAAGGCAGACACCCTCTTGGCTCAGGGTAATCTGCTGAGCCTTTGCTCAAATATAAGCGGCTTTGCTGCTTTCTAAACACAGCTAATCCAATTTGGGGTTTGGGGATTCGAGGTGGGCAGCACTGGGCCTCAGACGAGCCCCCGTCACCCTAGACCCATGCAGGAAGGGCCAGGAGGGGTGGGGCCCTGGGGCCACCTGGTGGGCTTGGGGCCAGGGCGTTGAGATGTCCCCACTCTTCACACTACAGGGCTTCCTGGCTGCAGAGTTGTGGGGACTCAGCGGGGAATGCTGACCATAGAGGTGGACAGCCCCCATTCTGCTGGGCCTGCCCTGACCTGGCTTCCCCGGGGCGGTCCAATATCTCCTTCTGCCCTTCCCCTGGCATCCACTGTCCATATGCCTCCATCTGCCCACCCCCAACCCAGGACAATAACCAGCACAGTGAAGCATGGCCCTGCAGTGGCACCAGCAGCAGAGAGGTCAGACCCAGCATCCCCTGGCTCCTAAAGGGCCAGCAGGGAGCTGGGGGCAGGGCCTGGCTGTGGGACTTCCATGTCCTGGGGGCCAGGGAAGACCCTCCTTAGCTGGCAACCCCTGCAGAAACATCCCCTGGCCAGCACTCGGGAACCTCCCTGGCCCTGCCCCGTCCCCCTACCTTGCCTGCTGAGACACAGGGCTCCGCACGTCTCTCCTGGGCTGGGTGACTGTGACCTGACCTGTGAGGGGCCCTCATCGTGTTGGGTTTTCCTGCCAGAAGCAGAAACTGCAAAATTACCTGGAACATACACAGCCCCAAGTGACAGATTCAATTCAATTCCACAAATATTGACCTCGCGTCTAATCCACTCGTCCTCTGGTGTCGGCTCCTTCCTGAGGGGCCGGCCTGGCAGCCGCAGATCCCGTTTAATCCCACCCCAACAATGTCACCAGCTCATGGAACGGGAGCTGGGCTCAACGTCCTGGCAGGTGGGGCCAGAGCTGGGCTCTATACCCACACCTACCACCATGGAAGTGCCAGGAAGCGGGGTGGGTAGACATGGCCAGCTGAGGGTCCAGGCCTGCCCCAGCCCACCAGGTGCTTGCCCTGGCTGCCTGACCTGGTAGCTAATCTCTGCGGGGCACTGGAGCTACATGGTGACTTCAGCACAGGGACATTTATCAGAAATGGAACTGATGGATTAAAGCGGAACCAGGCAAATTGATTTTTCTCCCTGGGTACTTAAATGCTGCTCTTAATCAAGCGATCAACTCCGTGGGTAGGGTGGCTATGGGGACAGAGGTGGGGGACAGGATGGTGGCCACGGTGGGAACTGAAAAGTGGCTATGGGGACAGACGGGGTGAGCCAGGTGGCCCTGGGGTCGAGCTCCAGCCCAGCCTCTGGCAAGGAGGCCCTGTGTGATGCCCTCCCCATACTGACTGTGTGACACCGGTCAGTCCTGTCCCCGCTGAGCCTCGGTGGCCTTGGTGTAATCCTGTGGGTGCTGGTGGCAGGGACTCATTCACTCATTTGCTCTTTCATTCATGCATTTGACATGCACTGCAGCAAAAGGAAGGTGAGAGCAGCCATAGGCAGACCAGGGACGATTCAGACTTCTGGATGGAGCAGCGCCCGCCCCTCTTGTGAGCTCCGGCCTTGGTGTGTGTGGATTTCCAGACACCCTCCGGGTCCGCTCTCCCCTCTGGGAGTGCTGCCTACCTGTCCACTTGCTCTGTTCGGTGGTTTGATCTCGGTCCTTCTGCTCTGCGGCCAACTGGATGGCCCAGGCAGACAGTGGGGCAGGGTGGTCATCCCTCATCCTGTGGCTGGAGCCGGTGGCTGTGGTTGGCAGCTCCACGGGCAGCTGAGGCAGCCTGGATGGGCGTGTCCCCTGGGACTGAAGCCCCGATGTCTCACAGAGCTGTCTGAAGTGGCTCCTGAGTGACTGGGTGTGGGCTCCTTTCAGCCTGGCTGCGGCAGCTGGAAGGCACTGAAGGAAGAGCAGGTGAATCCGAGCCAGACCCGGCCTCAGGGCCATGGGCCCCAGCCCAGCCTGACCCAGGGCCAGTGCCCGGGGTGCCTGGATGGGGACCACCCCTTTTGGAGCCTCGTTGACTGTGGGGATTAACGCTGTCACTGGACGCCCCCACATACCCCCTCTAAAAGAAAGGTGTTGGCACAAGTGAAACCCCTTGAACGATGGCTGGGATTTCAAGCCCCACACCGGTCCCTGCTAGGACGCTCTGGGTCTGGCTGGTGGAGCAGTGTGGACTTTAGCCTCCACGTCTCCCTGCGTGCGGCAGCCCTCCTAGCAGGGCTGACAAGGGGTGCAGTGAAACAGCAGAGTCCCCCACCCCACCCCAGACTAAACACAGGCTGCAGACCTGGCCCAGTGTGAGACAGGGCCCCTGTGGACCACCTACCCAGGTGGTCTGTGGCAGCGCCTCCCAGCTGTCCGCCAGGGTGGCCCAGGGAGGTGGCAGCCCCGACCCTTCCTGGCAAGACCCTGATTGATTGTAAGAGAAACACTGAGTCGGGACAGCCAGGGGTACCCAGGGGCGGGTTCCGGGTCAGCTCCCAGGAGCTGCAAGAGGACCCGGCACCGGGAAGGAGCAGTCCACCCAGCACCTAGGCCAGGGCCGGGGACGGTGCCAGGCACCCTCGGAGGCCCTGCCAGGCCGGCCGCATTTTCACAGTCAAGACCCAGGCCCCAGCCACTCCTGGCTCTGAGCTCTGGGTGTCTGCAGCTAGGGTTGGCAGTGTGGGCCCCGCCCTGCCCTGACTGCCACCCACTGTCGTGGAGAACGCTAAACTTCACTCAGTCACACAAAGTAGATGTGGCCCAGGGCTGTGTGTCGGCTCCTGGTCCCCAGAGCCCCGCCAGTCTCCAGAGCAAGCCGAGAAGTCAGGCTCAGCAGCTGGGGAGCACCTGTCCACACACCCCTTCCTGCCACGCTCCCTGCAGGGACCTCCACCTGGTGTCCGTGGTGCCCTGCTTGCTGGACTGGGCTGCAGCTCCTACACTCAGCACTGCCACCCCCAGCCTTAGGCCAGGCTCTCCCTACAGCTTGACAGGCCTGACAACCTGCCCTGCACTGCCCTGGGGACCCCGGCTGGCTGAGTGCCACTGTCCAGGCTCACTTCCTCTGTAACCAGGAGACAGGGACAGGCCTGGCCCCGGGGCTGCCCCACACTGCCCTGGGGACCCCGGCTGGCTGAGTCCCACTGTCCAGGCTCACTTCCTCTGTAAGCAGGAGACAAGGACAGGCCTGGCCCCTGGGCTGCCTGCCCTGCACTGCCCTGGGGACCCCAGCTGGCTGAGTGCCACTGTCCAGGCTCACTTCCTCTGTAACCAGGAGACAGGGACAGGCCTGGCCCCGGGGCTGCCCCACATTGCCCTGGGGACCCCGGCTGGCTGAGTCCCACTGTCCAGGCTCACTTCCTCTGTCCCTGCAGCGGTGGGCACCTGGGCCCATCATGGTGAGCGCCATCATGGCGATGTCACCCCTGCTCCTTGGCCCACTCTCGGGGTCCTGGGTTCCCTAGGTGATGAGGGCGGTCTGCAGGGCCTGAGGTGGCCATGCCAGCCAGACTCCTCCTGCTCCACAACTGGGTCACTTCCTCACCTTCCTGCAGCTCTTGGGAACCCAGTGGGCTCCTCCTGGTTGCTGATCTGTGAGCACCAATGGTCCTGGGGTGCTGTCCTGGAGCCCCAAGTCCTCCCTCTGGAAGGCTGGGGCTTCCTGGTGGAAGATCCTGCTCATCTCAGCATGGTGTGGCCTGGGCTTCAGCCTGGGGATGGGGCAGCCCCCATGAGCAGCTGCTTCAGACCGGACCCCATGCACTGGTGTGCCCAGCACAGAGGCCTTGTTTACCAGGCTGTACTATGTCTGCTTAGCATCAGGGTCTCTCACCGAAGCCCCTCCACACTCACTGCACTCTGCACCCTGCACCTGCCATGCACAGCCCCGGCCAGGGCCTGAGGTCCAGTCTCGAGCAGCTGCCATTCGGGCCTGGCCAGCAGCCAGTGGGCTGGAGTCTGGGCAGGGGCGGGGGCAAGAGTGAGCTGCCTCAGGCTGGGCCGTGGGTACTGCAGGTGGCTCGTCCGCACAGCCCTTTCCCTGGACCCTCGTGCCCATGGTTCTAGCTGAAAACACAGCTGCCCTTCTCTGCGGGCTCATCCTGGGGTGGGGAGGGTGTGGGAGCCGCCTAGCCCTGCCTTTCCCAAAGGGTCGGCTGCCCGCAGCTGAGGAGGGGACCCTCATGGCTGGGCCTTGGCCGTGGTCAGGGCCTCCTGGAAGTTGACCAGCTGGGGCTCAGCAAGTCCATGCCTCCTGGTACAGGGCCGGGCCCCAACGAATCCTCAGCTGCCATCATCCTCACAGTTGTGGCACAGGGGACTGAGGGGACTGTGGCTGTAGCTCTGTCATTGTCACTGGGAGGGAAAGGCCTGCAGCCCCATCTTGTTCCCTTCCCTGAACAGCCCTCTCTCCAAGCAGGGCCCCACCCCCGCCCCTCAGGGCCCTCACCCTCCTCCCAGGACCTCTGTGCTGGCTGCCTTGGTGGCCTGGAGGCCTGCTGAGCTGGCCAAGAGGGGGCTTTGGGTGCAGCTCCCTCTCCATGAGCTGCAGTGGTCCCTGGGGAGGCCCACACAGCACAGCCCCTCTGTTTCACTCCTGGTGCCCGGGCCTCAGCGATCAACCTTGACTCCAGATGCTCAACTCAGCCTTGCCAACCTGGAGCCAGAGGAGTACGGGAAGGGCTTTGCAGAGGGGGCTTCCCAGATAGTGCTGGCCCAGCTGGCCCAGCCCTGTCCTGCTCGGCCCCCACCCGTCTGGGTGCTGGGCCTACTCCATGAAGGTTCTCCTAGTGAGGTGTTTTCCAGGCCTTTGGAATCTTAGGGATGATTTCATGTGGGGAGGGGTCTTCTCCCCAGCCTGCTGCCTTATTTCGGTGCCCATCCCTCGCAGCCCAAGCTCCTGCCCCCAGCATCCTGCCTTTCCAGCCTGTGTCCTATCTTCCAGCAGTGGACTCCAGCCCAGCTCCCACTGCCACGTGGCTGCCTGGCCCCTACTCCCCCCATGTCGTCCTGGGGTTCCAGAGGGCCCAGCCCCACAGTGCGCAGTCTCTGCAGCCACCAAACAGGCGGCCAGCTGAGCAGAGACGACAGCACCACCCTGCTGAAGTTGCTCCTGGCGTGTGGCCGGTCCCAGGCTTCCCTTGGTGGTGAGGTAGGCTTTATGTCACTGGGTTTCAGGGAGGGCGCACGACCCCCACCCAACACACGAGAGGGGCATTTGGCAGCCATGGGCGGGACACCACCTCCGCACGTCAGCTAGGGTCCGTGTAAAGGGCCTGAGGGACAAACAAAGGCAACGTGGACAAAAGTGCGGCTGGGTGTGTGAACTGCGTGCAGGGAGTGTGGAGAGATGTGTACGCACAAGCCGGTCAGCGGACATGCGTGGGCACGGGCGTGTGGGTGAGCATGCAAGAGTGTGTACAAAAGTGAGTGAGCACATGTGTGTGGGCATGCATGTATTGTGGATGTGTACACGAGTGTGCACACATGTCTGATGAGCATGTATGCATGAGCAGGCATGTGTGGACATGTGTGTGTGCGTGCACATGAGTGTGTATGCATGTTTGACAAGCATGGATGTGTGAGCACACACATGTACGCATGTGCACGAGTGTGTATGCATGTTTGATGAGCATGTGAGCACGTGTATGTGGGCATGTGTGTGTGAATGTATGCACATGACTGCATGTTTGATGAGCATTTATGTGTGAGCACACGTGTGGACGTGCATGTTTGATGAACATGCGTGTGTGAGCATGTGTGTATATGTGCACATGACTGCATATGCATGTTTGATGAGCATGTGAGCACGTGTATGTGGGCATGTGTGTGTGAATGTATGCACATGACTATGCATGCTTGATGAGCATTTATGTGTGAGCACACGTGTGGGTGTCCATGTTTGATGAACATGCATGTGTGAGCATGTGTGTGTATGTGTGCACATGACTGCATATGCATGTTTGATGAGCATGCATGTGTGAGCCCACACGTGTGGGCATGTGTATGGATGTGTGCACATGAGTGTGTATACATGTTTAATGAGCACATTTGTGAGTATGCACGTGTGGGCATGTGTGTGTGTTTGCACATGAGTGTGTGTGCATGTTTGATGAGCATGTGTGTGAGCATGTGTGTGTGTGTATCAGCATGTGCTGACTGAGCACACGGATGTGCACATGGTGAGGGTGGAAATGTGCATGTGACTGTGCCGGCAGTCCAGGTTTTACACCCACATGGCCTTCCCTCCCCAGGAATCCATTTTAATAGCAGAGTGGGCTGGAAGGACTGGCCAGGCCCTGAGACAGTTTTCAGGCTAGGAATCCCTGGCTCCTCACACAGAGTGACAGCCCAGGAGGCCAGGGCCCTGAGAGTGCAGTCTTTGGCCACACGATGTTGATGGATCCATCATTACCAGCCTGGGAGCTGGGCATGGGCTCCGGGGCTGGAGGACACCCCTTACTGTCCCTAGCCCTGGCGAGCCTGGCCCTCCTCTCGTCCCGTGATAGCCTGAAGCCCCATGGGGAAAGGCATGCAGAGGTGGTGTCACACCCCCAGCCCCCACCCCTGCCCTGCCGATCCTGGCCTCCACCTGCCAATGTCCACCATTGGCCACAGCCTGTGGGTGCTGTGCCGTGTCCTTGAAAACCTGAAGATGAGAACAGCTCAGTGGGCGGGGGCGTTTCACACATTCGACACATGTCCTCACGCCTGTGGGTGTGTGGCGGGCTGGTTTACAGTTATGTGAGGATTTCAGACCCAAGGTGCAGAGCCTGCAGCTGAGCAGTGCCCAGGGAGGGCTGAGGAGGAAGGTCCCAGCCAGGAAAGTAGAGACACTCTCATCGGTGGCTGTGGTGCCCAGTGGGGATGATCAGGGTTGTGCCAGCCTGGTGCACCTGGGGGAACCACAGCCGAGGTCCTGCATGCACTTGACTGGCACGTGTGGTTCTGAGGGTCCCCGGGGAGGCCTGGCACATGCAGTGTGTTTGGGGACCCTCTCTGCCACCCAGACACTGTCACAGACCCTACACCCAACCTTGCTGCTTTCCCCTGAAGTGCCCCAGGGAGGGGAGCCGTTCTCCCCAACTCGGATAGCCCCCCTGCACTGCGCAGCTCGCCCACCTCCCTCACAGCTATTCCAGCATCTCTGGGCGGGTGCGGGAAGCCGGATGCAGCCGGCACCATTGCTGTTTTTGGAAAAGAGAGGCGCAAGGCAGGGAGGGCCCAGCCTATGTTCCAGCAGGGTTGTCTGGCTGGGGGGGTCTGCACCTCGCCCCTGCACCCCCGGGTTCCTGGCTCCCCACCCCCGTGCACGAAGCCCTTCTTGCCTGGCAGGCCTGGGGGCCCCCGGCCGCCACCCGCCCCACCGCGGGTGTGATTTCAAAGCGGCGTTCTCCTTGCCAGCTTGTATCTCACATAGGGGATGTTTCCATTTTTACAGCAGAAAGAAACCGATTCCAAGCGCCTCAGCCACAGCCGGAGCGCGACGGCCCCCGGGGAGCTGTTGCCACGTCAGGTGCTTTGGGGGTGTGGGCTGCTCTGCCAGCCGTGGTCCTAATTGCTGTCACTCAGGGAGCCAGCTCTAGCCTGGGGCGGGCAGGAGCCATGGGGGGGGGTCTCCAGGGCAGGCACCCATCCCTGGGGGAATACCAACCTCTGCTTGGCACCCTTTCCCCAGAGACCCGGAGCACCTCCTGACTTTGAGTTGGATGGGTTGTGGTTCCAGAACAGGGGCTTTGCCTGTGGGACTCTCCCGTGGGGATGAGGTGTCCTTCATTAGCCCAGGTGGGTTCCAGCCCCACACTGCTCCTTCCCCCGCTCAGATTCCCACCTGTGGGTCCCTGTCCCAGGGCTGCTGTGAGGACCGATGAAGGTGACTGCCCACAGCCCCACGCTGGCATGGGGCATGGCTGCCTGGTGGCTCTGCTGCCACCTCTGTGCTCTGACACTGTGCTGTGGATTCATGTTACCTGCGAATTTGGGTGGCATTGGGTATAGGGGCACGGTGTCCTCTGCTACCTCTCCAACTTGCTCAGGGCTGGTCTCTCAGGATGCTAAACCATCAAGTGCCTTGAGGACTGTTAGAAAGATTTTCTTGGAAAGAAACATTTGCTACCCAGGGTACAAATAGCTCCTTGAGCTTGGCATCCAAAGGTCTCTTAAACCAGTGTGGATTCGGCCCTGTTCCCAAGACTCGGAGGAAAGGCAGAAAGGTGGTGAGCCACAGGTAGGGCAATTTTCGAAGAAAAGACTTGTAGGAGGCAGGGAAGGATCCGTTTCACCTGCAGCCACAGTCCTGCGCCTTCAGGGAATAGGGTGCTGTCTGATGCATCACGTTGGTGCTGGATGGCATCAAAGTCCTGAGGGAGGTCACTGCCAGCTCGGCAGCCCCATAGGAAGTGGGAGGGTGGGAATCAAGGGCAAGGCTGACCACCAGGGCGCATCCAGACGAGAAGAGGGTAAACTGAGACATGTGGGGGCCGGGGAGCGTGGCTGGAGGCCTGAGGTGGTATCCCATCGACTGAAATCAGGATTGCCTTGGTCTTTGATTTCTGAGATAGGAAGAGCGTGGCGGTGGCCACAGCAGGATCCCTGATTGCTCACACATGTGAGGTGGTCGCAGAGGCACCACACAGGGTTGGGGCCTGAAGGTGCAATGCCAGGTCTAGGTCTCCCTGAGAGTCAACTGATGAGAGTCCACTGATGAGAGTCCACCGGTGAGAGTCCACTGATGAGGGTCCACTGGTGAGAGTCCACTGACCGATGGCTGTGGAACCAAGCCTCAGGGGAGCTGGGTGCAAATCCCACCCCTCCACAGAGCAGCCATGTGACCCAAGGCTGTTTTGCCCTCTCTAACTCAGCTTCTCCCTGGCAGCTGCCCCTCCCTGGGTCCCAAAACGATGCTGCAGGCTCAGGGGGCTGCTCCAGGCACAGAACCTGGCACAGCACTGGGTCCAGCCTCCAGGCCTTTGCTGATGCTGTGGCTTCCACCTGGGATGCCTTCCAAGCAGGCTTCTGATCTCTGACCCTCCCCTGCCTGGGCAGACACTCCTCCCGTCACAGAGGGTCCCATCAGCCAGCAGCTGCCCCTGCCACTTGGTGAGTTCAGGTGATATGGATGGGCCTCGCTCTTCATCCACAAGTAGGCAGGAAAAGGCAGGAAAGGAGGTGAAGCCAAAGATGGTGTGCTCCCCCCACACAGGGTGGCTGTCTAGGGGGTCATGGCAAGAGCACGAGTATCTGTGGGTGGGCCTGGCTGTGGTGAGCAGGACAGTGCCCAGCCACTGCCCAGGTACAGAACCCCCAAGGCTGCTCCAGGGAGGGGAGGGGGTGGTCCAGCTGAGGGCCCTGCCAGGGCCCGATGCAACGTCCCATCCTCAGACCCATCCTCAGCCACGTCCCCACGCTAGGGGGAGCAGCATTTCCAAAGTGCCCGCCCTGGAGGCTCTCGGAATTGGGGGAGGGGTTCCCTTTAAGGTCACACAGGCCCCACTGAGGCCAGAGCCACCAACCCCTTGGTCCTGGGCCTAGGCCTGCAACCCTGAGCTTCAGTTTCCCTGAGTAAGTGGGGCACGATGCCTTTCCACTCCTCTGGGCCTCTGCCATCCTCTGTCACTGTCTCAGCAGGCGAGTAGCTGGTCTAGTGGCCTGGGAGCCTGCTTCACTGGGGACAGGGATGCCATCTTCCAAGGCCAGGGACTGGGCCAGGAGCTCCTCCATCAGCTTGCGGCCCCGGAGGCTGCCCCATCCTTCCCCTAGTGACAGAACCCATACCTTGGGGGTTGCTTCCTCCACCTGCACGCCCCAGGCTTGGACCTGGTGGTGGTAGATGGCCGTGGCAGGGCCCTTGCCTGGCCCCTGACCTTCTGCAGCCTTGCCTAGGCATGGGTGACTTATCCAGTGCCAGGGGGCTGCCTCAGCCCCTGCGCATTAAAAAAATTGTTCCCAAGATATTCCAAATACAGTCATATACTGTATAATGACATTTTAGTCAACCATGGGCCACCGATATAGCAGAGGTTTCATGAGATGAGAATACCGTATTTTTACTATGCCCCTTTTCTATGTTTAGATAATACCACTGCATTCTGATCGCCTACGGTGTCCAGTTGAGTGACACGCCGCACAGGTGTGTAGCCTAGGAGCAAAAGGCCGAACCAAACAGCCTCGGCGTGTAGCAGGCTCTGCCATCTAGGCTTGTGTAAGTTACTCTACGGTGTTTGCACAATGACAAAATCACCAAACAACGCATTTCTCAGAACACAGCCCCATCATGTAGTGGCAGGAGAAGTCACAGGCACAGAATTCTTGGATGCTCATTCTGGGGGCAGCCACCATGGTTTGGACATGAGTACATTTGGGCACATGCACCTGAGCACACACGTGCTCACGTGAACATGGATGTACACGTATGTGCGTGCACACGTGCTCACATGGACATGGATGCACACGTATGCGTGCACACACGCTCACCCCTGGGCACATACACACAGTGGGGTGGGCAGGAAGGCTGGATGGGGCCCAGGGAAGGGAGGTTCTGTGGTGCGCTGGGGCTCGGGCCCTTCCGGCATCCTAGTGGGGAGTCTCCCAAGGAAGCGGGGATTTGGAATCTGAGTCAGGGATTTGAATCCCATCTTGCGCCCTGGGCATGCTAAGTCTCCCTCCTAGTGTGGTGGGCGCCTGCTGCCCAGGCTGCAGGAGCGTCTAGGGAGGCTTGTCAGCCCACAGGGACCAGCCTGCACCCTGCTCAGCGCTGCAGGCTGTACAATGGGCCGACTGAGGACCCCAAGCCCAGGAGGGGCAGAGGCCGGGGACTAGATGCTATAAGTATCTGTGGGTGGGCCAGGCTGTGATGAGCAGGACAGTGCCCAGCCAATCCTCAGGGGCAGAGCCCCCAAAGCACTGCTGATCACAGTGAGGCCAGAGTCAGGCTCTGGGCCTCGGGCCTCCATGCTGCTCCAGGAGTTGATCTACATGGCCACTCAGATGCTGCTCTCTGACTCCAGGCCTCTCCGCTTGTCCCCCCACCTCCCTGTGGGTAACTAGGTCCCAAGATGTCACAGCATCAGAAATATAGAGAAAAAGAAGCAGAGTTAATACTCATGGTTAATACTTAAGGCTCATGGCAGGGCAGATGGCAGTGTACCCAGCAGGTGTGATGGTCCGGTCTCCCTGTCTGCAGGGGAACCCCATGCCTCCTGAACCCCCGCTGCCTGTGACCAGCTGGTCCCTGGTCTCTGCTGGCTGCTGTGTGGCCTGTCTTCACATGGTTTCTGGTTCTTTCATCTTTTCATTATAATTTTGGTTTGGAGAAAGTTTAAAAGAATGTGCCCTAAAAATACATAACCCTCTCCCACCAGACATGCCACACTGGGACGGCCCATTCCTCCTGGGCTCCTTGGGCCCCCCAGCTGCCCATGATCCCTGGCCGTGGCCAGACTGCAGGGGTGTCAGCCCACCTCCGTCACGTCCACAGCCCCTAGCTCTCGGGTGGGTCTGGGGGCTGCTCGACCTGGGAGAGAAGCCATCCCCTCCTGTGGGGCCATCTGTCAGCACCTCTCTGACATCAGCATCTTCCTCTGATGCTGTAGCTTTCTGCCACCTAACTCTGTCCTCCTGAGAATGTTCCATCTGTCCCATTAGCCGCTGTACCCCTGAGCCCGGTGCAAGCTCCACAGTGAGAGGCCACTCGGCATTGTAAGTGCATGCTTGTCCTCGTGTCTCCCTCCCCAGGAGCTCTGCCTGGAGCTCCTTCCCAGCTCCGGCGAAGCTGCAGACAGCATTTCATTGCTTTGACCTGTCCCAGGGCACCTTCCTTCTACAAGGGCGACTTGAAACCTTTCATCACAGCACGACAAATGCCCAGTCTTGCTTTTGTCGTCCAGTTTTATGTGTCCCATTTTATACTCATTTTCTTTCCCTCCTGTTTTCTTTTGTTTTCTTTTAACTAAAATGATCCATTTATTGAGCGAAAGATCGTATATTCAAGACGTTCACTGAGTATGTGATCCTGCAGAGTAAACCTTGGGCGAAACAAAGGCAAGTGTTTCTATATGTTTAAAAATTTTAATGGCATACAGAATTCTAATATTTCGGGGATATCCTTTTTTTTCTTTAATTACGGTAAAATATCTGTAATATAAAACGGACCACTGAATCATTTCCAGCTGAGCAGTTCAGTGGCATTAGATACATTCCCATTGCTGTGCAGCCCTCACCCCCATCCAGCCACAGAACTTTTTCATCTTCCCAAACCAAAACTCTGTACCCATTAAATAACAAACCCCAATCTCCCCAGCCCCTGGCAACCACTGTCGACTCTCCGTCCCCATGGATCTGACTACTGTGTCTCTAAGTGGGATCATTCAGCATTTGTCCTTTTGTGACTGGCTATTTCACCCTTCTGTTTTATACCTTTCCGCTGCGTGGTGCTTTGGCTTTCTACATTCTGTGGCTGTGGGTGTCCTGCTTTTAATTCTGAGGGCTCGATCCTCAGTTTTCAAAAACACACTTTAATCTCTGCTTCTCCAATTATCAAGCATTTGCCATGAAATGATACTTGCTGCTCCCTAGCACTGCAGACTCTGTAAGAGACATCTCAGCCAGCATTTGGATTAAGTCAAGCATTGGGAACCCACACCTCCTCCACCTCGTCACCCAATAAAAAAGGTAACGCTGAGGTATTAGGACATTCACATCAGTTTGTGACCTTGATCCTCAGAGCACCCAGGCTCCAGTGCAAGCCTCCCACAGCCCTGGGGAGTTGTGTTTCCCTAGCGGGAAGTGTTTCAGGACTGGTGCCCTGCTCAGTGCTGCAGGCTGCACAAGGGGCCAACTGAGCACCCCTAAGCCCAGGAGGGGCAGAGGCTGGGGACCACTTCATGGGCTCCCAGGACGGCCTTGGGGCCACAGGGATTATGATCAGGGAGGAAGGGGTTCCACTTCCTGCTTTGGCTTGGAAAAAGTCCAAGGAAGCACCCTGATTGGCTGGACTCAGGTCACATGACACTCCATCTGTCCAATCACTGTGGCCCAGAGGAAGAGGTATTGTGATTGGCCCAGCCTGGCTCAGAGCCTTCCCCTGATGCCTGGAGGAGGGTCTGTCTCCAGGAGAGGGTAGGGTTCAGCCATTCCAATAGCGCTGCCTCCTGAAGAGCTGTCAGTCCTGCTTTGCAGGTGAGCTGGCTCTGAGATGGGAGTGCTCTGCCTAGCCCTGTGGCTTGATCCACAACTTTATGGGGACTTACACCTGGGTTGTTTGATTTCAGGTGGAGAAATTGAGGCCCCGAGCAGGGGCAGACTCACTGGGGTCACACAGTGAGTTGGTGGCATGACTTGGTTCTCCGGCCTACACTGCACCACCTCCTCCAGGAAGCCTTCCTGGTTTGGTGGAGCCATGCTCGGGGTGGTCACCCCCTGATGTCACCTCCCGTTGAGACCAAGCACTCCCCTCCCACCAGCACCTATCCCCAGTGTCCAGGACATAGTTACTGGATTCAGGCAGCTTCCAAAGATGAGCTCCCAGCCTATGTCTAGGAGGTTTCTGGAATTGACAGCTCTTCATGCCATGATACCCTCCATGGCTATTTAGGGAGCACCCAGTGTGTGCCAGGCCGCTGGTCTGGGAGAGTGCATAGTGGAGACTGGTCACCAGGCAGGCACAGGAGACAGTCCATGCCCCTCCACAGTCAGGCCTGGGGCATGGATTGGGGTCTGACCTGGAGAAGGGAGGGGTGGCAGGAAGGACTGGCCGGGCCTCAGCTCTCTTGCTTACCTTCCATCCCCTTGATGGCCCTGGCCAGACACACACTGGCTCGCCCAGGCCCTGCTCATGTTTCAGCAGAATGACCCTGCTTTGCCTCCCTCCCCAAGATTCTAGGCTGTGCAACCGGGATCAGACCTGCTCCTTCAGCCATACCAGGGCCTGGCTTGTCCTGAGCCTGGAGCCATCCAGAGCCTCACGGAGCCCACGGCCTGCAGGGTGGGGCTAGACTCGGCTCCTCCTGGCTGCCTGTGGGTAGCACACTGCCTCATTACAGCCAAAACATCATCGATTTTGTAAATGATGAGCATGTGTAAGTGTTTATGGAGCCCTGGTGTGATCTGGCGTGTGCAGCTGATGATTCAGGGGGCACATGTGCAAATGACAGGCCTTATAAATGGGAGCCTGCCGGAACGCCCCGTTACAGAGATTTACACTGATCCTTAAACATCGTAGATTAAATTTTGGAAAACATCTATAAAATAAGAGATTTATACCTAAAACAATACTGTATACTGTGACAGGAACGGATTAGAGTCAATTTATTCATGTATTAGTCAAAAACTCAATTTCATATATTGTGTGGAAAAACTAAAACCCTTACTGCGTTTTATTACAAATTACGCATTCTCCGTATATGGAGGTAGATAATTGATAGCATTACAAATACTTAATCTAGAAAATATTTATTAGGAGCAGACAACTCATTTTTCTTGTGTTTTGTTGAGAACAATATTGCACACTTTAAAAAATTAATGATGACTCTTTGCAAAGAGAAATGTCTACATCCTAATTCTTTTGTTGAGTACCGGGTGCAAGCCAGGCAGGGGCAGCCGGGCAGTGGCGGGCGGTGTGGAGCTGGGATATCACTCCCTGGCCCCTGGCTGTGAACGGGCCAGAGGGCTCAGGAGCTGTGGCACCTGGCCAGGGAAGGTGCATGTGGAGAGTGTCAACACACTGTTTGCCCTCTGCTGCCCAAACTCTCCTCAACTTGTAATTTAAGAATAAAAGTGTTTCCGACTTCATTTCAGAGAAAGCGCCAAGTATTGGAATTTGTGGATGGTCTTGAAGGGCTAAGAAATCAACACTGGCTGTCTCCCGACCTGGAGAATTAGGGAGCCCATGAATTATCCGGGCCTCAGTTCGGGTCCCAGGCTCTGCACACAAAGAGAGGTGGGGCTGGGGGGTGATGTGGAGCTTGGCCTCGCACCTCATGGCTGGCTCAACGTGCCCTCTTGGGACAGGTAGCTCTGCAGGGCCCTCTGTGCCTCCTGCCATTTCTGTGAGGGGAGCTCCCTGCCTCTGCCTAGAATACCTGGGTGGTGTGGTCAGACCTGGGGTCCCCTGCACTGTCACTCCATTCCAGGATGGGAAGCTTGAGGACCCAGGACGGGCTTGAGTGTGCCACGGAGCTTGGCCACAGTGCATCTGCCCCGCAGCTCTGGCCTTGCCCAGCGACCTCTGCCCTCTGCCCTGTGTCTTCCACCCTGGCCTTGCACATGGGGGCTGGGCAGGCACATGGCAGAGCCTGCTAGTGGAGCCCTGGTAGGTTCTCTTTACCCCATGCCAGCCGCCCCGGGGAGCACCAGATATTAAATAAATAACTGCCACGTTTATTAAAAAATAAATTTGCTGCCTAACGGAAGTGCTGTTTCTAAACATAGAAAAAAATGTTGAAAATAAAAACCAAAACAGTTTTCAAAGGCTCTGTGGCATTAATTATTCATCTCTTGCTAATGAAAACATGGCTTTGCAGCTCGGCCCCCCTCCCTCCAAATAAGATTTAGGGCTCAGGAAAAGCCTGGCTGTAAGAGCAGGAGCTGGTGACCCCTGAATAAAATGGGGGTGGCTGTGATATCCTCCATGACTATTTAGGAAGCACCCAGTGTGTGGCAGGCTCGGCTGGCCTGGGGGAGTGCACAGTGGGGACTGGTCACCGGGCAGGCACAGGGAACCTCCCATAGTCAGGCCTGGGGAATGGGTTGGGGTCTGACCTGGAGGAGGGAGGGGGAGGCAGGAAGGGCTGGCTGGGCAGCAGAACCACCTCTTGGAGGAGAGAAATGAGGACAGAGGCCACCCTGGCCAGTGCCAGAGGACAGTGGTTACATGTCTGGGCACCCAGGCCAGAGGTCGGGCAAACCCTCAGAGGGTGGGTGGGCGGGTGAGGCCCTGCTCTAAGTCATTTGATGACCCAGTCACCCTCTCAGATGCTGCTGGGTCCCAGATAGAGGGAGACAGGGAGGCTGCAGGCCTTGCATGGAACCCAGGCACACCGTGCCCCACTCTTACTGTGCCACAACGGCCAGAAGCAGCCATGTGGTGGCGCCACACCAGAAAGGGCCGGCTTGCCGGGCAGGCAGGGGCAGATGGGAGCGACTTGGGAAGCAGTGGCAGGAGCTTCCACTCCCTCTGCCTCCACCTCTCCAGCAGGCCATGTGGCACGCCCAGCCCAGCCGTGTGTAGTGGGGAAGTTGGCAACAGGCCTCGGGCATCCGAGCCCACACTGGGCATCACTATCCTAAGCACTGATAGGAACCAAGAACAAAGCTGAGTCCAGGGCCCTGTAGACTGAGCTCCCCATCCTCAGAGCCCTGGAGCTCCTCGCTCCTGCAGTCACCAGGGGCAACCCTAGCTCTGTGGGGAGGTCCGGAGCATTTGTTCATTTATTATCCATGAATGCCTCGGAGCTGGCCTGCTGGTCTCCTGGGGAGAGCGGATACTGGTCCCATCAGTCACCTGCCTGGCCAGGGGGTCTGGGAGGCCCAGAGGAAGCCTCTCTGAACTGCCCTGGGTACAGGTGGTATCCAGGGCGACAGCTCCTGGCTGTGCCCTGAGATGGTGAAGTGGAGCCCCAGCAGGGGCCTTTGAAGCTCTGGCAGCCCCTGGGGCAGGTGGGAAGGGGCTGCAGGGAGGGGTTGGAGGGTGAGGCTCCGCCTCTGCTGCGCCACTCTGTCCTGGTTAGCAAGGGCTCTTGTGTCCTGGCCCCTGTGCTGGCTCCTGGGATGTGGAGCAGAACCTGCATTCCCTCTGCCCATGTGCGAGGACCTGGGCTGCCAGGACTGCTGGGCCCCAGGCCCAGGGTTTGTGTGCTGGAGACCCAGCAAAGCTGGACAGAGCCCAGCAGGACCTGGCCCTGTGACGGCCCGGCTTGGTGTACTCAGAAGGCCTGCAGGGAGCCGGCCTGGACACCTCAGCCTGATTTTAGCCTGGGAATGGGCCAGAGGAGGCAGCCGGCCTGCTGCTGAGCCGCTGCCCACACTGACCCTCCCCGCCCCCACTGACCTCCCCCACCAGAGGGTCTGACCTCCCTGGAAGCATCCCTCAGCCTGGTATGGATTTTCTGTCTTCACCAAGGCCACGGGCGCAGGAGCTGAGCAGCCATCAGGCCAAGGGATGAATTTCGTTTGTGGGGGCAGGGGCCAAGGGGACCCTTCTCCCTTCCAGAGCTGGGGCTTCTCTTCTGGCCTGTCACTCCGTGGCTCCCTTTGGTAGCTGTTTGTCTGGCGTGGGTGCTGGGCCTGCCCTGCGGTGGGCAGCTGTCCCGCCTGGAGCCTACCTTCCACTCTGGGCCTATCCTCAGGGCCCCTTCCAGGCGGGAGCAACAGGAGCACCATTGCTGAGTTCAGCCTGTGTCAGGAGCACAGTGACCTCACTTGGGAGACAGTGCAACGGCAGCGAGCCCAGAGAGGGCCCTTCAGCTCCCAGGCACACAGCCAGGTAGGGAGAGGTGCACACATGGGCAGCACACACATGCACACATGGACAGCACACACGCACACATGGACGGCACACACACGCACACATGGGCATCACACACGCACACATGGACAGCACACACGCACACATGGGCAGCACACACGCATGCATGGGCAGCACACACGGACAGCACACACACACGGGCAGCACACACACATGCACACATGACCAGCACCACATGCACACATGGGCAACACACATGCAGCACACACGCATGCATGGGCAGCACACACGGACAGCACACACACACGGGCAGCACACACACATGCACACATGACCAGCACACACATGCACACATGGGCAGCACACACACATGCACACATGGACAGCACACACATGCACACATGGGCAGCACATACATGCACACATTGGCAGCACACGCACACATGGGCAGCACATTCACACACACACATGGGCAGTACACACACATGCACACATGGGCACACACGCACACATGGGCAGCACACATACATGCACACATGGACATCACACTCACATGCACACATAATCAGCACACTAACATATGCACACATGGGCAGCACACACGGGCAGCACACACACAGGCACACATGGGCAGCACACACATGCACACATGGACAGCACATACAAGTGCACACATGGACAGCACACGTGCACACATGGGCAGCACACACACGTGCACACATGGACAGCACACACACGCATACATGGGCAGCACACACACACATGGGCAGCACATGCACAGATGGACAGCACACACACACGGGCAGCACACACACGTACACATGGACAGCACACACGCACACATGGGCAGCACACACGCATGCATGGGCAGCACACACATACACACATGGCCAGCACACATGCACACATGGCCAGCACACACGCACACATGGCCAGCACAC
>CM052648.1:6560753-6580524 GCA_028533165.1 Leontopithecus rosalia
CACATGCACACACGGGCAGCACACATACATGCACACATGGACAGCACACTCACATGCACACATGGGTAGCACACACGCACACATGGGTAGCACACAAATGCACACATGGGCAGCACACACACATGCACACATGGGCAGCACACTCGCACATGCACACATGGGCAGCACACATACATGCACACATGGACAGCACACTCACATGCACACATGGGCAGCACACATGGGCAGTATGCTCACATGCACACGCACACATGGGCAACACACACATGCACATGTGGGCAGTACACATACACTACTGTATACGCATACAGTTGAAGGGGAATGTTGCTCAGCCCCCACATTGCACATTACTCTGGTCCAGAGAGCTGGACCAGTTTAGGGGTGTTGGGGCCCGTCCCCCAGGGCATTGCCACACCCACTGGGCATTGCCCTTGCTGGCTGCACATGTGTGCAAAAATGTGCACATGGACAGCACACAGCTACACACACATGCACACCTGGGCCATACACCTGGGCCACACATTCTCACACACACGTGCTTGCACATGGGACGCATGCTCACAGACGCATGCACACAGGGGCAGCACATTCATACATGTGTACATGTATACATACCTGGGCAGCGTGCTCACAGACACATACATCCATGTGGACAGCACACACAGGTACACACATGGACACCTGGACAGCATACTCACACACATGTGTAGCACATATACACAAGGCAGCATGCTCACAGACACACACACATGCACACACACAAGCACTCAGAACAAGCCGTGGGGCCTGTGGTGTGGACAGCGGGAGCAGCGGGCAGGCAAAGTGGCTGCTCCAGAAATAATTAGTCCCTGGTAGACAGGCCTGGCTCACCTTCTCCAAAGCCAAAGGGTGGCTGCCACCCCTCAGCTCTGGGGAAGGGTTCTGAAGCACCGCCCTCACCTTGCAGTTCCTGGCACGTGCAGGGAGCATCCCAAGCAGGGGCTGTGGGGTGCAGGACTCTACCATGTGATCCCTGAGGCTTGGCCTAGCTGGGCAAGCCTAGGCCCCTGCAAACCCCCACATCCCCAGGTCCACCAGCACAGCAGCAGGGAGGGGAGTGGAGATGTGAAGATGGGGAGGAGGAGGCTGGAAGTGGAGGAGCACCCTGTGTTCTCAGTGGAATGGAGTTAGGAGCACTCCAGGTCTGGCTGGGGCCCTGTGAGGGTGTCAGGGACCTGAGGCCAGGCCTGGGTCAGATCCATCACTCCCTGGAGGAGGCTTCTGAGTCCAGGGATGCCAAACAGGCTGGTCCTAGGTCTCCAAGCTGAGGGCCTCAGGCATATGGGCATCTGCAGCTGTCTGGGGCCAGTCCCAGGCCGAGGGGCAGCTAGCAGGGTACAGGAACTCCCAGGCCCTCAGCTACTGATCTACTGTTGAAACAATTTGTTTTGCTCTTCAAAACGCTAACAGCTGTTTACAGTCAGCTTGGGGGAGCTGCCCTTTAGGTGACAGATTCTGCCAATCCAGCCCTCCCTTGGCTTCCAGCAAGGAGGGGTCATCCCAGGCTTTGGGTCAGGGTGGGCAGAGCAGACCACTGGAGGCCAGGCCATGATCTTCCTGGCCACACCACGTCCCCTCGGCTGCTGTCCTGTGTGCTGACCTGGGAGAGGCAATGAAAGGCAACCCCTTGAGGCTGATACGAGGTGGCACGGTGAGGGAAAGGTGTCAGGAGGGAGGACCACTGTGGGAGGCATGGGGTGCAGTGGGGAGGTCAGGGAGGCCTTCTGAGAAGGCCTGCAGGGAGCACTGCCCAAGGCCTGGAAATCGTGCATAGCAGGGGCAGGGTGGGGGCAGCCAGCAAGGGCAATGCCCAGTGGGTGTGGCAATGCCCTGGGGGACGGGCCCCAACACCCCTAAACTGGTCCAGCTCTCTGGACCAGAGTAATGTGCAATGTGGGAGCTGAGCAACATTCCCCTTCAACTGTATGCGTATACAGTAGGCGCTCAACAGACACTTGCTGGGTCCGACAATAGCCCTGGACGGAGGATGGAGGCCTGGGCTGGGCACACTCTGGGCTCCTGCAAGCTCCTTGCAGCCCTGAGCTTGTTTCTGAGCGCAGAATGAGGGGCTGTCAAGGGTGGAACCCAGGCAGGCAAAGCTCTGGAGGCCAGTGCAGGGACAGGGCACTGCCGCCTCAGGACACGTCTGAGGTTCCAAGCCACCTGCCGGTTCCCATCTGCCTGGCACAGGACGTCGGGGTGGGGTGGCCAGATGGGGCAGCTCCTTGTCTCTCTGGAGCCTATACCCTCAGACGTCCAGGATCCCTGGGGGATGTTCTAGGGAGAAGGCCCCTGGGGCCAGCAGGGACAGACGAGCTGATTTGCCTAGGATGGGGCCACACAAAGACTTCCTGAGGGACACTTCAAGACCACAGCAATCTAGGTGGGACAGGGACATCAGTCAGAGGCGCCCTGTGGAGACCCCCAGGTCCAGCTCCTGGCACTGTGTCTGAGAAGCCACTTGTTCCCCCACAGGCCACCAGGGAACCTCGAAGTGCTGGCCTGAGTTGTTGTGGGGTCTTGGGAGCGGGGCTTCTCTGGGAGGACACTGAGCCTGGACTTTGGGATGAGAGATCCGGAGCCCTCGAATGCGTGGGGCCTCAAGGCCCAGCTTTCAGCCTAGAAAAAACTGGGGGCACAGGCAGGGGATCCCCCTCCTGTGCAGAAGCCATGCCAGGCTGGGCTCAAGCGCCTGACCTGCTCTGGTGTCCTCCTGGGCGATGGCACGAGAGCCTCAGGGCACAGCTGGCTTTTGCGACAACCCCAAGACACCACAGGAATGTTTCCAATGATGACTGCTAAGCCACTGCCCAACCGTGCCACAGATGCCCCTGCCAGGACTCAGGCAAAAGCCAGCTGGCCCTGGCACTGCCATCCAACAGCCCTGCAGGGCCCTGTGCTGGACCAGAGCCTTATCTCCAGTCTCTGCCCCAGGGGGCTTCAGGGCTTATGGGCGCCCTTGGCAGCCTTGCTGCACCCTCCCACCCACTCATCTCTGGACTCAGCCTCAGTGTGGACACTCGCCCCGAGAAGAGCCAGCCCCTTCAGCCACGTTCTGCATTTCGGAGAAGGAACTGCCCTTTGCAGCTGGGATCTGCCTGGGTTTCAGCAGTGGCTTTGAATTGTCATGCTGAACAGCTGGTGGATAACAGCACGTAGCACCCAAGAGCCCGTGTGAGCACTGAGTGGGGCTGGGCTTTGGGATCTCTGGCTTCAGGGGCCTTCTCGTAAGAGACTCTCCAGGCCACCCTCCCCCACGCCCCCGTCGCTGCACTGGGTGCAGGTGTCCACAGCCAGGTCAGCTGCTGCCCAGGAAGAAGCCAGGACTGCTGGACCCTGCCCAAGCCTGGAGGCAGCCTTCCTGGCAACAGCACCATTTGCTGCTTGGGATCAGCCAGGCCAGCTCCCTGAAGATGGGAGGGCTGTGAGGTAAGCACCAGTGAGCCCCTGGAGGTGCCAGAAAATGCCAGGGTGGGCACCAGGGGCTTCCTTGGGCCAGCACGTCAGGAGAAGCCCACTTTGGCTGCTCAGTGCCCATGATGGAAGCTCAAGCAAGTCTCAGGAGCTGCACCCTCGTAAGAGTCTCTGGCTGGCGATGTGTCTGCTGGCATAGGATGCCCGGTGGCATAGCTTGAGGTGAGGATCCACCCAGCACACCAAAGACCTCAGGCCAGGGGACACAGGCTGGGGGAGGGGGCTACAGAGACATGACCCCTCACAGATAACCAGCTAGGTGACAGGTGGGGGCTGTGCGCAGGTCGCCCCTCTGTGTTCTATGTGCGTGTGTGGGGGGATGGGAGTCTATGCTTGGCTCCTGGCTTCCCCCTCCTAAGCCCAGCTTGTGCTGCTGGGCTGTGCATGGGGCTCAGTTTCTTACCACATTTATGTCGTGAGCTGCCGGCCAGGCTGAGGAGGAGTGGGCCTGGGTGCTGCTGGGACAGTCCCGGCTTTGGCATGGCCTTTACTGGCATTGCTGCAATTCTCACCATTGCCCCCTGTTACTGAAGAGGCAACTGAGGCATGGGGAGGAGATGGGACCCCCAGGGCGGGCAGCAGCAGGTGGCCAGCCCAGCAGCCCAGTCCCCCGCCAGCCCTGTGCTCCCATCCAGGCCTCTATCTGTGGTTTTCCCAGTTACAAAAATCCCCACTTATTCCTGGTCGTTCTTGCTGAATTCTCTTCATTTGAGGTGCAGCATTTTGGGGTCTGTGTCCTAAACGTGCCCAATCACAGGAGTCACCCAGGGCACTGGTTCAGCCCGAGACAGCACCTCCCCCACCCTCTAGCAAAGGGGCCTGGAGATCCTGTGGAGGAGGCAGTCTGTGGAGGGAAAATCACTCCTGACTTTCAAGTCCCCTGTGGCTCCCCAGCTCTCCCGGTGCTGCATGGTGGATGCGATGACAGTGGCTCTGGGGTCCCTCTGAGTCTTGCTGCCCCGGCTGGCCCCGGCACGTTTTGACTTGGCTGCATGCTGTCAGGCCCTGAGCTGGGCACTGGGCTCCCTGAGTCTTCTGGGAGCTGTCTGGGCCCTGAACCAAGTGATGGCCCAAGCAGGGGAGGCCGTCCCCATCCCCGGGAGCAGCACCCTCTCTGCTCTGGCTGTGGGCTCCCGGGGCCAAGAGCTATTTCGGCTGCACTGGCCTCTCCACTCCCGCCAGGCTTCAGTGAGCAAAGATTGTGCCGACATCAACAGACCCGAAAGGAGAGGCTACGGCGCTCTGTCAGGGAGAAGACCCAATTAGGAGGGGCTTGTGGGGGCAGGGCAGGTGCAGGGAGTGCAGCGGGAGCCCGGGGCCCAGCCAGCCCACCGTGAGGACTCGGCCTTCCACAGCAGCCCAGCACTTGGACTGCACAGCACTTCGGGGATGGTGCTGTGCGTCTGGGGAGGGGGCCTTTCTCCCCAGGGGTCTGCGTGGGGCCAAGCCTGCCAGACTCCTGAGCTGGCACATCTGGGTGCAGGACCCAGCCCTGCAGAGCTAGCCCAGGCATCAGAGCCCACCAGAGGGGGCTGCCAGTGGCCAGGACCTGCCTCAGAGTCTCAGGGAGCAGCACATGGGTGGGGAGTGGGCGGGGCACGGGCCTGGGCGCCTCTCCAGCCAGATGCTGCACACGATGCCCCAGGCCAGGGTCCCCCGAGACACAGACCCCAGGCACAGGGGCGTGGAGTTTTCTTTTTGAGTACAAGTGTGTGCAGCAAGGAGCTGAGGACCCAGCCCCCACCCTGGGGGTCTGCTGTGTTTGCAGAGGGCGCCAGGGTCCTGGCCCCTCCCCCTTTTAGAGCTGTCCGGAAATCCTGAGTCAGGTAGGTGAAGTGGGGAAGGGAGACCCACCCACCCGCTGCCCTGCCTGAGCGGTCCCCAGGGTCTACACCCTGTGATGGGGGTGGTTCCTGGGAGCAGCAGCAGGGCCTGGTGAAGAGTCTGGGCTGTGGGCCTCCCTGGCCCTGGGTCAACAACCTCTCCTGGGCTGGGCTTCCCCAGGCCTGGCGTGGGCTTGGAGCCGGAGGATCGGCAGGGGAGTGAGTCCACAAGGCACCAGCCCCACCCCTTACGTCCTTTCCCTCCATGCCACCTCGGCCACCCATCTCAGAGCCCAGCTCGGCACCTGGGCCCTGCTCGCCACCCTGTCAGTCCCCGAGTCCCCATGGAGGGTCTGAAGGCTGGAGGCCGGTCAGCCAGTGGGGGGATGGGCAAAGAAGCAGGGTGAGCTGCTTGGCTCAGGACTGAGGACTCCTTGCACTCCGGCCACTGCAGAGGTCGGCAGGCTGGGGCAGGAGAGCTGTGTGGGAGACCACATTGTGTGAGGGAGGGGACAGTCCCAGCCTGCCCAGTCCCCTCCCAACAAGGGCTTAGGGAAGGGTGGGGTGCCACACACCATGGGCTGGCGCCCCCATCTTGGCTTTGCCTACCTAAGGCTCTGGGATTGGCAGGCATGGAATTCCCCAGCCCTGAGCATGGCAGCGGCTGGGTGACAGACCCAGGGTGCCCTAAGCCCTGCCTCTTCCACCTGCACCGCCCCACCCCCGGCAGACCCCAGTCATTCTGCGGTCAGGACCTGGACTCAGCCCCTCCCCCAGCCCCCTGCAAGTCTGACCTTTATTAGTGCTGCTTCCCCGGTTTTGCAAGTCAAATCCCCATTACTGTGCTCCTGCTCTGTTTCCAGCCTGATGCCTGGAGAGCTGGAGAGCAGCCGGAGCCGGGAAGGCACTGCAATGAGGCGGCAGCCCCTGCCGGCCAGAGGCCCCTGGGCCCAGGGTGGGGTGGACCTCCAGGCCCTGTCTTTCCACAGGTGTGCAGGGTCACTCGCTTCCCACCCCTGGTCTCCTGCTGGCTCAGCACCACACCCCCAGCAAAGAGCCAGGCTCAGGGCGAGTGGTCCTCAGGTCCCCCCGCACAGGGTGTCCCCTTTGCACACAGGCTGTCCCCACCTTCCTGCCCAGCCAGTGGGTGGGGAGAAGCAAGTCCCTCTTTGCAGGGACTCTCAGGGACCAGGTGGCTCTCAGAGTATGCAGCTGTGATGCCCGAAAAAGGAGAAGACCTCAGCCGCCACAGCCTGCCTCTCTGTGGGACAAGTGTGTCTCGGTCTCTCTCTGAGGTGGGGAGAACCCCTGGACTGGAGGGTGCCCTGCTCGGCTCTGCTTGGGTATTCTGTGGCTTGCAGGGTGGAAGGTGAGGGGCTGCAGGCACTGGGTCCCTGGTGTGCAATCTGGGCTCCTAGCTTGTGACCCTTCCAGCTCCTCTGGCCCCCGAGTTACCCTTCCCAGGCTTCCCACTGCCCACCCAGCTTTTCCTTCTTTGGAAGTCCCAGTTCCCTTCTTGTACCCAGTGGGACAGCAGGGCCCAGCCCTAGGGGCCGCAGGAGACTGACATATCTCAACTGAGACAGACAGCGGCCAGCATGGCAGGTGGCCCAGTCTCAACCACCAGGATGTCCCAGGAGGCCCTGCCCCTCAGCTCAGCCAGCTGTCCTCGGTGGCCCAGCTCTGGCTCTGGCTGGTCCTGTGGACTCGGAATGGCAGATGTGTCTGGTCTCGGGCCGAGTCTTGGGTGGAGAGGTCTGGGTGTAGGGCTCTGTGCCTCTCCTCCTGGAGCACCTGCAGCGGCTGGTGAGGTCACTGAGGCTCCATCCAATGGGCAGCCTCCATGGTGGCCCTCACTCCTCCCCGGCCCTGGGGGTGGGCACTGGTCAGTAGGAGGATGGGATTCAGGGACTGGGCCCTTGGCCAACCCCCGCCGGCGGCTCCTGGTGGCCTTCCCTGTGGTCTCCTGGTCCACTGTGGCTCAGCCTCAGACACATGTGAAGGCCTAGTTGTCACTTGGCGGCTGACGGGCAAAGTCACCCTCACTCCCTGCGGTCCCAGCACCTACAGGGTTTGTCAGCAGAAGGTTCTCTCTTCTCTGGGCATTCACAGGCCTCTGGCATCCTTGGCGGCCTGTCTTTCCTTAGCACCCACCCTTTGCTTGACCCAGAGGGTCCCAGATGGCACTGGCCCACCACGTGGCCTTGAGAATTGGGGCCAGCTTCAGGAAGGGTGGTCCCACCTTCTCCAGTGGGGGTTCAAGCTGCCGGCCCAGCCAGTCTCTGCAGGGACACCCTGGTGGGCCCAGGGAGGGACTGGGATCAGATGGAGTCCTGGACTCACAGGGGATCCCACTGCCCCCATCTTGCCTGGTTCTGGGGACCTGGCCTGGCCCTCTCAGTGTTCCCGGTAGACCTGGGAAACTTGGCAGGCTGGGTCCCCCATCCTCAGGGCCCTGTCCAGGGTGTCCTGGGCAGGAGGCAGTTCCAGGTGCAGAGTGGGCATCCCCATGGACAGGCTGCATCCATATGCCACTCCTTGGCTGCCCTCTCTTTATCTGTAGTGATGACATGGTGACCCCCCACCCACGGGCCTGGTGGCACTGGGAGCCGTCCCCCAAGCTGGGTGGTGTAGTGGCAGTGGCTGGGCAGGGGATGCTGCTGTCCCTGCTGAGCTGAGTGGGTGCTGATGGGCAGGGGGACATGGCGTGCTGACCCCTAGCCCTACCCCTCTGGGGAGCTACTCTGTCCCTCTTGGCTGGCCTAGAAATGCCTAGAAATGTCTTTCATGTGGGGAGTCGGTGGGTGAGAGCCCCACTGTCCCACCCTTCGAGGAGAGGAGGCCTCTGGGCAGGGTCTGCACCAATTCCCCAGTGCCTGCTGAGGCCGGTGGCTGCCTTAGAGACAGTGTCGGGCACCCCCTCACCCTGGCAGGGGTGTCCTATTTCCAGAGCACAGTGCTGGGTGCTTCTGTTTGGTTGTGTTGAGACCAGCTTTTACAGAATGAGACTCATGGGGTGATGGGGTGGAGAAATCTGCACAGCCTTGGTATTTAGGATAACCGGAAAGTGGAGAGTGAGCTTGGGGTGCAGTCTCACTACCCGTGCCCCTGGGCACAGCTATCCGCAGGCCCACAGCAGGCAGCCGGGGCTGACGCCATCCTCCAGATCCCATGACTGGGCCCAGAGGCGGGGCCAGGAGGGATCTGGGAAGTTGGTGCCTCCATATTCCCTGGGCGTGACAGGATGTCGGGGGGGGGGGTCGTGGGGAACAGCAGGACTGCCCCAGGCTGGGTCCCCACCCAAGTCAGGCTTGGCTGTGGCCTCATGGCCACTGTGTCCCTCTGCAGAGGGATCCTTGGCTGCAGCAGGGGGTCCGGATGATCCTGACCTGGGGATGGGAAGGCCTCCGTCTGGGATTTCCCTGAAAAGCCCGCCCCGTTGGTAGGAGCAGGGTCTGTTGAAGGAGCCGGTGAACCCATAGGCAGCCAGGGATGGATGGACAGGCCGGGCTCACACCCTGCAGTCTTAGGTGGAGGGGCGGGGCTGGGGGCTGGAATGGCCGTGGGGAGCCTGGAGGGGCAAGGCCGTGGCTCCCCCATCCCTGTTGGCTAACCGATCTCAGGGAGGGCTTCGGAGGCTGGGCCCGGGGCTCCCAAGGCCTTAGGACCCCCCTACTCCCCATGAAGGTAGCCTCCCAGAAGCCCCCAGCACCCCTGGAGGCTGCAGTCCCCCGCCCCGCCTCCATTCTCTCTCTCTGCTCCGTCATTTTTCAAAAATAATTGTGCAGCAACACCAGACTGTCTCTGTGCCCCTCCTGCAGGCTCCCTGTGATGCCACCCTGCCAGGTCACTACCTCGGCGATCCCGGACTCTGCCAGGCCGGCCTCACGGTGTATAGCAAGGTGTTTTCCCTGCAAGGTCTTCATCGTTCCCTAATGGTTCGCATTTATTTTTCTCCTTCCTTGGTGAGTGGCCCTGCCAGCCTCAGCCTTGTCTCTCCTTGGTGAGCGTCATTAATGCGGCTTCTGCGCCACGATCGGAGGGGGCTGCCCCCACCCTGCCAGCCCTGCCGCCACTCCTCTGCCCGCCTCGAGATGGATGTTCATTTATTGCCCATAAATCTCCGCACAGTCCTTTGTGAAGACAAATCGGAGGCCTCCTGTTCCCTGGTGTTGGTGGTGGGTTTAATTGGCCCTTCCTGTGGAAACTGCCCTTGCAGGAGAGGCTCGTAGCGGGCCAGGCTGGGCACAGTGCGTCTGCAGAAGAGGCCATTCTCTGCCCCTCACTTTGTCTAGGGACTTAGGTTGGGCCATGTGCAGAGACAATGTGCCGCTCCTCCCTCATGCTTTCGAAAGATAACCTCCCTGCATCCGAGTGGCCGGCAGCAGCCCGGGCCCAGGCAGGGCCTTCTGTTGCCCAGGGGGTGATGCCTGCAGCTTCAGCAGCTCAGCCTGTCAGGAAGGAGGCCCCAGCAGCTCCCCTGTCTGGGAGGGAGGCTCACGGGTTCGTTCTGGTGATATGGGAGTGCTGGGAAGGGAAGAGCTTAGTCCCTTTAAATGGCAGGGAAGAGGGAAAGTGCTGGGTAGAGGAGGGGGTTATTCCTAGCTAGGGCTCCATCCCACGTGAGGACAGGCACTTTTGCATTTCCCAAGACCACCCTCACCTGCCACACCCCCATCCTGTGCCTATGAAACCCCTGAGGCCCTACCAGGCACACACAAGCTGCTGGACGTGGGGAGGAGCAGATAGGCAGAGGAGCACTCAGGAGGCTGGACATCAAGGGGATCACACCAACGGGCACTGGCATACCAGCAGGCTATCGACCTGGAGTTTGGCGGGGGCAGCCAGCGCAGAGCCAGGGCCCGACTCCAGGGAAAAGCCTTCCACTCCATCCCCTCCTGGCTTCCCCCATCTGCTACCTCCACTCAATAAAACCTTGCACTCATTCTCGGAGCCCATGTGTGTTCCAATTCTTTTGGTACACCAAGGCAAGAACCTTGGGATGCAGAAAGCCCTCTGTCTTTGCGATTAGGCAGGGCTCTAATTGGGCTTTAACTGAGCTGAGTAACAGAAGCTGCCTATAGAGGGCTAAACCAAAACAGCAAAACTAGAAGAGCACCTGTAGGCCAGGCATGATGACTCACGCCTGTAATCCCAGCATTTTGGGAGGCTGAGGCTGGCTGATCACAAAGTCAGGAGTTCGAGACCAGCCTGACCAACACGGTGAAACCTGGTCTCTACTAAAAACACAAAAATTGGTTGGGTGTGGTCACGTGCTCCTGTAATCCCAGCTACTCGGGAGACTGAGGCAGGAGGGGGAGACTGAGGCAGGAGAATCGCTTGAACCCGGGAGACAGAGGTTGTAGTGAGCTGAAATTGCCCCACTGCACTCCAGCCTGGGTGAAAGAGCAAGACTCCGTCTCAAAATACATAAATAAATAAAATAATAAATAGAGCATCCTGGGGCTTCAGCTGTAAACATTGACCCCCAGACACTGTCGTGCGGTCAGAGCTGCACAGCCTGACTATATGCCCCTAGAGGTTTGAGGAGAGGGCACTGAAGTGAGCCACTTCCCCACTGCATGCCCTGAGAGGAGGGCAAGGGAACCTTTTCCTGTTTCACCAGCACACAGCAGGTGCCTAATAAATGCGTGGTAAACTGGTCAGAGAGAGAGGGACCCTGCACTGAGCCCAACCACAGCACAGGCTGGGAGGGCAGGACCCCTGCTGAGCTTCACACTCTTTCCTGCAGCCCGGGGGCTGTGAGCCTCGCCTGCTGCCTGCTCGACAGGCCTCTGCTGACCCCACGTGCAGTCTCCTGCTGGTGTCAAGGAAGTGCTGCCTCTGCAACTCTCAGAACGCCGGGCTGGGTGCTCTGCTGAGGTCAGGGTCAGGAGTCCCTAGGCCAGCTCTAGGGACCCACAGGGCGTGAGGGGGGGCCAGGCAGTCAGCCCGGCCCAGCCTCCTTCCACTAGGTGGCCTTGGGGGCAGGGGTCACTCCCTTGGCTTTCTGGGGCCTGGGGAACTGGGTGTGAGCTTGGTCCTGTGAGAAGATAGGCTGTGAGTGAGGACCGTTAAAGGGAGGAGCAGCCTCGGCCTCAGCCTTGGGACTTTGTGGCAGAAGCACCCAGTCCGGCCCCTCCGCTGGGGGCCTCAGCCAGCATGGCTCCCTGAGAGCTCCTCCAGGGCTGGGCCTAAGTGGGAACCTCTTCTTCCATGAGGGTTTACTCATTCCTCAAAACAGGCACAGAAGCAGAAGGCTTTTGAGGGGCAGGGACCTGACCCTGGCTCTGGCCGTGTGGGTCTGGGCACTGTGGATCCACTCCATGACCACCTGGATGGGTGAGGACCAGCCTGGAGGATCAGGGAGGGCTTCTTGGAGGAGGGAGTGGTGTCAGAACTGAATGTTGAGCGGAAGGAACAAGAAGATCCTAAGGCGTTCTGGGACTGGGGACTGGGGGTTGGAAGCAGCAGGGAGACAAGCCTGGACAGGGGCCTGCTCCTCCACCCACTGGCTCAGGACTCCAGGCTTGGCCTGGGAAGGGTGCCCTGCCCCTGGGAGCAGGACTCCCCTGCAGCACAGAGGCAGGTGGGGAGTACGACCTACCTGGAATGGGCTTCTGGAGAGGTGTGCCCTGGCAGAGCCCCACCTCCCCCAGCAACAGACAACAGCACCAGGCCCCAGCCCCGGAGAAGCCTGACCAACCAGGGAAGTCCCGTGGCCTCCTCTGAGGAGCTTGGCATCTAGACGGGGGTTCGCACTTCGGGATCAGGCCAGCTGCTGGGGGGCCCTGGGCTCCGACACACGCACCCTCCCAAAAGCAGTGGTGCTCCAGGGGCCCTGGGCCCACACCCATCACAGACCCTCTCCAAGGCCTTGGGATGCTGGGGTCCTGGACTTTTCCCCACCCGGGCTCACGTGGGGAGCCCTGCCAAGCCCAGGCTGTGGTGTGCACAAGGACCGGGCTGCTGGGCAGGGCTCTGGAGAGGCCTCGCCTGGAGCCGGCTGAGAAAGGAGCCAGCTGGGGGCCGGGCAGGACCAAAGACAAAGCCACCAGTGAGCAATCTGGGGATGAGAGTGGCCGCCAGGCAGGCTGGCACTGTGGGGGAAACTGAGTCGAGGGCTGGGCCTCCTCACTGTGGCCAGAGGCCACCCAAAGTCCAGCTGACCAGACACAGAGCTGCCTCAGTCACAAGCTCCCCACAGCTCAGGGTGCCACCCCAAGTGACATCCCCAGGCCAACTGGCGCAGTGGAGGGAACTGACATCCAGGGTCTCGTGATGTCCCTGGGAACTGTGATGGAAAAACCTTCACAGGCGTCCCTGGGGCTGGCCACTGCTGCGGCGGCAGGGGTGGGGCCACGAATGGGAAGCGAAGGGTCTGCTCCCGAGTAGCCTCGAGTCCAGTCCTGCCTGACACGAGGCTTGATGCCTCTGGGCCTCTGTTGCCTCATCTGTGCTCTGACGACCTGAACAGTGTCTTCCAGGGGGACATGAGTGTGAGGTGCCCACCCATCCTGGGGAGGGTGCAAGCTGCAGGCAGCCTGGCAGTGACAAGCCCCCCACCCCTGCCGCCGCGGCAGTGGCCAGCCCCAGGGACGCCGCTCACACCACACACAAACACTTGCTTCCCTCTGAACTTGTTTCCGGCATGTTCTCGGTCTCACTGGACGTTAGTTTACCGTCGGCTGCTGAACATTCTGAGGCTTCTATTATTTCAGAACTAATTTAAGGCTTAAAAAATAATTCTCCCAATTACTGTGCAAAGCCCCGGGCAGCCAGGTAAACAGGGGGCAGGCGGCCCCCTCTGAGGATAGGGCGAACCTTGCAGTGCCGGGCAGACAGGTGTGCAGGGCAGCTCCGGAGCAGCTCAGCCCCCAAGTTAGAGGGTCCCCGGAGCAGCCCAGCCTGGCCCCAACATCTGATGGTTGCTCCCCACTTCCCCCACGCAGGACAGCTGCAGCCACGGTGAGCCCAGCCAAGTTGTTGCCACCACCAGCTGTGCTGGGTGGTGCTGCCCTGGCTGGGCCTGGGACGCAGGAACGGGCCCTTGAGCTGTGAAGGATTCGGTCCACAGGGTGCCCGGGGCTGGCCGGCCATCTTTGGATGGGGCCAGGACAGTCTGTGGCAGATTAGCAGCTCATATGTGGGGGGTGGGGTTTGACACACTCGGCTGATTCACGCTGCTTTAATTAGCTTTCTGTACCTGCTCTGGGGTCTGGGTGACTGAGGCTGGACACCAGCTGCTACCCATACCCCCTGCCTGTCCAGCACCCAACCTCAGGGGCCCAGTGGGCCAGGGCTGGGCAGGCGGAGCCGGGGAGCGTCGGGGTGGGTGCAGGAAGGAGCTGAGTCCCTGGGCCCCGGCCCAACGCCCCGCCCCCTCCCAGCCCCTCGTCACCGGCCGGCCGGTGAGCTCATCTCTTCCTGGGCTGTAAATATCACCCAAGTGCTCACGACTCCCAAATGTGTCCTCCAGCCGGGCCCCTCTGCTGAGCTCAGCCTGCACAGCCCACGCGACACCCCCGTCCAGATGTCTCCTGGGCCTCGACAAAGCGGCCGCTCCTCTCGGTGCTCCCACCTCAGGGACGGGTGCCCCGTGTGGCTGCTCAGGGTGGACGCCTGGGAGCCCCGCCCGCCGCCTCCACCCCATGGAAGCATCCATGCATCCTGCTGAGTCCGACTTAAAACTCGTCCACTTCCTTCCGGACCCTCTCACCCCCTCCTCAGGTCTGGTGGGACTGTGCCCCACTCCCCACCCCTGCCACTGCACAGGCCCCCACTGTGGCCTGGAGGGGAGGCTGCAGAGCCCTGAGGGCAGCTGGTAGTGACAGTCAGCCCCGATGGTGGCCTGAGGGTGACAGGTGCTGGCTTCTTAGTGAGGAGTAGGCCCAGCAGAGGTAATGAGCTCCTGTCCTAGAGGTGCAAGCTGAGGGCGGGACCTGCTGTCCTTCCACAAACCAGGCAGCTCCAAGGCCACCAGCATCCACTGCAGGTGGGCCGCTCAGGTGGGGCTCAAGGCTCTTTGCAAATGGGTGACTTTGGTTTCTTGGCTCTGACTGCAGGAGTCCCCAGCCTCAGCTGAGAGCCCTACCCCAGATCCAGCAGTTTGGCTGTATCTTCTCAGGCATGACAGGGGCCACTTGGGAGAAAAACTGGATTCATAAATCCCTGCCCATGCCAGTGCCCAGGCACAGCCTGGCAGAGTCCTGGGCCTGGCTGTGGGGTTGCAGAGACTGGGGGTGACAGGGGTGCTGATGTGGGGCTCCAGACGCAGGGCAGACACCATGCAACATCTTGACATCAGGCTGTCCACAGAGAGGCTTCTGCTGGGGCTGCCAAGGGTCTCCTGGGCCTAGAGAGGCTGCAGAGGGAGTCCTGGGCAAACAGCACCCCACCCTGGCAGGGCTGCCTTGCCTGAGCTACCCCCAGCCCCTGGTAAGGCTGCCGGCCCTGGAGCTCAGGTAAGCAGAGGGGCAAATTGCAAGTGGAGGTGTGGGCAGCCGCATGGGGGCCTCAGCGCCTGTCGGCAGAGGCACAGGGTCTCCTGGAAGAAAAGACAGTGCATGTGGGAGGACCCTGAGGAGGGTACAGGCCAGACCGGCCCACCGAATCCTGACTCTGCCCTGGAGCAACAGGAGGGTCTGAGCTCCCGCCTGGGCTGCAGCACAGGCGCAGAGAAGCGGGCGGAGGAGCTGGGGCCTTGGCTGCTGCGCGTCCTCCCCACTTCTCCCTCCTTCTCCTCCCCCCAGGCTTCTGGAGCCCCGGCCGCCCCCACGACCATCTGGCTCCACCAGCAACGCTCCCCCACACCCTCCCCCACGTCCCTGTTTTTCTCCCTCTCCCCATCCCCAGCCACTGCCCTGGTGGGGAGGGGCCCTTCCCTGGGAAGGCTTCCTGGCCACGCAGCCCTTGCCTTTTGTTTGAGTCCTCTTCGGCCCAGGCCGTGGGAAAGCGTGCCTGTGCATATTTCTGCCTCGATGCGGGCTGCTCGAGAGCTCACGGTGCATGCACATATGTGCATGTGTGTTCCCTGCTGTGTGTGCATGTGTGTTCCCTGCTGTGTGCATGTGTCCATGTGTGTTCCCTGCTGTGTGCATGTGTGTGCATGTGTGTTCCCTGCCCTGCTGTGTGCACGCGTGTTTCCTATGTGCATCATGTGTTTCCTGCTGTGCGCATGTGTGTTCCCTGCCCTGCTGTGTGCATGTGTGTGCACGTATATTCCCTGCCATGCTGTTTGCATGTGTGTATGTATACATGGGTGCAGGGACATGCAGACCCACCAGGGCCTGTGTTTGGGGTATGGGCATGGTATAAGTGGAGGTGCCCTGGGCACACACATGTGGGATCTAGTGTGACCACCAGCCGTGGTGTGAGGGTGCATGGAACCCCCAGTGGGCCTTGAGGCCAGGCCTGACCTGTCCAGCTCTCCTTCAGGGCCTTCCTCTTCTACCACCCACCAGTGGTAGGAGGAATGTCCCTCACCCTCAGCCTCCTCATAGGGGCTGCCCAGGCGGGCTGACTGGGGTGGAGGGCCTCAGAGCAAATGTCCCCACAGAGGCTGCTATGTCCAGACCCATGGAGCCGGCGTGTGCTCCGTCAGCCAGACTCAATGATGTCAGCCACCAAGCACACTCCATCTGTGCGGCTGGGGGGGCAGGGGCACCTGGCGTTGGAGCTGCCCTTGGCCCAGGCTGCCCTGCCCGTGGTGCCAGGCAACTCCTCTTCCTCTGGGGTCTTGTGATGGGGGAGAGGCTGCCCGTCCAGCGCCCACCCCTGCTTCTCACCACCCACAGCACCCTAGCCTGAGAAGCCACTGCTTACGAAAAGAGCTCTTTATTCCACGTCGTCCGATATTTTTACACAAGTAAAATAAAATGCATATCTCTATATACCGCGATCTGGGTGGGAGGCGGCGTTCTGGAACAAACGCTGCCACCGAACCCTGTAAACATGATGGGGTGGAGATGGGGGTGGTGGGCGGGAGGCATCCGTCAGGGAGGGCCTGGCCTGGCCTCCCCACAGGTCGGCTGCCCGGCTGGCTGGCGGCGTGGAGAGAGACCCCGTATGTACACACACCTGGCTGCTGAGCACGCTGTCATGTCCGCTGGGGGTCAGCAGGGCCCCAGCACTGTCCACAGCACCAGCGCCAGGCCCAGGGGGGCGAGGCTGCAGGCGAGGCTGGGCAGGGCACCTGAGCCCTCCGAGTCACCAGTCCCGCTGCCCCCGCTGCCTGCCTGGCCCAGACGGCAGTGGCTGCGGGTGCGGTTCTTGCGGGAACAGCCTGGCCTCCGGCGAGGGCCTGAGGTGGGAAACCCGGGTGGCTGGGAGCCCTCGGGCCGCACTGCGGTGAGCGGGGGCTCGGCAGAGCCAGGCAGAGTCCCAAAGGGGGAGTCGTTGATGTGCCGTGGGCCAGAGCCGTTGCCTGGCGGGCTGTCACCAGGCGGCACGCGCCCCTTCAGCGCATTGCCTGCCGAGGCCGGTCTCCCAGGCTCCAGCACCGAGGCCTTGTTGGCAGCGTCTGGCTGGCAGCATTTGGGAAGCCCCAGTGGCTCCTCGTTGGTGGCCCGGCCAGTCCAGATGGGGTGGTAGGGCCTGGCAGCCACAGCGCAGCCCTCCAGGTCACTGGCAGCTAGTCGCTTGAGGTCTCGGCCGGCCAGGCGTTGGGGGAGGGTGCAGGGCACTTCCGAGGAAGAGCCGCGGAACTTCTGCAGCCAGCCCCAGAGCGGGCGTGCCCGGCAGTCACACACCCAGGGGTTGTCGTTGAGCCTCAGGTACTGCAGGGCACGCAGGGGCGCCAGGACCTCAGTGGGCAGCGCTGATAGATTGTTGGCAAACAGATAGAGCGTCATGAGACGGCCGAGGTCACGGAAGGCGTGTGGGTGCACGTGGGCCACGCGGTTCTGGTGCAGCAGGAGGCGGTCGAGGCTGTGCAGGCCGCGGAAGGCGCGCTCGGGCACACTGGAGATGCGGTTGCCGTGCAGGAAGAGGTGCGTGAGGTTGCCCAGGTCGCGGAAGGTGTCATCAGGCAGCGCCTGCAGCGCGTTGTCCTGCAGGTAGAGGTACTGCAGGGCAGCCAGGCCGCGGAACAGGCCCAGGCCCAGCTCCTGCAGGCCGCAACGGTCCAGGTGCAGTGTGTGCAGGCGGCCCAGGCCGTGGAACGTGGCAGGGTCCACGGACCGGAGCTGCGCGTTGTCGCTGAGGTCCAGCTGCTCCAGCAGGGCTAGGCCGGCGAAGGCGGCTGCGTCGATTCGGGCCAGCACGTTTGAGTGCAGCCACAGGATGGTGAGGTTGCGGCAGGCGCGGAAGCTGGCGGCTGGCACATGTGAGATGCGGTTGCCGTGCAGGAAGATGCGCTGGCTGGTGGCCGGGATGCCCGGGGGCACAGCCTGCAGGCCTTGCTGGGGGCAGCTCGTCGTCACCTTGGGCTCATTGTAGCACACGCAAGCACCTGGGCACGGGGCTGCCACCCGCCAGGCCTGCAGCCACAGCACCCATGCCAGCAGCCGGCTCCCTAAGGGCAGAGGACAGGGTGGTTAGCAGGCAGGGCAGGGGTACTGGAGGAGCTGGAGGTTCTGGAGCCAGGTGGCCCTGGGGATTGGGTCTCAGGAGGTCCTGGGACTGGGACGGAGATGTGGCCATCACCCCTGGGAACTAGGATGTCAGGATCCCCACTTGACAGGCCACATGGACAACGCTGGGCTAGAACACGGCTCAGAGTCACACTCTCCCCCTGGAAGCCACATCTGCAGACTCCCCACACCACACATCCAGTGTTCACATACTCGGGAGCAGCCCGCCGGGTCACCAGGGGCACTCACTTGGAGGCCTCCACTCAAGACTGCAGGCACCTCCTCAGGACTGCAGTGAAACAGAGCCCACTGTAGGAGTCCCGGGGGCCCAGTGGAGGTTCCACCCACAAGGCCTAGGAAACACTGCAACGGGGCTGGGGTCCCTCTGGGCACCTCTGCTATTCCAGAGATAGTGCCTGGATGTCCAAGGGCCGGGGTAGAGGGCAAGTGTGTCCAGGGCTCGGGAGGAGGAGTCATGTCCCACAGCCACCCAGACAGGCTGTTCCCTCCTCCACACTTCCTCCTTTTAAGCACTTCCTAACTTGGCAGGAACCCCTCCTGCAGCCTCCGCCCCCTGGCCTCATTCTCTGCTCCATCTCCTCCCTGGGAGGAGTTCACTCCTCCCCAGCCAACCCCTGCAGTGCCAGCTGCCTGCACCCCTCCCACCCAGATGCCATCAGCAGGGACAGCCTCCCAGTAGGTTACCCCTAGCCCCCAGGGCCTGCACCCCCTCCTCCACTGTGGGGCCAGACACATCTGGGGCTTCACCAAGGCCCTACATGGGCAGTAGCCCCTGCTGGGGTGCCACATCCAGAGCTGGTCTCACCAGCGGAGCCAATCACCCCGGAGTAAGCTTTCCTGCCTCTCCTTCTGCCATTGAGCCCCCACCCCTTTCTAATGCTGAAGATTCTTTCCGCCTTCAGGAGTGAGTCTATTAAAATGTGAATCCCCCTGGGAGGGTTATGGCTTATCAGCTAACACTTGAGTTATCAGCTAACACCTGCCTTGACAGCTAACACCTTCCTCAGCAGCTGCGTGAGCAGGATTCTGCAGACCGAGGCTAAGTGCTGGGGTTGGAGCCAGGCAGGAGAAAGGAGGGGACTACAATCAGCTTCCCTGACCCAGAACTGTGACCCCGGGGCCTTCCAACCCGCCCTGGGGCCCCGTCTCACTGGGTACTCTCAACTTGGGTGGACAGTGCAGAGCCCAGCAAGCCCAGCACACGCAGTGGGCACCGGTCACATGCGTCCTCCCAGACTCAGGTTCGCAGGTCCTGAGACCTCCTCCCCACAGCCTGGGGGCCTCCCGTGCCATACCTGCCCCAGGGCCATTTATTGGCTACCAAGGAGATGGCAGCCCAGGGATGGGGGTCTGGAGGCCCCACCCTGGGTGGGCTGGGTGAGGAAAACACTTAGCCCTGGCGTTGTTTAAATGGCGGACAACCCTCCGCTCTCCTTCTACACACTCTTCTTGGGAAGGTGGGGCCTGACCATGCCCGCTCCCCACTGGTGTCTCACCTGCTGTCACCAGAGGGAAACTGTGCTATGTAAATGGCACTTCCGGCCCCGGGGCCAGGTGGGTGGAGGCCCCAGGTGCTTGTGGGGGGGTGACTGCCACATTACTGACCACACCACATCACTGACTGTGGGGGGCACCACCTGAGCCTCGTCACCGACCATACCATGCGACTGACTGCACCCACCAAAGACTAGCCATGCATGGTGACCAAGCCCACCACATCACCACCGTCCTGTGGCTCCAGGCCCAAAGCTGTGGGCTGTGAGTTCGGCCGCGGTCAGGGCTTAGCTCACTCCCCCGGAACGGAGCCCCGTGCTCAGGAATCTCCTCCCTCCCAAAGCCGCC
>CM052648.1:6581024-6672767 GCA_028533165.1 Leontopithecus rosalia
AGGACCAGTGTGGCCAGGCTGCGGAAGCCAGCCAGCGCAGGAGAGAAGGGCAGGGGGTGCACATTGCAGAGGCTGCTGGGGGCTTGTCCAGAGAGCTCCAGGGGACACGAAAGTGCTTGGGGACACAGGATCAGACTTGCATTTCACCAGGCACTCTTTAGCTGCCTCTGGGGTGTCTGGGCTCTGTGAGATGACCCTGCTTTGACCGGGTCAGAAATTATGACTGGTTTCCAGAGAGAACCTTGGTTAGTGATTGGCTATGGGGAGGCGGGTGCGTTGAGCTAACTGGGGTCCCCCTAAAGTGCCCCCATGGTCTCTGGTTTCCCCAGGATCTGTTTCTTCAGTCCCTGGCAGGATTGGCTCCCCTGCACCCTTTGTCTTTGTGATCCCTTCCAGCCAGAAACCAGAAGTGATTAAAGTGACAACAAGTGGCCAGACCACTGCCATGGAGGGTGGGCCACAATCCAGAGCTGGTCATGTGCCGGGCACCCTGCCCTCCAGGCCCTTCAGAGTGGCAGGAGCTGGAGGTGGGACTCGAGCTTGTGGGAGCTGAGCCTGCAGTGAGTGGCAAAGAGCCAACTGGGACTGTGCCTGGTCACTGTCCCCTCCCCCAGAGGTTGTGTGTGGGATAAGCAGCTGGGTGAAGATGCCTGCCTGAAGATTTTCACCAGTGTCCCTGACCTCAGTCCCCAGTCCATGCAGGGTGTCTGTGAGGACTGGGGCCTATACAGGGCAGCCCCACGTGATAATGATATGTGCTGTGGCCAGCTGGGCCCCCTGTCGCCAGCTCCTCCTGGGTCTGCCAGGTGGGGTGGACGCCGTGAGCCACAGCAGTAGCAGGCCAGGTCTGAGTTCGGACACCTGCTCCTCTGCCTTGTCCACTGCTGATGTAGGAAGGTCCCTTCTCCCACTTTCGGTGCAACGTCCAACCTGAACCAGCCCCCTCAGCCCAGCAACACTGCTCCCCTAATGCGGATGTCAACCTAAAGAAAGAACGGAACCACAATCCATATAGAGAGGTTGTCTGGGTCAAGGCTGAAAGGGCTGCCCAGGACGCCAAGGTGTCCTGGGAGTGCTCCATTCAGCCTTATTACCAGGAAGTGTTTCAAGACTGAAGGGGACAGGGAGTGGGCTGACATGATGTCAGCAGGAATTCTGACTGCTTTCCAGAGAGAACCTTGGTGATGGGCTAGACAGTGTTGAACGACAGGGTAAGAGTTACGGGGTCCAGCATGTGGCTTTTTATGTCGACTGGCGTCAGCGTGGAACCCACGGAGCAAGTGGCTTCACGAGGTCTTCAGCCCAAGTGGGAGTGAGATGTGACTGCTGTCTGATTCCAGTGCCTCTCTGGCCTGATAACTAAAGGGAGTTCACATTCCTCAGATACAAAGTTCCTTTTCTTTTTCATGGATCTAAGCAATGGGTCACTCAGGCATGGGGACTCCTGGGCCATCTCTGGGTCTTCAGGGAGGGCCTGGTCTGGAAGGAGGGGTCTCATCTCTTAGAGCCTCAGGGATGGGTGTGTAGGAATAGCGGCTCTGGCGCACAGATATGTGTGTCCCCTGTGTGTGTGTGTGTGTGGACACAGTGGGCCCCACGGCTCTTCACGTCGGACGGTATCCACCGAAGGCCTTTGCTCTGTAGCCACTGTCCACCTCCGCTTGGCCTCCCAAGTCGTCCTGGCTGGCTGGTGACACCTTGGGTTAGTGTGGGGTGGCTGATGTGTGTTGGGGGCTGCAGGTCCTGGGTCTCTCACACAGGTGTGTCTGGGCAAGCACACGAAGCCTGTGGTTGAAAGGGATGGGTGCCTTTGTGCATATGTGTGTGTGTGCACCCGTGTGGCAAAAGGCTTTGCTGCATGGTTTTTGTGTGGACGTCCCCATAGCGTCCTCGCCGCCCCCACAGCATCCTCACTGTCCCCACAGCGTCCTTGCTGTCCCCCAAGCATTGTCATCTACGATGTCGCAGATACGAATGGCCTGGGAGGGGGTGGTGCTGAATGTCTCTCACGCCTTCCCACGTGGCCTTTTGGGAGTGTGTCTGGAAGGGGAAAGTTCACCCACTGACTACTGTCTGCCCCTGACGTGAGAAGGGGCATATAAGGATGTCTTTGTGTCCCCTTGAAGTCCTTTTCCTGAGTTTGGCAAGGGGAATTTCCAGGTCAGTCGGACAGAGAAGGCCAGATCAGAAGGATTTATTCAGCACCAGAGTTTGGAGGAAAGACCAGGGTCTGGACCGCATTGTGCCCCGCGGTCCTCCCAAGCCTGGAGGGTTAGCTCCCCTCGGGGTAAAGTGGGCAGGAGTTCTGCCCCACGTGGGTCTGGGCCTGCAGGTGGGGCGAGTCTGAGAGATTGGGCAGCGGAGGAGGCCGAGGCGGGTCCAGGTTGGCGTGAGGGCTTCTTGGGCAGGGTCCTGTCGAGTTTGCAGGCCCGCGTTGCTCAGCGCCGGGTCTCTCCTCAGGACGCGCCGGTTCCGGCCGACTCGTCCACCAGCGGGGCGGTCAGCGACAGCCGGGGTGCGGCGCGGGCGCGGATGCGCAGCCTCCGCAGGCGGCACAGGAGCAGCACCAGCAGCAGCGCGTGCAGCAGCCCCAGGCCCAGCAGCGCGAGCTGCGCCGCCAGCGACCCCCAGCAGAGCGAGCCGGGAGTGCAAGCGGCACGCAGCTCGTCCTCTGCCAGATAGGGCAGCAGGCGGCCGCGCAGCGCTGGGGGCGCCACGCAACGCAGGTCGCGGTAGGGAGCACGCTCGGGGCGGCCGGCCAGCCAGGCGCGCAGCGGAACCAGGTGGCAGTCGCAGCGCCAGGGGTTGGCGCCCAGGTGTGCGGCGCGCAGCGCGGGCAGCGCGTCCAGCAGCCCCGGCGGCAGCGCCGTCAGGTTGTTGCCAGTCAGCACCAGCTCGGTTGTGTCGACAGGGAAGGCCGTCGGCAGCGAGGCCCAAGTCAGCCCGCGGCGCCCGCAGTCCACTAGCGTCCCCGCGCAGCTGCAGGGCGCCGGGCAACCTGCGGCCGGGCGGCTCGGCGGCGCCAGCAGCAAAAGCAGTAAGCTCAGCGCCCCGCGCGGCCCTGCAACGGAAGGCTGCAGTGAGCCGGGCGGTCGGCGGGGCGCCCAGAGCGCCGGCCCGGCTCCATCGAGCCCCCTGATGCCCGGCATCCCGGTAGCCCGCCAGCCTCTCCACCCTGACCATCCCGTACGCTGGCTGGAAGTCCCCTCTAAGTCTGACCCAAGTCTCTCCCTGCTGCAGCCAAAGGACCAGAGAGCCTCTCAACCCGGATCGGCCTAGGGAGCAGCCGGGGGCCCAACCGGACTCCAGACTCACCGGAGCCCATGGCGAGAGAATGGCAGCCCGGCTTGCTCTGGAGCGGGAGGCGTAGGCTGGAGAGCCGACCCATAAGGCCGCCCCGCCCCCGCCGGGTCCCGGCACGCCCGCACCCACCACAGTGCTGCGGCCGGACCAGAAATAGCCCAGAGGCCGCACGTACGCGCGCGGCAGCGGCAGATAGCTCGCTATCGTAGGAGGCCGAGGCCGCCCGGGTTTCCGCTCCCACCCGCTGTCAGGGGCACACGGAGCACTCGGACACCTACTGCGACGTTCACCAATATTGTTCTCCTGTCACCAGGACAGGATGCGGCATTCACAACGGAACAAAACGGAGCATCGTGTGGCGGGAAGGGATCATGCGGGTGGGAATATGGGGAGGCCGAGGCTCGGGATCCCGGCACACGACTGCGGTGCTGGGGAGAAGAGGCCTCGGGCGAGGGCAGGGGATGGGACCGAGAGTTGCCAGGGGGTGGCTCCCTGCCCAGTGCCCCTGGGGCCCTCCAGGTCGGGCCTGGCTGTAGAGAAAGGGTGTAGGCAGTCACGCCCGCCCTTCTCGCAGCCTCTGACCTCTTTATGTCTGGAGGGCTCCCATTTAATTCAGCCCAACCCTGGGCTCCGAGGCTAAGGGAAGACCCTGCCCGCCTCGACAGGGTCTCAGCACTTGTTGGGGGACCCGCGGGAGCAGGCAAAGGAGGGCTTCCAAGTCTGTTCTGCAGCTCTGGAGCAGAGAACAGACCCTGGACCCTGGGAATCAGTTTCCCTCTTCTGCCTTGGTTTGCCTGCCTACCAAAGCAGGGCCTGCAGTTTGGGTGCTGTGACCTCACGGGACGAGGGAAGAGCAAGAGAGGCGGATCTCTAAAGACCTGCCCAACTTCGCTCCAGATCCCCCAAGGCCAGAGAGGACCAGCTGGGAGAGGGCTATGGTCCAGGCTCCTTGGAAGCAGATACGAATGGCCTGGGCGGGGGTGGTGCTGAAAATAAATTAGGGTCAGCTGGGGGCTGTGGCCCCGCATCTCCGGGTCGGGAACAGTCCGGTCTAGGGTCCAGGGGTGGGAGAGCGTCCCGGAGACGGACGGTGTGTGTCCACGTCGAGCGTCACTGGTCCTGCATCTGCTGCTTCATCCTCTGCAGCATCTCCTGCATGCGCCTCAGCTGTGGGCGGAGACAATGGGGCGGGTGAGCAGCACCGCCGAGGTGCATCCCTGCCGCCCACCCCCGCCGCCCCACACACCTCCTCATCCTTCATCCTTATGAGCTTCTCGGTCTCGGCATCCGGGGTGGGCAGCGGCAGGATCGGGATGGGGCTCTCCATGCGGCTGTCCTGGGTCAGTTTGCTGCGGGGGAGGGATGGGCAGGGCGAAGCTGCTGGGAGGCTCAGCGTGGGCTGGCGATGCCTGGCCCATCCTGGCCACTGCTGAGGCCCTGCCCTCCGGAGCCCTCACGGCCTTTGACTAGCTCTAGGGAGGCCGATCGGGGGGATGTAGCGAGGTTCAAGTCTGGGTGGGCTGGCAGGACCTGCCCTCAGTTATGGAGATATGGGCAGGGCAAGAGGGGCGGGGCAAGAGGGGTGGGGCCTGGCTTGCGGCGGTGGCGCGCACCTGGTCATCTGCTGGATGCAGTGCGCGCGGTAGTTCTCGTAGTGCACGTCGCACGTCACATCCTTGAGGTCGTGCATATGCGTGCGGATGAGCATGTTGCGCAGCTTCACGAAGTCGCAGTGCGCCTGGTTCTCCACTGCAGGGTGGGAGTGGGCAGTGGGCGGGCGCCGGCCTAGGACAGCCTTCCCACCCCAGACCTGGTACCCCAAGACTCCACTCACCCTCCACGATCCCCCAGGGGTACAGTCGGCCCCGGACCCGCTGCCCCTTGGCCTCCACCACCGTGTTGCTGCCTATAACAGCGAAGGGAGCGCTCTCCTGAAGGGAGGAAGGAAAAGGGCTCACACCAGGTCAGCGTAATTGCAGGGTTAGTGATGGGAAAGGGGCATGGGCCCTCAGCTCCTGGGGCACCCCTCCAGCATCACCATCAATGACCTCTTTTCAAAGAGATCCTGGCATTGCCCCTTTCTGGCCTCTGCTGATCTGGCTGGAGCCAGAGCCCATGCGCCTTACCAGACTATGGCCCAACCAGGCATGCTCCGTACCTCCCTCATCAAGATCATCAGCTCCAGCTGCCCCTTCCCTCCCCAGGGCTGAGCCTATGTCTCCCCATGCTGATGCCCTTGCCCTGGTGGCCACCTGCCCCTGGCATGGTCTCCATTATCACCACCACTCTAGATGCTGGGGCACTCAAAGCCACCAACCCTGGAGCTCAGAAATCTGGGAGCCAGGGTGTGCCACTAGACCAGGTCCTTCCTCTGGTGGTGACCCATGGGAAGATGGTCAGGGCTGGGGTCCTGGCCAACTGCTGCACTTCAGGATTTGAGCAAGAGCTCCATACCTGCCAAGCACCACACGGGGCCCACATGACCCACCCCAACCAGGCAAAGACGTTATGACCTTTACCCTGTAGCCCTGGATGTAGCACAGGTCCTCTACTCGTAGAACAAATGATTCTTGCCCCAGCCAGGCTGACCTGGCCCTCCTCCAGTAGGCCGGGTGTGGAGGAGACAGGTCCTCTGGTTCTGCCCCTCACCACCTCCGTCCCCCTGCCCCCAGCAGTCTGCATGTTCACCTTCAGTTCCCGGTCCTGCTGCTTGAAGTCCTCATCCTCGTCCGAATCACACTCAGGGAACTGGTATACATGGATCCCGAATTTGTCAATCTCCTCCCGGATCTGTGACGGGGTAAGGGCTGTCAGATTTGAGGCTGGCCAAGTACCCCTGGTACTCTCAGCCCCAGGGTCCTGGCTAGGCCCCTGTGTGGCAGCAGGCTCACCCGCTCCTTCAGCTTCCGGATCTCACTGGGGACGAGACAGTCAGCTTTGGCGATGAGAGGGACGATGTTGACCTTCTCATGCAATGCCTTCATGAAACCCACGTCCACCGGCCGCAGCCTGCAGAGACCAGCCAGGGGTGGGCATGGGCACAGCCAGGGGGACATATAGTAGGGGGTGCACTCCCACGTCTGGCCCCAGGACAGCCACGCACCCATGCCCGAAGGGGGAGATGAAGTACAGGCAGCAGTGCACTCGGTTGTCTTGGATGTTCTTTCGGTTGAGGCCACTCTCGTCTCGGAAGTACTGCTCAAACTGCTGGTCCACATAGTCGGTGATGGGCTTCCAGCTGTGGGCAGGGAGGAGCGTGAGGCCAGGCCTGGAGTGCTGTGGCTGCCTAGGCAGGGCCTTTCTCAGCAGGCCTCGCTCACCACTCGGTATTGTTGACGGCGTCCCCGAATCCCGGCGTGTCCACGATGGTGAGCTTCAGCTTGACACCTTTCTCTTCAATGTCCACGGTGTGTTTTAGAATCTCCACCGTCTGGCTGATGCGCTCTATGGGGAAGGGGCCACTGGAGGGGTCTTTCCAACCCTCAGCCCTTCACCATTGGCAGCCAGGACCCTTGCCCTCGTCCATCTTGGTGCCTCAGGCCTACCCTCGGGGCACCCACACTGTGAAACAGAACAGTGGGAGCTGGACCTCGAAGGGGGAGCCCTTGGAGGGGTTCCATGGCAGGGGGTGGGGATCAGTGCCAGGACCTCCTGGAGGCCACTTACCCTCTGCACTGAGCAGCTTCCGGTCCTTGTACAAGTCGGTCAGGAAGAGGCTGTGGACCAGTGTGGACTTCCCCAGGCCCGACTCACCTGCACACAGGTACAGAGAAGGAGTTGGGTTAGGTCTGGGGCTGCAGCGACAGAGCTTGGCTGGCTAGGGACCCCAGCCACTCCCCTGAGGAGTCCGGCCCACTCACCAGCCACCATGAGCGTGAAGTCAAAGCCCTTCTTCACCGACTTTCGGTGCACCTGGTTGGGCAGTGTGGCGAAGCCCACGTACTGCTTGTCAATGTCCTGGGGACAGTAGGGTAGGGCAGGTTAGGGACACAAAGTTTTCTCCAGGAAGCCCAATACCCTGTCTCTTACCAAATGGAGGAAGAAGAGACAGCAGAGGTACAGTTCCCAGGGAGGGGCATTTTGTTGGCAAAAATGAGGGGAGGGCCCGTGGGCAAAGTCCTGGACGTAAGAAGACAGTCGAGGGGGTGGCAAGAGAAAACACCCCTGCCCCAACCTCAGGGAGGGCTCTGCGGGGACGCAGACTGTTGGGCCTGGGGGAGATGTCGCTGCCGCAGGCACAGGCGGTGTCCTCCCTCCTTGCGCAGAGGGCAGCAGGCTTGGGACCCCTGGGGCACACTCAAGGCCCACCACAAGCTGGAGAAGCTCAGGGCCTTGACACTCACCCTCCGTAGAGTGCCAAGGGGCGGGAGGCCCCGCCTGGCCCGGATCCAGCCTCGGAGGCGGCGGCGGGGGCGGCGGCTGAGCAGCGCCTATTTATAGACGGCGGCGCCGAGCCCGCGCGCCCAGCCCCCGCAGACCCTTGGGGCCCCTGGAGGAGTCCCACGGCCGCGTTCTCTGCCCCATTTTGGGGACCCTGGACAGGCTATGTCGCCCACCCTGGGGCCGTGGACCCCTGAGGCCTCTGCGGAGGGCAGGGCTGAGCCAAGGCTCTGGCAGGCAGTGGCGCGTGTGGACGGGGAGCCCTTGCCGGCCCCTGCCGCGTCCCGGAGCCCGCGGGGTCACAGACCCACGTTCCGCCCTCTCCACACACGCACCTTGAGCCGCCTCTGGGCCTGGGTCCGCGGCGACAGCAGCTGCTCCACCAGGCGATCCTGGGGCGCTGCCAGCGAGTCCATCGCGGCGACCCCGTGGGCCCGCGCTCACACCCCAGGCCTGGTCAGGCCGCCAGAGCCCGGCGACGGCGAGGTACCTTGGCTCGGCTCTGCTTTAGGCTGCGTTCTCCTCCCCGTTTTGCGGACGCGGGACGTGAGGCCTGGACAGGGCACGTTGCCCACCGGGGGGGCCGTCGACCCCAGCGGCCGCCCGAGCCATCCCCCTGACTTGGTGGACTGGCCCCGAGCTGTGGCGGCGTCGCAGCCCGGCCAGGCCCCGCTCCCGCACCCAAGCCAGAGGCGGGGCGTCGCGGGCGCCCGCGGAACGCGCGGCGGGGGGCGGCAGAGACGGCTCCGCCCGCCGTCTCCGGGAAACGGTCGCCTGGAAATTGGGCCGCGGGCGGAGCCACCCGAAAGCGGCTGCGGAGGGCAGGGCTGAGCCGAGGCGCGGACTGGCCGTGGCTCGCGTGGACCGGGAGCCCCGCCGAGCCCCGGAGGCCTCAGTCCGGGCTCCGGGACAGCAGAAGGGGACGACTGTGTCCTGCACGCGGGTCGGGGCGGGGAGTAGGTGGCGGCCGCGCGTCCCGCCCCCGAGAGGTGCTGCGCGGCTTCCGCCCGCCAGAGGGCGCCGGAGGCCGCTCCCGGGACCCACGCGCAACCGCGCGGGAACCCGCCCCGTTCAGGGCCCGCAGTCTTCTCGCAAACTAGCTCGAAAACCCCCCGGCGGCGTCACGACGCCCCAGTTGCCCACAGACACGCCGCGCCCTGCACCCCTCACTTCCTCGGTGCGTGCGTGTGTGCGTGCGTGATTGTGAGTGCGCGCGTTTGTGCGTGTACCTCCCTATGGGTTCGTGTACGTGTGTGCGTGCATTGGGTATGTGCGTGTGCGCGCGGATGTGGGTGGGTGTGTGCATGTGTGTTTGGGGGACTCTTCCCAATGTGGCTCCCCAAGACGTTCAGGGAACCGGAGGAGGGCAGAACCCACCTCTCTTGTGAGGTCCAGCCCGGCCCACCGCCCCCGCCAGGAGGCTTAAGGTGGTTGGAAGGGGAGGAAAGGGTGCAGGCTGCCAGAAGGAAAGCCCCCGCCAGCCTGATGAAAAAAGGCGGCCACCCATGCCACACCCTGCAGCCCTCAAGTGGACCTGCCCTCAGAGACGGATGGGGATGGGATGGGGCCCATCTCCCACTTGCTTCAGTGGACACTCCCTTGCCCTCTGAGCTTCCTCACGAGCTCTGACCCACAGGATTAGAGGGACTGGGAGCTCCTGCCAGCTGGGCTTCCCTCCTGTGTGGCCACTCCAGGGACTGTGGGGGTCTCCTGAGCCCTCCTCTGTGGGCCACCCACCTCCCCACCTCCAGGACCCCAGTAGAATCCTAACAGGCCAGCCCAGTAATGGAAGACATGAGGCTTGGAAAGGTTCGAGGATAGGACTGGAGAAGCCAAGCCCCTGTATATTAGAATATTAGAAGCTGGAGGACCCAAACCCCCACCTGCTATCCCCACCAGTTCTCCCTTAGGCTCTCTTGGCTGAGGGACCCCCTCCATTCCTCGTCCATGCCCTGGTCTGGCTGTGGGCCTGGAAGCCGCTGGCACCTGGGAAGGAGGGGTAGGCCCACAGCTGGGAACAGGAGAGCCTTTCATCCCAGGGAAAGGGGCTGGCTACAGGCCCCCCAGCTATCCCAGCGCATCCCTCAGTCCTTGCTGCCAGAATGCCTCCTCACTGGCCCCACCCCTCCGTGGCCCTGACATGCAGGAAGCCTCTGGGCTGAGTCCCACCCAGCTTCCACCTGAGGGTCCACACCTTGAAGCCCAGCACCCACCCAGACAGGCTGGCATCTCAGGCCCCGGGCATCTCCAGGAAGACAGACAGCCCTGCACCTAGACCTCAGGCTAGGAGATGTCTAACAGTGTGTGGCTCTCAGACCACCTGCCTCAGTTTCCCCATTGGTAAGGCACAGCCTCTGGGGAGGCCCAGGTCAGGAGGGCAAGAATCTCACTCTCCGAGTTCAACCTGCCTGCCCTGCCAGCCACTGGGGCCCAGTCAGGGCCTGTGGATTCCCTAGGGGAGCCTCCAGGAAGGGGCTCTACCAGCCACTCCCTGTCTCTGGTCCCCAGGTCACAAAAGATACTCCCAGGGCTTCCTGAGCCATAAGACACAGCTGCACCCACCTCCTCCCGACGCCTGAGCCTCTCAGGCACTTCCATTCTTAGAATCACCCGAGTCAGCTCCGGGAGCAGCAGCTGGAGCCAAGAGAGCCCCAGTGCTGCCTGTGAGGAGGTGGGGACACAGAGCGGTGACGGAGCTCCCCCAGTGCCTCTACAGCCCCCTTTCAAAGAGCAAAAATGATGCTTGGACAGGCTGAGGCTCAATGACAACGGTGGTAGCAGGGAAGCTGCCGTGTGCTTCCAGCTCCCCTAGACCCACTGGCAGCCCCAAACACCTGGCCCGGCTCCTGCTCTGGGGCTCCCTCCCTTGGCCGCACAGTGCCTTCTTTCTCTGGGCTTGGAGGCCTGGGATGGGGTGAGGTGGACTTGCAGCTGACCTCGGAGGATGGGCACCTCAGCAGGAGGGGGTCTCCACCCTGTAGCAATGGGCAAGAGAACCCGAATGCACTGTAAAACAGCGGCTGGAGCCCAGGGTCTCGGAGTGCCCTTGGGTCAAGCTGGGGACATCTGCAGGCCGAGGAGAAGCCTCCAGGGTCTCCCAGCCTCGGCTCTTTCCATCTCCCTCAAACAATAGCCTGGCACATGTGTCCCTGCATCTCAGGCTTTGTCTGACCTGCTGTGATGGGGAGGCAGCTCCCAGCCTGGCTCCCCAAGGAGCCCCTCCCAGAGAGCCTCAGATACCTCTGGGTGGGGTGTGTCCCTTCCAGGAGACTGGCACGGATCAGCCAGTGACTCCCCAGCTCCCAGCACCCCCTGCCCAGTCCTCCTGCCCTGTCCGCTGCACCCTGGGCCAGGACTCTGGAGTCCCACTCAGCATCCACGGCTCCTAAGAAACTCCATCCCTGATGGGGGCTGCCAATGCCATGCTGGTGCCAGGACTGGGCTCTTTTCTCCTTCAAAGATGGCTGAACTCCTGACAGGCCACCAACAAGCTTCCCCAGACCCTCCAGCCCACCTGGTTACCAGGTCCCGCCCCGCTCCAGGGGTCTCACAGCATTGTTTAATCCTGAGCTGGGCTGGGTTTTCACATGGGTACCTGGGCCAGCCTCCTGTCCAGTCCTGCTTTCCTGGAGGGCGGGGCCCAGGCCAACCCTTTTGGAAAGCCACAACCCTATTTGAACCCACTGGGTCCCAGGACCCATTCTGGGCACACTGAATGACTCAGACCAGGCCTTGGGGGTTCCTAATCTGGGGAAGAGGCCCTGCCGCAGACCAGAACACTCGAATTTGTGTTTGGGGAGGGAGAGGGGCGTGAAGGTGCAGCGGAGGCGGGTGTGACCAGAGGCCCACCGCTGTGGGGGTGCTCAGGGACTGTGCTGGCTGCTGGAGGCTAAGTCCCCTTCCCCAGCGTGGCCTGCCAAGACCGTGGCCTCACCCAGGACCCCCAGCCCATGACCTACAGGCCAGGTCAGCAGGAGGTGCTGGTGCTGGCCCTGTGGGAGGGGGATACTCGGGCCCATCCCCACATCCTGGAGAGGGGGGCAAGGTCCCTCCTGTGCGGGTCAGGGGACCAGGGGCTCCACTCCTCCCCTCTTCAGCCCCAGGCGCGGCGGCACTGCCCAGCTAACAATCGGTGATCGCGACAGGGCCGGGTGACGGCCGGCGGGGGCGGGGTCGCGTCTGGGCGCCCGCGGCGCTGGTGCCACAATGGGTGACAGCCGGCCGGGTCTCGCGGCTGGGGAACGGCGGCGCGCACGTACCTGCTTGTCCTCTGCGGGGTCGGGGTCGGGGTCGAGTCCGGGTCCGGGTCCGGGTCCGAGCGGGTCCGAGCCGGAGGGCGGGGGAGAGATGGAGAGACACGGTGAGAGGCGCGCGGACGGCGGGGACAAAGGCGCGCGCGGGCACGCGGGCGGGCGCCGGGCTCACCTGGGGTCGCCAGCTTGCTTTTGTACCGCAGGCCTGTGCTCATGGTGGCCGCCGGCGGGGGACGTGCGGGGCGGGCGCGCGGGCGGGGCGCGGCGACAAGCGGCAGAGGCCGAGGCCGGGCTGCGGGGTGAGCGGCCCCTCCGCGCCGCCGCCGCCGCCGCCGCCGCCCGCCCCGCCCGCGCGCCCGGCAGCCAATCGGCGCCCGCCGCGCCCACGCGCGACCCGGCGCGGCCCGGGGGGGGGCGGGTACCCAGGCCCCCCCCATGGACCCGCGCCCGCGGCCTCGGGGCTACGCCCTCGTCTCCCGCAGCCCCGGACGCTACCAGGCTCACCCGGCCAGACCTGCCCCGCCCCAGCCCTGCACTGCTGTTCCCGGCGGCCTCCTCCGCGCCACCTCCTCGGTGCCCCAGCCCAGGCCCGGCCCTGCGCTCCCTCCGCCCTCGCTGGGACCCGGGTCCACGCCGGGCCTCGGGCCATGCGTCCGGTGGCCCTCCTCTAAAGCTGCCCTGGGTTTCTGGGTCAGACCCTGCACGCTCCGCCCCGCCCCGCCGAGATCGCGGTGGACTCCGAGGCGCTGGCCTAGGCAGGGATGGTCTTGGCGAGGCTGGCCAGTGCCCAGCCCCGCCCCTGCTGACCGCTGGGTGCTGCGCAAACCTGCTCTGCCAGCAGGCGCACCTGGCAGGCTGCAGGGTGGGATCGGGTCTGCCTGGAGCATCCCCACAGTGTATGGGTCAGCACAGAAGCGGGCACAGAGCTGGAGTGAGATGGTCAGAGCCAGTCCTGCCCATCTCCGCTCACCTCTCTTCACAAATAATCCCATTTTACAGCCCAGGAAAAGAGAGGCCAAACCATTGTTTAAAGGCCTGTGGCCTGCAGGGAAGGCTTGTAGGGGACTGAAGGGCACTATGAAGGTAGGACCAGAGCCTGCACCCCATTTACAGAGGAGGAAGTTCAGGCCCTAGTCTTCAGTGAGTCGACCAGACTCAGTGGCTGAGGGCAGGTTTCTCTAGTCATTCCCAGGTGTCCTCCGCCTGGATCTCCCCTAAGTGTTCCCAGGCGTCACCTCTGAAGGCTTTGGGACTGTCAGGCTTGGGATCACCACCTCCCCAGACGAGAGCCCCCTTGGATGGAGATGTCTCCTATACCCCTTATGGGCAGTACCTCCGCAGCCAGGGAACCCACCTCTGCTCTCCACCCCTCCTGTGCCCCTTGGTCGCTTCACTGGCCCATGGGCTCCCTGGGTGGAGGGGGGTGTCGCTAGGGCCTTTCCATCTCTAAATCACCAGCACCCGGCACAGAGCTGTTTGCTCAGTAAGTGAAAAAATCACGTAGGCCGAGTCTGTTCCACAGTCCTAGCTTCACCACATTCTGTATCCAGAGCCCCTCAACCATAACCCTCCTCCAGGCCTAGAACTCTAACCAGTGGCTTTTTAAAAATATATATATATATTAAATATATAATATATGTAAATATAAATAACATATTTATATTATAAAATATAATATATATAAATATATATAAAATATAAAATAAATATAAATAAATAATATATATACATATTTATATATATAAATATATACATATATATATATACATCATACATTATGTCGTACCTCTTTGGAATCTGGGGCTGCTTCTCATAATCAGACCCATTTATATTTTTGGAGCAAAACATATGAGTATTTAGGTGAACTGGAAGAAATGATGTAAATCATGGCGCATCCGTTCAGGTCCAGCGTTGCCACTGAGTTTTGAAAACCTTTATGTTTCTGAGCTTCGGAGAATTTGGAATTTCAATAAAGAAATGTGTGTCGAGGTCAGGAGATCAAGACCATCCTGGCTAACACAGTGAAATCCAGTCTCTACTAAAAATACAAAAAAATTAGCTGGGCGTGGCGGCGCGTGCCTGTAGTCTCAGATACTTGGGAGGCTGAGGCTGGAGAATCTCTTGAACCTGGGAGGCAGAGGATGCAGTGAGCTGAGATCATGCCTCTGCACTCCAGCCTGGGCAACAGAATGAGACTCTGTCTCATTAAAAAAAGAAATGTGGTATGTGGGGTGGGGGCACTGAAAGGACCAAGTAGGACTTCTGGGCACAGACAGGACTTTTTGGAAAGAACTGGAAAATGATGATGGCTGTTGGGCACGTGCTGACCCGTGCAAGCCTGTGCTCTTGGAGACAGAGGAGGAGAGACAGAAGCCCTGCCCAGGGCAGGGCAAGTGGCCTGTGAGCCTGTGAAAGGGACCAGCTCGGTGCCCCTCCCTATGGATCAGGTGGGAGAGCAGCTCTGGGCAGCCTTGGGTTAGGGGGTTTGAACTTGGCCTTGGGGCAAGTGCACAGCAGGTCAAAGGCATAGCTCAGACAAAGGGTGGGACGTGGACACGTACAGGAGTAACAGGTTTTAAAACAAATCTGGAGATAGAAGACAAGAAGGTTGAGGAATACCGCATAAACACGACATTTAAAAAAAAAATTAAGGAAGTCTGTCGCAATTACTTGCAAAAATCCAGTTAGCTTGGAGACCTCTATTTAAGAAAGAGCCAGCGTGGAGGTTCACAGAATATATAGGACTGGGAGCCACTCCCTGGAAGAGCAAAGTGATCCTTGCTCCATGGTGGCCCTGGATCAGGGCCTCATGTGAAATGGCTGGGCTATAAGGAGGGGGTGGTGTCTCCCTTACCCTGGGACTTTGGTCACCATGACTCAGTTCAGCGACCGCCCGAGTCCCTTGGCAGTCAACAAGGCAGCACCCTGTCTAGCTGGGAGGCCTGCTGGCGGCAAAGTGTCTGCATAGAACATTTCTGAAGTCAGGAAGATGGATCAGGAGGGCATCAGTCAGCAGGTGAGGCTGCTGACTAGTTGTGCCAGGTGAGGCTCTGAGCTGCCGGCCACAGCCATGGAGGCCGACAGTTCAGTGAAACACTTATTAGGCTCCTGTTCACCAAAAGCCACGAGGGCAGGCCTAGTGGCTCACGCCTCCCATTGCAGCACTTTGGGGGGCCCAGGTGGGAGGATGGCTTGAGGCCAAGAGTTTAAGATCAGTCTTGGCAAGAATGTGAGATGCTGTTTCTCCAAAAATAAAAAAATAAAAACATTAGCTGGCTGTGGTGGCATGAGCCTATAGTCTCAGCTACTCAGGAGGCTGGGGCCAGAGGCTCGCTTGAGCCTGGGACTTTTCGGCTGGATGCAGTGAGCTGTGATGGTGTCACTGCATTCCAGCCTGGGCAAGAGTGAGACCCTCTCTCTCAAAAAAACAAAACAAAACAACCCAAGCCTCGGGGCTATGGCTGATGTCGGGAGGCTGGAGCCACCGGGTAGTGGTCTGAACACATACACACTGACCTCTCTGAGATGCCATGGCTCGGAAGAAAACTGCCTGCCCACGTGGGTGTTTGCATCCACTTTCCCAGCAAGCAGAGGAAGTGCTGGCTGCTGTACAAAAAGAAGTAAATAAAGCACTCCTGCATGAAAAAAAATGCTATTTTTTAATTCATAAGGAAAAGAAGTTAATGAATTTAAAAAATAAGCTACACCAAGAAAAATCTGTTCAACCAACTTGGGCTACAAATAGCTTGACTCTTTTCAGAAAAAAACCTCTTAGTGAGGAAATTCTCCAGAGGCCGCATTTGAACCATGCTGGGCCTCCCTCACCACACAGTGGACGGAGCGCTGCAGGGCTGGGGCCTGGAGAAGGATGGAGCTGGGGGGAGGTGGCAACAGGGAGGCCACGAAAGCATAAGGCACCTGCCATCAGCACTTGGGAGCAGGTCGTCGGGGTGACAGGCTTTAGAGGTGGGACAGTTTGCTCCAGGTGACACAAGTCCTCACACCCTCAAGCCTGCCACCTGCAGGTAGGGCCAAGGCCACCGCTGACAGATTCCAAATAGTTCAGTCCATCTGAGGCCGAGGATGAGGGCAGAGGCCAAGATACATGCAGGGGTCACCTGCACGACCAACTCGGCACTCCTGACCTGTGCTGGGAATGGGGTGCTTTTTCACCCCAAGTGGAAGTAGGAATCGGAGGTCAGGGTGCAGTGGAGATCTCCCTAAGACTAGACAGCTGAGACCAGAACCCAGGACCGTGGAGCCCAGGCCTGACTCCCGCAGAGGTCTCTGACCTGGTCACAGCCTGGCCAGGGGCTGGCCCGATCAGGCAGCTGCTGGAGGCCTCAGCTCACATCCCTTCTATCCCCTGAATTCACCAGCAACCTGATGGGGCCTGATGACCCTCCTGACTCTGGTGTTTTTCTACTGCTCTCGCGCTCCCATTCCTGCTGTTCCTGGAGCCCTCGCCCAGCCAACCCTGTGAGATTTGAACCCACCCCCAGCACCCGGGGGCTCCAAGGCAGGCAGTGTGACCTGCAGCTTCATGCCCCTGCACCTTGGCACTAGTGTGCCCCCTGTCTGGGCTGCCCTTCTCCAGTGCTGCCAACCCAGGAGCACCATCTCCAGCCCTCCAGGCCCACTGTGCCCTGTGCCTGCCTCCCTTCTGCAGGACGCAGCCTCCTGAACAGCTCCCTGGCCCCCGAACTCAGCCCCTGTCTGGCACCTCTGAAGCTCAGCAGCATCAGTTCCCGCTGGGTGGGGGCACAGGGTGCCAGGCCCAGCATCACAGGGTGGGCAAGGAGGGCCCGACTAAAGGGTGAGGCTCTAGGGAGATTCAGACTGTATGTTCTGAATCCCAAAACTTCTGGCTGCAGAGGGGTGCTTGTGTGCCCAGCCCAGTTCAGGGGGGTGTGCGGAGACCACGAGGCTCTGGGGCATCCTCCCTGCTCCTGAAGGCAGTGGCTGTTTCTGAGCACAAGAGGAAGTGTGTGTACTGTGAAGATTCTACTGGAGAACGTTTTCCTTGAATTCCTTGTCAGAAAAATGTAAGGGGGTCACTACACAAATTAGTCCTCATCACCGATGGGAAGATGGGCCCATTAGAAGGGCACAGAATCCACAGCAGCTGTCTCTGCCGGGAGGGTGCCGGCTGGCCCCGGTTAAAGCTGCCTATGTCTTGCAGGGGTGGACAGAACAGGGCTTCACGGGGCCTGAGCCTCGGTCTGCACCAAGTCCCCGATTCCCTGGGCAGCTGGAGAGAGTGCTACAAAGGGCGCCTGTGTTCCATGGCAGGGAGCCAGCCTGGGATCAAGAGCTGAGGGTCTCTGAGGGGGTGGGTCTGCAGCCACATCTGGTGGGACCTCAGAGTCCCCTGAAGGGGTCTAGGATGGCACCTGCATGAGAACGCAGTGAGCAGCCCCAGGGCAGGGACCAGGCGTGCAGTGTGACTCAGCCGGGTAGAGCTCCCCAGGGTAGGAGGCAGAGGGGGACCCTCCACAGGGAAGCTGCCTGAGGGGGGTCATGCCCGGGGCTGCATAGGGCCATCCCCAGGCTGTCGCTGTCCTGGCAGGCTCTCTGTCCTTGCTGCACTTCTGTGATTTTGTGAGAAGCTGAAGGTGGATGAATAGCAGATGAAAGAGGAAATGTGAAATGGCACTGATGTTGATATTCTCCTATGTCATGCATGGAAGCATGACCATCGTCCCACGGGAGCACGCGCTTGCGAAAGGCAGAGAGCAGAGCCAGAGCGTGGTGACCTAGATCCTGCAGTTCACCCCACCCCTCCATCACAAAGAGCTCAGCACTGGGCTCCAGGGCCTGGCTCCAGCTCCCCACCGCATCCACCTCCCAGTCAGGCAAGAGAGATCTGAAAATCACTCTGGAATGAACAGGACCCTGCATCCATCTTCAGGACCTCTGTCTCCTGGGTCCCAGTGCTGCATGTAAATGCATTGCCCAGCACACACCCTGGTTCCCACAGAGAAGGTGGCTGCCGGAGCCCTCAACTCGGTGCCCCATCACCTGGTTTCAAGGCCTCAGGTGTTAGCCATACCTGGGTGAGGACAAGGACCCCAGTCTGAGCTCATTCCCTGCCACTGTCTCCTCTCTGGCCCTCTGGACTGAGTGCCACGGTGGCTGCTTCTTCCATGGAGAACGGCCAGAACTCTGCCTGCCCCAGACTGCACAGCACATACTGCTCTGGGGGCAGGTGGTGGGGCTTGGGAGGGTGAAGAGCTGCCATCCTCAGTTGCCACGCCAGGGCCATTGGCAAGTGGGACCAGCCTGCATGAGGGCTCCTGCTCCCGCTTGCAGGGTGTGGCAGCGGCTCTGCCCTGCCCATTGGCCCCAGGCTGGACTCCATTTCCCATCAAGCATGTGTCGCACTCACTGTGGGCCAAAGTGACAATCGGCCCTGGAGAGGGATCCCCACTGATGGAGACAGGCACACCCTCTACCAGGATGCCGCCAAAGTCCTTGCACTTGACTGGGGAAAGCATATGGCCAGTGGCCAGCCAGCTGTCACATCCTAGGCTGAAGTGGATTCCTGCCCCTCCTTGTTCCAAAGGCTCCCTTTAAAGTGGTGGAGTCTTTTAGGGTCCCCTAGAGATTGGGGAGCAGAAGGAGGCAGATCCCCCAAGGCAGGTCTGTTTTTGAAGGAAAGGAGGGGCTCCTGGTCCTCACCGGAGAGGCAAGCAGGAGGGACAAGGCTTGGCCCCCAACGCTGAATGCTTTGCTTGGCATCCCCTCAGAGGTGGCTGAGCAGGTTTTGGCCCAAGAGGGAAGCATGACCAGGTGCACCTGGGAGCTGGACGTGGGGAGACCCAAGTGGGGCCTTGCAGGACAGAGGAGTCACTCTGTCTCCTCCCCGGGGCTTCACAGCCATTACAGCTGCTGGCCCGTCCTGGGTGGGTCCTGCCCCCTCTTGCCTGGTGAGCAGCCTCATGCGGCTCCCTTGGCAGGATGGTGCCAGCGTGCCACCCAGTCCTCCCTTTAGGACTTCCCAGCCAGAAAGGGATGCAGGCGGAGGGCACTGGCGAGGGCAGGACTTGCACCTCTGGTCTGTACTGAAGCCGACAGCCCCAAATCTCACAGCGGCACGGATAGGAGGGCCCCGTACCGGGGGCCCGGAGTGGTGGCAGAGACCCTCTTTCCTAGGGGCTTCATGGTCGGGGATCAACACGACACAGGCCTTCATAGCCAGGAGAGTAGGGCTGGGCCTTGAGGGCTGTCTCAGAGGCCAGAGGGGCCACCTGGAGCCCAGCCGAGGGGCCCTGGGAAGGGGCTGGCCATGGCAGGTGGGGTGGGGGAGGCATGATAAGCATGGCTAGCTCCGGGTGAGAGCCTCGTCAGGCGGGTCTCCCGCGTTGGGTGCAGATCCAGCATGCCATCGGCCGCGTTTGGCCTCACTGCCAAAACAGTCTGCAAGACTCTTGCCCGACTCTGTCAGGGCCCATGACTCCCAGACGGGCAGTGGTCAAACCAGGGTCCAACCAGAGATGCCTGGGTCCTCAGAAGCCCCTGTCCCATGCCGGAGACCAGTCATCCTGCAGCCTGAGGCATAGCCGGGCTCAGTACCCGACCTGTGTCTCAGGGGACTGTCCTGGCTCCCCTGATCCTTGAGGTTATTTTGAGAATCACGAAGAGAGACTATTATTGTCGACAAGACAACCTGATTCAAAAATAGGTAAAGAACTTGATTTGGCCAGAGATGGGGGATGGGGGGGCGGGGAGGAATTGCCAAGACCCACCTCCTCCCAGGCTCCTGGGCCCCCAGCCATCTGCAAAGACCTTTCTGAGAGCAGGCTGAACGCCGGGGCCCCCACCTCTATCACTACTGTCCCATTTAAGCAAGCCAGTCGGTGGGACCTTGTTACAGCAACCTCTGCAAACAAATACAGGGTGTCGCAGACTGCAGGGCTTAAGCAATGAACATTTATTTCTCAAGGCTCTGGAGGCTGGAAGTCCAAGATCAAAGCACCAGCAGATTTGGTGTCTGGAGAGAGAGGAGCCCACGTCGTAGATGGTCATCTTTTCTCTGTAATTTCACATGGTGGATGACGTGAGGGTATCTCTTGGGCCCTCTTATTATTTTCTAATTTTATTTTTGTAGAGGCAGAGTCTAACTTTGTTGCCCAGGCTGGAGTGCAGTGGACCAATCACAGCTCACTACAGCCTCGATCTGCCTGGCTCAAGGAATCTTCCCATCTCAGCCTCCTGAGTAGCTGGGACTACAGGGATACACCACCTAATCTGGCTAATTAAAAAAAATTTTTTTTGTACAGACAAGATCTCTCTGTGTTGCCCAGGCTGGTCTTGAACTCCTGGGCTCAAGTGATCCTCCCACCTAGGCCTCCCAAAGTGCTGGGATTATAGGCGTGAGCCACCGTGCCTGATCCCAGCCTTCTTCTTTTTTTATTTTTTTATTTTTATTTTTTTGAGATGGAGTCTTGCTTTGTTGCCCAGGCTGGAGTGCAGTGGCTCGATCTCGGCTCACTGTAAACTCCACCTCCTGGGTTCAGGGGATTCTCCTGCCTCAGCCTCCCAAGTGGTTGAGACTACAGGCGCACACCATCTCTGGCTAATTTTTGTATTTTAGTAGAGATGGGGCTTCACCGTGTTAACCAGGATGGGCTCACTCTCCTGACCTTGTGATCCGCCTGCCTCGGCCTCCCAAAGTGCTGTGACCCCAGTCTTCTTCTTCCTCTTCTTTTTTTTTTTTGTTGTTGTTGAGACTGTGTCTTGCTTTGTCTCCCAGGCTGGAGTGCAGTGGCGCCATCTTGGCTCACCGTAACCTCCGCCTCTCAGGTTCAAGTGATTCTTCTGCCTCAGTCTCCCAAGTAGTTAGGGCTACAGACAGATGCCGGCCACCACGTCCGGCTAATTTTTGTATTTTTAGTGCAGGTGGGGTTTTACCGTGTTAGCTAGGATGGTTTCAATCTCCTGACCTCCTGACCTTGTGATCCAACTGCCTTGGCCTCCCAAAGTGCTGGGATTACAGGCTTGAGTTTGCATTTCAATGGGGAGGAAGTTCCCTCCTGGGAACCCCTGTGGCCAGGCCCTAGGTGGGATCTGTGTGACCCCCTTGTGATCAGTCTGCTGGGGATCCCAGGACTGCCCTACATGCTGGTGCCTGGGACTGTGTTGGGTGTGGGGTTTTATCCAAGGAGATCTGGAGAGATGGCTCGTGGGGTGAACAGGAGCCCAGAAGCAGAGAAGAGGGGCTGGGCCAATCGAGGCTGGGCCAGCACGTGGACTGAGAGGGGAGGATGTAACCTGTGCAGGGGCAAAGGTGAATGGTCTGCCCCTGCCAGTGCTGGTGGCCTATGGGACCCGGGATGAGTTTCTGACCTACAAAACAGTAGACACTCACCTGTCCACGGTGGGACTTGGCCCAGGTGATGGCTAGGGACCCTTCTAGCTCTCAAGGCTGCTGTGCCTCCCCCTCAACAAAGTACAGTGAGACCAAAAGCAGCTCCTTCAAGAGGAAGGAGACCTCGCTCTCCTAGGAAGCAGCTAGGAGGAGGGCAAGGCTGGGATGCAGAACCTGCAGGAGCTGTGAGCAGACTAGGCCCAAGCAGGCGCAGGGCATGGACACTCACAGGCTGGAGGTCGGGGACAACAGCTCGTTCAGAGCAGCCACCTGCATGCTGGGGTCTGAGACCACCCAGGTGTTTTCTTACAGCAGCCCCCAGAGAGGCGATCAGAGCTCTGGGGGGTGCAGTCAGGGCACTGCAGCAGCGGGGTGCAGGAGCTCGTTCCAGCTCCCGGTTGATTTTGGAGACAGAGCTGCACCACCTCACCATAATCCCTGGTTCAGGCAAGAACAGACTATTGGAGCCACAAGGAGGAGTGTGGTGGGCCCCCTCCACTCCCCAGAAAACAAAACAGAGTCACAACCGGGTGATTCTCCTCCAGCCTGAAATCAAGGCTGGTGCCAGACCCCCCTCCCGCTGGCTACCTGCACTGGGAGCTCTGCTTGGCGCTGCCCTGCCCAGGTGCGCAGCCCTCCGGCCGCTGGAGTTTCAGTCTGGCTCCATGTGTCCGTCAACAACAGATGCCATCTGTCACAGCAACTGGCCTGAACTTTATGCTGGGACTTTCATTGCTCTGTCAATGCCATGCATTTTGAAAATTCACTCAGTTCAAATGCTTTTCAAAGAAATCAACCACTTTCTGTTGTCATTTGAAAGGCTCCTGTAGCGCACAGAGGAAAGGCAGCACAAGGGAAAACAAAATACCCAAATTAGGTGCGAACAGTAACCAGGAAAAACAGAAACGATCAATTTCATATCACCTCCCCCTGCAAACCCCTCTCTTTAAAAACAGTCAGCAACATAGATAGAAAGGCAGAAAGGTTTCTGTCTCTTCCCAGTGAATTCCCACCATCCCACTCCCTCCCCAGCCCAGACCTGTGTTCTGTAACCACAGATTAATTCTGCCTATTTTAGAACTTTGGATATTATATATTCAACTTCTGCAAGTCAATAATAAAAAAAAGTGTACAAGTTCAATGTCAGATATGTCCCCTGAAAATATTTTCTTGAGACAATGGTTTTTTGGTTGTTATTTTTCTTTTCTTTCTTTCCCTTTTTTTTTGGTTCGTTTTAGACAGAATCTTCTTACTCAGTCACCCAGGCTGGAGTGCAGTGGCTCAATCATCGCTCACTGTAGCCTCAGACTCCCAGGCTTAGGCAATCCTCCCACCTCGGCCTCCCCAGTAGCTAGGACCATAAGTGTCCACCACCATGCCCAGCTAATTTTTAAGTTTTTTGTAGAGACAGGGTCTTACTATGTTGCCCAGGTTGCTGTCAAACTCCTGGGCTCAAGCAGTCTGCCCACCTTGGCTTCCCAAAATGCTGGGGTTACAGGAGTGAGTCGCCACACCAGTATAATTTTCATTTCAATGTTATTTTTTGAGAAACAAATGTTTATAATGTTGACAATCCAATTTATCAACTTAAACATTTTATATTTCATGCTTTTTGTGTCCTTGCCAAGAAATCTTTGCCTACTGACTCCAAGATTTTGTGTACATTCTCAGTTTCTTCTAGAAGCTGTGCAGTTTTACTGTTATGTTTAGGACTCTCATTTTATCTTGAATTAGTTATTTTTTTGTTTTATTTTGTTTTGAGACAGAGTGTTACTTCATCACCCAGGCTGGAGTGCAGTGGCTCGATCTTGGCTCACTGTAACCTTCACCTCCCAGGTTCAACTGATTCTCATGCCTCAGCCTCCCGAGTAGCTGGGATTACAGGCATGTGCCACCACGCCTGACTAATCTTTTATATTTAATAGAGATGGGGTTTCACCACATTGACCAGGCTGGTCTTGAACTCCTAGCCTCAAATGGTCCACCTGCCTTGGCCTTCCAAAGGTGCTGGGATGTTAAATACAGTGAGTTTCAAGTTTCTTTTCAAAGAATCAGTATGTCGGTATGTTCATCTCTCTTATTCTTTGTTCTCCACTTTTAAGTTTGACCTCCTTGCTCTCTTGGTCCCTTGCCCCTAGTTTCAGTAAACAACCTTCTCCCCAGTTCTAATCAGTAGTTCACATCTGTTCCCCTGGTCACCTGCTCCATCCTGACTCACCCTGTCACCTGCTCTGACCTGAGTCACCTTTAGTTACCTGTTCTGTAACCGTCTTTCCTGCTGAAACTGCTGACACCACCACTCTGGCTCACCCCTGCTCTCTTCAAAATAGCCAATTAGCTTAGAATTAGCTTAGACTGTGCTGTCCAACCCTAGCCAACAGGGGAATGAGACAGTAGTAGGGGCTACCTGTGTCAGGAATAAGAACCTGTTCCCCTCCCCTGTTCAGGTGTGCTCTCGCCATTGCTCCATCCGTGAGACACCCCCTTCTGTAAAAGTAAATATTGCCTTGCTGAGAAAAATTATGTTCGAGTGCTATTTCTTTTGTGGCACCAAAAATTTGCTTCTAACATGGGATTATAGGCATGAGCCATGTGCTCCACCTTGAATTAGTTTTTGTGTATGGTGTTAGGTAGAAGTCAAAGTTCATCCTCCCAATTTATCTAACAGTTCTAGCACTATTTGTTTAAAGTATTTGACTCTGGGCCAAGTGCAGTGGCTCAAGCCTGTAATCCCAGCACTTTGGGAGGCTGAGGCGGGTGGATCACGAGGTCAAGAGATCAAGACCATCCTGGTCAACATGGTGAAACCCCATCTCTACTAAAAATACAAAAAATTAGCTGGGCGTGGTGGCACGTGCCTGTAGTCCCAGCTACTCAGGAGGCAGAGGCAGGAGAATTGCCTGAACCCAGGAGGTGGAGGTTGCGGTGAGCCGAGATCATGCCATTGCACTCCAGCCTGGGTAACGAGAGCAAAACTTCGTCTCAAAAAAAAAAAAAATTGACTGTCTCCATTGAATTGCCATGACGTCTTTGATGAAAATTGGCTACATGTTGTGGGTCTCTTTGTGAACTTTCTGTTATGAATGGTTATCTGTTGCTGCATAACAACTCAAAACTTAGTGACTTAAAATAGCAATTTAATCTTACTCTGTATCATGGTTTCTGTGGGTCAGGAATTCAGGATGTCTCAGCTGGATAGTTCATGCAGTTCCAGGCAGACAGTGGCTAGAGCTGGAGCAACGGGCTGGCCATGTTTCTTTTCATGAAGTTTTATATCATTTCTGCAGGTAGACTAGCCTGGCAACCATCTCTGCAAGTGGGCTAGCCTGGCAACCACCTGTGCAGGTGGGTTAGCCTGGCAACCTGAAAGCATGGTGGCCACAAGTCTCTGTGCATAGTGCTCCAGCACCCGAGGGCAATGCTGCATTATCTCTTGTGCCCCACCCCAGCCTCAGGCTCTTCCGCATCAGTTCTGTGGCATTCTATGGCTTATAGGGGGATGAGATCACTGAGATACACAGGGTATCAGGGTTCCGGAAGAGCATGTGGGATAGAAGGCAGTGTTGTGGCCATCTTTGAAAAATCTGTAGAATCTCATTCTTTTAAACAATTTTGGTCAATCTTTTATCCGTCTGTCACAGACTGCATGATGAATATTGGTCTATCTCTGGACAGCAGAGTGGGCAGCAGGAGGACTCCCCAAAGGCACAGCAGAGGCTTGAGGCCAGTGCAGACAGTGGAGAGGCGGCAGGGGCCATCCCCCGTGTGTAGTCACATACCTGGCCCCAGCTGTCTGGCACCGGATGTGGTGTGGGAGGTGGGGAAGGTGGGGGAGGCATCCAGGTAACTGGCTGGATGGGCAAGGCCATCGGTTGTCTCTGTGACAGCCTCTGAGACACAGGCGCAGGGGTCTGTTGCGAGCTGTGTAGGTGAGCCTGGAGTGCACTGGGGATGGGTCTCTGGGGGCTGAAGGCTGCAGGGGGTGTTGGGGAGGAGACTCCAGAACACAGCAGGAAAGCCAGGCCAGCGGTGTGGGCTGCTGGGGAGCTGTTGAGGCCCGATCCCGCCCTGCTGCCTTGTATCCTGACTGGGGAAGAGAGACCCGCACAAACAAGGGTGTTTGACTTGGCTGGAGTTCCCGGGGAGGACGGCAGCGCTGAATGGAGCCGCCTCAGGCTCCAGGAGAGGCGCTGAGTGAGAAAGCACATTCCATGGTGACTGTCGGCCTGGCACTGTCCCGCTCAGTTTGGGGAGGGGGCTCTGTATTGTGCTTGGCCAGTTCACTCCAAAGCAGCAGCACCACGGGGGCAGCAGCGAGTCTCCAATGGCCGGGGCTTTTCCTGTGCAGACGACTCCTCCCTGAAACTCAGAATCTAAGGAGATCGCTTAGAAAGCCCTCCTGACAGAAGGCAGGCGGCTGGGACCCTGGCCCAAGGCGGCTGCACTGCTTTCCGCAGGTACCCAGTGCCTTAGGTGCAATCAAGGGTGGGGACCTGCTCTGGGGACCTCCCTTGGCCCCCATCCCAAGGGTAGCCTCCTTGCCACCTCCTGGCAGTCTCTCCCGCCTCCTCTGCACTGCTTGCTGGCCTTTGCTGGTGCTGGGCATTTGTTCAGCCTAGTCCCCACTTTGTAGCACTTTTTAAGTAAAATTTAGAGGCGAGTTTTCTAAATTTTGGTAAAAATTTGAAATAAATTAAAAAATTTAGCAAAGGCTTTTTTTTTTTTTTTTTTTTTGAGACGGAGTTTTGCCCTTGTTACCCAGGCTGGAGTGCAATGGCGCGATCTCGGCTCACCGCAACCTCCGCCTCCTGGGTTCAGGCAATTCTCCTGCCTCAGCCTCCAGAGTAGCTGGGATTACAGGCACATGCCACCGTGCCCAGCTAATTTTTTGTATTTTTAGTAGAGACGGGGTTTCACCATGTTGACCAGGATGGTCTCGATCTCTTGACCTCATGATCCACCCGCCTCGGCCTCCCAAAGTGCTGGGATTACAGGCGTGAGCCACCGCGCCCGGCCTGTTTTTTTGTTTTTAATAGCAAATGTGCTTTTGTCTGGAGGCCGACTCCTCCTGGCTGGCCTCTGAGGCTGTTGGCCTCCCGGGCAGGGCCTGCTGCCCTGGCACCGCTGCTTGATGGGTCCCTCTCCTGCACATTTCATTTTTCACTTACGTATTACGCTCTCCCTCAAAGGAATCTGCCCTCTGCCGGCCTTGTCCACACTGCTTCCCCAAGCCACACAGAAATGGCTTCTCCCAGCCCCATGCAGTGGCTTTTTTCTGTAATCCCAGATCACTTAAGCTCAGGAGTTTGAGACCAGCCTGGGCAACATGGTGAAACCCCATCTCTACCAAAAACAAAACAAAATGAAAATAAAAACAAAGCACCCCAAAAATAGCCTGATGTGGTGGCGCCTGTCTGTGGTTCCAGCTACTCAGGAAGCTGAGGTGGGAGGATTGCTTGAGCCTGGGAGGTGGAGGTTGCAGTGAACCGAGGTTGCACCACAGCATTCCAGCCTGGGTGACAAGAGTGAGACCCCATCTCAGAAAAAGAAAAGAAAAGAGAAAGAAGTGACTTCTCCCACGCAAAACTGACCCAAGGGCGTCTCATGCTTTTTGCTGTTATTTTGCTTTAGGTGGCGTGAAGACCTCGCCTGAGTGTGCCCCCAGCAGAAGCTGCAGGCCCCAGCTCCAATGAGGGCTCGTGCCGCTGCTGCCCTGCCCAGGGCAGCTCTGCAACCTCCTCCCAGAAGTCCAGACTCCCCCCGTGGGCCGCCCACCTGGCCGCAGCTCCTCAGTGCCTAGTGGGCATTGCATCCTTCATGGATGCCCCTGCAAAGAAACTGCACTGTGCTTGCCCCAGGCTCCTCGTCTGACTGGTGACTGTAATTCCATTAGCTCCAATAAAATCCTCAGGGTCACCTGCTTGTCCTGCATTGGGTCCATCAGCAAGTCCTGCCAATTCCACCCCCAGATGCGTTCAAAATGTTCTCGTCCTGAGGCACCGCAGACCGGGCGGCTTCACCACAGACAATTATTATCTGGGAGTCCTGGAGTCTGGAAGTTCAAGATCAAGGCATGGGCAGGGCTGGCTCTGCATGAGGCCTCTCTCCTTGGCTTGCGGATGGCCACCTTCTCCCGGAGCCCTTCCGGGGTTGTTCCTCTGTCCATGTCTGTGTCCCAATTTCTTCTTCTTGGAGGGATACCAGTTACATGAGGTCAGGGCCTACCCTCATGAATTTATTTTAAGTTAACCACCTCCTTAAAGACCCTATCTCCAAATACATATTCGGAGGTCCCAGGGGTGAAGCCTTCGGTGTGGAGTTTGGAAAGGGGAACATAAATCAGCGCGTGGCGTCGCCCATGCCACCCTCATCCCTGCTGCCTCTGCTCAGGCCTTCCATCTGGCACCACACGTCCTCACACAGCAGTGCAGACCATTCAGGTCGCCACTCCGCCCGAGCCATGCTCACAAGACTCACGTGAGGAGGCGGAGCCTGGAACTTAGATCTTGGGCATCAGGTCAACAGGCCTCCTCACTTCCCCAGAGACAGGGGCCTGGAGTCTCCCAGCCCTTCTCTGTCCTAGCACTGATTGATATTTTATTTTAAATGACAGCTTTATTGAGACAATTCGAAGACCACGCAATCACCCACTTAAAGTGTACCAGTCAGAAGTCATTAGTATATTCACAGAGTTGTGTATCCATCACCACTGGGTAATTCTAGAATGTTTGAAACCGAGACATAGTTCACACACCATAAAATCCCGACACATGCTCCAACACCCATGAGCCTTGAGGATGTTATGCTAGGAGGAAGAACCAGCCACAAAAGGACACACACTGTGATTCCACGTATGTGAGATGCACAGAGAAGTGAGGTTTGTAGGCACCGACAGTACAATAGGGGTTGCCAGGGGCTGGAGGCAGGGGATGTGGGGGCTACTGTTTAATGCGGACAGAGTTTTAGTTTTGCAAGATGAATAAAGTCCTGGAGATGGATGGTGGAGACAATTACACAACACTGTGAATGCAATGAGCTGAGCGGTGGCTCACGCCTGTAATCCCAGGGCTTTGGGAAGCCGAGGTGGGCAGATCACCTGAGGTCAGGAGTTCGAGATCAGCCTGCCCAATATGGTGAAATCCCATCTCTACAAAAATACAAAAATTAGCCAGGCGTGGTGCTGTGTGCCTGTAATCCCAGCTACTTGGGAGGCTGAGGCAGTCGAATTGCTTTAACCTGGGAGGCGGAGGTTGTAGTGAGCCGAGATTGCACCAGTGCACTCCAGCCTGGGAGACAGAGCAAGACTCCATCTCAAAAACAAACAAACAAACACAAAAATTCAAACGGTGAATATATGTCATGTATATTTAACTGCAATTTTTTTTAAAAAGTAAATAATTAAAAATCAAACAAAAAGTTGCAGGCCAACGGGCCTGAAGTGCTGCCAGGCCCGTTAATATGACGGCCAAAGAGAAAAGATGCTCCCGCATCCACGCATCGCGTACACCTGCCTGTGCTCGTACACATCGCCCTGGCAGGATACCAAGGAGTTGCCCCATGAGCAGGCGACAAGGGCAGCTTTGGGCAGGTGGGCGGCAGCCCCAGGCAGGAATCTCCACAAGTGAGTCCTTTCATCTCTTGGAACTTGGAATCTTGGGACTCCGTTACCTATTGGAAAAAGTTTAAAAACGAGTTGCCAAAGGCAGCCAAGCTGAGGAAAAAGAGCTAAAGCTTCCAGCAGTGACAGGGGCCCCACCCCTTCAGGCCCCACCTTGGGCGGGGGCTCCCAGGAAGAAGCCAGCCTGTCGGGTGAAAGCTTGAAGCTCCTGTTCTGTAAGGAGCTGAGTAATGGTGACATATCAAGGCAGGTCAGCAGGGAAGAAGGTGACTGTTGATTTATTCCTTTGCTCCTAGCCTCATACATGTTCTGATCAGTGGTCCCGCAGCGTACGCTCGGGCCTGTCCCAGTGGCTAGACCGAGGGATCTGCTGAGACCACGGAATTCTGAGCAGAAGGTGTTCCCAACAGCCACGCTCACACCCAGAGCACAAGCTCCCAGCCAAAAGCCGCCTCCCTCGGCTGCACAGGAATCTTAACATGCGGGATTATCCACTGAGGAAAGAGCGAAATGGAACAAACAGAAAGAGGGAAGCTTCCTGTAAAGGCAATTAAAATCGACTTAGATGGCAGCCGGGGAGGTTCACATGGCTGCAAAGCTTTAAAAAGAAAGCCGGCCATTTTATTCAGAATTTACATCCCAGCAGCCCAAGAAGTCAGGCGTTCACCTACTTAAGGAGCTCTACCAAAGCATATTACTTGCTTCTGTTTTTATTTTTACCTTTCAGAAAATTTCTAAATAAATTATTACTGAGAATAAGAAGAAAGTCTGGTGTTCAAAATAAGGAGTCGTTTGACGGTCTCTGACTGATAAACAGACATCCATTTGCAAAATGAGAGAGAGAGAGAGAGTCAGGGAGAGAGAGACAGGGAGAGAGAGAGAGAGAGCTTCCTAGATCAGATTTCCAGAGAAATGGAAGTGTCTCGTGTTTTCTCTCCAAAATGCTGGCTGTCTCTGGTGCTTTGATGAAACAATTCCCTCTGGAGAATGAGAAGCTTCTGGAAGTGTCCTGTGTGTTTGGAGGACTACATAGATGATGGATACAGGGATGCTGTTAGAAGTTAGGGCTCTCTCGTAGAAAGAGGCACAGATATGGAATGGCGGACGTAAGGAACCCGCAGGTCCAGGCAGGACTAGGGGTGACTGAATTCATGGTCTGTTATTATGGATGCGTTATAACTAATTACGAGGCTAATAAAAATTAATAGTACAATCACATATTAATAGCGCATATTAATAATATCACAATTCAATTATGTTTAACATATTATTATTAATTGTATATTTATTTATACATATTTTAATAATCTTACAAATAATTTTTTTCTAGGATCTAAAAGATACCCTGGTAAAGTGAGCACAACCCATGCCTGGACCCCAGTGTGGAAGAAATATTCCACTTTAAGAAAGCTGGGCTTGGTCAGGCATGGAGGCTCATGCCTATATTCCCAGCACTTTGGGAGGCCAAGGCAGGCGGATCACTTAAGCCCAGGAGTGTGAGACCAGCTTGTGCTACACATAATGAGACCTCATCTCTTTAAAACATTTTACAAATGTAGTCGAGTATGGTGTTGGGCACCTGTAGTCCCAGCTCGTTGGGAGGCTGAGACGGGAGGATCCCTTGAGCCATGATCCCTCCGGAGCACTCCAGCCTGGGCGGCAGAATGAGACCGTCTCAAAGCAAATAAACGAAAACAACAAAAAAAAGGAAGCAGGGCTCCTCAGGGAAGTGGCTGCGTCCACTGCTGCAGCCGTTAACGTGCAGAGCTGAGCCTGGTGCAGCCGTGGTGCCAGGAAGCAAGGGCGTGCTCCACCATGACCGGGACACATGTGCAGGACGCAGGACCGGCCAGCCAGCATCCAAACAAGCACCACAGTCACTGAATATAACTCACTGAATCAAAGAAAACCCCACAAGCCCTCACTGGTAATGGGAGGGGAGACTGGGCAGTTTTCCTTATGGTGGAAAGCCAGCTACAAATGGAGAAGAAATGAAGCAGTTAGAAAATCGCTATCTCGATTGTGTAGGCACAGTGGCTCACGCCTATAATCCCAGCACTTTGGGAGGCCAAGACAGGAGGATCGCTTGAGCTCAGAGTTTGAGATCAGCCTGGTCAACATGGTGAAACCTCATATCTATTAAAAAATCTGCCCCCCCAAAAAAAGAATTAGCTAGGCATGGTGGCGTCTACCTGCAATCCCAGCTACTCTGGAGGCTGAGGCAGGAGAATTGCTTGAACTGGAATCCAGGACAGGGAGGTTGCAGTGAGCTGAGATCACACCACTGCATTCCAGCCTGGGCTACAGGGCAAGCCTCCATTTCTTTTTTTCTTTTTCTTTTTTTTTTTTTTTGAGACAGAGTTTCACTCTTGTTAATCAGGCTGGAGTGCAATGGCGTGATCTCAGCTCACCACAACCTCCGTCTTCTGGGTTCAGGCAATTCTCCCGCCTCAGCCTCCCGAGTAGCTGGGATTACAGGCATGCACCACCATGCCCAGCTAATTTTTGTATTTTTAGTAGAGACGGGGTTTCACCATGTTGACCAGGATGGTCTCGATCTCTTGACCTTGTGATCCACCCGCCTCGGCCTCCCAAAGTGCTGGGATTACAGGCATGAGCCACCGCACCCAGCCCAAGACTCCGTTTCAAGAAAGAAAAAAAAAGATCACCTGGATGCAGTGGAATGCACCTGTAGTCCCAGCGATTTGGGAGGCTGAGGCTGGAGGATCCCCTAAGACCAGGAGTTGGAGGCTACAGTGATCCGTGATTGCAACATTGCACTCCAGCCTCGGTGGCAGAGCGACATGTTGTCTCAAAAAAAAGAAAAAAGAAAAAGAAAGGCAGCACAATGTAGATTTTCACAGAAAGAGCAAGAAAGGCCAAGAAACAAAATGTTTAAAAGCAATGACTTGAAGTGGAAGGTTTTATGAGCCTTGTGCTTTTCTTTTCTCCAGAAGCCCCAGAGAGAGCCCTGGGTGGGTCTGTGGCCACTGGGAGTCTCTGGCCACCACAAGAGGAGCCTGTGGTCCTGTGGGAGCTGATGGGTCAGCATCGCCTGGGCCAAGTGTCCATGTCTGCCACGTGACTTGTGGTCATCCACAGCAAACACCCAGCTCTCTGCATACAGGCGTGGCTGGGAAAAAAACCCACAGGGGGTCCCCCAAGACCCCAGCTCAGGGTCGGACATGGGATGCGGCCAGCCCAAGACTCTCTGCTCCAACTCGGTTCTATAGCCTCATAGGGGCTGGGCCTGCCGTGGGCGCCTCTCCCAGGCCTTGCACCAGGAGGTTTCCACCCTGACCTGCGAAGATGCAGTGCTCTGTGGATCTGAGCAACACACTTCGTTCAGGATGGGAGCTTCCTGAGCATACCTGTTGGGCTGTGCTTCTCCCCGGTACACCTGTTTGAGCAGGAGTAGGCCCTGTGTCGGGGCAAGAGCCTGCTCCACTCCCTCCATGCCCCACCTGCGTCTGTGCAACCACCCCCTGCATCCAGCCATGCTGAGGGGTTCACACGGATGGTCAGCAGGGATTCACCTGGCAGTGAGCTCTGCCCCCAGCACTGGGGGACGAGGGCTGGTCTGTCCTCATGTCCTGCCCCAGTGGCCACCCCAAGCCCCAAGGGAGAAGCAGCATAAATGTCTGCTCCCCGCTGTGTAAGGGCACCTGCTCCTCTTTCTGCCTGCCAGTTCCTGGCTGCCCCATACCCACAGCCTGGGGTCAGAGGGTGACAGGAGGAAGAGGAGGTGACAGAGAGCCCAGAGACAAAAGCCAATGTGTGGGCAGCTCCTGGAGGCTGCAGGCACAGAGACAGGGGCGCCTGGGGGATGCCCAGAGCCGCAGGGGAGAGCAGAGGTCATGGCCAAGGGCACTGGCCAGAATACCAGGCAGGGGGCTTGGGGAAACTTCGGGCTGACAGGCCCAGGGCTGTGGGCTGAGGCGGGGCTCAGGTGAGACGGCTCTTAATCCCCAAGCCAGCATGGCCATGCCAGGAACTTGACCTCCAAGGACATTGCTCTGGGGGATAAGACATGCCCAGTAACCACAACCCCTACATCTACTCATCCCGGCTGCCTCTGAGCCTCTGCATACCCTGCTTGGGAGGAAGAGGAGGCTGAGGGGGAGGCTGCACCAGGCAGAGCTGTTGGGGAAGGCCCCTGGATGCCACATGTGAGCCTCAGAGAGGGCAGGTGTGTGGGCAGGGGCGGCTGGGCCATGGGAGCATGTGTCCAGAGAGGGAGAGGGCAGCAGGCCTGGGCTGAGCAGGCTGGGGGCCCTGAGACAGAGACCAAGGACGTCTCCAGAGGGGTGGTGTGACCAGGGTTTTAGGGAGATGGGTGTGGTGGCGTCAGATCCCTGCGGAGGCGGGTGAAGGTGTCACCCCGGAGGATGCAGTCGGCCAGCCAGCCGGGGTCTGAGGGGCTGGTTAACGAGGAGAGAGCCAGGGGCCAATGCGCCCAGGAGGAAGGAAGGAAGCTGGGCCAGGCTGGGCCAGGTGGCGAAACTCGGGGTGAGAACACAGCCGTGAAGCAATTCCCGCAGCCGCTCCACTCAAGCCGGTGCTTCGGAGGTTTCCACACTCGTTGGCTGTGACCACAAATTAAAAAGTCAACTGCAGCCATCAAGGCTGCCCTGCAGCTGTGACACCCCTCCCCGCCCCACCCACCAGGCCTCTGACTCCCAGCCAAGGGCTGAGAGCCCCTCCCGAGCACACCCCACCAGCTCCACAGTGTGCACAGGGCGTGGCAGCCTGGGATGCAGAGACGCGCCTCTCAGCCTCCCCAACAGGTTCCCCCTGGCCCGGTGCCAGCTTTGCCTCGGTTGTGCAGGGACCTTCGGAGCCGTGTTGCAATTCATTTCTTTGGCAACAGTGACCTGAGAGAGCCTGGCCTTAAAAGCGAAGATAAACGGGCTCTTCGACTAGGATGTCCTTGTCAGGGGGAGGGAGAGACGCAGCTGGCCCTGATTCCATACCCCTTTGCGCAAGGTGAGGAGCCCCCGAGAGGAGCCCAGGGACCACACTGAAAGGCAGGGTGCCATGGGGTTCTCCAAGAGGAGACCAGGTCCCTGTCCTCAGCTCAGCCCCGGGAGCAGAACCCAGGGAAGGGGAGACAAACTTTGCAGGGATGTGGAGTCCCAGAGAACAGGACCCCTGTGCAGAGCCCAGAGGGGGCCGCAGGGTGTGGGGACAGGAGGAGGTCCAAGGGCTGGGCACCAAGGACATGGATCCACAGCCAGCTCCTCAGAGTGCAGCTGAAAAGCTGAAAAGCTTTGAAAATGCCAGGTCTGCATTCGGCCCGTGAGCTCGCCCCCAGGCAGGGAGAGGGCAGCAGGCCTGGGCTGAGCAGGTTGGGGGCCCTACGACAGAGACCAAGGACATCTCCAGAGAGGTGGCATAAGCAGGGCTTTAGGGGCATGCCACCACTCTCTGAGTGGCCCTGGATGCTGCCATTTTTTTTTTAAATGCAGATACTGGTTTAAAACTAGACAGACTCCTGAAGAAGCCCCCTACAAACAAACAAACAAAAAAAGCTAGACAGACTCTCAGTTAAGTGAACACCAGCCTCAAAGACTTCCTGATCCACACGTGTTCTGCGTGACCCAAATTACACGACTGATATGTGCTTTAAAATATTTTTTAATTAAAATTTTTTCTGTGGAGATCATTGTGGATTCACAGGCAGTTGTGAGAAATAACACAGAAAGGTCCCTTGCACCCAACGGTACCACCTTGCAAATGGTGGGACCCCACAGGCTGGATGCTGGCACGGGTGCAGTCAAGATACAGGATATTTCCGTCACCAGAGGCTCCCTCCTGCCGCCCTTCTTTGGCCACAGGCACTTCCCTCCCACCAAAGCCCCTTCCTAACCTCTGGCAATGGCTGATGTGTCTTCCATTTCTATACCATTGTCAGTTCAACAGTGCTCTGTAAGCGGACATGGAATCCTATAGCATATAATCCTTCCAGCCTGGCTTTTTTCGCTTAGCGTAGTTCTCTGAAGACTTATCCTGGTTGTGGCATGAAGCCATAAAAACTTCATTTTTTTCCCCTATCAGTATCGTATAGTTTTCAGCATTCAAATTCTGTATTTTTAAACTTTTAATTTTTAAATCCTTTTAGAGATGGAGTCTCACTCTGTCACCCAGGCTGGAGTCCAGTGGCATGGATCATAGCTCCCTGCAGCCTTCAACACCTAGGCTCAAGCGATCCTCCCCTCTTGGCCTCCAGAATAGCTGAGGCCACCAGTGCACACCACATACCTAAGGTCTGTATGTGTTAGATTTACACCCAAGTGTTTCACTTTTTTGAGGGATTTTAAATGGTATTTTTTTTTTTTTGAGACGGAGTTTTGGTCTTGTTACCCAGGCTGGAGTGCAATGGTGCGATCAAGGCTCACCAAAACCTCCGCCTCCTGGGTTCAGGCAATTCTCCTGCCTCAGCCTCCCGAGTAGCTGGGATTACAGGCGTGTGCCACCATGTCCAGCTAATTTTTTTGCATTTTTAGTAGACACGGGGTTTCACCATGTTGACCAGGATGGTCTTGATCTCTTGACCTCGTGATCCACCTGCCTCAGCCTCCCAAAGTGCTGGGATTACAGGCGTGAGCCACCGCGCCTGGCCGGTATTGTATTTTTAACGTCAGCGCCCATGTGTCTGCTGCTAGCACATAGAAATAAATTAACTTGATATTTACCTTATATCTGGCAATCTCGTTAAACTCACTTGTTAGCTCTAGGAGGGCTTTTTTGGGGGGTAGATTCCTCAGGATTTTCTATGTAGACAATCATGTTATCTGCAAGCGAGGGCAATTTTGTTTCTTCCTTCCTGTCTGTGTGCCTTTTATTTCCTTTTCTTGACTTACTGCACTGGCTAGAACTCCCAGCTGTGTGCGAAGTAAGACTGGTGAGAACAGGTGTCCCCGCTTTGCCTGGATCTTGGAAGGAAAGCACTTAGTTTTCACCATTAAGTATCACATTAGCTATAGGTATTTGGTAGCTGCCCTTTATGGAGTTGACAAAGTTCCCCTGTCTTCCTATTTTTAGAATTTCTATCATGAATGTGTGTTGAATTTTTTCAAATGCTTTTTGTGCATCAATTAATATGATTTTTCTTTGTTTGCCTGTGAATATAGTGGATTCTATTGTTTGCTTTTTGAAAGTTCAAACAGTCATCCATTCCAGGAGTAAACTCCACTTGGTGATGGTGTATAATTATTTGTATTAGTGCTGAATTCTATTTACTAATATTTTGTCAAAGATTTTCTTGGGCCGGGCACGGTGGCTCACGCCTGTAATCCCAGCACTTTGGGAGGCCGAGGCCGGTGGATGGCGAGGTCAAGAGATTGAGACCATCCTGGCCAAAATGGTGAAACCCCATCTCTACTAAAACTACAAAAATTAGCTGGGCGTGGTGGCGTGTGCCTGTAATCCCAGCTACTCAGGAGGCTGAGGCAGGAGAATTGCCTGATCCCAGGAGGCAGAGGTTGCGGTGAGCCGAGATCATTGCCACCGTACTCCAGCCTGTGACAGAACAAGACTCCGTCTGGAAAAAAAAAATCTCTTGAAACTCCTCTTTTTCCTATGGATTACTTACAAATGAGTTGTTTAGTTTCCAGGTTATTTGGAGGTTTTTCTATTATCTTTCTGTTGCTTTGTAGTTTGAATTCATTGTGTTTGGAGAACCCACACCATGTGACTTCAATGTTTAGAAAATTGTTAAGGTTTGTTTTATGCCCCAGAATATGGTCTATATTGGTATATGTTTCATGGGCACTTGGAAAGGAAGCATATTCTGCTATTGTTGGAATAGAGCGTTCAGTAAATGTCAATCAGATCCTACTGGTCCATGATGTCGTTGCATGCTTCTATTTTTGCTGATTTTCTGTGTAGTTGTTGAGAGAGGAGTGTTGAGGTATCCAACTACATTGTGGATTTGTCTATGTCTCCTTTCAGCTCTATCCCTTTTTGTTGTATATATATTTTGTAGTTCTGTTGTTTGTTACATAAACGTTTAGGATTGCTATGCATTCTTTTTTTTTTTTTTTTTTTTTTTTTTGAGACAGAGTCTCACTCCGTCACCAGGCACCAGGCTGGAGTGCAGTGGCATGACCTTGGCTCACTGCAACCTCCGCCTCCCAGGTTCAAGCAATTCTCCTGCCTTGGCCTCCTGAGTAGCTGGGACTACAGGCGTGCGCCATCATGCCCAGATAATTTTTTTGTATTTTGAGTAGAGACGGGGTTTCACCATGTCAGCCAGGATGGTTTCAATCTCTCGACCTCGTGATCCACCCGCCTCGGCCTCCCAAAGTGCTGGGATTACAGGAGTGAGCCACTGGGCCCGGCCTGCTAATCACTCTTGTTGCATTGACCCTTTTATTATTGCATGTCAGTCTTTTCCCTGGTAATTTTCTTTGCCCTGAAGTCTGCCTCATTCGACACTGATGTAGCCACTCTACTTTCTTTTGATTACTATTTGTGTGAAACATCTTGACGTGAATTTCTTGTAGATAGTATACAGTTGGTGCATGTTTTAAAATCTATCTTACCAATCTGTTTTAATTGGTGAGCTAAGACAGTGACACTTAATGTAATGATTGATATGTTAGGGTATGATTTTGTATTTTATTCCCATCTGTTTTCTGTCTGCCCTCCGTTTCTGCTGTTTCCTTTTTCCCGACTGCTTATGAGTTAAACACTTTTTTTAGAATTCCATTTTGATTTATTAATAGTGTGGATTTCATCTTTCTTTCTTTCTCTCTTTCTTTTCTTTCTTTTTTTCTCTTTCTTTCTTTCTGTCTTTTTTCTTTTTTTGAGAAAGGGTCTTACTCTGTTGCCCAGGCTGGAATAACATGGCTCACTGTAACTTTGAAATCCTGGGCTCAAGTAATCCTTCTGCCTCAGCCTCTGGGTAGGTAGGTCCACAGCCATGTGCCACCATACCTGGCTAATTTTTTAATGTTTTGTAGAGTCAAGGTCTTGCTATGTTGCCCACACTGGTCTTGAACTCCTGTCCTCAAGCAATCCTTCCACGTCAGCCTCCCAAAGTGCTGGGATTATAGGCATGAACCACTGTGCCTGGTTCTCAATTGTGTTTTTGAGTGTAGGTCCTTATACAACCTTTTAGTGGATATTCTACATTACACATAACTTATCACACTCTACTGATGGTGTCGTTTTTTTTCAGTTTGAGTGAAGGGTAGGAGAGTACCTCTCTTTGTAACACATTATCCTGCCCCGTCTATAATGTAATTGTTGCTGTTTTTCGATACTGTTGTGACTCCTCCTTACTGCAAGTCCAGTTTCCTCACTCTGTCTCCATTTAGACCCAAGGGAGCTTTTTCATTTTACCGGGCGGGGTCTGGCTCCCCATGTGGTTTCTGCTGGCACCCCATTGGGGTGGCCCTATTACCACTGGGTGGTAGTGACGATCCAGGCTCTCCCGCTTTGCCTCCTCTGACGCACCCCCAGCAGGGAGGGGGAGGGGGCCTCATTACTGGCAGGTGGGGTGGAAGCTCAGGCTGTCCCACAATGGGATACGGTTCGGGGGTGGGCCTGGTGGTCTCGGCTCTCTCCCTGGCCTCTCTGACACCACAGGGGGAGATGCTGGGAGTTCTTTGTTACGGCTTCCCAAAGGTGGGAGTCTAGGCTCCTGCTCAGCCTCTGCTGGGGGTCAAGGTTTTGGTGGTGATGGCTAGAGTCGATGGCTATTGTCTAAACGTTTTGGCCTTCTGAGGCTGCTCCCTGCTGTCCTTGGGCTAGGCACAGCAGCTTTTATTGGAGCAGATTCTGTGTCCGTTGGCATTTCCAAGTTGCTGGCTCCTTCAGCTCCAGAGGTGAGTTACATGAGGCCAAAACAAGCCACCGGAAGCTGCCCGCCCCCTGATCTTCAGGTCCTGAGGTCCCTGGCGGGTCTGCTTTTCTCGCCACCTTTCAGAGTTCTCTTTCGTTTGCTTCCTGTGTGGTGTCCAGGCTTTTAGCCATATATAGTGGGAGGAACGGGGAAAAGCACTCCACTCAATTTTCCTGGGAGTGGAAGTCCCTGTATTTTTAGAAACCATTCCCCCTGGGTGACTCTTGCACAGTCAGCTCTGGAAGCCTGTGCGGTGGGCTTGGGAGCTGGCTGCTCTGGCTGCCTTTCCATCAGTGGATACCTGAAAGGTCCCCAGCGTTTTAGGGGACTAGGACAATAGAGGACCACTTCTATGAAGAGATCTGAGCTTACAGAATCCACCAGGGCCTTGGAGATGCCCACCCAGTGTGGTGGGGTCCTGGTCTGGAATGCCGGGGCTCCAGGGACAGCAGCCTCCTGCAGCCCACACCGCCCCCTGGTGGCTGAGCGTGACCAGAACCAGGCTAGGGCCTGGTCCCTGCTTCTCGTCCCTGGTCGGTGAGACCAGGCGTCCTCTGGAGCAGGTGTTGGAGGCGGAGATGGGAGCGCCCTGGATCAGGGTGGAGATGCATACAGAGCAAGTGTATGCAGTTTCTAGAAAACCTCCGCCAGGGGTCAAGACACATGGGGGAGCGCCCCCCACCCTGTCCTGCAGATAAGTGGCCCAGGTGTGGGACACCAGCTGGCCCCAACACGCTCTCTGAGCTTGAGGAGTTAGACCCGGGAGTGCCCCAACAGGCTTTCTGTCTAGCTGGGGCCCAGCCAGGGGCGGAGGCTTAGTTAGATGGGACTGCTTTGGTTGGTGAAGTAGAGAATACAATACATAACTGTCTGAAACCAGAGAGAAAATACTGATACATCAGGCAATGCACATAACCCACCAAAACAGAGCTACAAGTTAATTGATGGAATGGGAGAAAGTGTTTGCAACATGTACAACAAAGGCAAAGAGTTGGTAGTAGAACACAAAAAGAATCTTTACAGCCAGGCACGGTGGCTCACACTTGTAATCCCAGCACTGTAGGAGGCCAAGGAGGATCACCTGAGGTCAGGAGTTTGAGACCAGCCTGGCCAACATGGTGAAATCCCATCTCAACTATTAGGTGCAAAAATTAGGTGGGTGTGGTGGCAGGCACCTGTAATTCCAGCTACTTGGGTGGCTGAGGCAGGAGAATTGCTAGAACCTGGGAGGCAGAGAGGCTGCAGCACACTGAGATCATGCCACTGCACTCCAGCTTGGGCAACAGAGCAAGACTCTGTCTCAAAAAAAACAGAATATTTACACAGTAACGAGAAGACTACCTGCCTAATAAATCAGACAATTCACCAACAACAATGAAACACAAGTGGTCAATAAACATATTGCAAAAGAGTTCAAACCCAAGTGAAATAAAAATTAAAATGAGATATTCTTTGTCATCCATCAGATTATCAAAGATTGGCCAGGCATGGGGGCTCACGCCTGTAATCTCAGCAGTTCAGGAGGCCAAGGCCAGCGGATCACTTGAGGCCAGGAGTTCGAGACTAGCATGATGAAACCCAACCTCAATTAAAAATACAAAAATTACCTGGGCATGGTGCATGTGCCTGTAATCCCAGCTACTCAGGAGGCTGAGGCCGGAGAATTGCTTGAACTCAGAGGCAGAGGTTGCAGTGAGCCGAGATCGCACCATTGCACTCCAGCCTGTTGACACAGTGAGATTCTGTCTCAAAAAAAAAAAAAGATTATCAAAGATTAAAAAGTTTGATACCATTGTGTCATAGCAAGGATGATGAGCAAATGGTACCGGCTGGGATATACTTCTGGAAAAGTGCAACTGATACAGATGCATTAGGGAGCAATATGGCACTATAGATTAAATTTCACAGATCACCTCCTGGGATCCAGCAATTCTGCTCCTATTTTTTCCCTTCAGGAACACTTCTAAATGTGCAAGAAAAAAAACAAAACACAAGGCTGATAATGGTGGCATTGTTAAAAGTAAAATCTCCTGATGCAATCTGAGTGTTTACAGAGGGGTGAAGGCAAATGAAAAATGACATGTTCATAACTTGGAAGCAACAAACCACAGAATCTGGAAATCAGGGACCCATTGAACCTTGGTACCGTGAACCTTGAAACCAGGGCACTTTGGGAATTTGGAGCCTTGGAAAATGGACCATGAGACCTTGCAACCATGGAACCGTAGAATCTTGAAACACAGAACAACTGAAGCTTAAAACCAAGAAACATAAAAGCTTGGTACCACGGAACCTTGGAATAACTGAATTATGGAAATAGGGAAACATGAAACCTTGGAGCCATGGAATCAAGAAACCTCGGAACAAGGAAACCATGTAACTTTGTAACCACAGAACCCTGAATTTTAGAACTCTGTAACCTTGAAACCATTGACTCTTAGAACCATTAAACCATGGAACTTTGGAACCATGGTGTTGGAAACAGATGCCCAGTGCTGCAAAGAAAAGTCCGCACTGAGACAATGGATCTCTCAGCAAAGCAATTTTTATTTCCTGGGCTGCAGGAAGGGTACTCTCTCTAGCCATCTTGCCACAAGATGTACAATGAACAAAGGAAAAGCAGACATATTTATCTCTTATGCATTTGGGGTCGTCCTTACTGCTGTGTCTCATCTTCGTTGGCCAGAGCCAGACCTCACAATCTAAACTAAAACCCAATTGGCTAACAACTTAAAACTTTTTTTTTTTTTTTTAGACAGAGTCTGGAGTGCAGACTCTTTTAGACCAGGCTGGAGTGCAGTGGCATAATCTCGGCTCACTGCAAGCTCCACCTCCTGGGTTCAAGGAGATTCTTCTGCCTCAGGCTCCGGAGGAGCTGGGACCACAGGCACGTGCCACCACGCCTGGCTAATTGTTTTGTACTTTTAGTAGAGACGGGGTTCCACCATGTTGGCCAGGATGGTCTTGATCTCTTGACCTTGTGATCTGCCCACCTCAGCCTCCTAAAGTGCTGGGATTATAGGCATGAGCCATCGCGCCCGGCCAACTTAAAACTTTTCTAAACAGGTAAAAGCAATAGTGAGCTGTGACATGCCTGAGAGCACATCCAGCACCGATATCCTGGTTAAAGCACAAGGACATAGAATGGACTACGTGCCTGTAAGCATGGCATGTCTAATAGCTACACAGGATAGGGCTTAACAAAGAGTTATTAGCAGACTTATGATTTATTCTTTAACAAGAAAGGAAACTTTAAAGAGGAACTTTTCTACTTCCCACAAATGGTAACACCGAACCTCAGAAATGGAATTTTGGAAAGATGGAACCATTGCCATTGTGCCTTCGGAGCATAGAAACATGGTACTTTGGAACCTTTGAACTATGTAACTTTGGATATTGGGACCAGTGAACCATGGAACCATCTAACCCTGGAACTATGGAATCATGGAACCTTGGAACCTTGAAACCATGAATCAATGAAAAGATTGTGTGTCAGTGACATGTCCAGTCATGAAAAAAAATATCAAGACATATAACAGAGGGAAACTGGCAAGACACAGGATGCCACTTGTGGTATGATACCATTTATATAAAAAGAAGAAAGGCCGGGCTTGGTGGCTCACGCCTATAATCCCAGCACTTTGGGAGGCCAAGACGGGTGGATCACGAGGTCAAGAGATCGAGACTATCCTGGTCAACATGGTGAAACCCCATCTCTACTAAAAATACAAAAAATTAGCTGGGCATGGTGGTGCGCGCCTGTAGTCCCAGCTACTCGGGAGGCTGAGGCAGGAGAATTGCTTGAACCCAGAAGGCGGAGGTTGCAGTGAGCCGAGATCGTGCCATTGCACTCCAGTCTGGGTAACAACAGTGAAACTCCGTCTCAAAAAAAATAAATAAATAAAATAAAATAAATAGAAGAAACAACCCAAAACTATACTGCCAGGTAAATATGTAATTATGGAAATGCAGAAGAAAAGGCCTAAAATGTCTTACGCCATCCTGATGAGGGCTGCCGGGCGGGGAGGACACCTGGCCTCACCAGAAGCTGTGGCTGATGTAATGTTACATGGGGAGAAGCAGACAAAGGAAACTGCTCTGAGAACCGACCTCACCCACAGGAGATGGTGCATGGAGGGCGGTTTGCAACCAGGAGGTTGTCAGAATCATTCAGGGGGTGTCTCCAGCCTCCTCCTGCCCAGCTCTGCCCCAGCTGTGACTGGGCAGGTCTGAGTGCGCTTGGCTATGCCAGGTGAAAGTGTATCCCCACTATATGATTCTGGCACAGCCAGGCTGGCCTCTCTGGACAGTGGGATTGCATTCCTTTCTAGCCTCTTGATTAGGGTTTTCCTGCCAGCCAGCATCACTTTTATAACCACATAAAAATTTCTTTTTTAAAATAGAAGACAGAGGCTGGGTGCAGTGGCCCATGCCTGTAATTCCAGCATTTTGGGAGACTGGGGCAGGCGGATCACTTGAGGTCAGGAGTTGGAGACCAGCCTGGGCAACATGGTAAAATGCCATCTCCATAAAAAATATTTAAAAATTAGCCAGGTGTGGTGGCACCTGTCTGTAGTCCCAGTTACCTGGGAGGCTGAAGAAGGAGGATTACTTGAGCCTGGGAGGCAGAGGCTAGAGTGAGCTGAGATCACACCACTGTACTCCAGCCTGGGTGACAGAGTGAGACCATGTCTCCAAATGAAATAAAATGGAAACCAGAAAAAAAAAATGTGTTGTTCCTTCCTTATCGGGATTGTCCCTTCTCCAGCCTCAGCTGTGAGCACCATGGAGCTTTGCTGAGTGTCTAATTCTCTAGAATAAAGGGCCCAAGTCCAAGCGAGAGGCCTGACCTTCCCCTACTCCCTAGGGCCTGAGCTGGGTTTCACTTCCTCAGGAATCCACATATTCTGAAGGAATTCTCATGTATTTCTTGCTGCCAAAGTCTCCAAATGGGACTTCATCCCTGCCTTGGGCTGTTCAGCTGCTAATAAAACAAAATACCTGAGACTGAATAGTTTATATACCACGGAAATGTTTTGTTCACGGTTCTGGAGGCTGGAAAGTCCAAGTTCAAGGCGCTAGCAGGTTTTGTGTCTGGGGAGCCTTGCTTGCTCTTTGCCCGAGCTCCTTTTTTTTCTTTTTCTTTTCTTTTTTTTTTTTTTTGAGGTGGAATCTCATTCTGTCACCAAGGCTGTAATGCAGTGGTGCAATCTTGGCTCACTACAACCTCCGCCTTCCAGGTTCAAGAGATTCTCCAAGGCCAGGCACGGTGGCTCACGCCTATAATCCCAGCACTTTGGGAGGCCGAGACGGGTGGATCACCAGGTCAAGAGATCGAGACCATCCTGGTCAACATGGTGAAACCCCGTCTCTACTAAAAATACAAAAATTAGCTGAGCATGATGGTGCCCACCTGTAGTCCCAGCTACTCAGGAGGCTGAGGCAGGAGAACTGCTCAACCCAGGAGACAGAGGTTTCGGTGAGCCAAGATTGTGCCACTGCACTCCAGCCTGCGTAACAAGAGCAAAACTCCCGTCTAAAAAAAAAAAAAAAAAGAAAAAAAAAAGAGAGAGATTCTCCTGTCTCAGCCTCCCAAGCAAGAACTTCCCAGCACCACGCCCCTCTCCCATCTCTGCATCCAGGAGATTTAACACTTATGTTTAAATTTTGCAGGTGTAGGAAGAATCAAGTCAATCACTCCAGAGGAAGTTCTAAGGAACTCCATTCATCGGCCTGGGGTCTTAGAGAAGGTGGGGCTTCCTCCCAGGTTAAAAGTCCCCTTTTTCCACACCCCTCCGGACTCTGTGTTTGGGTCCCCTTCCACGAACACTCTCTCCAGGAAGCTGCTTTTCCTCTCCTAAACTCCATCTCTCTCTCTCAATTCCCTTCTCAGTGTGGAAGCTGCTTTCCTCTCCCGGATTCCATCTTTCTGGATTCTCTCACTCCATGTGACAGTTAACTGTTTCACCGCCTTTTTATTTATTTCTCTACCTAAAGAAATTATTTTCTGTAAACACTTTTGAGTCTGGTATCTACCGCTCACTGCGCCACGATCCTCTCTCTCATTCTTGAGAGGGAGGGAGACCAAGAACCTGGAGAAACATCCTCTCGGGGGAGCTGAGGGCACTCTGAACCCCTGAACCCCAATATTACATAAGTAGCTGGGATTACAGGTGTGTGCTACCATACCCGGCTAAGTTTTGTGTTTTTAGTAGAGACGGGTTCACCATGTTGGTCAGGCTGGTCTCAAACACCTGACCTCATGATCCGCCCGGCCTTCCAGAGTGCTAGGATTACAGGTGTGTCACCGCGCCTGGTCAGGTCCTACCTCTAAATAGCATCAACTTGGGGGTCAGGTTTTTCAGCATATGAACTTCGGGAGGGACACATACATTTGTATCATAGCACTTCTATTGTGTCAACAGGAAACTCATTCATTCATGCACAGATTTCTGTGTGCCCACTATGAGCAAAATGCCGTGGCCAGCTCTTCAGTATTTCTCATCCCATCTGACACAGTTTGGGTGTGTGTCTCTCCCCAGATCTCATGCTGAAATGTAATTCCTTAGGTTGGAGGTGAGGCCTGGTGGGAGATGGCTGGCTCGTGGGGGTGGTTTAACGGTTTAGCGCTATGAATGGGTTAGCACTCTGCTCGTGGTGCCGTCCTGCCAATAGTGGGTGGGTGCTTATGGATCTGGTCATTTTAAAGTGTGTGACATCCCCACCCCACACGCCCCCTGCCCCGCCACCTTGGCTCCTGCTTTCACCATATGCTGCGCCTGCTGCCCATTCAACTTCCACCAAGACTGTAGGTTTTCTTGAGGCCACCTCGGAAGCAGATGTTGCTATGCTTCCTGTACAGCCTGCAGAATTGTGAGCCAAGTAATTGTTTTTTGTTTTTATGAATTATCCAGCTTCGGGTATTTCTTTATAACAATGCAAGAATGGCCTAATACAACATCTAATCTAAAAAATTACAAAACCGCACTGTGGATTCCATCACCCCCATTCTAAAGAGGAGGAGATAGAGGGATGAGAGGGCTGAAAGGATTGCGGAGGGCCAGAGCCTCACGCTGGTGCTCCTGCTCTGGACCAGGGGCCAATGCACCTGCTGGTGAATGCGCATACGAACAAGGGGTGGATCATTTCTACACGCTTCTGCAGCTGACGGTATCTGAAGTGGCTCCATGATCCTGCCTCCTGGCAGACATGGTCTTTTGCCTACCTGTTGAGTAACTTCCTTCTAACAGAATGCAGCCACACTGAAGATGTCACACTGTTATTAGATTACATAAGACTAGGATCTTACCCTTGCTGGCTTTGGTGCACGAAGCTGCCACCATGGAAGGCTCGCGGAACCAAAGCTGGGCCAAAGTTGGGCTCCGACCCAGAGGCAGCCGAGAGCTGGGGCCTCGGTCCAACAGCCAGAGAAACTGGTCCTGGCAAAGAGCGCATGAGTGAGCTTGGACGGGCAGCCTCACCCAGCGGGGTCTCGGACGAGCGGGCCGGCCTGGCAGACACCTTGACTGCAGCCCCAGGAGACACCCAGAAGCAGAGCTTCCAGCTGAGCCACACTCAGATTCCTGCCTTGTGGAACCATGAGGGTGCAAATGGGTGTCATCTCAAGCTGCGGTTGGTGGTGATGAAATGGGAAAAGTGCCCTCACCCCTTGCAGGGCATGCGGTGGGGGTGGAGCTCGCTTCTTCCGTGCCCCACTGCAGACCTCTAGGGGAGCACACAGATGGACGGGCTGTGGGCTCTGACCTCTGACAACAGTGTGTAGGGGTGAACATTTACAGCTTTTGAAGCCCCAGGGGGCATGTGTTAAAGGCTGCTCTTTTAGTTTTGTCATGGCTCGTGTTGACCAGCTCAATTAGACGCTCGACCTTGTTCCAAGGACAGAGAGCTTTCTGAATCCGGGTTCTTGCCTTATACCAGAATCGGAGAATGAGAGCAAGGTTTTATTGAGTGGAAGTAGCTCTCAGCAGATGCGGGAGCCAGAAGAGATGGTTTTCCCCTGGAGCTGGGCTGGAGTTGGGCGTTCAGTGGCCCAGGCTCTCTTCTGACTGCCCCTGCCAAGCTCTGTCATTCTGCCGGCGGGGGGCGGGGGGGGGTCGGCGGCGTGCCCGCCTGCCGGCATCTGTCAGTGTGCTCCCCCTGACGTCCAGCCACTTGAATCTTCTTCCACCAGTCTGCTTCTCTGGGTGACATCCAGCCACTTGTGTGTCTGTCTGCCTGCTAGAGTGTCTGAGGATTTTACAGGCACAGAATGGGGCCATGGCAGGCCAGGGTGGTATTGGGAATGGCAGCATTTGGGCAGGGAAACAAAAATGCCTGTCCTCACCTAGGTCCGTGGGGGTGGAGCCCCAGCCAGAAACCACGCCTTCTTCTACCCAGCACTTTCCTTCCCCCGCCTTGGTATCATTTAAAGGGACCATGCTCTTCCCTTCCCAGCACTCCCTTATCAGTGATTTGTCACTGACTGGTGGAAAGCGAATACCTCTTCCTAATGTAGTGACTGCAAAAGCGTTTCCCACTGGAGGGTTTAGTGAACAGATGAGGGCATCCCCCTCTGGCCAGGAGGGGCAGGGCATCGGCCCCTCAGCTGTCCCTGCCTTGAGCACACAGTGCCAAACAGCCCTCTCGCCCCTCTGCTCTGCCTGATCACACATCTGGGGCCAGAGGAAGATGCGCTCGCTGCAGGGGAATGCCAGTTTCCACAGTGCTAGGCACGCTTCCATTTGAAACCTCAGTGAACAAAAATAGACATCCCATTGAACGACATCAAGCCTTTAAAGAGGAAGGCCGGGGGTGGGAACAGGCTTGACTTTAGACTACAGGCATTCCAGGAACTGCAGGATGTTCCCACGATACTGACTGCATTTGTTAAAAATACCTTTAATACCAAAAATTACAAAGAGTGCAACTAATCCTGTTTCCTGAAGCCAAGAAAAACACACCAGAGACAGACACAATGTACGGCCACAAGAGAGAGATTTCCACTAAAAGGGAAACGCGCAGCTGCCCCACAGGCCAGGCCGGTGCCCAACGCCAGGCATTGCCCTGCACCCAGGCAGCCACGGTGGAAAACGGGCTTGGTGGACCCCAAGCAGGCTGTGTTGATTCCTAGCAGGACTCTTGTCTGGGCAGAGGTTGTTTGATGGCCAGAAGCATGCCAGGAGGGGCCCCTCCATCATCTGTACCCCGAGAGGAAGGCAAATTGCTCATCTAGACTGGTACCCAGAACTGGGGGCAGGGCCAGGTGGCTGCAGAGTCACAGGCAAAGGAAGCAGGGAGTCCCAGGTGGCAGAGACAGCCGTGGATTGGGTGCCGTGGACTTTCACCGAAGCCTCTTGCAAAACCCTCCAGAGCACTATGAGGGGATGCTCAGCTCATCTCTCAATCCAAAATGGTGAGGCCCAGGGAATTGCACAGGTGTCCAGGCAGCAGTGCGGCGCTCGAGAGGTGAGCAGATGCTGAGCCCCGGGCCGCCATCCTCTGGCCCCCTCCCTATCTTCACTCCAGCGGGGATGTCTACGCGCTTTCAGGTGCCCGGAGGACCCTCCCCAGCCCTCCCTCTGAAGCAACTTTCAGAGGAGGACTTTTGCCTGGGTTGTCCCGCTGCCAACCCTCAGCATCAGGCCAGGTTTCTGGCTGGTCTGGAGATAAGTGTGCACCTGCGAGTGACCCAGGGTGACACTTGTGGCTACTGTGCCAGAGAGCGCAGGAGTGGCAGGTTGGCTGGCACTCACAGGACCAGCAGGGGCAGCCTGCATGCCAGCATTCCAGAGGCTCCCTGAAGGCCCCAAGGCCAGGCCTCCCTGCTTTCCGCCAGCCCAGCTTCTCCCAAGGTGTCAGGGCAGGGTGTGCCAGCTCGTTCCGGGCCTGGGAAACCCCCAACAGCCCCCTCCCACCTCACTGAGCCTGAATTTTACTTTTAAAAAAGTTTTAATAGACTTTTTTTTTTCTTTGAGACAGTTTCCCTCTTGTTACCCAGGCTGGAGTGCAATGGTGCGATCTCGGCTCACCGCAACCTCCGCCTCCTGGGTTCAGGCAATTCTCCTGCCTCAGCCTCCCGAGTAGCTGGGATTACAGGCACGTGCCACCATGCCCAGCTAATTTTTTGTATTTTGAGTAGAGACGGGGTTTCACCATGTTGAACAGGATGGTCTTGATCTCTTGACCTCGTGATCCACCCTCCTCGGCCTCCCAAAGTGCTGGGATTACAGGCTTGAGCCACCGCACCCGGCCTAGACTTTATTTTTTAGAGACGTTTCAGTATCATAGAAAAACTGAGCAGAAGTTACAGAGGTGTTCCCTATGTTCCGCTCCCACAGCACAGCCTCCCTCCGGCTGTCAGCACCCCCCACAGAGGGGCACACTTGCTAAATCCACGAAGCCAGGTCAATGCAGCCTAGCACCCAGAGCCCATAGTGCATACTAGGGCTCATTCTGGATGCTGCACTTTGTGTGAATTTGGACAAATGTATAATGATGTGCCCACCATTATAAAATCATGCAGAGCAGTTTCACTGCCCGGAAAACCCTCTCTGCTCCATTCATTCACCCCCCTCCTACAATCCCTGGGAGCCACTGATGTTTTTATGAGACCCACAGATTTTTTTTTTTTTTTTTTTTTTTTTTTTTTGTAGACAGAGTCTTGCTCTGTTGCCCAGACTGGAGCACAGTGGTATGATCTCAGCTCACAATCTCCACCTCCTGGGTCTAAGCAATTCTTGTGCCTCAGCCTGAGGAGTAGCTAGGATTACAGGTGCCCCCACCTCCCACCACCACACCTGGCTAATTTTTGTATTTTTAGTAGAGATGGGGTTTTACCATGTTTCTCAGGCTAGTCTCAAACTCCTGGGCTCAAGTGATCCACCTGCCTCAGCCTCCCGAAGTGTTGGGATTACAGGCGTGAGCCACCACGCCCGGCCGGAGCCACTGATCGTTTTAGATGGTTTGGCTGTTTTCAGACTGTCATAGAGCTGGCATTGTACAGTATGCAGCCTCTTCAGACTGGAGTCTTCCACTTAGTACAATGCATTTAAGTTTCCTCCGGCCGGGTGCGGTGGCTCATGCCTATAACCCAGCACTATGGGAGGCCGAGGCGGGTGGATCACGAGGTCAAGAGATCGAGACCATCCTGGTCAACACGGTGAAACACTGTCTCTACTAAAAATACAAAAATTAGCTGGGCGTGGTGGTGCGCGCCTGTAGTCCCAGCTACTCGGGAGGATGAGGCAGGAGAATTGCTTGAACCCAGGAGGCAGAGGTTGCAGTGAACCAAGATCGCACCATTGCACTCCAGCCTGGGTAACATGAGCAAGACTCCGTCTCCAAAAAAAAAAAGTTTCCTCCAAGCCTTTTCATGGCTTGATAGCTCTTTCTCTTTAGCACTGACTAATATTCTGTTGTCTAGATGTACCACAGTTTATTTATCCACCCACCCACTGAAGTGGTTGCTTCCAAGTTTTGGCAATTGTAAATAAAGGTGCTATAAACATCCGTGTGCAGGTTTTTGTGTGAACCTAAGTTTTCAATTCATGTGGGCAAATGCCAAGGAGTGTGATTGCAGGATCGTACAGTCAAAGCATGTTTCATTTTGTAAAAAACTGCCAAAGGTCTTCCAAAATGGCCGCACCACTTTCTCTCTCCACCAGTCGTGAATGAGAGAGTTCTTGTTGCTCCATGCATGTTTAAATTTTAAACCAATATTTTTTTTATTGCTTTAAAATGTTTTCTCTGTAGAAAAGTTGAAAAACAAAAGGAAAGCATAAAAAATAAAATGAAAATTATTAGTGATCCCCTGACCCCTTAATTTATTCAGCAAATAGCTGCCTGTCTACCATGTGGGGCAGGCTTCAGGGGCCGGGCTGCCGCGGCCACCAGCACAGACAGCTCTGTCCCTGAGGGACCTGCCTTCACAGGGAGGAGATCTACTGACCTCAATACGCAAATAAGTCATTGCTACAACCCGTGGTGGAGCGTGGGATGGAGACAAGCGCCAGGAGAAAAGAAAGCAGGGAAGGGAGGCGGAGTCCCAGAGGGAAGGAGAAGGGAGGGGGCACAGCAGGCCGCTGGCAGATGCAGGAGCTGGCGGATGCTCTGCACGAAACGAGTGCATTTTCCAGAACTGCGCAGTTACTGACTCTGTGGCCTGCTCCCGGTCTGTACTGACGGATCTCCCACAGCGTGGTAAACGCCCACCCCCAGCCCATCCACTCTTGGGCCGTACAATGTGACACAGCACTGGGGCCAGGCATAGCTGGACAAGGTGGACCCCCAGGCATCTGAGGGCCAGCCTGTGCCCTAATTAGGAATCACCAAACTTGAGCCTGGAGAAGTCTAAGAAAATTGACCTGGGGGTGAGGGGAAGGGGGTTGGGGGAAGGAGAATAGAGCAGAGAGAGGGAAGGGAGGCTATGGAGCAGAGAGAGACAGAGAGAGACCACGGAAAGGGGAGGAGGGCTCGGGCCAGGGCAGCTGCCCCGGCTCCACAGGCTGCAGCTCAGCCCAGACCATACATCCTGAAAGCTGGTCCCATGCCACCCCCAGCCACATGCTTCCTGTTCTGCTGCAATGTGACCTTAAACCGTGGCACGGCCATCTGTGGGATGCAGCCAGTGCCCTGCTGGTAGGTGTGGGGCGGTTTCCAGGATCTGGGAAGCAGTGAGCATCCTCGCCGACAACTCGGGCATTTCTGCGGCTGCAGCACCTGCCGGACCCAGCATGGGCACTTTTTGGCGTGATTCCATGTCAGTCTTCATCTTAATCATCTCTGGTTTTTCCAAATTTCATCATTCTCATTTCTAAAGCGGTAAAATCAAAATATTCTTTATTTCTTTTCAAAGAGAACAAAATCATTTAGAAATGAGTTTGTGGGTCAGGCATTGATGGCTCGTACCTGTAATCCCAGCACTTTGGGAAGCCGAGGCAGGCAGGTCACCTGAGGCCAGGAGTTTGAGACCAGCCTGGCCAACATGGCGAAACCCTGTCTCTAATAAAAATACAAAAAGAAAAAAAAAATTAGCTGGGCGTGGTGGCGCACCTACTCCGGAGGCTGAAGCAGAATAGCTTGAACCTGGGAGGCAGAGGTTGCCGTGAACCAAGATCACACCACTGCACTCCAGGCTGGGTGACAGAGCAAGACTTGATCTCAAAAATAAATAAATAAATGAGTTAGTGGAGAAAACATCTTTGAAGGTGCACTTCCAATCAGCCACTTTTCAATGAGAATTTTGAAAGGCATATATGTATACACACATACACACACATGCTATATATATTCATATGTACACATATATATACACACATGTATACTATATCTATTCATATATATGAGTAGGAGAGAAAATACTGAGTGGAACCCCCATATACTCATCAGCTAGATTTAAAATTATCAACATTTTGTTTTATCCGCTTCATCTCTCTTTTTTCTTTGTCTAAAGTATTTCCAGCATCGGCCAGACACATTTGATCTCTAAATATTTTGAGATACATGAAAAGATAAGAATTTTAAAATCTGATCCCATTATACTGTCATCACACCTGACAAAATAAAAAACACTGAAACACAGTGTTTTCCATCATCCAGCAGCAGCCCACATCAGTGGCTCCCCAGTGGCTCCCCGGGTGACTCTCCCTTGGGCTGTGACATTCTGAAGTCCGTTGGCTCATTTCACTGCGGGACTAGAGGCCCCGCTCCCAGGCCGTGAGCAGGGGGTTCTGAAGCAGTGGCAGAGGCTGCCCCCATGTGGCTCATCTGCCCCGTGAGGGAGGAAGGCTACCTCTCAACAGGACAGGGGGCAGCGGGCAGGGGTGGGAGGGGGGACCTTTGACCCACCAGGTGGAAATACATTCCAGCAAATTTACTCATAACTAAAAAGATGTTTATTTTACTTTGAAAGAAGAGTTTAAGAAGAAACAGAAAATATTTTAACCTAACCATTTTTTATGTTGCTGATCTTTTATTTATAAAGAGACTGGTTGCAGTGGCTCACGCCTATAGTCCTGGCTCTTTGGGAGGCCGAGGTGGGAGGATCACTTGAGTCCAGGAGCTCAAGACCAGCCTGGGCAACATGACAAGACCCCATCTCTATGAAAAAAATTTTTTTAATTAACTGGGTGTGGTGGTGTCTGCCTGTAGTCCCAGATACTCATGAAAACAGACGAAAGTGAACCTCCTGCTTTGGCCTCTTAAAGCATTGAGATTACAGGGGAGAGCCACACCTAAGAGGAATGGAACTGCTGGGTCTCTGATAACTCAGTGTTGAGCTTTCTGAGGAACTGCCAAACTGTTTTCCACAGCAGCTGCATCATTTTATATTCTCATCAGCAATGCATGAGGGGTCTGATTTTTTCACATCCTTGCCAATACTTACTATTGTAATATCTTTTTGATTATAGCCATCATACTAGGGGTTGTCTCATTGTGGCTTTGATTTGCATTTCCCGGATGGGTAATGACACTGAGCACGTTCTCACGTGCTTATTGGCCATTTGCATATCTTTGGAGAAACGCCTATTCAAGTCCTTTGTGCATTTTTTTTTTTCAGACAGGGTCCTACTCCCATCACCCAAGCTGGAGTGCACTGATGCCATCATGGCTCACTGCAGCCTCCACTTTCTAGGTTCACGTGATTCTCTTATCTCAGCCTCCTAAGTAGCTGGGACTACAAGTGTGTGCCATCACACCCAGCTGCTTCTGAAATTTTTAGTAGAGACAGGGTTTCACCATGCCTCCCAGGCTGGTCCTGAACTCTTGGGTTCAAGGGATCCTCCCACCTCAGCCTCCCAAAGTGCTGGAATCACAGACCTGAGCCACTGGGCCCGGCTCCTTTGTACATTTTTAAATTGTGTTGTCTTTTTATTACTGAGTTGCAGAAGTTATTTTTGTATTCTAGATACAAGTTCCATCAGGGACTTACAGATGTGTGATTTGCAAATATTTTCTCCCATTCTTTGTGTTGGTTTTTTCACCTTTTTTTTTTTTTTTTTTTTGGAGACGGAGTTTCGCTCTTGTTACCCAGGCTGGAGTGCAATGGCGCGATCTCGGCTCACCACAACCTCCGCCTCCTGGGTTCAGGCAATTCTCCTGCCTCAGCCTCCTGAGTAGCTGTGATTACAGGCACGCGCCACTGTGCCCAGCTAATTTTTGGAATCTTTAGTAGAGACAGGGTTTCACCGTGTTGACCAGGATGGTCTCTATCTCTTGACCTCATGATCCACCCACCTCGGCCTCCCACAGTGCTGGGATTACAGGCGTGAGCCACCGCACCCAGTGGTTTTTTCACTTCTTGGCAGTGTCCCTTGGAGCACAAAAGTATTTTACATTTATTGATTTAATGAATACATTGAATTTTTTTTTTTTTGAGACGGAGTTTCGCTCTTGTTACCCAGGCTGGAGTGCAATGGCACGATCTCGGCTCACCGCAACCTCTGCCTCCTGGGTTCAGGCAATTCTCCTGCCTCAGCCTCCCGAGTAGCTGGGACTATAGGTGTGCACCACCATGCCCAGCTAATTTTTGTATTTTTAGTAGAGACGGGGTTTCACCATTTCGACCAGGATGGTCTTGATCTCTTGACCTCGTGATCCACCCGCCTCAGCCTCCCAAAGTGCTGAGATTACAGGCTTGAGACACCGTGCCTGGCCAATACATTGAATTTTAAAAAATTTATTTAATAATTCATCATTTATCTATTTTTTTCTTTGGTTGCTTACGCTTTTGGTGTCATATCTTAGAAACAATTGCCAAATCCAAGGTCATGAAGATTATTTTCTTCTAAGACTTTTTATAGTTTTAGTTCTTCCACTTAGTCTTTGATCAATTCTGAGCTAATTTTTGTATGTGGCATGAGATGGGGCTAGCTTCATTCTTTTGCATGTGGATATATCCAGTTTTCTCAGCATAATTGTTGAAAAGAATAATCTTTCCCCCATTATATTGTTCTGGCACCCTTATAAAAAGTCAGTTAGCTATAAATATGAGGGTCTATTTCTAGATTCGAAATTCCATTCCATTCCATTCATATGCCTTTTTTTTTTTGAGATGAAGTCTCACTCTGTCACCCAGGTTGGAGTGCAGTGGTACAGTCTTGGTTCACTGCAACCTTCGCCTCCTGAGTTCAAGCAATTCTCCAGCCTCAGCCTCCTGGGTAGCTGGAATTACAGCCGTGAGCTACAACACCCAGCTAATTTTAGTATTTTCAGTGAAGACGGGGTTTCTTTCTCTTTCTTTCTTTTTCCTTCCTTCCTTCCTTTCCTTCTTTCTTTATCCTTCCTTCCTTCCTTTCCTTCTTTCCTTCTTTTTCCTTCCTTCCTTCCTTCTTTCCTTCCTTCCTTCTTTTTCCTTCCTTCCTTCCTTCTTTCTTTCTTTCTTTCTGAGACTGTTCTTGTCACCCAGGCTGGAGTGCAATGGCACAATCTTGGCTCACTGCAACCTCTGCCTCCCGGTTCAAGCGATTCAGCCTTCTGAGTAACAGGGACTATACGCGTATGCCATGATGTTGGCTAATTTTTTAACTTTTAGTAGAGACCAGGTTTCGCCATGTTGACTGGGCTGATCTCGAACTCCTGACCTTGGGTGATCCACCCACCTTGGCCTCCCAAAGTGCTGGGATTACAGGTGTGAGCCACCCACTCCTGGCCTATATGTCTATTTTTATGCCAGTGCCACAGTGTCTCCCTCACTAGAGCTTTGTAGCAAGTCTGAAATCAGCAAGTGTGAGTCCTCAACATTGCTCTGTTTCTTTTTTTTTCCAAGATTGTTTTAGTTATTCTGGATCCCTTACATTTCCATATTAATTTTAAGAACAGCTTGCCAATTTCTGCAAATAAGTCAGATGGCACTGAATCTGTAATCAATGGGGAGTATTGCATTATTACAGTTGATCCTTGAACGACTCAGGTTTGAACTACACAAGTCCACGTATGAACACATTTTCTTCTGCCTCTGCCAACCCAAGACAGCAAGGCCAACCCACCCTTCCTTCTCCTCCTCAGACTCCTCAACGTGAAGACAATGAGGATGAAGGTCCTTCTGATGATCCACTTTCATTTAATGAATAGGAAGTATATGTTATCTTCCTGTAATTTTCTTTTTATTGAGACAGAGTTTTGCTCTTGTTACCCAGGCTCGAATGCAATGGCACGATCTCGGCTCACTGAAACCTCCGCCTCCTGGGTTCAGGCAATTCTCCTGCCTCAGCCTCCTGAGTAGCTGGGATTACAGGCACGCACCACCATGCCCAGCTAATTTTTGTATTTTTAGTAGAGACGGGGTTTCACCATGCTGACCAGGATGGTCTCGATCTCTTGACCTCATGATCCACCCGCCTCGGCCTCCCACAGTGCTGGGATTACAGGCTTGAGCCACCGCGCCCAGCCCCCTAATTTCCTTCCACAGTATTTTGTACAAATCTTTCACTTTTTTGGTTAAATTTATCTCAAGTATTTTATTCTTTTCATGCTATTATAATTAAATTATCTTCTTTTAATTTTACATTGCTCATTGCTACTGCATAGAAATACAATGGATCTTTGTATCTTGATCTTGTATCCTGTAACTTTGCTAAACTAGTTTATTAGTGATAATTGTTTTCTTTTGTTTTGGATTTCTTAGTATTTTCTTTATACAAAATCATATCATTTCCAAATAGAAATAGTTTTCTTTCTTTCTAATCTGATGCCTTTTGTTGTTTCATTGCCCTGTTTAGAATCTCTATCACAATGCCAGATAGGGGTAGGAAGAGTGAATACCTCCGTCTTGTTCCTGATCTAGGGGGAAAGCTTTCAGTCTTCCATCGTGATGGTGTTAGCTGTGGGTTCTTACGGACGCCTTTTATCAGGTTGAGAAAGTTCCCTTATAATCCAAGTTAAGACCCCGATATCAAGATCCTTAACTTAGTCATATCTTCAAAACCCCATTTGCCATTTAAGGTAACATCTTCGTAGGTTCCCGGGATGAGGACACAGACATCTCAGGGGAACGTCACGCCACCCTCCACAGCATACATTTGTTCACAGTATCCCTCAGAGTCATCGCTCTGCAACGTTGGTAGTAACGTTTCCTTTTTCATTCCTAATTTGAGTGATTTGAGTCTGACTTTTTTCTTAGTGTAGCAAAACGCTGTCAACTTTGTTGATCTTCTTTGAAGGTCAACTTTTGGTTTTATTGATTATCATTTTCTTCTCTCTTTTGAAATTTGTTTCCACCAAAATCTGTGTTTTTTACTTCCTTCCACTTGCATTAGGTTTAGTTTGCTCTTCCTTTTCCAGTTTCTGAAGGTGAAACTTTACACTCTTAAATTGAATTTTCCTTCTTTACTAACATAGGTGCTTATAACTTTACATCTCTCTCTAAGCAGTATTTTAGCTGCATTCCATAAGTTTTGGTGTGTTGTCTTATTTTTCATTAATCTCAAAGTATTTCCTAATTTCCCTTATGATTTCTTGTTTTACCCATTGATTACTATGTTGTTTAATTTCCATATATTTGTCAATTTCCCAAATTTCCTTCTGCTATTGATTTCTAATTTTATTCCATTGTGATTAGATAAGACATTTTCTATGATTTTAATCGTTTTAAATTTATTGAGACTCATAACCTAATATATGGTTTATCCTGAAGATGTTTCATGTGCGGTTGAAAAGAATGTGTATTCTGCTAGTGGGTGGAGTGTTCTACAGATGTCTATTAGGTATAGTTGGCTTATAATGTTCAAGTCCTCTGTTTTCTTGTTGATTTTTGTCAAATGCTTTTTCTGCATTTATTAATATGCTTATGTGGTTTTTTTTGAGCTCTTAAACTCTATGACTATCATTGTTGAATTCTTTATTTCTCTCTTTAATCTGTCAGTTTTTGCTTCATGTATCCTGGGACTTTGTTGCTAAGTGCATATATGTTTATCATTGTTATAGCTTCTTGATGAATATACCCTTTATTATTACAAAATATCCCACGTTATTTCTAGCAACAATTTTTGTCCTAAAGCCTATTTTGTCTAATATTAGCATAGTGCCAGCTCCTTTTTGGGTACTGTTTGCATGGTATATCACTTTCCATTCTTTTACTTTCAACATACTCATGTCTTTAATGTATACTTCTTGGGAGAACATATAACTGGATCTTGTTTTTACATTCATTCTGCCAATTTCTACCTTTTAATTGGACTCTTTAAACATTTACACTTAATGAAATTACTCTGGAAAAAGATCATCTGCCATTTTGTTATGTTTTGTACATGCTTATGTCTATTTCTCCACTTATTATTACTGCCTTCTTTTGTGTTGTGTGTACACTTTAATTATCTTCAAATGACTAAGGACTAGTAATTTCTTATATATATATGAATGTGTGTGTGTGTGTCCTTTACTCATGCCATAGTAGCATAAATTACATCTTTCTACAGGGTGTGCCCATCAACCTAAATTTATAATGATTGCTTATGTGGTTGTCTTTTAAATTGGACAGAAAAAAATAGTTACAAATAAAAATACCTTTGTACTATTTTTAATATTTACCTATGTGGTTATCTTTCCTACAGTTCTTTATTTCTTTAATTGGAGTTGAAATATTATTTAGTGTCCTTTGATTTCAGCCTGAAAGACACTGGTCTTTACCATTTGTTGTAGGGCAGGTCTGCTAATGCTAAACAGAGTTTTTGTTTATTTGGGAATGTCCTAATTTTGGGCAGATATAGATTCATCGTTAACAGTGTTTTATTTTGTTATTTTCCTTTGGCACTCTGAATGTGTCACTGCCTTCTGGCCTCCATGGTTCCTGGTGAAAAATCAGCTGTCAATCTTACTGAGGCTCTACTATGTGTGATGAGTAGCTTCTGCTTTGCTGCTTTGGGATGCTTGCTTTATGAACTGTACATATATATATATATATACGTATATATATATATATATATATACGTATATATATATATATATATTTTTTTTTTTTGAGACAGAGTCTCACTCCACTACCAGGCGCCAGGCTGGAGTGCAGTGGCATGACCTCGGCTCACTGCAACCTCCACCTCCTGGGTTCAAGCAATCCTTCTGCCTCAGCCTCCTGAGTAGCTGGGAATACAGGTGCGCACCACCAAGCCCAGCTAATTTTTTTTTTGTATTTTTTTTTAGTAGAGACAGGGTTTCACCATGTTGGCCAGGATGGTCTCGATCACTTGACCTCGTGATCTGCCCACCTTGGCCTCCCAAAGTGCTGGGATTATAGGCGTAAGCCACCACACCCAGCCTGTACCTACTTTTTTTTAATAAAAAATTTTAGCCATTATTTCTTCAGATATTGTTTTACCCTTTCTCCCCTCCCTTCCTTCTGGAACTCCTATTACGCATTTGTAAGTATGCTTGATTGTTGACCCACAGGCCTCTGGAGCTCTGTTCATCTTTCTTCATCCTGTTCTGTCTGTTTTTTAGACTCAATTATTTTCTTTCTGTTCCTTAGATAATCTCAACTGACTTCTTTAAATGTAATGATTCTCTTTTCTACCCACATACATCTTTGTTGTTGTTTTTTGTTTGTTTTTAGACAGAGTTTAGCTCTCGTTGCCCAAGCTGGAGTGCAATAGTGTGATCTCAGCTCACTGCAAGCTCTGCCTCCTGGATTCAAGTGATTCTCCTGCCCCAGCTTTCCAAGTAGCTGGGATTATAGGCACGCGCCACCACGCCTGGCTAATTTTTTGTATTTTTAGTAGAAACAGTGTTTCACCAAGTTAGCCAGGCTGGTCTCGAACTCCTGACCTCAGGTCAGGTTTGTTTTTTTTGTGTGGTCACTGAAGTCTCTACTCAGTTAGCTAAATGCTTGGACACACATTTTTTTAGATGCCTGGAACCAGTATGTCTCTTAGCCTTTGCAGAGGGGTTCTGTGTCTGGGTAGCAGCACACTTTTGACACTCAGTCAAGCAACTGGGAACTCCACCTTACTCTTTACTTCCCACTTGTGCAGCGCTTCGAGGTTAAACAGAGGTGAGAGTTGAGATTCTCCTGAGTATGCACTCATCCATACACACGGCCTTCTAGATTCCCAAGGATGTGTCAGAGCTTGTCAGAGACCCTATGGATATCTTATCTCCCAGCTTTTCCTTTTAAATATCTGGGTTGCCTGCTATTTGCCCCAGCTGTTGTACACCACTTAAGGCAACCATGATATCCAACAATTGCCTCTGATTGTTTTCAACACATGCTCCTGGGCAAATAGTTCTTTATATTGGCCATCCTCCAAGTCCGATCAAATAAAGAAAGCCTTGTGGGTGGGGTCTTTAGGGAACCACCAGAGAGGTCAAATAGTGACAATTCTGTGGAAATGGGACTCTGAAGGAGCTCCAACCCTCTCTACACCTTTCAGCAGCTGCCATAGGCTCATTTTCACTATAGCGGTGGGCTGTTAGTCTCCAAGGCCATTGTGGAGCTGAGGGGAGAATGATGGGAACACTGCAGGCTAAAACACCACATGGGTCAGGCACAGTGGCTCATACCTGTAATCCCAACACTTTGGGAGGCTGAAGCAGGAGGACTGCTTGAGGTCAGGAGATCTAGACCAGTCTGGGAAACATAGTGAGACCCCATCTCTACAAAAAATTTAAAAATTAGCAAGGCATGATGGTTCACACCTGCAGTCCCAGCACTTTGGGAGGCTAAGGTGGGAGGATCCCTTGAGCCCAGGAGTTCTAGGTTACAGTGAGCTATGATGTGAACGGTACTCCAGCCTGGGGGACAGAGCAAGAACCTGTCTCAAAACAAACAAAGCGCCATGAAGCCAAGTGTTTTTATGGAAAGTCAGCTGATTTTCTTGAATAAGAATTCCCTAAATATCTGTGGGCCTCTGGTTAATTTCCAGAGTTTTGAAACAGCTGATTATGATAATTTTCTTTTTTGCCAGCACTGTCATCAATTTTCTGGAAGAGAGAATTTCCAGAGGTCCTTCCTCCACCATTTACCTGGTGTCACTTCTCCAGAGCCATTGCTTATCCTTGCTGAGACCCAATCTCAGGAGCGAACTGGCAAAAAGTAAATGTTCAAGATCCTGAAGGGGCAGGTCTGCAGTGTGAGCAGATCAGGGGCTGCTCTGAGCCAGGGGTGGGGCAGGGAGTGGGGACTGCAAACAGGCACAAGAAAATGCTTTTTGGGTGAGAGAGATGTTCTAAAACTGTACTTAGGGGATGGCAGCACAACTCTGCAAATTTACTAAAAACCAATACAATGGGTGACTTTGGGGTTATATAAATAATCCCTGAGTAAAACTGTAAAAAAAAAAAGTAAGGATGGAAACCTACTCAGCCACAGGTCCTGGCACGGAGGGGCTGAGGGGCAAATAGTGAGCAGGAAGAAGTGCAAGGCGAGATGCCACCAGCCCACATGAATGTGGGTGCCCCGCATGCCTGTGAAGACAGCAGAAGGCCGTGGGACCGCTCACTGTGGTGGGGGTAGACTGGGAAAGATCTATGTGTGCCCCACATGTAAAAAGAAGGCAAGGCCCTGGGAAGGAATGAAAGCCCTTTGAGTGAGGAAAGCTGCAGAGACAGGGCCCTGGAGGGCATCATCTCAGAGAGGAAAGGGAGACGCCCAGCCAGGGACTGATAGGCAGGAACCCCAAGAAGAGTTGAGAGTCAGGAGAGAGCTCTCCAAGGGAGGGAGTAATCAACACCAGTGCTGTGGAAACACCTGCCAAGTAAGCGAAGGACTCAGACTGCCCACACAGCCTTGGGGACCCAAGACAGAGCTCTGTGCAGTGGAGAGGGTGAGAGATGTTGGGGGACATGGCCACATGCTGAGGCACAGGAGATGAGGCAGGAGGGGCAGGCCGATCAAGGGGTGGCCAGCTGTCAAGCTTGCCCTCTCTGGCAAGAACACAGGTAAATCGGACCGGAAGACACCCCTGGGGAGGGAGAGGTCCAGACACACCCACCCAGCTTTCGGGTGTCCCGGTTACCTGCTTTCAGACTCACTGCCTCCCATAAAATGGGTCATGCTTTGCTGTCAGATGTCCAAGTCCAGCTTCCTTGTGCTTGGGTGACAAACCTTTCCTAGATAGTGATGGCACTGCACATGCACCAGACCCCTGATTAGATGTGGTCTCACCTCCCCTATGTTGATCGAACAGCTGTTCCCTGGTGCTCAAGTCCCCGGTGGGCCAGGGATCCAGCTGAGGGACAAACGGTCTTCAACTCCGAGGAGCTCGATAATGTCCTGGCCCCACTCCAGCCTGGGAGCCAGCGGTGGCAACTGGGCTCATGCCAGCTCAGGCATCTGGAATCCTGCCTACAGGCCATTTTGAGAGACCTGCCTAGGATGAGGAGAGACCTCTCCTGCAATCCTCCTTCCCTTAGGACCTGGAGCAGGAGAGGGTCCTTGGGCACAGCCCTGCAGCTTATGCTGACATGAGACCTATGCTGATATCAGAGGGAGGCCGGACAGTGTGTGATGCTGGCTGAATTGGGGCCACAGGCCTGACCAGCTATTGCACCAAAGGTCTATCAGAGCCCAGCCCCACTGGGGACACAGGGTCTGCAGTGAGTCCCGGCTGGGACTGAGGGGTTCCCACCAAGGTCACAGAGCTCCAGGTCTCCTCTAAGTGGCCTGGGAACCAGAAACTCCACAACAGAGACACTGGGTCTTTGCAGGCTCACTGTGGGAAATGCTCCTGTGTGTTTATTATAATGTCACCGAGTGGGGAGAGATGGCACGTTTGCACAATAAATATACTTGTGCAATCAGCTATTCTTAAAATATAAGCCAATAAAAATAACATCCTTATCTTACATCACACATGTGGCAGAAGGAAGACGCCCATCATCAGAGACTTGCATCTGCATCATCTGTGGCACTTCTTCCAAAACAACCAGGCTTCCCACCCCCCGCCCCTGGCTGTCATTGTCCACCCCACCCTGGGGGCTGATGGAGAGATCTGGCTGGACTGAGGCAGGGACCCAGGGTTAGCAAAACACTCCGGGGACTTTTGGGGCACACCCCTCATTGGGAAGCGCCGGATTTAAGAGCCAAATGTAACAAACCAAATACAGGGGAAAACCAGGAAAATGCTTCCTTCCCTCAAACATGCAAGCAGAGTCTACGCATGGGAGCAAAGGTGAGGCTCTGAAGGTATGAAGCCAGAGGTCTGGCTGTGGAAAATGTACACTTGTCAAAACCATAGACGTGCAAAGGCCAGGCCGTGATTTGATAACCTGCTGGAAGGCATATGACGGGGACTTGAAGAGCTTTCACACATCAGCGAGGAAAAGGTAAACATTCCAGGACAAAAATGGGCAAATGATAAGAAAAAGCAATTCACGAAAGACAATGACCCGCCAAGCCACAGGCAAAGAGCACCCGGCCTCAGAGGCACCAACAAACACACCTGCTTTTAAAGTGAGGTTTCCAGCAGCCACACATGGGCCTGTACAAAACCTACCTCCAAGCTTCCAAATTAAGTGAAAAAGGCTGGGCGTGGTGGTTCATGCCTGGAATCCCAGCGCTTTGGGAGGCCAAGACAGGCCGATCCCTTGAGCCTAGGAGTTTGAAACCAGCCTGGCCAACACGGCTAAACTCCATCTCTACAAAAAATATAAAATTAGCCCGGCATGGTGGCGCCCACCTGTGGTCCCAGCTACTCGGGAGGCTGAGGCGGGAGGATCACCTGAGCCCGGGAGGTCGAGGCTGCAGTGAGCCCGCGCTCCATCCTGAGTGATAGAGCGAGACCCTGTCTCAAAATGAAATAAAGTGTGGTTTCATTTTCGGCCGATCATAATGGCAAAGTCTGTTCCTAAAGGGTATACATGGCGGCCTGTGGCCTGGGCCTGGGCCTCCAGCAGGGCCCAGAGCACTCCCGGGAGCCCCTCCTTGATCCGGGGTTCTCCTCCAGGTGTTTATCCTTCAGGAATTTTAATAATTGAGTACAGCGGTCTTGTTCCAGAATGTTCTCAATAGTATGTATGCCAGGAAAGAAGAAAGAATGTGTGAGTAACCACCATAGAACATAAAGCCAATTCAACGTCTAATGAAATGAAGGCAGTTACTGGGACTGTATTTTAGGAGATTATTGAATGATATGAAGAATCCTTTTAAAGGGATAAAAACAAGGATCAAAACTAAATATGGAATATTTCCATTTAAAATATGCACTTATGTCTGTTTACCAAAACCCAGGAAAACTGGCTAATGCATGAACAATGATCCCTGTGGCTTGTGGGGCACCAGGTGATTTTATTTTCTTGTGTATACTTTCTTATGGTTTCAAAACTTTCTAAAATTATTACACTATGGGAAAAGTCAGGAAAAAGTATTATTAAAAGGATCTTTGTAGTCTTTCCCCAGGGCCTCCGGTGTGCGAACCATGTTTCCGTAGCCTGGCTGTTCTTGGCACATCTGTCCCCAAAAGGAGGTGGGCAGAGCTGGTCAAGGCCAACGTGAGGTCCACCTCCTCAGTCCCATAGTCCCCTTAGGAGGCAGATGGCTCTTGGGCCTCACATCCTGCACACCTGCTGCTTCGGCCACAGGTAACCATGCATGGGAAGGAAGACCTGGTGCTGCCACTGCATTGGCACTGCAGGATGGCACAGAGCGGGCCAGGCAGGCCTGGACAAGCCCTGCCCTTGGGTGCATCTGTGGCCTGAGAGAGGGGGCAGCGGCTGGGCTTCAGGGAGTCAGTGCCAACACCAGGACAGCCCCATGCGTGGCACACACTCTGATGTCATTAAAAACGAAGGAAGCCTGAAAGAGCCTGCACTCACACTGACCAGCGTTGCAGTCCTCACCCAGGAATCCCACAGTGCCTCCCAGCGGACACGCCCTTACCTGGCCAACGCTGCCCCTGTCCCCCTCCCTCCTCTCTCTCCCACCCCTCCTCCTTCCTCTCCTTCTCCCCCTCCCCCCGCCCCGCCTGAGACCCACTGGACTGCAGCCACAACACAACCAGATGCTGTGCCCCGTGGAAAGCAGGTACCACTCCCAGCCTCCACCCCGAGGACAAGCTCTAAAGCAGTGGTCCCCAGCCTTCCTGGCACCAGGGAGGGACCGGTTTCGTGGAAGACAACCTTTCCAACTATGGGGTTGGTGGGGGATGGTTTCGGGAACCTCTGATCATCAAACATTAGATTCTTTTAAGGAGTGCCTCACCTGGATCCCTCACATGCGCAGTTCACGAGAGGGGTGCGCTCCCGTGAGAACGAACTGCCCCATTTGTTCTCACAGGAGCACAGTCCTATCGTGAACTGCCCCGCTGATCTGACATGCAGCAGAGCTCAGGCGGTAAAGCTCGCCCACCCGCTGTGAGGCCTGTTCCTAACAGGACACAGACCTGTACCAGTCTGCAGCCCAGGGGTTGGGGACCCTGCTCCAAAGAATGGGTTTGGGGGACACTCTCTGAAGCACCGCCCCTTCTCTTTTAGAGAAGCGAAGGATGGTTTTGTCCTCAGTGTCTTTTACTTTTGTGGGACTTCTAGCTGGAGGTGGAACTGGTGACTTTTCATGACCAGCCATCCTGGGCATTGGTGGCTCAGAGGAACCTCCCGAAGGAGCCAGTGCCCTTCAACAGAGGAAGGAAGAGCCCTGTGAAATGAATGGGCTAGGGAGGAGCTGAGGATGCCGCCATGGCCCGAAGGGAAGGAGGGAGCCAGGAAGAAGATGCCACACGGGACAGCAGGGATCTCAGATAATAGATGCAAACCCAGTGTTTGCTTGATTCATTTTGAACGAATGTTGAAAATCAAATGTATTTTCCAACTTTTGACCCCTGCAGGGTTTTTGCCAGGGAAACCGTCTCGTCACCCACAGGGCACACCTGCTTGCCCACTGACCTGCCTCCCTCCCACACTAATGCCACAGGTGGGAAAGCAAGGTCTGGAAGAGATATTTGCACAGAAGAGATGGTTCACTACTCCTAACAGCCAAGAGGTGGAGGCAACACAAGTGTCCATCGGTGGATGACAGGATGAGTAAAATGTGCGTGTGTAGACAGTGGAACATCACTCAGCCTTCAAAAGGAGGACGTTCTGGGCCAGGTGCAGCGGCTCGCACCTGTTATTCCAGTGCTTTGGAGGCTAAGGTGGGAGGGTTGCAACCTAGCGAGACCCTCTCTCTATGAAATAAAATAAAATAGCCAGGCCTAGTGGTGAATGCCTGTAGTCATAGCTACTGGGAAGACTGAGGCAGGAGGAGCGCTTGAGCCCAGGAGTTTGAAGCTGCAGTGAGCCATGATCCTGCCATTGCACTCCAGCCTGAGTGACAGACTGAGACCTTGTCTCAAAAAAAAAAAAAAAAAAAGGAAGGAATTCTGACACGTTACAACAGGCATGAACCCTGAGGTCTTTGGAAATTTGGAAATAAACTGGGGTGGCAACACGGGGCTGGCTACAGATGCTAACTCTGTTTGGGCTCTTTGGCTGAGCCGTGGCCGATGGGGCAGCCCATGTGGGCACCGAGGAACCGAGTCACAAGACGCCTTCATCGCGCCTGTGGAAGTGTAATTCACAGAGGTGCCGGCACCCACAGAGGGTGGCCAGCGCCACTGAAAGACTTCATTATTCATATTTCTGGAAAGGAGAGGCATACTTTGTGCCATCTGCAAGGTCACAGGGGGTGATCCAGGTTGGGTGGGGAAGCAGAGAGGAGCCAGGGAAAGCTGGGACCAGAGCCTTCCAAGGCGGGGCAGAGGAACAGCTCAGGACTGGCTGGTTTGAATAGTGCTGCTGGCCAGCCTATGGGTCCATCCCTAGTGCCTGCTGCCTGGCCCTGGGTGATTCAGGGCCCAGGAAATAGTGGCTTGGTGGTGAGAGTTAGATAGAGGGGCTGGTTGGAATATGGACTTGGGACTGGTTGGTCTGCATGTGAATAAACAGGCTCCCAGGAAGTTGTTTATTACCTCTAGGATTTAGCTGTCTCTGGGAGGGACAGTCTTTTCCCGGCCAGCCTGGCCTCCCAAGATATCAAAACATCGTAACATATAAAAAGCATGATTAGGCCAGGTACAGTGGCTCATGCCTGTAATTCCAGCACTTTCGAGGCTGAGATGGGAGGATTACTTGAGGACAGGAGTTCGAGACCAGCCTGGGCAATAAAGTGAGACCTCATCTCTACTAAAAACAAAAAATGAGCTGGGCTTGGGGGTACGCACCTGCAGTCCCAGCTACTCTGGACGCTGAATCAGGAGAATCACTTGAGCCCAGGAGTCTGAGGCTGCAGGGAGCTGTATCACACCTTTGCATTCCAGCCTGTGACAGAGTGAGACCCCGCCTCAAAAAGAAAAAAAAGCATGATTAATGCACACTGGCCCCTGGTCCACAGCATCTGTCTGAGCACCCTGGGAGTACCCAGGAAGTGTTTCCAAACCCTCCAGGTGACATGTGTGAACAATAACTTGAAAACCTTCACTGGCAGGCCCTTGTGCAGACACATGCTCTCTGATGTAGGCTGAAGCGGCTCCTGTGCAGACGAGCCCTTGTCCGCTTGACTCAGGCCCCCTTGCTTCAGCTTTCTGGGCCTCGAGACCCAAGTCCACGTGCCTTCTCTTTTCACTCTTTTCCCAGTTAGCAGAATTCCGCTCATTGCCTCTGCAAACCTTGCGAACCCCCAGCCCTGCCCTGCCTCGCACCCCATCCGCATCTTCCGGCTTCCTGGAGGCCTGGGGCCTCGAAGTGCCTCCTCCTGCGCCTTTCACTAAGGAGGGACTTGCCGAGTTGTGGGCTCCTAAAGACCCCCCTGCAGGGAGAGGAGACTCTGGAGCTCACCAAGGCCGTGGGTAGCCTCCTGGCTGAGCGTGAGGTCTGCTCTGAGCTGGGAAAGCCTTGGCCAGCATGGCACACTGGGTAGGAACTATTCCATGCCTGACATTCCGACGTTGGGGCCCCTTGAGAATCACAAGGTCATCCCCTGGCAGGCTTAGGTTGAAAAGTAATAACTGCAAAGGGAAGAGGTTAGAGAAAGACCTACTAGAAGTGCTATGTCACCTTCCCACGCTCAACAGCAGGCATCTGAGGTTCTGCTAATTCATGGAGCAAGGAGCCTGAGACCCAGCCCATGCAGGACGCTGGTCCAGATGTCCCTACCTGAGTGCCAGAGTGAATACTGGTGCACTGCAGCTCCTGGCCACTGCCCATGACTCCTGCTCACTGCCTCGGACTCCTCCTCACTGCCCAAGGCTCCTGCTTGCTGCCCGGGGCTCCTGCTCACTGCTCGGGACACCTGCTCACTGGCTGGGGCTCCTCCTCACTGCAGAGGGCTCCTGGCCACTGCCCGGGTCTCCTGACCACTGCCTGGGGCTCCTGACCACTACCTGGGGCTCCTGGCCACTGCCCAGGTCTCCTGACTACCACCTGGAGCTCCTGGCCACTGCCCGGGGCTCCTGACTACCACCCAGGGCTCCTGACCGCTGCTCAGGTCTCCTGACTACCACCCGGGGCTCCTGACCGCTACCTGGGGCTCCTGACTACCACCCAGGGCTCCTGACCACTACCCGGGGCTCCTCCTCCTCACTGCCCAGGGCTCCTGACCGCTGCCCAGGTCTCCTGACTACCACCTGGGGCTCCTAACCACTGCCTGGGGCTCCTCCTCCTCACTGCCCAGGGCTCCTGACCGCTGCCCGGGGCTCCTGACTACCACCTGGGGCTCCTAACCACTGCCTGGGGCTCCTGACCACTGCCTGGGGCTCCTCCTCCTCACTGCCCAGGGCTCCTGACTACCACCTGGGGCTCCTGACCACTGCCTGGGGCTCCTCCTCCTCACTGCCCGGGGCTCCTGACTACCACCTGGGGCTCCTGACAACCACCTGGGGCTCCTGACCGCTGCCTGGGGCTCCTCCTCCTCACTGCCCGGGGCTCCTGACTACCACCTGGGGCTCCTGACCACTGCCTGGGGCTCCTCCTCCTCACTGCCCGGGGCTCCTGACTACCACTTGGGGCTCCTGGCCACTGCCTGGGGCTGTTGGTCACTGCCCAGGGCTTTTTGTGCCTCCTAGAAGAGCAAAGTCATTGTTTTTGTTACAAAATCATCAGCTCATTTGAGTCACAGAGGTTCCCATTTTTTTCAGAACTTTCTCCTGGGTGCAGACCTAGTACTCTCCCTTCCCTGGCATCCCTCCGGCCCTTCCCCACACGTGCTCTGCTGGCATGGCTGAGGGTGCGGAGCATGTGGAGCTGAGTGAAATGTGCCCCCTGCCCTCGAGGTACTGAACATGGCAGATGCTGCATGGGAGTGGACAGACATGGCACCCGGCTGTCGGACCCAAGACAGGGCCATGGATGAGGCCTGGGAGAGAAGAGGTGGGGACGGCAGTTCTGAGGGCAGTGAGCTGGGCTTTGTAGATCAAGCAGGGTCTCACGTAGAGCACGCAGGGCAGGAGGGAGTGCAGCCTGGCCCTCTGGCCTCACAACCTCAATCCTGTTCAAGAGCCCTCTACCCAGCACAGCTCAGGGGTGTCAGGTTGAGGTCAGTTCAGGTGACCCCTGTGATTCAGTCCTGTGTAAGGCACAAGGAATCTAGCATGAGGCTTCTAGAACACTCTCCATTGAAGAAGAGAGCCATGGGAAGAGAAGGTCGTTTCTTCCTGGGATACTATCACATCCAGTGTGAATACTGGAAAGGCAGCTGAGGATGGCAGAGCAGAGACAGGAAGATACCCTGGCCCTTGATGTCATCATGGGTCCAAGGAGTCAGGGGCCTCCCACGATGGGCTTCCAGAATGTGAGGCCTAAACACCCTTGCTGTGGGGAGAGGGGGTTTCCTTCTGTTGCCACGGGCAACCAAGCGTATACAGCAGACCTGAGAAACAGATTCCCTGAGCCCGAGTCACAGGTTGTGCAGGAGTGTGGCTAAAGACGGAAGCATGAAGCAGAGCAAGGTGGGACCCAGAAAAACCTGGGATCATGCTCTTTGGGAATCAGAATCCCCAGAGGCCTGAGCACTGGCTCAGGTGGGAGGACCCTTAATGCCCCGGGGCTGTGGGGTCAGAGGTCACAGAGAGCAGGGACAGGATACAGAAACTGAAGGTGGCCTGGAACACCCAGGACAGAGCCTGGACGTGCATGGACAGGAACGGGAGGTCAGAGCCCAGGGCATCTTTCTAAGGCTGAGACCTGAGTCGGTTTGTAGGTGAAAGTGATTTCAGCTGCGAGAGATGAGGCACGCGAGGCCAGTGCTCGTGCCGTGAGAGACTTGCCTTGGGCGGAGAGACTGGCCTGGGTGCTCCTCACTGGACTGGAAGCTACCAGAGGGATCCGGTGAAGAAGGGAAGAAGCTTGGTCCTTCATTCTTTCCGGGGTGTCTGCACGTGCCTGTTCCAGAGGAAGGATCAGGAACCGTTTTCTAGGCAGGGCCAGAGAGTACGCATTTCAGACCTTTCAGGAGGAGAGGTAAAACTAGCAATGCTACGTAGGCACGTACATCAACAAGAGAAGCGGATTTCCGCAAAATGTTCACTGACAAAATTCGAATATAACAGTACAGTTTTTCATACTAATGAGAAGAGTGGAGTTGTGTTCAATTAAATGATTCAAATCGTGGTCAGACACACGTAACATTCTCCACTCTGGCCATTTGTAAGCGTGCAGTTCAGGGGCAGTAAGTGCGTTCCCATTCAGCTCTCCCCACCACCCACCTCCAGAGCTTTACCATGGTGTAAAACCAAGACTGCGCCATTAGACGCCCGTGTTCCATCCCCGCCTCCCCAGCCCCTAGCAACCACCATTCTGCTTCCTGCCTATGGCTCTGACTCCACAGGGCACCTCACATTCATGGAATCATACAGTATTTGATTTCTGTGTGACTGGTTCATTTCACTGAGCATGGTGACCTCAAGGTTCATCAGAGTTATGGCATGTATCAGAATTCCTTTCCGTTTTGGGGCTGGATATTCCGGTGTATGTACAGAGCACATTTTGTGGACAAACACGTCAGTTGCTCCATCCCAAGCAACCCAAGTCAGGCTGGCTGTTGTGAACGTGGGTATGCACATGTCTCCTGGAGACCCTGCTTTTCAAACCTTTCAGGTATACTCACAGGTGAAATTGCTGCATCACGTGGTCGTTCTAGTTGTTTTTGTATATTTTTTGAGACAGGGTCTTGCGGTCACACAGGCTGGAGTGCAGTGGTACGATCGTGGCTCACTGCAAAATTGAACCCCTTGGCTCAGGTGATCCTGCTGCCTTAGCCTCCTGAGTTGCTGGGGCCACAGGTGCACATCGCCTTGTCTGGCTAATTATTTTTTCCTTTTGCAGAGACAGGGTCTTACTATGTTGCCCAGGCTGGTCTTGAACTCCTGGCCTCGAGTGATCCTCCTGCCTCAGTCTCCCAAAGTGGTAGGTTTACAGATGTGAGCCACTGTACCCAGCCCTATTTTTAATTTTTTGAGGACTCCCCATTCTGTTTTCCACCGTGGCTGTGCCATTTTGCCTTCCCACGAACAGTGAGCGAGGTTCTAATTTCCAACAACCTCACCAACACCTGTGATCCCTGAGATTCTTTTTTTGTGTAAGGAGAAACTTTTCACTTAATCAAGATTCAAAATTAGTGTTCCCTGTCATCAAGTTGAAATGTTCTTCTGTTAGTGCTGGTCTGCAGTGAGATCTTATGTGTTCTCTTTTCTTTATGACTCAAAGATTTTCTTTCTTTTCACCTTCTATTTCTCTTAGGCCCTTGTCTGTTTATTCACTTTCTTCTGGTTTAATATTCATCTCTGAAATGATATTGAAACATTCAATATAACCCTTCCCTAAATTCTTGTCATTCGTTTTGGATTTTTAAAAAGTTTTAAGTTCAGAGAAATGTATGTAAGTTGTCACGTATCTTGTATCAGTTTCTTATTTGTTTAAAGTTTGTTTGGACATGATTAGGGCGTGGTTTTCATCCATTTTGTAGACAAGTCTGTCCAGCATGCTTCACATGATTTGTCCTATTTTCTTTTTTCTTCAAATACACTTACAATCCTTTGCATAGGATTTGACCTTGAAATTTCCATCCTCAAACTTCCAGGCAGGTGCCCCCTCTCTGCAGCCTGCCAGCATCCACTGTCTCCCTCTCCTGCATCCTCATTCTTCTCTGCTTGGTGTTATCTTCCCCTCCCCCTCCCGCTGCCGTGACCATTCTTCCCCCAGCCTCCCCCAGGAACCCCCCCAACCACAGACGCCAACACCTCATAGATTTGCCCGGAGGCCACGGCCTCCCTCACCGGGGACACTTTGGTTTCACTACTTGGGTCCTGGTTGCTCCCTCTGTTTTTATAGAGAATCCAGGAGAAACCAAAATCAAAACCTTCCTCACCTGGCTCATCTTGTCAGAAGTTCTTGCTTTTACAAGGTTGTGCCCCTCCCCTGGGAAGCCCAGGGCTTAGGTCGTTAGGCTTTGGGATCACCTGGGCTCCTGGGCTGGCAGCGGAACCTCTTCCCCTGGGTTTCCTGGGCTAGGAACGGTTGTGTGCCTGGCACCACTGCCTGAGGCTGCACGCAGAAAGCGCTGGACTTTTGGAAGCTGGCAAGGGCCACCAAGTCTTGCTCACCACTGCCATTCAGTTTTGATTTATCTATAAATGCTGGCTGTTGAAGGACAGAATCTGTGTGTGTGTGTGTGTGTGTGTGTGTGTGTGTTCATCTGCTGGAGCTGCCATGACAAGTACCACAGGCTGGGCAGCATCAACAACAGAAGCCTACTCCTCGCAGTCCTGGAGGCTGGAAGTTCGAGATCAAGGCATGGGCAGAGTTGGTCCTTCTCAGGCCTCTCTCCCTGGCTTGTCGATGGCGTCCTCTCCCTTTGTTCTCCCTTTTTCTCTGAGCCTGTCTGGGTCTTAATTTCTTCTTCTTTCAGGCAGGGTTTTGCTCTGTCACCCAGGCTGCAGCACAGTGGCATGATCATAGCTCACTGCAGGGCTCAGGTGATCCTCCCACCTCAGCCTCCCAAGTAGCAGAGACTATAGGCTTAGTCTCAGGTGAAGTTGTGAATTTTTTGGAGAGACAGGGTCTTGCTATATTCCCCGGGCTGGTCTTGAATTCCTGGGCACAAGTGATCCTCCTACCTCAGCCTTCTGAGTAGCTGTGACTACAGCTACACACCACCACACCTGGCTACCTTTTTTGGTAGAAATGGGATCTCACCATGTTGTCCAGGCTAGTCTCAAACTCCAGGGCTCAAGTGATCCTCCCACTTTGGCCTCCCAAAGCACTGGGATGACAGGAATAATCTCTTCTTCTTGTTTGTTTTTTGTTTTTTTGAGACGGAGTTTCACTCTTGTTACCCAGGCTGGAGTGCGATGGCGCCATCTCGGCTCACCGCAACCTCCGCCTACTGGGTTCAGGCAATTCTCCTGCCTCAGCCTCCCGGGTAGCTGGGATTACAGGCACGCACCACCGTGCCCAGCTAATTTTTGGAATCTTTAGTAGAGACGGGGTTTCACCGTGTTGACCAGGATGGTCTCGATCTCTTGACCTCATGATCCACCTGCCTCGGCCTCCCAAAGTGCTGGGATTACAGGCTTGAGCCACCGCGCCCGGCCCTCTTCTTCTTATAAGAACACCTGCCATGACTTCTGCTGTCTGTTGCCAAGGCATGGGCCTGGTGGGCCGTAGAGGTGACATTATTGCCATTGTCCTTGCCCGCTGTCCCGGGGGTTAGATGTTAGGACCCAGCTCTCCAAAGATGGAGGGCTGCCGTAACCTACTCGGCCTACTGGACAGTGAGGAGATCATAGCCCCGGGCAACACTGTCACCAACCGCCTGGTGCAGCCCGAAGACCACCAACGTAAGGGCAGACCTGTCCCATGGAAGGCAGCCACCCCTTCCCAAGCCTCATGCTGACCCCAGGTCACTGGAGCCTGGGAGTGGGGGTGGTATGAGGCCTAGCACCCAGTTAGTCCCAGACCCTGCTGAGGCACAATCCCGGCGAACCAAGGCTCTGCAACGAATACGGAAGTGCTGAGAAGGGAGGAGCATGTGGTCCCTTTAAATGAAGCGGAAGCGGGGAAGGGAACTGCGGATATAGAGGGCGTGGTCCCTGACTAAGGCTCCGCCCTCCCGCCCCCACCCCCCCCCCCCGACCCAGGTGTGGACAGGCACTTCCTGCCCAAATGTTACATTTTCCAAGACCACGTGATGGCCACGCCCCCATCCTGTGCCTATAAAAGAGCGAGATCCTAACACGGCAGACACAGAAGCTGCCGCACGTGGAGAGTAACGCCTCGGCGGAGGACACACAAGCGGCTGGATGGCGAGAGGAATTCGCTGACGGGGACAGGCAGCGGCGAGCCACTGACCGCGGAATGACGTAGAGTTTGGCTGGCTGGGGCAGTCGGAGGACTGCCTGGGCTGTGGAGTGGCCCAATTCCAGCGGAAAACCATCTCCTTTTGGCTTCGAGCCTCAGGGAATAAAACCTTGCACCCATGCCGGGCGTGGCTCATTCTTGTAGCACAGCAAGGCAACTCGGAATACAGAAAGCCCTCTGTCCTTGCGGCAAAGTAGAGGGTCTAATTGAGCTGCTTATGTCGCCTATAGGTGGCAAAACTAAAAGAGCGTTCTGTAACACGCCCGCTGGGGCTCCACAAACGGCAGACATTCACCGCCAGACACTGCCATTGGGGGGAAGGCAAGGGCTCTCTCGATACGGAAAGTCCTCCGTCCTTGTGGTAGGGTACGGGGCCCAATTGAGCTGGTTGCTACAAGCAGTCTGTAGCCAGCAGAACTTTTAACAGAGCGCCTTGTGGCACTCGCCCATCCGGGCTCCAAAAGCTGTAAACATGTACGCAGAGACACTGCCTTGGGGTTGAAGGCTAGAACCTGGTCTGCAGAAAGCCCTTCGTCCATGTGACAAGACAGAGAGTCTAATTGCTGCCTTTAGAGGGCAAATCAAGACCACCCTGTAACACATGCCCACTGGGGCTGCACGAGCTGTAAACATACATCTTTCCACACTGCCATGGGGTTGGACCTTGCAGCCTGCGTCTGTATGGGTCCCCTGGAGGTGTGAGAAGCAGGCCTCTGAAGAAGCGAGATGCACACGGTACAAGGGGGATGTGGGCACCTTCCTCATTGCAGAACTAGGACTTGGGCCGCCTGCCCCGAGGGAGGAGGAGGTGCTGACGAAGGTGGGGCTCGCAGGTATTCTCCATTGAAGGTCATGGGCAGTGCTTTCTGATTTGAGAATTGCCATTTGTGCAATGTTAGTAACAAAGGGAAGGAGAACTTCTGCGGTGTAAAAACGTCCACTGAGAAGTCACATTTCGGTACTTGGCAACACTTCCGGTTATTAAAAACACAACAGCAGTCACAACCAAAATAGAAGGAAACACCAGAGCCAGTTACAAAGGCAGAGGACATCCAGCTCTTTCAACAGCAGGCAAAAAAGTAAAAAGCGGAAAAGGTTGATTTTCTTTTCTCTTTTGAGACGGAGTTTTGCTCTTGTTGCCCAGGCTGGAGTGGAATGGCACGATCAGGGCTCATCGCAACCTCCGGCTCCTGGGTTCAAGATATTATCCTGCCTCAACTTCCCGCATAGCTGGAGATTATAGGCATGTGCCACCACACCTGGGTAATTTTGTATTTTTAGTAGAGTTAGGGTTTCTCCATGTTGATCAGGCTGGTCCCGAACTCCCAACCTCAGATGATAACCCTGCCTCACCTCCCAAAAAGTGCAGGCATCATAGGCATGAGTCATGGTGCCTATCCTTGAAAATGTTGATTTTATTTTTCTGGGAGAATTCTGTCACTCTGTCTTTGGACTTCTTAATTCTCAGAATTCTTTCTGGGGACCACCTCAAGATGAAAGGGAACCATGGCACTTCCATGGTTCTGCTTAGAGTCTATTATAACAAGTCAGAACAAAACATGATAGAGTAGGCTAGGTGTGGTGGCTCACACCTGTAATCCCAACAGTTTGAGAGGCTGAAGTCGGTGGATCACTTGAAGTCAGGAGTTTGAGACCAGCCTTGCCCATACGGTAAAACCCTATCTCTACTAAAAATACAAAAATTAGCCAGATGTGGTGGCACACAGCTGTAGTCCCAGCTACTCCGAAGGCTGAGCCAGGAGAATCACTTGAACCCAGGACGCAGAGGCTGCAGTGTGCCAAGATCATGTTACTGCACTCTGGCTTGGACAACCAAGTGAGACTGTCTCTCAAAAAAAAAAAAAGTGACGGACTACTCTGGGGCATAAATCATGAGCCTCCATTTGCTGTCACTAGTAAAAGAATTTCTTTTCGTCAGCCCCAACCTAGAGTCACGTGGATTGAAATGTGCTGCTTTTCTTCATGGGCTGGCGATGGTTGGAACTGCTGGGACTGTCCATGGAGGGAACATTTGCTTGGGTATTTTTGAACAAATTTTTGGACTCACTGCTGCTCTTTTGTGGAGGATACTTAGAAAATCAGATTTAGCTGAGAATTGTCGGAGGCAGTTCCCTTGCTCCTGGAACATGACTGAGACCAGCTGGTACATTTGAACAAGGTGGTGTAGAGGCCTTTCATGATGTAATCACCTTATGTGCTACCAACACAGTATGTAAAGCAGGCATCGGTAGTGGACCTGGAGACCGAGCTTTATGTTGAGGAAATGAGGCGTTGCTGAACAAGAGAGAACTGGGTTTAGCGGACCCTTGAGAATGTTGAGTACCGTTAGCCTAAAGCATGTCTACAGAAACGCTTCCAAATACATCAGTAGTGTCTAGTGATTTCAGATGTGAGGATCGGTGTATTTTAGTTGAAATACCTTTCTGAACTCTAGACTTACATATTGTGAGTACTTACCTGTTTTTACCCGAGTTGCAGCAAATGTTCTGCAAGTTAATGCAAATAAATCCCATTTTAGATGTTACAGCAAAAAAAAGAAAAAAAAAAAAAAAAGAAAGAAAGGAACACGGAGTCATATGGGATTCCGGCTCACAGTAATGGCCAAGTTCATTCCGTTCTTAAACAGACCCTGTCTCCAAATGCAGCCACATTCTAAGGGAGCCGGGCTTAGGGCTTCAACAAGTGAATTTGAGGGAACACAGTCAAGCCCATTACAAGGCTGTAATTCATTTCACACACCCGTAGCACCTGTACACACATATACACCAAAACGGGGTGCACGTTGCTATGCAGGACACCTCTGCAAACCGCCCTTCCCTGGTGGGTGTCCCTGAGCAAGCTCGCCCGCCCCTGTTCCTCATTTCTCCACTAGAGGGCAGCAAGCACCCGTTAAAGAGGGCCCAGGCCTTGGCAAGGCGGCCACACTCCGCAACTTTCTCGGTGGCTGCATAACGCGAGCTGGAGGTTCTGAATTGTCTATTTTGTTCTAGGCCATGCTAATGCGACTTAAGGTCCCTGCAGACCCTGCACCATTAACATGGGGGGGGGCTCTCTTGTCCTCAGCAAGGGGCGAGAACCTGGGGTCCCCAGGGTCCTCTTCTGTGAGGCCATGGGGTCAGCACACACATCCTGCAGAACAGGCACCGTGTCCGCAGCTGGATAGGATGGAAGTTCGAGAGAGGCGGGACAGATTCTACGAAGATTCAGAGAAGCCAGGAAACTCCCGCAGTGGTTTTACTGATTCCCCACAACAAGACAGGGAAAGGGGCACCTCTGTTTCCTTTTTCCATCCTCTCCTCCCATTCCAAATGTCTGGGGCCTTTGGCCTCCATTGGCCGCCATTCCTCTCCCTAGCGGAGGGCTTAGAGGCGCTGCCTCTCTTTGGATGACTGCTCTGTGGAATACTGGGCCGGTATCCATGTGACACTGGCCGGTCACATGACATTCAGGCAATTAGGAGACGCAGGAGACTCCCCGGCCCCTGCTCTGATGCTTCTCCCTGCAGAATGCATCTCCGCTTCCCCTCACCACCCTCCCCAGAGGCGCTCTGCCAGGACAACTGGGAAGGAGCAGCCCTGGGCTCCGCGGTGCACAGCCAAGGATGGACGTTGCCGGGTGGAACCTTCAGCTCCCGTGCGGTGATATTCCATCCTGGTTCCGACAAGGGGCAGGTTTCCACACTCCTCCCATGAGAAAAGAGATTTCAAGGGCTAAAAAATATAGGTAGAAGGAATAAGTTCTAGTATTTGAAAATTGAGTAGGAAGGTTATAGTTAACAATAGTGTATATTTCTGGAGTTTTGTTTTGTTCTGTTCTGAGTTGGAATTTCCACTTTTGGCACCCAGGCTGCAGTGCAGTGGCGCAATCTTGGTTCACCGCAACCTCCGTCTCCCAGGTTTAAGAGATTCTCCTGCCTCAGCTTCCTGAGTAGCTGGGATTATAGGCGCCTGCCACCGTGCCCGGCTAATTTTTGTATTTTTAGCAGATACAGGGTTTCACCATGTTGGCTAGGCCGGTCTGGAACTCATGACCTCAGGCGACCCATCCCCTCAGCCTCCCAAAGTGCTGGGATTACAGGTGTGAGCCGCTGCACCTGGCCTGCATATCTCAAAATAACTAGAATTGGAATGTTCCCAACGCAAAGAAAAAACAAATGTTTAAGGAAATTGAAATCCCAATGACCCTGATTGATCATTATATATTATATACCTGTATCAAAATATCACATATGCCCCAAAATATGTACAACTCTGAAATCTCAATAAAAAGGGAAAGAGATCTGTTACACAGCAGGGTGGCTGCAGTCAATAATAGTAAGGTATCCAGCATCCAAAGACGAATAGATGAAGCCAATGCAGTACAGACACACAGTGGAGGACTACAAAGCCATGAAAAAGAGTGAGATCCTGTCAAGCGCAACAGCATGGGTGGAATTGGAGATCATTATGTTACGAGAAATAAGCCAGGCATAGAAAGGCTAACATCAGGCCGGGCGCGGTGGCTCACGCCTGTAATCCCAGCACTTTGGGAGGCCGAGGCGGGTGGATCACAAGGTCAAGAGATCGAGACCATACTGGTCAAAATGGTGAAACCCCGTCTCTACTAAAGATACCAAAAATTAGCTGGGCATGGTGGCGCATGCCTGTAATCCCAGCTACTCGGGAGGCTGAGGCAGGAGAATTGCCTGAACCTAGGAGGCGGAGGTTGCAGTGAGCCGAGATTGCGCCATTGCACTCCAGCCTGGGTAACAAGAGCGAAACTCTGTCAAAAAAAAAAAAGAAAAAAAAAAAGAAAGGCTAACATCACTCATTTGTGGGAGCTGAAATTAAAATTCCCAAAGGCATCTTTCACACTTCTAAAAGGCCCCTTCTAACCACCTCGTTCACAGCAGCTTTATTCTCAACAGCCAAAACGTGGGAGCCACCCAGCGTGCCCCCAGCGATGAGCAGAAAACAAAATGTGGTGTAAACCTACCCTGGAGTATCCTTCAGCCTTGGACAGGAAGGAACTTTGACGCAGGCGATATAGACGGAGATTCGACATAGACGAAACGACGTTCTGCTGAGTAAAACCAACCAGACCCAAACATCGACTGACTCCAATTACACGAGTGGTCAAATGCCCAGAGACAGAAAGTAGAATCGTGGTTGGCGGGGTGGGAGAGGAAGACGCGGGAGTTTAGTGGGCACAGTTTCGGTTGAGGAGGATGAAGACTTGGATGAGCAGTGGTGCTGGCTATACAGCAGTGTTAATAACACCACAGAACTGTATACTTCGAAACGGTTAGAAAGAATGGTAAATTTCATGTATATTTTACCATGATTTTTTTTTAAATGACCACAAAAGTTACCCCTTCCAAATAGTAGCACTCCATCAGGAAGGGAGCCTCAAGGCCTGGGGACTGGCATCGTCCCGCCCAGCTTGGCAAGGGACTCTGCACCCTGGAGGAAGACAGACGGCTGGCAGCAGTGGTCCCAGGACTGGCACACACCATTGGGGAGCATCAGGCCCAGGCCCAAGAGGGACAAGGCCTGGTGCCATGGAGCCTCCTCAGCTCTGCCAGGCTCCCTTCTCCCAGAGATGGCAAGGCTGGCCTGGACACCGTGTGGGGGTGCCCTCCATGCCATAGCACTCATATACTTTCAGAACAGGTTTGCTCCCAACCTGCCCCTTCCCTGTCAAAGTTCCTTCAGCTGCCATGGGCTCTGCCCCAACCAAAGAGAAAACCCAGCCTATAAACCCATCTTGCCATCTGGCATCCTGCTCCAACCCTGAGTCAAGGCAGAGTCTTGGCAAAGTGAAGCAGAAGACAGGCTCTCGGGGTGGAGGAAGTAGGCCCTGTTGGCAGAGCCCATGCTTTGTACGTGCTTCTCCCTGGTGGCAACTCTGGACTGTCAATCTGTACATACGTCCCTGTCCCAGGGCTACTCCAAGGGTCCCACGGATGGCATTCAGGATACTCAGGAGCTTGGATGGGAGAAAATGTGTATTTATTTTCACTAAGGTTTAGCATTTCTTCCATCTCTGAATGAAAGCAACACACGTCAGCAGTTCTAAGGGGTCCATAGAGCCCATCGGGCTATGTAAGGGGCCATGATACCCTGAAACATTAAAGACCGTGATGCCTTAGAGCAGATGTCCTCAGCCTTTTGGCACCAGGGACTGGGTTTGTGGAACACGGTTATTCCACAGACCGAGGGTGAGTGGTGGTTTGGGATGATTCACGTGCATTACATTTATTGTGCACTTTACTTCTATTGTTATTAGGATATTATAATATTATTACATTGTAATATATAATAAAATAACTATGCAATTTTCTATTGTTATTAGTATATTATAATATTATTACATTGTAATATATAATAAAATAACTATGCAATTCACCACAATGTAGACTCAGTGGGAGCTCTGGGCTTGTTTTCCTGTAACTAGATGGTCCCGTCTGGGGGTGATGGGAGACTGTGATGGATCAGCAGGCATTAGATTCTCATGAGCACATGGCCTGGACCCCTCATACACAATTCACAATAGGGTTTGTGCTCCCATGAGAATCTAATGCACTGCTGATCTGACAGGAGGCAGAGCTCAGGGGTAACGTGAGCAATGAGGACCGGCTGTAAATACAGATGAAGCTTCACTCACTTGCCTGTCTCTCACCTCCTGCTGTGCAGCCCATTCTTTCGGCCCCAGGGGTTGGGGATCCCTGCTCCAGAGCTTTTGCAGGAAAACAGGAGGCTTGGAAAGGAATGATCTTCCTAAAACAGTCGGTCAGGAGGTCAGCAGTGTGCATGCCCAGGTCAGTAGGATAGCAGACTCAGGGAGGATGGGTCATCAGGGGGTGCTCCAGGGAGGCAAGGCCCACTCCTGCAGATGCTCCCCACACACAGGCTGTGAGGTCCAGGAGAGGAGGATATCCAGGTGGTGGGAATGGGAACAGGCATGATCTTTCATCTGTATTAAATTGATAGCAAGGGTGACTTTGCTCCATGCCAGAGACAGGAGCAGGGGTCACCTGGTAGCAACGGGAACCTCCCTCCAAGACTCTTGGGGCTGGCCCAGGTGGCAGGAGGGAAAGCTGGAGGGCCATGAGACTGGTGGGCAGGGAAGAGGCCTCCTCTGTGGCCAGTGCTGTCGGGGAAACACCTTCACCTGGGCAGCCCAAGATGATCACCGCAAGACTTCCAGCTGCTCTAAACCCAGGCAGGGTCCCTGAACACACTGTATCTTTGGAGGTCCCTTCAGGACTCTGGTTTCCTGCTTCACAGTATATAGAGCCACGGGAGGACAGGAGAACTGGCCACACTATCCCTGGGAAGTTCATCCTGCCAAGCCCAGCCCATGGCTCTGATGCCCAGGTTTCAGCATGCGGTCCAGGGTGCAGAGGCTGTGTGCAGCAGGGGTGTGGCAGGGCCCTGTGTGTGCTGATGGGAGGCTACACACACACACACACACACACACACACACACGGGGTGCTCGGGGCTGGGGGCTTGCTGGTGGAGTTCAGGCCTGAAGCCTGCGAGGCCTGGGTGTGAGGCCAGTCTGTGGGGGCGGGCTGGGGATTCCCATGAGCACCTGCTGCTGCCTCCACATACTACTGACTGTCTCATTTGGCCTCTGGCCATTACCCTACTGTCTCTGTTACCAGAACGTGGTCCCGATCCAGACCCCAAGAGAGGATTCTTGGATTTCAAGCAAGAAAGCTGGTCGACGTGTGTGTGTCCCCTCCCAGACCTCCCAAGACAGCTCTGGCAGTCCCACCTGCCAAGGGTCAAGTGAAATTCCTCTAGAATTAACATTTTTCACACAGAAACGTTCCTTTATTTTCAGTAGTTACAGTTGTCAGCGAGCCCTCTTGCCAGCTGGGGAGAGATATTTTTCCTCTTCTCTGAGAGTTAAAAGACAACATCATTTGAATGGGCAAGTTGGCCTGGGCACCCCCAGACACCCCCACTTCTGCTTCCGGGAGGCAACAGAGGGATTCCAATGCTGAGCCCCCCAGAGCGACTCAGCCAGGCATCCGTTTTTCCAGTCATCCTCCTCTGCTTTGGAATTAAACTCTCCCAGGCCTTAGGAAGAAGTCAGCCCTGCAGGTGAACTTGAGGGTGAAGGGTGGGGAGGATGGAGGGGTTGGTCCTGCCTCTTCCAGGTGCCCGAAGGCACCATCTGGAAGCTGTTGGGGCAGGGCAGCTCTCCTGGGAAGGGGACCCCACCCCACCAGGTCCAGCCCTTCACTCCCTTTCCTTGCCCAAACTCCCCTTCTGTCTGGACTTCTCCTGGCCCCAAGATTCCCATACGGTTCACGCCACTCTGCACTGAAAAGCATTCCGGGCCCCTGTATGATGCTTTGCTACCCCAACCCTGACTTAGCGCCCAAGGGCGGTGCCCTCAGCCACTCTGTAATGTCACTTCTGCCTCTGGTCTCCCTGTTTCTGTTATGGGATCCAGCTGCATCGTAAGTGCTTCCCCTGTGATCAGACACAGCTGGGGCTGCCAAGGGCTCTCACCCCAGCAGGGCCTCACCAAACCCCGCAAAGAGGCCCCCAGGCATCCAAGAAGAAGCTGGTAAATGCTGCGTGCCGCCACCCTGCCGCCACCCCACGCTGGCTTCAGGGCTGCTCAGTGTGACTGTGACACGGAAGGGTGGTCATGGGGCCACATGCATGCCCAGGGGAATCCAGGGCAGAGGCGGGCAGGCGGGGCACGAGTACATGAAACAGAGCAGCACTGACCTTGACTGAGATCGTGGTGATTAAAAAGGGAACTGAAACAATGGGGGGAAAGCCAGAACCTGGGGTGCAAGAATAATCTATCAGGACTCTTACCCAGAGCCTTCCTGAAGGGAAAAAGAAACCCAGTAAAAACAAACTCTCCTTCATGGTGGCCACAATGAAACAACCTCGCCTCTCTTGCTCTCAATTTTATTGGCCTCCAAAGGTTCTGTGTTTCCAAAGATTAGCCTTCCCTCGGGAAATTAGGGGTGGGAGAAAACAAGCAAATATTAGTTCCCCTCTTGAGAAGTCATTCTTTTGAGCAGGTTTCCCCAGGAGCTCTACAGGGCACAGCTGGTGAAACCTTGTTCCAGGCCTTCTCAACTCAAGTGGGGGGAAAGGATTAACAAATATCTTTGAATTCCAGTGAGACAAAACAGGAACGGCCTCAAGCCGGGCTTCCTTCTGCAGCCTCTCGAAGGCTCCTTCGGCCTGCCCCAAAGTCACGAACAAGAGCGCCTGCCTCACGTGGGCTGTGCCCGGGGCTGCATCAGATCCGCCAGCTGGGCCGGGGACAACTGATTTTCACTTCTGATTAGTAATTGTGTGTGAGAGAGGTTCCCAGCTAAAATAATATACAAGAACTTCCCCAGAGAAAATATACACAGTCATTTTTTGGAATCACTTAACAGGAGCCTTCACCAAGTGAAGGTACAACTGGAACAATGTAACACGTTTCCCATGTGGAGGAGAAGGGCTGGGACAAGCTGAGCGGCAGAGGTGAATGTGCCGGTTTTATTAGTCCCAGGCCACACGTAGATGAGCAGAGAGCCATTGTTATGCAAGCATTCAGTATTACTTTCCCATAAATCAACGTAACGCCTAATGAATTCTGAGACTTTAAATCAAGCGGCCTTTTCCTATTTGGAACATAAAGTTGAGCGGTTGCCAAGAGCTCTGGGAAGCAGAGGGCTCCAAGTGGCATTTCAGTAAAGAACGCAGAACCGCATACAGGCTGGTGGCTCATGCCCACTCACCAACATCGTCAAGTCAGTCTTGCGGGAGCTTCGCATTAGCGCTGAGAGTGACAGACTGCAGCTGGGAGAGGGAAGCGGGGAACAGGCAGCTGAGCTGGTCTCCCAGGGCTGCCATCGCAAAGCGCCACAGGCTGGCGGCCTCACTGCAGACTTTTATTGTCTCATATTCTGGGGGGCTGGAAGTCTGGGATCAAGGTGTGGGGAGGGTTACGTCTTCTGGGGCCCCTCTCCTGGGCTTGCTGATGGCCGTCTTCTCTCCGTGTCCTCAGAGGGTCATCCCTCTCTGCATGCCTGTGTCCTAATCTCTGATCCATTTTCTCTCTTTCTTTAGTTTTAGAGACAGGATCTTGCTCTGTTGTCCAGATTGGAGTTCAGTGGCACAATCATGGCTCACTGAAGCCCCAAACTCCCAGTGCTCAAGCAGTCCTCTTACCTCAGCCTCCCAGGCTCCCAAGTAGCTGGGACACTACAGACGCACCTCATCACACCTGGCAATTGTTTGTAGAGATGGGGTCTCACCCATATTGCCCTGGCTGGTCTCGACCTTCTTGGCTCCAGCAATTCTCCTGCTTTGCTTCCCAAAGTGTTAGGAGCCACCTTGCTAGGCCCTAATCTCCTTTTCTTATAGGACGCCAGTCACCCTGGATTAGGGCCCACCCTTATGACCTCATTTTGAGTGAATTACCTGTTTAAAGACTCTCTCTCCCTTGGTCGGGAGTGGTGGCTCACCCCTGTAATCCCAGCACTTTGGGAGGCCAAGGCAGGTAGGTCACTTGAGGTCAGGAGTTCAAGACCAGCCTGGCCAACATGGTGAAACACCATCTCTACTAAAAATACAAAAAATTAGGTGGGTGTGGTGGTGCATGCCTGTAGTCCTAGCTACTTAGGAGGCTGAGGCACTAGAATATCTTGAACCCAGGTGGCAGAGATGGCAGTGAGCTGAGATTGCACCACTGCACTCCAGCCTGGGCAACAGAGCAAGACTCTGTTTCAAGAAAAAAAACCCCTCTCTCCAAATACAGCCATATGGGGTTGGGATTGGGTAATTAGGACTTCAACATAGGAACTGGGGGAGGGAGGCCATAAATCAGTTGATAATAGGGGAAGTACAGAAAAATCTTGGCATCATTTTGCTGTTGTACAAGAAAATGCAAAGGAAGGAATAGACATTGGCTGATTCCCGGCCATTTTCCCGCCATGACTCAGCTGGTGCAGCATCCCCATCAGGCCAGCCCAGGCACTCCCGCATGGCCTGACCCTTGGATAGACAGATGTGAGGGTGTGAGGAGTGGAGGTCTGCATCCAAGACACCCCCGGAGACCCCCAAGGTGAGTGTATGTGCAAATGAGCTGGCCAAGGGACTGTGTGGATTTGCATTCTTGATGTTTTCTGCAGAGACAGAGTGGATGAAGGAAGTGGGAGGCAGCTGATGGGGAAAGCCCACAAGCTGAGCTTCATTTTCAGTTCACTACAGCTGGGCAGCTGCTTATCTGATGGAGGCTCAGGTCCTCCATCTCTAAGGTAATGACACCCTCTTCTCACACGTTCTTGAGAGAATTAACTAACTACAGCATCACCTGCCAGGAAAGCCCAGCACAGAGCCCACCCAGTCCACAGTGCCTGCCTGGTCCACAGTGCCCACCCAGTCCACAGCACCCGCCCGGTCCACAGAGCCCACGTGGTCCGCAGTGTCCACCCGGTCCATAGCCCATCCAGTTCACAGCGCCCGCCTGGTCCACAGAGCCCACGTGGTCCGCAGTGTCCACCCGGTCCATAGCCCACCCAGTCCACAGCGCCCACCCGGTCCACAGAGCCCACCTGGGAGTTGTCACTGTCTGCCCTCTTCCTAGCATCCTGGACTCACACTTTGTGTGGGTGGCTGGAGTCAGACGTAGGCGCAGCTTACCGGTCACAGTGGACATACACTGGAAACAAGAATGTTCTAGATTCACTGCCTTTGCAGAGTTTAGATCTCAACTATGAATGCCAGTGACTGAAAAGGGGCTTGATCCAGCCCCAGCATCTCCTGGGTGCACATTCCCCAACTTTCTTCCCATCGGGGGAGGAAGGAGTGGGAACCAAAGGCATGTAAGTATTTGAACAATGGCAATTCAATGTCTTTGAAGACTCCAAGTAGATGAGTGACAGAGTCACAGCATACACAATTGTGCGGGGGCCTTGTGATGTCCCGGAGGGCGCCATGGTTCACATCACCCTCACCATGGTTTAGGGATGGCCCATGGGGACATTACCACGTGCCACACAGCTCAGAGGTCACTAACAGGTACCACAAGTTGCCATCTGGAATGGGGATAATCATTTGGGGCCATCAGTTGGTTCAGGGGGCTGTGGGGTCATGTGGAACGGACAGCATCAGAAATCCCCAACCTGGATCCTGTGAGGCAATGTGGCTGACAGCCCCTCAGGGCAGGCCGCTTGACCATGAGTGGCTTTTTCATCTACATTTCAGAGTTACGGAGAAGCAAAAGCACTATTTAGTGGGGCACAATAGCTCACACCTGCCATCCTAGCACTTTGGGAGGCTGAGGCAGGAGGATCAGCTGGGCCCAAGAGTTCAAAGCTGCAGTGAGCTAGGATCACAACCCTGCACCCCAGGGTGGGTGATTAAGAGTGAGACCCTGTCTATTAAGAAAATTTAAAAAAAGGTCGGGCGCAGTGGCTCATGCCTGTAATCCCAGCACTGTGGCAGGTGATGCTGAGCCAAGTGGATCACCTGAGGTCAGGAGTTTGAGAGCAACCTGGCCAACAGGGTGAAACACTGTTTCTACTAAAAATACAAAAATTAGCTGGGCTTAGTGGCACATGCCTATAATCCCAGCTACTCAGGAGGCTTAGGAGAATAACTTGAACCCAGGAGGTGGAGATTGCTGTGAGCTGAAATTGTGCCACTGCACTTCAGTCTGGGTGACAGAGCAAGACTCCATCTCAAAAAAAGAAAAGAAAAAAAGAGAAAGAAAGAAAATACGATTTATTTGTCCTGTCATCAATTTGTCACTTTGAGAAAGAAATCAAGAAAAGGTTCTTGTCACAACAGACATACAAGGCATAATGCTGGTTTGGGAGGAAAGAGCCTTTCCCAGGGACTTTCTAGAAAGGCCTCTCGTTACCTGGCCTGTCAAGGTGTGTGTGGGTGCAGCACCAGCCCCGCAAGGGGGTGGGAAATGCTGTTCTGTGCCCACCCTGCTGTGGCCTGGAGTTCCTGGCCCAGGACCTGGAACGGAGCAGGAGTTCCACGTGCCCTTGCAGGGCTGTGCAAAGGACAGCTGGGCAACCGCAGGAGATGGTCTCTCTGACTAGTAGAAACTTTTCTTACTTTTGGCAAACCAACAATGCTTACTCTCTCCAAGGGGTTTTTCTCTTTTAGAATCGAAATTAGAACCTGACTCTGTCCCCCATGACATGGGCCCCAAAGAAAGACATCCAAGAACCAGTGTTCCTACCCTATGCTCTCTTTCCTTCAGGTGAGGTCATCAGCTTTGACAATCTTGGGGACAATACTTTTCCATGAAGAACTTTCATAAACTCCACACCAGAGTTTCAGGCTGGAAGGAAATCGAGAAAAGCCAGTTAAATGTGATCACAGAACGCCCCATCTCAGCAATGCATCACCAGAAGTAACAGAACCTCCTGCAGGGTTTTGACCCCCTCCGTCCCGTTGCCAGCACATATTTAACAAAGGCCAGACTTCGGGGACTGCATCAAAATTTAACACTTCTGCTCATCAGAGGACTCAATCAACAGAGTAATGGCAATTGGCAGAATGAGAAAAAATATTGGCAAATGATACATCTGATGAGGATTTATAGCCAGAATATATAAAGAACTCTTGGCTGGGCACAGTGGCCCATGCCTGTAATCCCAGCTCTTTGGGAGGCTGAAGAGGGTGGATCACCTCAGGTCAAGAGTTTGAGATCAGCCTGATCAACATGGTGAAACCCCCCTCTCTACTAAAAATACCAAAATTAGCTGGGCATGGTGGTGCACACCTGTAATCCCAGGTACCAGGGAGCCTGAGGCAGGAGGATCACTTGAACCCAGGAGGCAGAGGTTGCAGTGAGCTGAGATCGCACCACTGCACTCCAGCCTGAGTGTGAGAAACAAACTCACCCAATCAAACACAACGAATGGACTCAGAGACCCTGAGAACAGCCGAAGTGAGACTTTTAATGACAGTCTTACAAGATCGGGTTTCTGACAGGCAGGCGCACCCAGCAGAGTTTTGACAAGTAATTTATCCCCTAGTGCTCAGGTCCCTCCCTGGTTCCTCACAGGCTGCGTACTGCGGGGTCACAATCTTCCTGGATATTGCCTTCCCAGATATTGATTATTGGGTAGGAGCTGCAGGTGTTTTGTTTGTTTGTTGAGACGAAGTCTCTCTCTGTCGCCAGGCCATGGCACTGGCTGTCATGAAGGTATTGCTAATGCTACCTGTCAACACACAGAAGGACGGAGCTACAGCATGGATGGGAGCAGAGAGGTTTCTTACACCGCTGCCCGCCTCCTTCGGTACACAGGCTGAATAAGAGAAGAGGGCGGGCACCAGCAATTCGAAATTGTGTTTAGACAAACACTGGGAGAGCTGCAGGCGCTCACTTCCCAGGCTGGACACACTCCCTCCTGCTCAACCACAATGGCCAACGACAGTGTGTGATAGGACTTTATGAGAGTTTTTGGGTAAAAAGGCCAACCTCACTTTGAGAAAGAGTGAAAGTGGAGTGGGAGGAAACGGAGAAAGGAGCAGTATTTGTAAAGTTCTGCCAGGTGGCGGTCCCCTGCGGGGCTCTCCTGGCCCGGCTCTTGGTCTCCGCGTGTCTGCTGGAGCCTCTCAGGTGGTAACTGGGGAGGTGTCACAGTGACCTGCAGCACTTTTTTTTGTTGTTGTTACTTTACATGATTTCCCCCTAAGAAGGGGCCGATATGATTCAAATAATTCCAAAAGACATCCAAAGAGGCAATAGAAAGGTTACTTGTATTTTATTTAGATCCAGGTTTTGAGCATTTCATTTTTCCTAGGAAATTGTCTATTTCAATGAAATGTTCAAGTGTTGGAGCACAGGGTCATGCATAGCGAGTCAGTTCTCTTATATTACAATTGCTGTTGTATCATGCCTGCCATCATCTCTGCTTTCCAGCCTAGCAGAGATGCCCCTTGACCATGTAAACTGTCAAAAAGCCGAAGGCTGTGGGAGCCGGAAAAGGAGAGGCACGTAGAGTCACGCAGCAGATCATGACCCAGTGAGTGTCAGAGAGGAAGCTCAGAAGGGTGTGGGAGCCAAGAGCAATACTCAGAATTTAGCAGCATTCAGGCTTACTAACACAAATGACTGCAAAGTGCACTTTTTTTTAACGTAGCCTTTACCACAGCAGCACATTTAACGGTTTTTTTGTTTTGTTTTTTTTTGAGACAGTCTCACACTGTCACCCAGGCTGGAGTGCAGTGGTACGATCCCAGCTCACCGCAACCTCCTCCTCCCGGTGTCAAACAATTCTCTCCTGCCTCAGCCTCCCAAGTAGCTGGGACTACAGGTGCCCGCCATCACTCCCGGCTCATTTTTATATTTTTTAGTAGAGATGGGGTTTCACCATGTTGGCCAGGCTGGTCTCCAACTCCCAACCTTGTGATCCACCCACCTTGGCCTCCCAAAGTGCTGGGATTTCAGGTGTGAGCCACTGTGCCGGGCCCCACATTTAACAATTAAAAAAAATTTTGTAGAGACTGAGTCTCGATTTGTTACCCAGGGTGATCTCGAACTCCTCCTCAAATGATCCTGCAGCCTCGGCCTCTCGAAGCGTTGGGATTACAGGTGTAAGCCACTGTACCCAGCCTACCATCTTAGCACATTTTAAAGGTACTTAAGGATAAATCTAAAAGATAGTAATGTAAAGCCCTTATCAATAAAATACCATTTTATTGAAAACATAAAGATCTTAATAGAATTTAAAAGTAGCAAGACTCAGTATTATAATTATGTCAATCCTACACCAATTACTCTCTAAATTGAAAGTAACTGCCATCTGGCTCACTCCTGTAATCCCAGCACTTCAGGAGATCGAGGCAGGTGAATCATTTGAAGTCAGGAGTTTGAGACAAGCCTGGCCAACATGGTGCAAACCCGTTTCTACTAAAAATACAAAAAAGTAGCCAGACATGGTGGTGCATGCCTGTACTCCCAGCTACTCGGGAGACTGAGGCAGAATTGCTTGAACATGGGAGGTGGCAGTTTCAGTGAGCCGAGATTGTGCCACTGCACTCCAGCCTAGGCAAGAGAGTGAAACTCCATCTCAGAGAAAAAGAAAGAAAGAAACTGCCATCAACCTCAGTAAGGTTTTCTGGAATCTGAGCGACTGAGGTCTGAAAAGCAGTTCTGGTTCTGGGGTTTATCACTACCCCGCTAAACTCCACTGGCAGGGGCTGACCATGCCACTGCCCTGGGAGCTCTTTAGGAGAGGCTGGCATGGCCCTCCACACACATCCCCACAGAGGCTGCATCCCAGCTCCCCTGAGACTCACCACCTCAGCTCTTCTCATTGGCTAAATTCCATCCACCCTTCAGGTGTGACTTCCTCTGAGGGACGCCCTGACCACCCAGCCTGAATCCGCAGGTAGGTAGATATGAGTATTAATGTGCCATGCAGTCATCCCCTGAGTCTGTTCCTGGTTCCTGCTCAACTCTGTATCCCAAGCATCTGACAGAAATAATGATTTGCTGAGGGTTAAATGAACCCGAGACACTCTGTCAGGGTGCAGACTCCTGCGATGTTACTGAGCAAATCCACGGGAGGAAAGACAGAGCTCAGCCCAGGACAGGTTTGCCCGTGGCACTAGCCTGGCCTTAGGAATAGCAGCTTTTCAGGAACCTACTGCTCATAAAAACTGTATACTTGTCAAAGCCAAGCACCTCTGCTCCCTGGTTAGAGGGTGCGCAATTCTATCTGAATGTTGATTCTGAAGCTAAACTGTCCCTCAGCAGCAAAAGGGGCTGAAAATAGGCTCTCAGAATGGAAATGCAAATTTCAAAACTGGTGGGAGTGGAAGCTGTTGTAAACGTTGCTGATGCATGGCTGGCCTGTGGCCCAGCTCTCTCCTTGCCCCGCCCTGCCAGGCAGCAGGCTGCACACCCTGCCTCCCTCCGGGAAGCACCTGGCCTGACATCGCTCCACTGTCATCAGGCAGAGGATGGGCACATCCTGTGCTCGGCCTTACAAAAGCAAACACAGTGGGCTCGGGAGAGGCTGGAGCTGGACGCAGTGCACCTGCAAACCCAGCCCTCTCCCTGCTCCTGGCAGCATAGGCACCTCCTCCCTGGGTCAGGAGAGCAACCCTGAGTAGAGCTGCCTTGTGGGGAAGTAGGCTTGGGCCCATGCAGACCCTCCCTGTCCTCGCTGTGGGTATACCGGCGCTGGGGGCAAGGGCAGGCACTGCCCAGTGCCAGGGTGGAGAGGGATGACAGGGAATGGTGAAAGGGAGCTTCCCAGAGCACTGGAAATGTCCTATCCCTGGGTGGGATGTAGATTTCATGAAGAGTTCATCTGACAAAACCCCTCTCATGGGAAACAAGATCTGTGCATTTCATTGTATGAAAATTATGCCTTACTTTGGGAGGCCGAGGTGGGTGGATCACGAGGTCAAGAGATCGAGACCATCCTGATCAACATGGTGAAACCCTGTCTCTACTAAAAATACAAAAATTAGCTGGGCACGGTGGCGCGTGCCTGTAATCCCAGCTACTCAGGAGGCTGAGGCAGGAGAATTGCCTGAACCCAGAAGGCGGAGGTTGCGGCGAGCCGAGATTGCACCATTGCACTCCAGCCTGGGTAACAAAAGCGAAACTCCGTCTCAAAAAAAAAAAAAAGAAAAAAAAAGAAAAAGAAAATTATGCCTTACTTATAACAAAACGAAACAAAACTAAGCCGGCTCACACCCACTAG
>CM052648.1:6672867-6732267 GCA_028533165.1 Leontopithecus rosalia
GTTAGAAGCAGAGCGAGCCTATGATCCAGCATGCCACTTCCAGGTGTAGACACAAAAGAAGTGAAAGCAGGATTGTGGGCAAATGCGCACCCAAGCTCAAGAGGTAGAAGGAACCCGAGTGCCCGTGAGGAGATGAACGGAAAATTAATGACACATCCGCAGAAGGCAGCATCACTCAGCCTGGAGAGGCAGGGAACTCAGACACACACTGCCACGCGGATGGACCCTGTGGATATTATGTGAAGTAAAATAAGTCAGTCACAGAAAGACAAACGTGGAGGGAGTCCACTGACATCAGTTCTCGAGAATAGCCAAATTCACAGACAAGAAAGCAGAATGGTAAGTTTGGCAGAGGCTGAAAAGGGGAGAAAGGAGAGTTGTGGTTTACTGTATACAGAGTTTCGGTTTTACAGGATGAAAAGAATTTGGAGACTGGATGCACAACACTGTGGATATACTTAAGTTAATATTGAACTGCGTGCTTCAAAGTGGTTATGATGATGAATGTCCTGTTGGGTGTTTGTCGCCACAAGTGAGTAGAAAAGCTGCACAGTGATGGGATCTCAGCAGCCCCCATCATCCTCGTCCTTACTTCTCACCCATGCAGCCCTGGCCTTTCTGCATCGGCCCCGCTTCCTCAGGAAATGCCAGCTGTGGCCTGAAGAGACCCCCCAGAGTCCCCGTGGCCGACCCCAGGCCTGCTTCCCCATTGGCTGGCTGAAGCGTCTCAGCTCCTCCTGTCATCTGGAAAGGCTGCTTCCCAGAGCAAGTCCAGACCGCCCCACTGGGAACAGATGGTGCCGGGCAAAGGCTGGTGCCATGGCCGCATGCTGTCACACACGGGGCTGCCATCACATGGGCTGGCCCTGGGGAGCTGGGTCTCTGGGACCGGCTCAGGCAGCACAAGGAGGAGCCCCTGGTCCTGCCGCCCTTCAAAGAGCACCCCCTAAGCGCAGGACAGAGGCCCGCTGCCTGCGGGGCCACCACAGACCCCAGCTCTCAATGAACACACAGAGGGTCCCTCGGAGGCCCCACATCTGGCAGCTGCAGATGTGGGACAGTTAATGGCATACGGTCCGCTGCCTTCTCTCTGGAACCCTTGCAGTTGGCTCTCGGTGCATCAGCTCCACATGCCATCAGCATGGCCTCTTCTACTTTGATTAAGCACCGGTGGTTTGTTGCGACCCCATGAAATGTGACTACCAACCTGAATTTGTCATCGCAGGAAGGGAGGGAACACAGGGCCTGGGCTTGGCAAGCCTCCTGTGGCTGGTCAGTAAATGTGTTTGGCTCTGCAGGCACACGGCCTCCGTCCCTGCTACTCAGCCCTACCATGGGAGCAAGAGCAGCCCACACAAAGCAAAAGGAATGGGCACCACTGTGTTCCAGTAAAGCTCATTTATGGCCAATGTATTCGAATTTCAGATCATTTTCACGTCATGAAATCTTTTTATTTTTTACAACTATAGCTCACTGTCGCCTCCAACTCCTGGGCTCAAGTGTCTCCTGAGTAGCTGGGACTATAGACTCACACCACCACTCCCAGCTAATGTTTCTGTAGAGATGGGGGCTGAGTTGGCCTCAAGCATTCCACCGCCTCAGCCTTCCAAAGTGTTGGGATGACAGGTGTCAGCCACTTCAGCCAACCATGAATAATAATCCTCCTCCTTCTCCTTTCTTCTTCCTGACCATTTAACAATGTAACAAACATAGTAAGCCGCTCAGCCCTGAGCCGTGGGGTTACAGCAGTGCTGGGATCCTGCCAACAGGTCACAGCCAGGGATCCCAGCTCTGTGCTTATGTCCAGACAGGCCTTCTCCAACAAGTGTCTCCACCACCCCCTTTCCAGGGAATCATCCTAGGGCGAAATGTGAACCACAATGACATCGGCTGTAGAGGAAACAGAGCAGATAAACAGAGAGGCGCTGAGGTCAAAGGGTCAAAGCCCATATCATAGTCTGGACACGTGCCTGACACTCACACTGTCGCTCAGAAGAGCCCATCAAGCTTCGAGACTTCCACAGAACTCTTGGCTCTCCCTGACGCTGCCTGTACAGTTTAAACTCTAAAGACATGAGAACCAATTCACTAGAAATCAACCCAGAAATGGTACAGGCCAGTCAGTCTCCCCCAGAAAGGAAAGCCTCCCCCGGGCACACATCTTGGGCCTTGATCACACGGGTGCATTGCAGACCAAATCCCAGCCCTGATGACACAGGCATCAGGTGCGGAGGTGCCCAGGCCTGCGTGATGCCCTATGTGGCAGAACCTGCACTCTGATCCTTCCTGGCACTGGGATCTAAAAACACACCCTTACAGTTAGCTTCTCTCTGCTTGTTCTCTGGTCCACAAAATGGGGTGAAGTATCTATGCACCTCCTGGTCATTGTGGAGATTGGGGCAACACAGAATACAGCCACACCTGTATTTTATTGTAGTTGCTTTATTGAATTTTATAGACATTGTGGTTTTTACACACTGAAGGCTTGTGGCAACCCTGTGTCTAGCAAGTCTCTTGGTGCCATTTTTCCAACAGCATGGGATCTCTGGCTCTCTGTGTCACATTTTAGTAATTCTCACAATATTTCATGCTTTTTCCTTATTATGTATCCATGATGGTGATCTGTAACTGTCACTGGTAGAGGGTCATGACTGCAAATTGTCCAGGTTCTTGGTGTTTTGAACAAAGAATTGGACAAAACGCCCAGCAAAGAAAAAATGAAGCAACAGAATGAAAGCAGGGCTTTATTGAAAACGAAAGTCACTCCATGGTGTGGGAGTGGGCTAGAGTAGTGGCTCAAGGGCCCGGATACAGAATCTTCTTGGCTTCAAATACCCCCTAGAAATTTCCCATCGGCCACTTCATGCTCACCTCATGTAAATGAAGTGGTATCCCTCAATCATTCTGATTGGTTGCAGAAAGCGGCTAACCAGAGGCTGAAATGATGTTACAAAGGTCACACTCCTCTGCAAACATCTGATTGGTTGCTTTTTGCAACCAATCAGAGGCTAGGATGAGGTCATAAAGTTATACTTCTATGCAAACAGAGACTCTGCTGGCAATCAGTCTGACTGGTTGTGGACAGCAACCATTCAGAGGCTGGAGTGAAATTACAAAGTTGCAGGACAACCTGTTGTGGAGGCCAGCCCATTTCCCATCTGCCAGTGCAAAAAAGCTGGGGGTTTAGGTTCCCTGCCTCCAGACCCTATTCTGCCTCATGACTAATGGTCTTTTTTTTTTTTCTTTTTCTTTTTGACAGGGTCTCACTCTGCTGCCCTGGCTGGAGTGCAGTAGTGGGATCATGGCTGGCTGCAGCCTCAATCTCCCAGGCTCAGGCAAGCCTCCCACCTCAGCCTACTGAGTAGCTGGGGCCACAGGCCTGTGCCAGCATGCCTGGATAATTTTTATATGTTTTGCAGAAATTGGGTTTCACTCTGTTTCCTAGGCTGGTCTCAAGCTCCTGGGCTCAAGCAATCTACCCACTTCAGCCTCCCAAAGTGTTGAGATTACAGGTGTGAGGCACCACACCCAGCCTGTGATCTTTGATGTTACTATTTTAAGTGTTTTGGGCACGATGAACTATGCTCATATAAGACAGTGAACTTAACTGATAAAGTGTATGTTCTGACTGCTCCATTGACTGCTCAGGCCCCATCTCTCTCCCTCTCTCAGGCCTCCCTATTCCCTAAGACACAACAATATTGAAATTAGGCCAATTAATGAGCCTATGTTGGCCTCTAAGTGTTCAAGTGAAAGGAAGAGTTGCACATCTCTCACTTTAAATCAAAAACTAGAAATGATTAAGCTTAGTGAGGAAGGCATGTCCAAAGTTGAGACAGGCTGAGAGCTAAGCTTCTTGCACCAAACAACCAAATTGTGAAAGCAAGGGTAAAGTTCTTGAAGGAAATTAAAAGTGCTCCTCCACTTTTAATTTCCTGCAAGAGGCCGGGCGCGGTGGCTCAAGCCTGTAATCCCAGCACTTTGGGAGGCTGAGGCGGGTGGATCACGAGGTCAAGAGATGGAGACCATCGTGGTTGAAATGGTGAAACCCCGTCTCTACTAAAGATACAAAAAATTAGCTGGGCATGGTGGCACGCGCCTGTAATCCCAGCTACTCGGAAGGCTGAGGCAGGAGAATTGCCTGAACCCAGGAGGCGGAGGTTGCGGTGAGCCGAGATAGCGCCATTGCACTCCAGCCTGGGTAACAAGAGCGAAACTCCGTCTCAAAAAAAAAAAAAAAGAAATGTTAGAAGCTAGTGGAGATTTGTTTATAAGGTTAAGGAAGGAAGCCATCTTCATAACATAAAAGTGCAAGGTAAAAGAGCAGGTGCTGAGGAAGAAGCAGCAGCAAGTGACCCAGAGACCTGGCTAAGATCACGGAGGAAGGTGTCTGTACCGAGCAGATTGTCAATGTAGGTGAAACAGCCTTCTGTTGGAAGAAGGTGCCATCTAGGACTTTTTCTAGCTAGAGAGGAGAAATCAATGACTGGCTTCGAAGTTTCAAAGAAAAGGCTGGCTCTCTTGTTAGGGGCTAATGCGGCTGGTGACTTTACACTGAAGCCAATGTTTATCCACCGTTCCAGAAATCCTAGGGCCTTAAAAATTATGCCAAATCTTCTCTGCCTGTGCTCTAGAAATGGAACAAGAAAACCAGAATGACAGCACATTTGTTTACAGCAGGGTTTACTGAATATTTTAAGCCCACTGTTGAGAAATGCTAACAATCCTTTCAAAATATGATTGCTCACCGACCGTGCACGTAGTCAACCAGGAGCTGTGATGAAGACAGCTGAGATGAACGCTGTTTGCATGGCTGTGAACACATCATCCATTCCACGGCCCATGGATCCAACGGTAATTTCAATTTCAAGTCTTATTATTCAAGAAATACATTTCATGGCCGGGCGTGGTGGCTCACGCCTGTAATCCCAGCACTTTGGGAGGCCGAGGCAGGTGGATCACAAGGTCAAGAGATCAAGACCATCCTGGTCAACATGGTGAAACCCCCTCTCTACTAAAAATACAAAAAACTTAGCTGGGCATGGTGGCGCGTGCCTGTAATCCCAGCTCCCCAGGAGGCTGAGGCAGGAGAATTGCCTGATCCCAGGAGGTGGAGGTTGCGGTGAGCTGAGATCGCGCCATTGCACTCCAGCCTGGGTAACAAGAGCGAAACTATGTCTCAAAAAAAAAAAATACATTTCATAAGGCTGTAGTTGCCATAGATAGTGATTCCTCTGATGGGCCTTGGCAAACTAAATTGAAAACCATTTAGATGCCATGAAAGGTAGGCAAGGTGAGCTGACTTACACCTGCAATTCCAACAATTTGGGAGGCTGAGGCAGAAGAATCACTTGAGCCCACGAGTTTGATACCAGCCAGGGAAACATGGGGAGACTCTCTCTGTAAAAAAAAAAAAAAGCCACGTATGGTGGTGGATGCTTGTCGTTCCAGCTAATCGGGAGGCTGACGCTGAGACTTCCGTGGTCGTGATCACATCGCTGCACTCCAGACTGGGCAACGAGTGAGGCCCTGTCTAAAAAAAAACGAAAAAAGAAAAAACCATTTTTGCATCATGGGAAGAAGTCAAAATATCAAGATTAGCAGAAGTTTGGAAGAGGTGGATTTCAGCCCTCATGGATGACTTTGAGGGTTCAGGACTTCAGTGGAGGAAGTCACTGCAGATGCGGTAGAAACAGCGGGAGGATCGGATTAGAAGTGGAGCCTGAAGAAGGGGTTGAATTGCTGCAATCTCAGGATCCAACTTGAACAGATGAGGACTTGCTTCTTAAGGATGAGCAAAGAAAGTGGTTCCTTGAGACAGAATCTCCTCCTGGGGCAGATGCTGTGAACATGGCTGTAATGTCACCAAAGGATTTAGAATATTTCATAATCAATAAAGCAGCAGCAGGGTTTGAGAGGATTTCTAATTTTGAAAGACACTCTACTGTGGGTAGAATGTTATCAAGCAGCCTCCAGTGCTAGGGACATCTCTTGTGAAAGGCAGAGTCAATCAGTGTGGTAAGCTTCACTGCTGGCTTATTTTAATAAATTGCCACAACTCCCCTACCCTTCAGCAACCACCCCCAATCAGTCAGCAGGCATCAGCACTGAGGCAAGACCCTCTGCCAGCAAAAAGATTCTGACTCACTGAAGAGTTGGAAGATCATTAGGATTTTTAGCAATAAAGCTTTTTTTTTTTTTTTTGAGATGGAGTCTCGATCTGTCACCCAGGCTGGAGTGCAGTGGCTCGATCTCAGCTCACTGCAACTTCCAACTCCTGGGTTCAAGTGATTCTTCTGCCTCAGCCTCCTGAGTAGCTAGGATTACAGGTGCATGCCATCATGGCTAATTTTTTTGTGTGTGTGTATTTTTAGTAGAGATGGGGTTTCACAATGTTGGCCAGGCTAGTCTCGAACTCCTGACCTTGTGATCCACTTGCCTCGGCCTTCCAAAGTGCTGGGATTACATTTGTGAGCCACTGTACCTAGCCAAGCATTTTTAAATTAAGGCATGTACATTTTTTATAGATAAAATGCTATTATATACTTAATGTACTATAGTTTAGGGTAAACACAACTTTTACATGTACTGGGAACAAAAAATTCATAAGACCCACTTCATTATGATATTCATTTTACTGCAGTGTGGTCTGGAACTGAACTCACAGTATCTCTAAAGTGTGCGTAGAGCCCATACCCAGTTCCCTGCCTCACAGACCCCCTTCCTCACCTCCACCCAAGTCAAGGGCGTGAGCCAAATTTCACTAGCTTCCGACTGTATCCATTCAGTAAACACAAGATAAAAAGTACTAAATGGCAAGAACTGCATGCAGGGGGCTTTTGGGACAGTGCCCGGCACACAGCAGCTCAATCAGCGTCAGCTATGACAGTGGTGCAGATGACTAATGTCTGACAGATCTCCTTTCTTTAGAACCGAACAGCTGTCCTCAGGGCTCCACCCAGAGCTGCCCTGAGCATCCCTACCCAGACCACCCAGACCACCCAGCCCTACCCAGCTCCAAGAGGAGCAAGGGGGCAGCCAGACCTGTGGGGCAAAGGCCACGTGGAGCCACCTCTGGATCCCAGGCACACCTGCAGAGATGAAGCCACAGGAAGTGGGGGCTGAACTGAAGCTCTACTTCCAGAGTGACTTTGAGGGCAGCAGTGTTCAGGCCAGCTCCTGAGATAGTCATGCGGAGTGGGGAGCTGGTGTTCAATGGGAACAGTTTCAGACTGGGAAGATGACCACACTCTGGAGATGGTGGTGGTGCTGGCTGCACGAGACTGTGAAACTTGATGCACTTAAAAATGGTTAAAGTGGACCTGGGTGTGGTGGCTCACACCTATAATCCCAGAACGTTGGGAAGCCAAGGCGTGTGGATCACTTGAGGTCAGGAGTTCGAGACCACCCTGGCCAACATGGCAAAACCCTGTCTACTAAAAAATAGAAAAAAATCAGCTGAGCATGGTGGTGTGTGTCTGTAGTCCCAGCAACCAGGAAAGCTGAGGCAGGAGAATCACCTGAACCTCGGAGGTGGAGATTGCAGTGAGCTGATTTCACGCCACTGCATGCCAGCCTGGGTGACAGAGACTCCATCTCAAAAAAGAAAAAAAAAAAGTTAACATGGGCCAGGCACAGTGGCTCACGTGTGTAATTCCAGCACTTTGGGAGTCCCAGCCTGGAGGACAGTTTGAGGCCAGAAGTTTGGGCCAGCCTGGGCAACATAGCCAGACCCTGTCTCTACAAGCAGTCGGGCAGTATGGCTCACACCTGTAGTCTCAGCTACTTGGGAGGATCACTTGAGCCCAGAAGGATGAGGTTGCAGTGAGCTGTGTTTGCCCCACTGCACTCCGGCCTGGGCAACAAAGCGAGACCCTGTCTCAAAAAAAAAAATGAGTAAAGTAGTGACTATTGTATGTATTTTACCATAATTTTTTCTGAAGAGGGAAAATTACCTTGGGGAAAGAAAGGTGTGCCCAGGAGTACTTCCCAAATTATACTTAGGTTTTTGCTTCCTAAGCCAGGAAACATGTAACTTTGCATTTGATTTATTCTGTTCCCATCTTATCAGCACTTTCAAAGAAGTGAGAACAGGGAATTGGAGCTCTCACAATAACTTGGCAAAGATGGGCAAGAGATAGAGAGCCGCAGTGTCTGCTGCCACCTCCTGATTCACTTCCTATCTGTGAAGGTGTGAGTCAGCTCTGCGCACACAGCAGTGAGGACCTCACCCCGCTGTCCTGGGACCAGGACACAGCCAGCCCTCAATCACAACCTGTGATCAATGCATACAGGTTGCAGCTTTCATCCAGGGCTCATATCCTCGCTCCAACTCACATCAGGCCAGATGGCAGCCCTATTGAGTCTTTCTGGGCCCTGCTCCAGAGAGGCAAGTGCCACGCCTGCACCTGCACACCCAGGCCTGTTGTCGAGCAACCCCCCACCCAGTCCTTGATGACGTCTTCCTGGGCCCCTCCTCCAGGCCTTATACAGCCCAGTGGTGTGATGTATGTGCCCTGCACCCCAGGTCCTGACTGGCACACACCCTTCTCAGCTGGGTTAGCTCCTCCATGTCTTTCAGGTGCCTGCACCCCAGCAGATGAGAACCAACTGTACAGTAGCCATGTTCATGCAAACTGCTCTCCATTCCTGGATGCCAGCATCTGGCACACTGTCCCAGCACACAGCAGGATGCATGGCACACAGCAGGCCTGGGCATCATGGACCCTGGAGACAGGGCAGGTCAGCAGCCTCCGCAGCGCCTCGGGGAACCGTTCCTAAAACAAGTGAACTTGCTTTGGGAATCCAGGAACATCTCTGCTGGAACAATTCAGCCCTTGGAACACCCGAATTTGAAGCCCCTCCCCCTGCCACCACGCAGGGATGCAGCTTTGGCAAGAGGCCAGTCAGAAACAGCTGCTAATCTAGGTGGGGTTTCCCAAGCCCAATTCACCTGCCAGAAAACCAAGCCCTAAATAAGCATTTTGGTTTCCCTTTAGTTTTCTTTCCCTCCCACTGCCCTTTACAACAACCTGCCAGTTTAAGCCAAGGAACAAAGAGACATCCTCTGAGTCCCTCTTGCTATTTGTGATAAATGTTTCAGAGAACAAGTTAAGCAGTGCTGGAGAAAACAGGAAAAATAAACTCTGAATCTCTACGTAAATATATATTCTATGAAAATCTAAACTTAATCCACGACCAGCACAAGGCAAACCAAAAGGGTACACACAGCTCTGCTGCCACTCCAGAGAGAACGATCCCTACATGCTGTTCTGCGTGCTTCTATACAATGCAGAGCTTTGAACTGTTTATAACAGAATACAACAGAGGCACAATCACAAGAACACAGTGATTCTGCCCTTTGAAGCTGCCTGCAGTCAAGTATTACACAGGCAGGAAGTAGAAATCTCTGCTTTGATTTGTTTAAAGTAGATTAAATATAACTGGAAACCATATTTCCTCTCATTCAGAGGAAATTACAAAAGGTACAGAGGACCAAGAATATCAGGTCCTCATGCAAACGATGAAGTCGGTTCTTCCTAAGCAAAAAAGAAAACAAATATTGGCCTTTAACATACATTCGAAGACCTCACTTGTGTTTACTTTGAGGAGATCACTGCCATGGAAAACAATTTGGAAATAACTGTTTCTTTAGGCTGAAGTGTGAGTCGTTCAAATAAATGTGCCTCTACACTTTGGAATCAAGCATTTTTATTTTTATTTTACTTATTTATTTATTTGAGATGGAATCTCACTCCTCATCGCCCAGGCTTGAGTACAGTGGCTTGATCTTGGTTCACTGCAACCTCCGCCTTCTGGGTCCCGGTTCAAGCAATTCTCCTGCATCAGACTCCCAGGTAGCAGTGATTACAGGCATGAACCACCAGGCCCAGCTAATTTTTGTATTTTTAATAGAGACAGGGTTTCACCACGTTGGCCAGTCTGGTCTTGAACTCCTGACCTTGTGATCTGCCCATCTCAGCCTCTGAAAGTGCTGGGATTACAGGTGTGAGCCACTGCACCTGGCTGTATTTTTATTTTTTCAAATTCAAGCCTGTGGTCCCTTTGAGCCATTCTTTTCTCCACTAGACTTAGCCATTTTGAAACCTGCCCAGGGAGGAAACGACTTAGGCTGTGTGCAGAGGCAGCCCCACGGAGGGCAGGAGGCAGCAACACAGCCTGGGGCCAGGCTCCAGGGCTGCTCTGCAGGGGACACTGGGTGGCATTTGCCTGGGGAGCTGAGAGGCAGTGAAGAGTGAGAGAGACAGGCCTAAGACCTGGGCAAATCAGCCTGTCTAGGAGGACCCGGCCAGCCCCTGCTGATGCCTCAGATCTGCTGTAGCAGGAGCTCAGCCTGAGCACCCTCAGCCTCTGCCCACCTCGCAGGGCATCATGAGAAGCAGGCATGATGTGCACACTCACTGGGCCCTCCAAGTCATGGCCGTGGCTCTCCATTAACACAATCATGTGCCTGAGGGCTGAGCTGGAGCAGCACAGGGTGGTGGGAAGGGCGGGGACTCAAAGGCCAGCCTCAGTTCCCCTGTCTGTAAAATGGGGATGATAGATCTTACTGTAGAGTTGAGAGGGCAGGCATGGTAGCTCACGCCTGTAATCCCAGCACTTTGGGAAGCCTAGGCGGGAGGATCACTTAGGTCCAGGGGTTCAGCACCAGCCTGGCCAACATAGTGAGACCCTATCTCTACAAAAAAAATTTAAAAATTGGCCGGGCGCAGTGGTGCAAGCCTATGATCCCAGGTACCTAGGAGGTTGAGGTGGGAGGATCACTTGAGCTTGGGTGGTTGAGGCTGCAGGGAACCAAGACTGTGCCACTGTACTCCAGCCTGGGCAACAGAGCTACACCATGTCTCGGAAAAAAAAAAAAAAAAAGAGGCAGCTAATAAGGAAAACTGTGTGGCTGTTGTCGAGGCCCCCGTCCCTCCATGTGCAGCAGAAGGTGACGCTAGGCTGATGTGCATCACCATTGTGTCTCTGCCGGTGCTCACCCTGCTCTCCCGTTCTTCTGCACTTCTTTACCTCCCTGAAATCCCTTTTCCAGGCTGGCCTATCTTATGATCCAAGCAGCACCTAACAGCATGGGCCAGCTCCTCCCCTAGATGAGTTCCCCATTGTGCAGATGTGAGCATCCCCGCCTTCAGGTCCCTCTCTTGCTCCTGTCTCTTTCCTATTCCAGGGTTTCTCCTCCATCTTCCCATTTCCCTGGAGAGGCTCACACCTTCCCACATCCTCCACTTCCAACTCTAAGTCAGTGACTCCCAAAACTGTCTCTGGGCTCCAGAAGTCCTCCTTGAGTCTCAGACCCTCTGAATCACCCTTTAGCTATCCTACAAGAACTTCAACCCGAATCTCCCCTAAACTGGCCTCACACTCTGTCAAAAGCCAATCTACCACAGCTGCGTGGGGTGGTTTCTGTGGCCTGGCTGTCCGTCCATTGACCAATCTGTCTATCCCTTTGCCAATGCCACCCTGTCTGGATGACAGCTTTGTAGTACTTCAGGTAGTATGTGTCCTCTAACCATATGTTTCTCTGGAGTTATGTCTATGTTAGCTTTTTGCCTTTCTCTGTGAATCTGAGAGTCAGCTTGTTGATTTCTACTAAAAAACCTGCAGGGATTTTTCATTCGGACTTAGTTTAATTTCTAAATCAGTGTGGGAGAATTGACAGCTTGTAAATCTTGGAATATTGACTATTCCAACACAAGAACACAATGTATCTCTCCATTTATTTAGGAATTCTTTGATTTTTTTCATCAGAATTTTATAGTTTTTTTATGTATCTTTTTTTTTCTTTCTTTCTTTCTTTTATGAGATGGAGTCTCGCTCAGTTGCCCAGGCTGGAGTGCAGTGGTGCCATCTCAGCTCACTGCAACCTCCACCTCCTGGGTTCAGGCAATTCTCCTATCTCAGCCTCCAGAGTAGCTGGAATTACAGGCACCCACCATCATGCCTAGCTAATTTTTGTAGTTTTGTAGAGACAGGGTTTCACCATATTGGCCAGGCTGGTCTTGAACTCCTGACCTCAGGTGATCACCCGCCTTGGTCTCCAAAGTGCTGGGATTACAGGTGTGAGCCACCTCGACTGGCCTCTTTCTTCCTTTTTGATATAAAGATGGGGTCCTGCTATGCTGCCCAGGCTGGACTTGAACTCCTTCTGCCTCAGCCTCCCACAGTGCTGGGATTACAGGTGTGAGCCACCTCGACTGGCCTCTTTCTTCCTTTTTGATATAAAGATGGGGTCCGGCTATGCTGCCCAGGCTGGACTTGAACTCCTTCTGCCTCAGCCTCCCACAGTGCTGGGATTACAGGCATAAGTCACTGCACCAGCCAAGTTTTATTGTTTTCAGCATGTAGCTCTTGCAAATATTTTATAGGATTTATGATCAAATTTGTTAGAAATGGACATTCATTTCAATTTTCAGTGCTTGTTTGCTAACAGATAAATTCCCTTGTGAGTTTTAGTAGCTTTTCTCTAGATTTCACTGGATTTTTTACACGGAAAATCACATCATCTGGGAATAAAGATGCTTTTGTTTATTCCTCTCCAATCTGTATGCCTCTACTTTCTTTTTCTCACCTTTTGCACTTGCTGGAACCTCCAGTACAATAGTGAGTAGAAGTGATGGGGTCGGACATCCTGGCCTTGCTCTGGCCCTTAGAGGAAAAGCAATCAGTCTTTCACCCTTAGGCATGTTGCTAGCGGTAGGGCGTTTGTAGATGCCTGTATCGCATTAAGGAAATTCCCTTTAAGTCCTGGCTTCCTGTGTTTTGGTCACACATGGGGGATGAATGTTGTTAAATGCCATTTCTGGATCTATTGAGCCGATCATAAATACTTCCTTCTTGAGTCGGTTGACAGGAAGAATTGTGTTGATTGACTTTCGAATGTTGAGCTAGCCATTTACTCCTGGGATACACTCTACTTAATTATGGAATCTATAATCCTTTTTGTACATGGCTGAGTCATAATTGGTAATATTTTGTTGAGGATTTCACATTTGTATTCATGAAGGACCTTAACTGATTTTTGTCTTCCAAGCCCAGTTAAGCAGCAAAGTCACCTGCAGACTAATTTGATTTTTTTGATGCAGGGCAGATGAACCCCAAAGTGAGGCTTAGCCCTCAAGCGTTCTTGGCTTCACCCAGCAAAGAATTCAAGAGCAAGCTGGTGGTAGGTTAGGAGAAATAGCTTCAGTGTTGCAGCAGTGTTGCAGTTACCGAAGCAGCAGTGTTGCAGCTCTGTGACTGCTCCTGCAGAGCAGGGTGGCCCCATAGGCAGAGAGTAGCAGCTCAGGGCAGCTTTGCAGGCATACTTATACCTACTTTTAATTACATACAGATTAAGGAGTGGTTTATGCAGAAATTTATAGAGAAGCAGTAGGAACTCCTGGGTTGTCCAGTCATTGCCATGGAAAGGAGAGGTCAATCCTGGGTGATGCCATGGCAATGGTAAACTGACTTGGCACAGTGGTGGGTGTGTCTTAGGGAAAGCTACTTCTGCCCCCTCTGTTTTAGCTAGGCCTCGATTTGGTCCCTTGTGTGAGCCAAGCCTCCAGATTGGGGCCTGCCTCTGACCTCACGTTCAGGCCTTGTTTTAAGCTCTGCAGGGAAGGGTCTAAGGTACCCTTGCTCTAGAGCTTGTCTGCTCCACTACTAAGGTGGTACCCTTCAGCGGTCTCCAGGGCATGCTAGGGGCTCAGTGAGAGCTGCCCACTGAGTCTGGCTACCACCTGAGCATCTCCCAGAACAGGTGAACTCTTGGACTCGGCCGCCTTTCTGCTCCTGGACACGTGTCCTTTCCTGTCTCCATGGCATTGCATACTGCACCCACACAGCTTAGGATCTCCCAATGCTTGGGGCACTCCTGAGGATTACTGGAGCCCCCTCTCTGCAGTGTTCCCATCCCTCCAGGACTCTGCCTACAAACCACAGCTGTTCAGGGCACCCCACCAGCCTGCTCCTCAACTCAGCCAATCCACTCACACTGCTTGAAGTCCAAGAAGCATGTGGCGCCTTGCCGTCTTGTTTCTGTAGACTCCAAGGTCATAGCTCTGCACAGCCTGTTGCTCAACACCTGCAAACAGTTGATTCAGACATTTTGTCCAGGTTTCCAGTTGCTTAGGGTGGCGGAGTATGTGCACCATAGCTAACTCACCTTGTTGTTGATGACATGACCTGGGAATAGCCTACACCACACCAGGCCAGCCAAGCCCCTGTTCCTGACCAACCTCATGGCCAATACTACCTCCAGTGAGCCCTCTGTCCAGCCCCAAGAGTGGCCCTCACTAAAGCAGCTTCCAAAATGTTGATGCCAGGACACGTCTTGTGGTGAAAGTCTGATGGAAGAAGGATGGTGAAGGAGGGCAACGCCCACTCTAAAATGCTATAGCATCAACTGCATGGAAGACAAATCATGAACACTGATTTTTTTATGAATTGCACAAAACCAAGAATAAACAAAATTCATGATAGTAAAAATTTGGGTAAAATTCAATGCCAATGAGAGAAATGTCTAAATATATCATAGTATGTTAACCTGACAGATTACTATATGGCTGTTAAAAATAAATAATGTGGGCACAGTGGATCATGCTTGTAATCCCAGGACTGTGGGAACTGAGGCAGGAGGGTCCCCTGAGGCCAAGGGTTCAAGATGAGTCTGGGCAACATAGCGAGACTCCATCTCCACAAAAATTTAAAAATTGGCCAGGTGCAGTGGCTCACACCTGTAATCCCAGCACTTTGGGAGGCTGAGGCGGGCAGATCATGAGGTCAAGAGATCAAGACCACCCTGGCCAACACGGTGAAACCCCGTCTCTACTAAAAAATACAAAAATTAGCTGGCTGTGGTGGCATGCACCTGTAGTCCCAGCTACCTGGTAGGTTGAGGCAGGAGAACTGCTTGAACCCAGGAGGTGGAGATTGCAGTGAGCCGAGGTTGTGCCACTGCACTCCAGCCTGGTGCCTGGCAACAGAGCAAGTCTCTGTCTAAAAAAAAAAAAAAAATTAAAAATTAGCCAGGCGTGATGGTACATGCCTATGGTCCCAGCTACTTAGGGGGCTGAGGCAGGAGGATCACTTGAGCCTGGGAGGTTGAGGCTGCAGTGAGCTATGATTGCACCACCGCACTCCAGCCTGGGTGACAAAGTAATACCCTGTTTCAAAAAATAAGAAATAAATAAAGTGACATGGAAGATATGTTTACAAACGAAGCTGAGAAGAAGAAACTTAAATTGTCCCCACACAATGATTACAACAATGTAAAATATGTATCAGCGTGAGAAAAGACCAGAAAAAATCTATAGGAATGAAAACAATTATTGTGCAAGGCTGGCAGGAATATGAGCAAAATTCTTTTTTAGTCTTTTCAAAAGTTCTTAAACCTTTAATAATTAAAAAATAAGCTTTAGAAAAACTGCCTAATGCCAGCAGTCAGCTCTATTCAAACTTCGCAAACAATAATAATGAGAAAAAATCAGGAAGTGACCTACCAGCTCCTACAAGGGCAAAAGAAAGCCCTTCTTGGCAGACTTCCTGTGGACCCAGCTGGGCAGGCAGAACCCGTGTAGCCCATGGTCTCAGGGGGAGCTGGAAAAGACGCAAATGCATCAGGAATGAAGAGCTGTAGATGTCCCCATCAGATCTGCAACACAACACACTGGTTTTTTTTTTAAACTGTATTTTATTTATTTTGTTTGGTTTTGTTTTTAGAGAGAGCTCTTGCTCTGTCACCCAGGCTTGACTGCAGTGGTGAAATCACAGCTCACTGCAGCCTCGACCTCCTTGGCTCAAATGATTCCCCACCTCAGCCTCCCAAGTAGCTGGCAGGTACATGCCACCATTGCTAGCCAATTTTTAAATTTTTATTTTAGGAGAAACAGGGTCTCACTCTGTTGCTCAGGTTGGTCTTGAACTCCTGGCCTCAAGTGGTCCTTCCTCCTTGGCTTCCCAAAGTGCTGTGATTACAGGCATGAGCCATTATGCCCAGCCAATACACATATTTTAAAATAAAAATCTCTAAAGTTATGGACGTGGAAGTTTATAATTTGAAGGCCCTCTATATTAGATGTCGAAGCCACAAAACTTCCCTTTAAACAAACATGTTGAGAGATGGCACTGGGCACAGTGTAGCCTTCATGCTGGGCCAGGCTCTGTTCTGTGGAATCTTGAGACGCTACGCATCCTGGGACCACAGTAACCAAATTGCTGAAAACAGCCACGAGGAAACCCAGGTGTGTGAAGCCAGGCTCAGTCACGATCAGGGCACCTGCAACATCACCACAGTCCTGCTCTCACTAGCAAGGTGATTCTGCCAGGCCCTCTGCATGCACCCTGCTATCTGCTGTGCTTCTTCCAGCTCATGCGATGGGAAAAAGACATGCCTGGAGCGAGGGCACTACCCCCCAAGTTGTGGCAATGGCATTGCAGGATGTGTGGGCTGGAGGAATCCCTCAGGCTTGGCAAGCCTCACTTTCCTGCTCTCTGAGAGAGACAGACTGCACCATGTGACCTCAAAGGATGGCTCTTTCCAGCTGGGTGTGGTGGCTCATAACTGTAATCCCAGCACTTTGGGAGGCCGAGGCACGCGAATCATGAGGTCAAGAGATTGAGACCATCCTGGTCAACATGGTGAAACCCTATCTCTACTAAAATACAAAAATTAGCTGGGCGTGGTGGTGCACACCTGTAATCTCAGGTACTTGGGAGGCTGAGGCAGAAGAACTGCTTTAACCCAGGAGGCAGAGGTTGCAGTGAGCCGAGATCGCACCACTGCACTCCAGTCTGGCACCCGGTGACAGAGCAGGACTCTGTCTCAAAAAAAAAAAAAAAATGATGGCTCTTTCCACAACACCCTCACCCTGTCTGTCTGAGGTGTGCACGTGTCTGTTCTCACGTCCACAGGCTTGCCTGCCTAAGCCCTGCTCGCTGAGGCTTACAGAGACCCAGGTGAGGGGTGCGGATTGCAAAGTTTACAGATTTCATACACACTGATTTTCAGTGATAGTAATGACGACAAGAGTGAGATCAGCTCTCCTTATATTACAGCATTTGCATTTGCTGGGTCCCGCTTCAGTCATTTACGTATATTTACTTATTTAAACTGCACGATCACGCCAAGAATGATAATAGTATCACTACCTCCACTGGGGTGAGGAAACCGATGACAGAGGCCAAGTTGCCCAAAACCGAATGGCGAGTCACTGACCTCATTTTAAGATGCACAGAGATGTGTGCAGTGCATATAAACGATACAACAACATATACATATGTTCAAAACAAGAAAACTTCACTGTTGTTCACTGTATCCAGTTTTGGAGAAAGAGGAACCTTTGCACATTGCTTGTGGGAATGTAAAATGGTGCACCGCTGTGGAAAACAGTAGATGGCTTCTCAAAAATTTGAAGACAGGCCGGGCGCGATGGCTCAAGCCTGTAATCCCAGCACTTTGGGAGGCCGAGGCGGGTGGATCACGAGGTCAAGAGATCGAGACCATCCTGGTCAACATGGTGAAACCCGGTCTCTACTGAAAATACAAAAAATTAGCTGGGCATGGTGGCCTGTGCCTGTAATCCCAGCTACTCGGGAGGCTGAGGCAGGAGAATTGCCTGAACCCAGGAGGCGGAGGTTGCGGTGAGCCGAGATCGCACCATTGCACTCCAGCCTGGGTAACAAGAGCAAAACTCCGTCTCAAAAAAAAAAAAAAAAATTTGAAAAGAGAATGACCATGTGACCATCAGCCCCACTCCTGAGCATATGCCCCAGAGTTAAAGCAGAAACTGGAACAGATGCTTGTGCGCCCATGTTCATAGGAGCATTATTCGAAACAGCAAGAGACGGAAGCCAGCCAGGTGTCCCACAGGTGAACGTGATACACACAGTGGAGCATTGTTCAGCCACAGAAAGAGGTGAAATCTTGATACTGACACATAGTACAACATAGATAAACCTGAAAAATATTGTGCTAAGTGACATAAGGCAAGCACAAAAGGACACATACTGTATGAATCCAGTTATATGAGGTACCTAGAATGATCAAATTTGTAGAGAAAGTGGGTGTGGTGGTTGCCAGGGGCTAAGGGAGGGGGAATGGAATTTAAGGACAGAGTCTCTCTCTAGAGTGATGAAAATGTTCTGGAAATATATATATATATATATATATATATATATATATATATATATATACATATATACATATATACATATATTCCAGACACAGAGAAAAAAAATTGAAACAGATTCTTTTCAGTAAGACCATTTTGGTTTAAGATGGAGAAGAGGCCCAGAGCGGTGGCTCACGCCTGTAATACCAACACTTTGGGAGGCTGAGGTGGGCAGATCACGAGGTCAGGAGTTCAAGACCAGATTGGCCAACATGGTGAAACCCCATCTCTACTAAAAATACAAAAATTAGCTGGGCATGATGGCTTGTTCCTGTAATCCCAGCTACTTGGGAGGCAGAGGTAGGAGAATTGCTTGAACCAGGATCAGGAAGGCAGAGGTTGCAATGAGCTGGGATCGCCCTATTGCACTCCAGGCTGGGCTACAGAGCAAGACTCCATTTCAAAAAAAAATGGAGAAGGGATTGATGAAAGGCAAAACTATATAAAAATGGGTTTCTGTAATAACACAGGTGAGAAGAAATGAAGACTTAAATAACAGCTGAAGAGATTGATTAGAGAACTATTAGGGGATTATAACTGATAGAATTTGGTGATTATTGGAATTGAAAAGGAGGTAGAAGGAGGAACCAAAGACAATTCCCAAGTGTCTGGTATGGCCAGTGGGATGGGACAGTGGCTCCACTAGCTGGTTTAATTATTCAGGAGCTTAGAAGGACCATTCCATAGTTCTCCTTTATCACTGTTCTAGGAGTTACTAGCAGGTAATTATTTTTAAAAAATCATTTGAAAAATACTGCTCAGCAATCAAAAGGAATAAATGAGGCTGGGTGTGGTGGCTCACCTGTAATCCCAGCACTTTGGGAGACAAGCTGGGAGGATCACTTGAGGCCAGCAGTTCAAGACCAGCCTGGGCAACACAGTAAGACCCCATCTCTAAAAAAATAAAAAATTAAAAAAAAATTAGCAGGACACAGTGGCACACACCTGTTATCCCAGCTACTTGGGAGGCTGAGGTGGGAGGATCATTTAAGCCCAAGAGTTCAACGCTAGAGTGAGTGACAATGGTACTGATGTACTCCAGCCTGGGCAACAGAGCAAGACTCTGTTTCAAAACAACAACAATGACAACAAAGGAATAAAGGTTTAGTGCATGTTAACAGCACAGATAAAGCTGAAAACCACTGCTGAGCAAAAGGCAGCAGACAAGAAGCATAGAGTGAATGATTCCACTTCCGTGAAACCCTACAAGCTCAATCTAATCTCTAGTGACAGAAATGTGATCAGTGTTTTGCCAGGTCTATGAATAAGGAATCTGACAGAGACTGCGGCACAAGGAAGCTTCCCGGGGAAAGGGGAATGGTCTGAATTTTGAAGGTGATGGTAATGACAACAGCCAAGTTGCTTAAAAATGAATGCACTCATTTTTCAGTGAAGTGGCTGATAGCATTACCATCACCATTAGGCGAATAAATATGATTTTGGAAAGTAAAAAACTATCAGAACTGTGGATAAAATCATTCTCTTCTTTTGAAGTTTGATGACCCAGAGAAGTTCATGGGCTTGAACTAATAACAAGTCTCGGCAGTCGCATGGGTTTTTGTTTTTTGAACTGATTGCCTGAAATAATGAGCGCAAGATTTTTTAAATGCCAAGTATGGACAGTTCTTTAAGCTTTTCCTTCTTGAAATCAAGTAGAATAAAATGGAACATATTTTAGTGATTGGATTGTAAGAAAAAGCTTAAAATTATCAGAATTTCATTTATTGGGTAATTGTTATTTTAGGTCACACTGAGTAAAGGTAGGCTAGAATTACTGGATGGCAGCTTGGAACATGAGGGGCAAATACAGAATCTCGCTTTGGGAAGCACACAGCCTTTGCTTATGGGAAAGGCTTAGCCCTCATCTTCAAGGGAGTTGTATTTCTTCTGTGATTTGGGTGTGTTTAGCAGGTAAGGAAAGAGTACAGGAGCAATAGGGACTGGCCAGGGCTGTGCGGCCTATTGGTGGGAAGATCCAGACAGACACTGCCCCTGGTCCCCAGGGTCTGGCTCAAGCCACCTCTGGTAGGAAGATGTGCCTTAATGATTCAAAGGGCACTATTTTCACAGACTTGAAATCTAGCATTGTACTGCCTGGTACTTTGGTTTCCTTAACAATAGTCCAGTTAATTCAGCCTGGGCAATGTACCAGGCAGTACAATGGATGCGGTGGCTCACGCCTGTAATCCCAGCACTTTGGGAGGCCGAGGCGGGTGGATCACAAGGTCAAGAGATCGAGACCATCCTGGTCGACATGGTGAAACCCCATCTCTACTAAAAATACAAAAAAAAAATTAGCTGGGCACAGTGGTGTGTGCCTGTAATCCCAGCTACTCAGGAGGCTGAGGCAGGAGAATTGCCTGAACCCAGGAGGCGGAGGTTGTGGTGAGCCGAGATCGCGCCATTGCACTCCAGCTTGGGTAACAAGAGCAAAACTCCGTCTCAAAAAAAAAAAAAAAATTAGCCAGGCATGGTGATGCACACCTATAGTGCTGGCTACTTGGGAGGCAGAGGCAGGAAGATCTCTTGAATCCAGGAGTTTGTGCCTGCAGGGAGCTATGATAGAGCTGATATGGAAGGGAAGTGCTGGAAAGGGAAGAGCGTGGTCCCTTTAAATGATACAGGAGTGGGTAAGGGAAGTGCTGGGTAGAGGAGGGCATGGTCCCTGGCTAGAGCTCCACCCTGACGGACCGAGGTGAGGACAGGCACTCCTGCCCAAATGTCTTACATTTCCCAAGACCACCCTGACCTGCCACACCCCCATTCTGTGCCTATGAAAATCCCCAAGACCCTAGTAGGCAGACACACAAGTGGCTGGACGTCATGAGGAACACATTGGTAGAAGAAGACACAAGCTTCTGGACATTGAGGAGACATCAAAAGGAGCACACTGGCGGAAGAGCACACTGACAAACGCTGGCAGGTCACTGACCAGTGGAACCAATCAGAGTTTGGCCTGGTCTGCTGAGCGACCCAACTCCAGGAGAAAGCCACCTTCCCACTCCATCCCACTTCTGGCTCCCCCATCTGCTGAGAGCTACTTCTACTCAATAAAACCTTGCACTCATTCTCTAAGCCCATATGTGATCCAATTCTTCTGGTATACCAAGGCAAGAATCTAGATGACCCTCTACTTGTCACAAGAGGAAAAGCCCTCTGTTCTTGCAACAAGGTAGAGGTTTTTTTTTCTTTCATGGAGTTCCACTCGTCTCCCAGGCTGGAGTACAATGTATGTTCTTGGCTCACTGCAACCTTTGCCTCTCAGTTCAAGCGATTCTCCTGCCTCAGCCTCCTGAGGAGCTGGGATTACAGTTGCCTGCCATCATGCCCAGATAATTCTTTTGTATTGTTTTGTTTTTTTTTTTGAGATGGAGTTTCACTCTTGTTACCCAGGCTGGAGTGCGATGGCGTGATCTCGGCTCACCGCAACCTCCGCCTCCTGGGTTCAGGCAATTCTGCTGCCTCAGCCTCCCGAGTAGCTGGGATTATAGGCACGCGCCACCATGCCCAGCTAATTTTTTGTATTTTTAGTAGAGATGGGGTTTCACCATGTTGACCAGGATGGTCTCGATCTGTTGACCTCGTGATCCACCCGCCTTGGCCTCCCAAAGTGCTGGGATTACAGGCTTGAGCCACCGTGCCAGCCTCTTTTGTATTTTTAGTAGAGACTGGGTTTCACCATGTTGGCCAGGCTGGTCTTGAACTCCTGACCTCAGGTGATCCGCCCGCCTTGGCCTCCCAAAGTGCTGGGATTACAGGCATGAGCCACCATGCCCGGCCTTTTTTTTTTCCTTTTGAGACAAAGTCTCACTCTGTCGCCCAAGGTGGAGTGCAAATGGTGCAATCTTGGCTCTCTGCAACCTCTGCCTCCAGGGTCCAAGTGATTCTCCTGCTCCAGCCTCTCGAGTAGCTGGGACCACGGGCATGTGCCCGTGTATTTTTAGTAGAGGTGGGGTTTCACTGTTCTAGCCAGGATGGTCTCAATCTCCTGACCCTATGATCCACCCACCTTGTCCTCCCAAAGTGCTGGGATTACAGGCATGAGCCACCGCACCCAGCCTTTTTTTTTCCCCACACTGTTGCCCAGGCTGAAGTGCAGTGGCACGATCTCAGCTCACTGCAACCTCCACCTCCTGGGTTCAAGCAATTCTCTGCCTCAGCCTCCCAAGTAGCTGGGATTACAGGTGCCCATCACCATGCTCAGCTAATTTTTGTAGTTTTTAGTAGAGACAGGGTTTCACCATGTTAGCCAGGCTGGTCTTGAACTCATGACCTCATGATTCATCCACCTCAGACTCCCAAAGTGTTGGGATGACAAAGCATAAGCCACCACACCTGGCCACAATTCCTTCCTTTTTAAGGCTGGATAACATTCCATTGTCCATGTGTGCAGACCACATTGCTTATCCATTCATCCGTCAATGCACGTGTGAATTGTTTCTACCTTTTGGCTAGCGTGAATGATGCTGCTATGAACATTTATGCACACATGTCTGTCTGAGTCCCTGCTTTTAATTTTTTTCAGTACGTGCCTATCCTGGGAGTGGAACTGGTAGATCACACACTAATTCTGATTCACTTTTTCAGGAACTACCAAACTTTTCCATGGTGGCAGCACCATGTTACATTCCCACCAAGAGTACACCAACGCTCAGTGTCTCCACATCTCCACGTTCTTCTCATCCTTGCCAATGCTTTTATTTTCTGTTGGTTTCGTTTGACTTTCCTAATGCCTGTGAAGTGGCATCTCATTGTGGTTGATTTGCCTTTTCCTAATGACCACTTGTATGTCCTCTTTGGAGAAATGTCTATTCAAGTCCTCTGTCCATCCTTAGTTGAGTTTTTTTGTCGTTGAGTAAAGTTATGACTTTTTAAAATGTATTTTATCTTGATTTGTTTTGTTAACCGCAAAGTTTTATTTTGAGCTTTAGAAGTGGAAAGAAACTAATAAGTCATATTTAAAGGCATGTTGTTCTTCCAGTCAACACCATTTTTTTTTTTTTGAGACAGAATCTCACTCTGTTGCCAGGTGCCAGGCTGGAGTGCAGTGGTGCGATCTCGGCTCACTGCAACCTCTGCCTCCTGGGTTCAAGCAATTCTCCTGCCTCAGCCTCCCGAGTAGTTGGGACTACAGGCACACATCACCACGCCCAGCTAATCTTTGTATTTTTTTTTTTCTAGAGATGGGGTTTCAACATGTTGGCCAGGATGTTCTCGATCTTTGACCTCGTGATCTGCGCGCCTCGGCCTCCCAAAGTGCTGGGATTACAGGTGTGAGCCACCGCGCCTGGCCAGCACCATAATTCTTAACAAGAAGACTTGACATTTCATTTAAGTGATCATATGTATAGAGGTTGGAGATTTGCATTTTTCTCTTTAATCTATATAATAATCCATGGAAAACCTTTTCCAATAGTTAGCAATGCAGCAGAAAACAGCTTGTACATAACCACAAAATGAAAATTCCCAGATCGTTTGCATCCTGCCAGAACCTTAGCTTCCCTCACATTACTGCTATTCATGACCTCAGGCCACGCTTTTTATGAAGATGTGACCCCAATTTTGATAGTAAATGAATGGTTATGAGATCGAGGTCTCTCTCTTCCTTTCTCAGTTTCAAAACAGTGACAGGAAATGGAAAAGGGAAAACACCTCAGAGTCTGCAAGCGGGTGACTGTGCCCCTCACCAGCACAGGAAGGAAATGACCATGGGACACCTGTGCAGCAGTTGGAACCAGGCGGGCCTCACTCAATGTCATGTGACAGGTGGAGATGGGGGAGCTATGACAGCAGCAAGCACATCCCGGCCAGGCTCAGCAGAACACAGGCTCCAACAGCTCACCCTTCACCAGCCTTTCCTTCAGAAGCCTTGCTGTGAACACAGACTTAAACAGGCAGTGAGATTTGAAGTCTGTGTTTAAAAAAAAAGAAAGAAAGACAAAGAGATATGATGTCTGGGGCTTCTAATTCTTCCAGAGGTGGAGGTAGGGACTTAGCAAACAAGACCGGCGTGAACAGGGGCCTGCTGGAGCTGTGTGATGGGCCACGTGGTGGGGGAAAGGGTATCATTATATTCTTCTATTTGTGAATACATTTATATGTTTACATAATGAAGTTGGTTTTGGTTTTGTTTTTTTGGGTTTTTTTAAGAGACAGGGTCTCATCTGTTGCCCAGGTTGGAGTGCAGTGGTGTGATCATGGCTCACTGCAGCCTCGAACTCCTGGACTCAGGCAGTCCCCTACTGCTTCAGCATCACCAGCAGGTGGAACACCAGGCATGCACCATGACGTCCACCTATTTTTTAAACTTTTTGTAAAAACCGACTCTCACTATATTGTCTAGGCTGGTCCCAAACCACTGGCCTCAAGCCATCCTTCCGCCTTAGCCTCTTGCCTACATAGAGTCATTTCTTATCTTGCACACAACTGGACAGAACATCCTTGAGTGAAAGACGCCTGGCTTTGCTCTATTCCCCACAGGGCTTCCCTTGCACAGCACCTGACAGGACAAGTGCCAGGATGAGGGTTCTCATGATATTTTGAGGCCAATTATGAAATCAAAGGTGACTAGGGACTTCCAGTTCCACTAACTTGATTCTTCCTGTTAGGAAGAAAGTACCTGGATTAAAATAATTCACCCTAAGATGTGAACGAATGAAAATGAATGTCAAAACCCTCCAGAGAAGCTTAATGAGGTACCCATTCACAGAAAGCCTAACTGGTAAAATTAGTAGAATACAGCTCAGGCTGTGTATAGCATCAAAGGAGAAGTATGTCTGCATTGAGAGAAAGGGTCCAGGAGAGACACCAACAGGGGAGCTCATGTTCTGGGTCTCTCTAGATTACAGGATCTAGAGGTTCCATGAGTGGCCATCCCTGATCCCCAGTTCCCATCTGACCCGGACCACGGCCTCCCAATCTCTGTGTCACCCCTTGAAGCTCCCAGGGTGGCTGTCACTCCTCAGGTTTCGGCTTGCTTGGTGTCCTGCCTCTGATGCCCTCCGATGCAGCTCTTGGGCCCCACCGAGGCAGGGGGAACCAACCTTGCCAAACCATAGTCAGGCTGTCACCTGGCCCAGACCACCTTGGTCTGGATGTCTGCAGCAGCCTGGGCTCTGCTCACCACTCTAAACACAAGTGGCCACATATCATCTGATTCCACTTACATGAAACGTCCAGAAAGGGCAAATTCACAGAGACAGAAAGTAGATTAGTGGTTGCCAGGGGCTGGGGGAGGAGGTGGGTGAGGGAGAGAAATGAGAGTGACTGATTACTGAGTATTGGGCTTCTTTTTGGGGCAATGCAATGTTCTAAACTAGATGGTGGTGATGGTCACACAACTCTGTGAACAGACTAAAAACGATGGAAAACTCTACTAAGAACTCTCCTTTAGAGGGGTGAATTGTAGGGTATGTGAATCGTGTATCAGGAAAGCTGCTACAAAGCAGGTAGAGAGAGAGGAGGGAAGTAGGAGAGGTTGGCAGCTCCAGGAGTAGGGCTCAGGAACCAGCTATGGAGGCGCAAGGCAGGGCCAGAGCCAGACTGAGGCACAACCCAGGGCAGAAGCTTGGACAACCCAGAGGGTTCTTTCAGCGGAACTGTGGGGTGTTTGACAGAAGCAAGGGGTCAAGAGCAGGGGGCCAAGCTTCTGGTGATGGCATGGGCCCTAGGCCCCCATCCCCTAACAAAACCCAGAAAGGAATGTCTGGGAGAGAAGCCATAGTTAGGAACGTTCCTCCCATGCCTGGCCTCTCCACCACTGAGCTGACAGGCACAGCACAGGACGTTAGCAACCACCCAGGATGACTCACACCTCCCTGCATCATTGTCCAATAGGAACTGCCCATCATCTTGAAGCACCGAGGACTGGGAGATCCCCGCATCCCCAGGAACTGTACTCTGCATTTTCAAATAGAACATGTTCATGATACATTGATGGCCACTCTTTTCCCTGACTGGATGCCTGGGAAACTGAGCAGAGGCAAGGTTATGGCACCCCCGAAAAGGTGACTAGAGAAGCTCACCATTGACAGCCCAGGGGAGCCCTTTTGGGCCCGACACAAGGTGTCACCCTCCAAAGCTGTCACAGAATCAGAGTAGGGCTGTCAGCTTACACCACGGGAACACTGTAGGGTGCTCTGCAGCATGTCTCTCTTTTTTTGAGATAGCGTCTCACTCTGTCACCCAGGCTGGAGTGTAGTGGTACGATCTTAGCTCACTGCAACCTCCACTTCCCGGGTTCAAGCAATTCTCCTGCCTCAGCCTCCCAAATAACTGGGATTACAGGTACCCACCACCCCACCTGGATAATTTTTTTTTTAATTTAGCAACCAAAGCCCAAGTAAATGTTTTTATATTTTTAGTAGGGACGGGGTTTCCCCATGTTTGCCAGGCGGGTCTCGAACTCCTGACCTCAAGTGATTCACCCGCCTTGGCCTCTCAAAGTGCTGGGATTACAGGCATGAGCCACCACCCCCAGCCTGCAGCATGTCTCTTAAAAGTAAGGGCCATGAGCAGAGCTGTCAGGATACTTCAGAGGAAAACAAGTGGGGCCTGGTAATGACTAACACAAGACCCTGGGGGCAACATGGAAGAAGGGGACTCTCCAGGGCTGCTCTAAGTTGGGGGCATTCTTAGACTTAAGAAGCTCTCAATCATCCTCCAGATCCTGTAAAGAATTGTTTCAACTCCATTAAGAAAGAAAAAAAAAAAAGGACTGGGCACGGTGGCTCATGCCTGTAATCCCAGCACTTGGGGATGCCAAGGTGGGTGGACCACCTGAGGTCGGGAGTTTGAGACCAGCCTGATCAACATAGAGAAAACCCGTCCCTACTAAAAATACAAAATTAGCTGGGCATGGTCACACAATGCCTGTAATCCCAGCTACTTGGGAGGCTGAGGCAGGAGAATTGCGTGAACCCAGGAGGTAGAGGTTGTGGTGAGCCGAGATCGCGACATTGCACTCCAGCCTGGGCAATAAATCTAGTGCTGGTGAAAATTCGGGGAAACAGGCATTCTCAGGCTATGGGGCAACATCTATTAAAACTTTAAAGGGCTCACACCTGTAATCTCAGCACTTTGGGAGGCCAAGGCGGGCAGATCACAAGGTCAGGAGATCAAGACCATCCTGGCTAACATAGTGAAACCATGTCTCTACTAGAAATACAATAAAATTAGCTGGGCATGGTGGTGGGCGCCTGTAGTCCCAGCTACTCGAGAGGCTGAGGCAGGACCCAGGAGGCGTAGGTTGCAGTGAGCCAAGATCACACCACTGCACTCCAGCTTGGGTGACAGAGTGAGAGTTTGTCTCAAAAAAACAAACCAACCAACCAACCAACCACCCAAAAAACTCTAAAAGGTTGGCCAGGTGTGGTGGCTCACACCTGTAATCCCAGCACTTTGGGAGGCCAAGGTGGGTGGATCACTACAGGTCAGGAGTTTGAGACCAGTCTGACCAACATGGTGAAACCCTGTCTCTACTAAAAATACAAAATTAGCTGGGCTGGTGGAGCATGCTTATAATCCCAGCTACTCAGGAGGCTCAGGCAGGAGAATGGCTTGAACCTGGGAGGTGGAGGCTGCAGTGAGCTGAGATCACACCACTGTACTCCAGCCTGGGCGACAGAGCAAGACTCCCTCTCAAAAACAAGAAAAAAACCTCTAAAAGGTGCATGCCCTTTAGCCCAGCAATTCCATTTGGAGGAGCCTAGCCTGAAAAAACACTCACAAATGCACACATGTGAATACACACACTCAAGGATATTCACCGCAGGACTATTTTTTAACAGAAAAAAACTTACAGGCGCCTAAATATTCTTCCACAGAGGAATAATTATAAAAATAATTCATATACATAACAAAACACTATATAGTTATAGAAAAAAACGTTGATGGACTATGTTAACTGTGATGTTATCTCTGGAGAATGTGAGTTTAGGAGAGGACTCCCATTAGAACTTTGTATGACGTTTATAATCAGAAGACAAACTTTCACAGGAAATGAGTTGCTGGAATGATGGTATGACCCGATTTACATGAAGCAGAAAACAATCTATATGTTACATACGTATAGCTTTACTGTAACGCCTGTCAGCTTCTTGGGAGGCTGAGAACTATTCAGAAAAGTGTCTGAAAGTGTCTGCATCTGTAGTTAGTTGCTATGGCTTCACACCTTTACAACAAGCACATAAGTGTGGCTTGTTTACTTTTTTTATTAGATGTTTAATTTTTTTTCAATATACTTTAAGTTCTGGGGTACATGTGCAGATCCTGCAGGATGGTTGCATAGGTATACACATGCCATGGTGGTTTGCTGCCTCTATCCAGCCATCACCTACATTAGGTATTTCTCCTAATGTTATCCCTCTCCAACCTGCTATCTATCCCTCCCCTAGCCTCTACCCCTCAACAGACCCTAGTGTGTGATATTTTCCTCCCTGTGTCCCTGTGTTCTCATTGTTCAACACCCACTTATGAGTGAGAACATGTGGTGTCCGGTTTTCTGAGAATGATGGTTTCCAGATTCATTCATGTCCCTGCAAAGGACATGAACTCATCCTTTTTTATGGCTCCATAGTATTCCACGGTATATATGTGCCACATTTTCTTTATCCAGTCTATCATTGATGGGCATTTCGGTTGGTTCCAAGTCTTTGCTATTGTAAACAGTGCTGCAATGAACATACGTGCGGTACCAAAACAGAGATATAGACCAATGGAACACAACAGAGGCCTCAGAAGTAATGCCACACATCTACAACCATCTGATCTTTGACAAACCTGACAAAAACAGGCAATGGAGAAAGGATTCCCTGTTTGATGAATGGTGTTGGGAAAACTGGCTAGCCATGTGCAGAAAGCAGAAACTGGACCCCTTTGTTACACCTTATATAAAATTTTACTCCAGATGGATTAAAGATTTAAACACAAGGCCTAACACTATAAAAACCCTAAAGAAAACTTAGACAATATAATTCAGGACATAGGCATAGGCAAGGACTTCACCACTAAAACACCAAAAACAATGGCAACAAAAGCCAAAATAGACAAATGGATCTAATTAAACTTACGAGCTTCTGCACAGCAAAAGAAACAATCATTAGAGTGAACTGACAACCAAAAGAATAGGATCTGACAAAGGGCTAATATCCAGAACCTGCAAAGAACTAAAATTTGTTTTCTTGTAAAAACAAATCTACAAGAAAAAAACAACCCCATCAAAAAGTGGGCAAAGGATATGAACAGACACTTTACAAAAGAAGACATACATGAGGCCAACAAAATATGAAAAAATGCTCATCATCACTGGTCATTAGAGAAATGCAAATCAAAACTACATTGAGATACCATCTCACGCCAGTTAGAATGGTGATCATTAAAAAATCTGGAGACAACAGATGCTGGAGAGGATGTGGAGAAATAGGAACAGTTTTACACTGTTGGTGGGAGTGTCAATTAGTTCAACCATTGTGGAAGACAGTGTGGCAATTCCTCAAGGATCTAGAAACAGAAATATCATTTCACCCTGCAATCTCATCGCGGGGTATATACCCAAAGGATTATAAATCATTCTATTATAAAGGCTTGTTTAATTTTAAAAAGTAAGAACATAAGCTGTGACTCAAGAGTCTGTTGGAGACACCTCATGCGATCCCCGGGCTCATCCCTCCCCCTAAACAATTCCTCCACACTTTTAGTAGCATCTGCATGTCAGGGAATCCCCCAGGCTCATTTCCCAGGGAAATTACCAGTCTACATGACCAATCGCCTTTGCAAAATCTCCCTCTAGATCCAACCAAGTCAGATGCAAGGCTTCCCTTCCACATCAGGTCCTGTTTTGGGGTTCTGTTTTTGCAATGGCCTCATCACCATTTATGCTGACCCCTCCTCCCCATGACCCATGCCCAGATTGCCACTGTATCTTCCATCTCTCTCAAACACACCTCTACTCCCACCCCTGCCACAACACACCCCCAACAGCTTCAGTCTGGGGGGTTGTTATCTCTCACCTGGATGCCAGTGCCTACCTGTGCTATCCACCCTCCAAGCCGCAACTAAATGGCAGCTGGAAAGTGGGAGCCTGATTTGCAGCTACTCCCTGCTTAGACACTTCAATGGCTGTCCATAGCAGAAGACCAAGGTCAATACCCTAAACAGGCCTGGAACACCCCACACTTTCCACCCTTGCCTCACCATCCTCCCCTCCAACTGGGCTCCAACCTCCGGCCACCCTCAGGCCCCGGGGCCACTACAGAGGGGAGTCCCAACATCCGAGACTCCCTCTCCCACTCTCCCAGCCCCACAATACCCAGGGGGTTCCCAGTCACCCTTTGGGTGTTGGCTCAGTCCTCGATTCCTCAGTGAAGCTAACTCTGACCCTCCCCTGGTGAGTCCCCACAGTTCAATCTTTCCACAATACCGTCATTGTGCCTCAGAGATTTCATCTCTGTTCCTGCCCCTCAGTTCTGCACACCGTGAAAGTGAAGCATCGTTGAACCCAGATGCCCAGCTCAATGTGTGCAGCAGAGCAGGAGTGCCACGTTTGATGGGTCCTACATATGCAGACAAATGTTTGAACACTGCCATGGCCTGGATGCCCCCAAAATTCATATGTTGAAACGTGACTGCCAATGTGATAGCATTAAGATACGGGGCCTTTAGGAGGTGATTAAGTCCTGGAGGGGGAGCCCTGATGAACAGGACCAGTGACCTTGTAAAAAGGCTTGAAGGAACCAGTAAGGCCCCTTTTGCCTTTCTGCCTTCTGCCCCACAAGGACACAGCAAGAAGGTCCTTACCAGACACTGAATGCTGGTGTCCTGGTCTCAGACTTCGCAGCCTCCAGAACCATAAGAAATAAATTTCTGTTGTTTATAAACTACCCTGTCTCAAATACTTTGTTATAGCAGCACAACAGACTAAGACAACTATTATACATACTTTTAAAAAAACCTTTTATTCTGGCTGGGTGTGGTGGCTCACACCTGTAATCCCAGCACTTTGGGAGGCCCAGGTGAGTGGATCACCTGAGCTCAGGAGTTTGAGACCACCCTGGGCAACATGGTGAAACCCTGTCTCTACTAATATACAAAAAAATTAGCCAGTGAGGTGGCACTTACCTGTAGTCCCAGCAACTCTGGAGGCTGGGACTCACTTGAGCCCGGAAGGCAGAGGTTGTGGTAAGCCAAGACTGTGCCACTGAACTACAGCTTGGGCTATAGAGTGACACCCCATCTCAAAAAAAATAAAAAACAAATACATAAATAAACCCCTCGTTTTGAAAATGTTCATATATACATAGAAGAGAGAAGAGTAGAGTGGATACCCACGTGACCAGAATCTAGTCTCAGGAATTACCAACCTCCTGCTGTTTTATTTTCTCTATCCATCCTTTACATCCTTTTTTCCTGTTTTCCTGACAAATACTTCAGTATGTAAGCAGATACAGATACACTTTACCCACATAAATGAACACAGAGGAGGAGCTCTATACACGTATTCAGAAGTCAAAGGGGTCCCTGAGATACACACAACTCATACTCATCCCACTGAACACTGCAAGCATCATGCAGAGCCATGTGCTTTCCCACACACTGGCTTTCTGCAGCAGTGAGGCTGGACCCTGCTGCAGTGGTGATGTGCAGGAACTGCCTCATAGCTCAGGTGGTAAAGTTATTTGGCTGGGAGCCGACTCTCTCCCAACATGCTGTCACACCCTTCCCGGCCCTGACAAACACAAAGAGATGCATCCCATCGAGTCACCCACTTGGCTGAACCATGCACCTGGTAACCTTCTTGGGAGGTTCTTTGGAGGGTATTTTTTCTCCTCTGCACAAAGCGTGCCTACGAAGTAAGCCGAGAATGACAAAAACAGGAAAGCCCAATCTTACAGAGGCAGAGGGGCCAAGGCCTGCATGATAATGTAGCCCAAATTCATAGCTCAGATCCAAAAGAAAACAAATGTTCCATTCTTTATGTGTCCACCTCTAAACTAGGCAATACAGTGAGGGCAGTAAACTGTAATTACAACTAAGAACTTTAGCAGTTGCTGATCCTAAAATGAAAAGGGACAAATATGTTTACCCCTAACAGAGTCACAAATAATTCCACAGCTGTTAATTTTGGCAGCCACTACTCTGGAGGCAGTATGGACTCATGGTATATTATCTTCACTGTCATCTCAGTCAATGATCCTATTGGCCAAAGGCGCACAAGCAGCTGCAGGAAAACTAGATTTAAATGGTAAGATTAAAAAACACAGCCAGCCGGGTCGCAGCGGCTCATGCCTGTAATCCCAGCACTCTGGGAGGCCGAGGCAGGTGAATCACGAGGTCAGGAGTTTGAGACCAGCCTGTCCAAGAAGGTGAAACCCCATCTCTACTAAAAATACAAATATCAGCCAGGTGCAGTGGTGAGTGCCTCTAATCCCAGTTACTCGGGAGGCTGAGGCAGGAGAATGCTTGAACCCAGGAGGTAGAGGTTGCAGTGAACTGAGATCCTGGGTGCCACTGCACTCCAGCCTGGACAACAGAACAAGACTCTCTCAAAACAACAAACAAACAAAAAACCACAGTCAATATTTAAAAGCACAAGGAAGGTTTCTTTTTTAAAGTTCACTAATAAATCCAGAGATTGATTACAGCCAATGCCTTATCCACATATCAATCCAGATCACATGACCACTTTCAAATGACTCACTTGGCCAGATTTATTGTCCAGGACCCTGCAAAAAATACTACAGAGAAAACCAAGGTGGATAGAGGATGTCTATGTCCTGTGTTCTGCCCACATGAAACCAGCGACTTCCAACCTTCCCTCTCCCTCTTCTAAGGGGTGTCTCCGAGTCCCCCAAATCAGTCACCTGTGCTCCACCTCCACCACCACTAGATCTGAGACTCTCAAAGGTCAAAGACAGGCAAGTGGCAGCCACTCAGTGAGCCAGGGAAAGGGAAGGCAGGTGGCTCCCAGCCTCAGACTAAGCCAGCACGGGAGAAACTCAAAGGTGTTCAGGTTACTGTCACTTATTTTTCAGATAAACAAAACAAGATTTAGAAAAGCTATAATCTGTGCACACACCAAATCATTCTTCATGAGCAGAGTTTTTACACCAGTCACCACCCTGGCTGTGCCCTCCTCTGCCTGCTGTGGGAGGCCATCTCAAATAGCTCCCAAATGGCCCTTTCTGGGACAAACACAGGCCTCAGCTCAGACAAACAGAACTGCACAATGTGTGTATTCTCTCAACCTCTCCAACAAATGCTCACTTGAGTCAAATTGAGGAGAAAAGCTGCTCCTTACTCAACAGCAAGAAGGGTAAGACAAGGCGTGAAAAAAGAGTCTCACATCTTAAAAGTTACCCTCCACGTTATCCCACCTTACCTCAGCCTTACCTCACCTTACCCTAAAACTGTAGGCCACCTTGTCCCAACCTTGCTCTCTCTTATCCCAGCCTTACCCCACCTTACCCCCTTCTTATGCCAACCTTACCCCAAGCTTACTCCAACCTTACCCCAACCTTGCCAAACCTTACTTCATCTTAGCCCACCCGACCCCAACCTTATCCACTTTACCTCACCCTTACCCCACTGCACCCTAACCTTATTTTACCAACCTTACCCCACCCTTAACCTCATCCTCACCCCATCTTATTCCACCTTGCTCCAACCGTACTCTGCCAGTACAATGGCAATGATGATCATATCTGACTCACAGGGACCTTGTGAAAATCAAATGAGAAAATACATATGAGGCACTCAATAAATATTAACTATTTTACTTAGCCTTCAAAGATTTTAAATTTGGTGAAAATGTATAAACAAAAACTCCATGTTTGTCAATTAAATCAAACTATTATTGTTACTTCACTTAAAAAATTAATTTGCTATTTATTTATTTAAGATACAGTCTCACTCCGTCACCCAGGCTGGAGTGCAGTGGCACGATCTCAGCTCACCATAGCTTCCGCCTCCTGGGTTCAAGTGATTCTCCTGCCTCATTCTCCCAAGTAGCTACAACTACAGGTGCAGGCCACCACACCTGGCTAATGCTTTTGTGTGTTTTTAGTAGAGATGGGGTTTCACCATATTGGCCAGGCAAGTCTTGAACTCTTGACCTCAGGTGATCTGCCCACCTTGGCCTCCCAAAGCGCTGGGATTACAGGCATTAGCCGCTGAGCCTGCCTAATTTTCTGTTTACATTAATCTGGCTGGAGCAATTAAACACCTCTGAGACGAAGCTCAGATAGCCAAGGAAACGGCAGAGTCCTTCGGGCCACTGTGTAGTTTCTGGTGAGAAGCTAATTCTACCAGACCTTCATCCTCTCAGCCATAAACAAGGGGTATGGTTGTTGATGGTTAAGAAAACAGTGTGTGTTGTCAAAGGGGCGCACATTCTGGAAAGTGGTGACAAGGCATACCAACAGCTGCGGTTCCTACCTTGTGCAGCTACTGAAGGCAGAATACACGCCCCTTTGACAACACTCACTTTGCGCTGAGAGCACCACGCGGCAGAGGAGGAGGCTCCCAGGCAGAGCTGCACAGTGGCATGAGGAGGCTGGTTCCAGACTTGGATCCTCCCATGAGACCCTGGGATCTTGGATGCACCTGGCTATAGTCTTATCACCAGTTTCCTCTATCCACACAAACACCAACACACGGTAAATCCCCAGAAGTTACAACAGCAGGGCAAGAGCTTAGAGAGCCTACTCTCAAACTGCCACTTAAAGATGGTTTTGCCAAGGCCATTCAAGCAGATACATGCTAGCCCCTGGCTCCTGCCAGCCAGCCCAGGGTGACCCTGCAGCCCACTCTTGCCTTGCACGTGAAAGAGTCTCTCCCTCTTTCTGCTCATCCTCCTCTTTTCTGGGAGTGTTAATATGGATGCCAGTCAAACCCATTCCTCTAATTGGGCCCTTGACTTTTACCTCAACAGGTATTTCCTGTGCATCTTCTGCTGAGGCCGTCCAGCCGAATCCAGCACCCAGAACACCAACAGAGACTCAGTAAATACTCGTTGAGTAAATCACTCCAATATTATGAGGTAGGTCTTGTCATCCACACTCTGCATATGAGGCAGATCACCAAGGCTAAGTGAACCGGTCAAGACGGCTTGGCTAGTAAACTGTCATTAGGCACCTCCACAGAGATGATCCCCAGGCCTCATGCTACCTGGTGTGCAGCACTGACCTCATCTCAGCCCTCCCTGCTCATCCTGCACTTCCCCGCTCCACCTCCCCCACCCCACTCTCCTTCCTGAACACCCTCTGCCGGCTCCAGCTTCCACTCTCTTTCACCAGCACTCCCTACAACTACCTTTCTCTCTTAGCTTCTCCCCTTTACAACACTTCTCCACGAGGGTAAGCTGCCCCAAACCCAAATGTGACCAGGCCCTTCTCTACCCAAGGCTCTGCAATGACTCCCCATCCTCTAGAGAATAAAAGTTAAGCTCTCATTTTACACTCCAGCATCTGCTTCTAGTTCTCCAAACACAGCACAAACTCCCTGGCCTTCCTGCTTGCATGCCTACTGTCCCTAGGGGACCCCTCTCACACTGCCCGTGAACTCCCATTTCTGTCAAGCTCAGGCCCCACTTCTCTAAGAAGCCCCCCTGCCCTCACCCTCAGCCCCAGGTCAGGCAGGGACACCTGTAATCCTCTGTACCACAGGGAATAGATACAATTATCTAGTTATGTGTCCACTTGCCCTATTTAAATAGAAACACCCGAGGTTAGAGACTAGGTCTTTTTTGATCTTTGGATGCTGAGTACCTGGCATAATGTCTGCCCTTGGTAGACACTTCAGTGTCTTAATGATTCAGTTCACCCAGTTTTCCAAAACTAGGCTGTCATCTCAGATTATGCTCTAATCGGGAACCTGTAAATTACTATGCCTAAAATCTCTCTGGAATCCTCCTTCTTTCTACTTCCCCACTGCACCCCTAAGCTCAGGCCCTTATTATTCCCAGGACTGAGACTAACTTCCTTCCTCCGAAATCCCCTTTGTACAATTACAATTCCTGTCTGGTTCCTGTCAGTTACTTCACTGAAACACACTTCTTACATAAATTCCACGCCTAAAGACCCCCTGCAGCGTTTCAGCACCTGCAGGTAAAGGGGGCTTTCAAAACACTCCTCATGCCTTTCCCACCTCCCGCTCCAAGCCCACCTCTTGCCTTCCCATGACCCAACACTGCTCTAGCGGTCATTCCCAGAACTCTGTAGACACAGCTATACCTTATACAGGCTTTCAGGCACCTGCTGTGCCAGGATGCTCCGAGGACCGTCTCCCGTCTCCGGTCTCATCCTTCAAGGTTCAGTTCAGAGGTCATCTGTTTGATGAAACCTGAGCTGCCTCCTTCTCCCACGCTGAACTCATCCCCCGCCTCCACTCGGACCCCAAGCACTTTCACCACCACTTCTTACACCACAAGGTCCCTGCCTCATCTTCCTGGCACCAGGCTGCAGCACTTAACATAAGCGCGGGCAACCAGTCACTCAAGGGGCCACCCCGCTTCCTGTCATTTAACGTTGCTCCGTCGAACACATCGTGCACCCTCTTCATCTCAACAATGGGAAGAAAGAGCTCCAGGGCTATGACATGCTTGGCCCAAAGCCACGGTGCGGGGCAGAGCTGGGACCTAGGCCTTCTAATTGGAAATCTTATTTATGCGCAGCACTGAACGCGCGGGTCTGCAGTGAGACCCGAGGGGTCCCGGGTTGAGGGGGCCACGCCGGCTGCTTCCACGCCGTGGCCACCCTGCTCACGCAGACTCGAGTCCATGCATTTGCTGAGCGTTTCGTCTCCTTCGACACTCGGTTGACTATTTCCTCCTTCCCGCAGCTGATAGGAGAACTTGGGGTGCAGATGCTGTCTGGTGACCCCCACATCGGAGCAGATGCCCATGGCGCCACGCCCGCACCACGCCCGCACCACGCACGCACCACGCACGCGCGCAGCACTCGCTCTTGCACGCAGCTTGTGGCCACCTTGCCTACTGGCGGCTGCGTGTTTTGCGCGTCCTTGGCGCCCCATGGGGCCCCAAGCGACTGGAGTGGCGGAGGATGACCGCCCCCATCTTTGCTGTCCCGTGGTTGGCTACTGTGTGCCCACAACTAACCGCCATCGCCTAGCAGTGTTGGGGAGTGCTCAGGGACAGAGATATGTGTCTGTCCTTCTCTTTGCTCCCGACCGCTGACTTCGTTATTCCAAATGCGCAGCCAAAACGAAACCATGGCTCTTGCAGGTGTGTAGCTTTTCTCTGCCTCTCCTATGTGGAAAGTGGCGCAGCGTGGACTCCAGCAAACTCTCCGGGTTGGATGGCAGCTCTCTGGCTCTTTATCCCTGTGAGCTTGGACAGTTTACCTCCTCTGGATCTCAGTTTCCTCAACTGTGCAAAGGGGTTACTGATCCTACTTAATGGGGTGGGTTGTTTTGAAGAGGAAATGAGTTGATGTAAGTAGAGAAAGAAACTCCTGCCTGGCAAGTAGTATGTGAGTGTTTTGGTGTTATTATGGCTGTTTTTATTAGAGGTGTGTGTAATGGGATGTTTAATGAGCCTTTTCCTGTTGCCCTGGAATTAGTGAGTCAGGGCACAAAGGTGAGGACCCAGAGGCATTCAGTATTCCACAATGTAAAGGCAGCACAACATAGCAGCACCCAGAGCTTATTGTTACAGGGCTGAAGAGCCGGCCCTGCCGTTCTGAACCACCACCACCCTACCCTCAGACTTATGTAACTGGGCAAGTGGGGGGATGGAGCGGGAAGAAGTGTGGGTATTTCCCTCAGCAGACTCTTGGGTGCAGAATTAGGGAGGATGCTTTGCTATTACTAAAGCCAACAGGTTGTCGCTCCAAGAGAGTTACCATAATGACTTCAGATGCCTAAAAAAGGGAGGCTGGCATCTTCCCTGATTGGATGTGTGAGCTTGCTAGGCTGCCCTTATACCTGGCTTTGAAGAAATCTAGAAAACTCAAGAGAGACCTCTGGGCAGGGGTCTGCAGGGGGCTTGCCTGTCATTGCTTGTGCTGTCCAATGCCAGACCCTATCCACTAGGCAGGAGTATGTGGAGCAAGCAGCAATAGGGAGGAACAATGATGTCAAAGCTAGCTGGAGTTGGGAGTGAAGGAGGTTGAGCTAGAGCCTGGTTTCCCCTATCAGAGAACTGTATACTGAGGACACCCTGCAGAGCCTTTGGAAAAACTCAGATGAACTCTCCACGAAAGTCAGTGTACAGACTGGCCTCACAGAGATCAAAAACAGTTGGAAAACTTAAGTCACGTAATTTAAGACTTTAGGGAGGGATTAGATCATGAGGACTCCAACTTCATGAATAGATTGGGCCCGAGGGAACCAGCTGGCCCTTTTATGCCAGCATATCTTTTTTTTTTTTTTTTTTTTAGACGGAGTTTCGCTCTTGTTACCCAGGCTGGAGTGCAATGGCGCGATCTCGGCTCACCGCAACCTCCGCCTCCTGGGTTCAGGCAATTCTCCTGCCTCAGCCTCCCGTATGCCAGCATCTCTTTCACCGTAAGCACATAGTGTTTGCTTCCTGAAGAGGACACAACAAGGCACCATCTTGAAAGCAGCGAGTGGGCCCTCACTGGACACCAATCCTGCAGGTGCCTTGATCTCGGACTTCCCAGCCTCTATAACTGTAAGTGATGAATTTGTTTTTTACAAATTATCCAGTTTCAGGTATTTTGTTATAGTAGCACAAACAGACTAAGACACATAATTTTAAAAATTAATTGTACTGCATCAGATTTTAAACAATTGGCCACTTCAGAAGGCACTGTTAGACCACTGGTTGGTTGCCAGGGGTTGCATTTGGGATTGACCAGAAGAGGGAAATTTTGGAAGGGTGATGAGAAAATTCTATATCTTGGCTGGGCGCGGTGGCTCACGCCTGTAATCCCAGCACTTTGGGAGGCCGAGGCAGGTGGATCACAAGGTGAAGAGATCGAGACCATCCTGGTCAACATGGTGAAACCCCGTCTCTACTAAAAATACAAAAAATTAGCTGGGCATGATGGCGTGTGCCTGTAATCCCAGCTACTCAGGAGCCTGAGGCAGGAGAATTGCCTGATCCCAGGAGGCGGAGGTTGCAGTGAGCCGAGATCGCAGCATTGCACTCCAACCTGGGTAACAAGAGCAAAACTCCGTCTCAGAAAAAAAAAAAAATTCTATATCTTGATTGTGGTGGAAGAATTCACAGAACTTTGCCTAAAAAGGGTGAGTGTTATTGAATGTAAATTATAGAGACCCAGAGAAAATTTTTAATAAGACCTCATTTAGACAATGAAAGGCAAGCTACAGGCTAGGAGAAAAATCTAAACACATATTTGATAAAGGATTCTACTCAGAATACATAAAGAACTCATTTGGCCCTATAAGAAAATAATAAACAGGCTGAATGCAGTGTCTTAGCATTTTGGAAGGCGGAGGATGGTAGATTGCTCTAGCCCAGGAGTTTGAGACCAGCTTGGACAACATGGTAAAACCCCATCTCTACAAAAACACAAAGAAGTTAGCTGGGTGTGGTGGCACAAGCCTGTAGTCCCAGCTACTCAGGAAGCTGAAATGGGAGAGTCACTTGAGTCCAGGAGGTAAAGGTTGCAGTGAGCTGTGATGATACCACTGTACTTCAGCCTGGGTGACAGAGTGAGACCCTGTCTCGATAAATAAAGAAATAGATGATAAATAAATAATTTACAAACAGACCAGTATTTGACCAAAGAAGAAATACAATACAGATGACACCTAAGTACATGAAGGATGCTTGGCCATTATCTGCTGTTAGGGAAACACAAAGCCACAGTGAGACGTCACTCAGCCAGGACACATCCACTTGAATGACCCAAATTAAAAAGACTAATAATAGCAAGTGTCGATGAGGATTTGGAGCAACTAGAATTCTCACACATAGCAGGTGGGAATGAGTGTGAAATGATTAGGCCAATTGGGAAAATGTTTTGGCAGTTTCTCATGAAGTTGTATCCATTTAACCATTCAACTCGGCAATCCTACTGGTAGGTACTTAGCCCAGAGACATGGAAACATGTCCCCACTAGACTTGTGCCAAAATGATCATCGAAGCATTAATATCAATAATAATTTTGACTATTAATAATAGTCAAAAAGTGGAGGCCAGGCACAGTGGCTCACACCTGTAATCCTAGCATGTTAGATGCTGAGGTGGATGGATAGCCTGAGGTCAGGAGTTCGAGACCAGCCTGGCCAACATGGCGAAGCCCTGTCTCAACTAAAAATACAAAAATTAGCTGAGCGTGGTGGTGTGTGCCTGTAATCCCAGCTGCTCAGGAGGCTGAGGCAGGAGAATTGCTTGAACCCAGGAGACAGGGGTTGCTGTGAGGCAAGATCGTGCCACTGCACTCCAGCCTGTGGGACAGAGTGAGACTCTGTCTAAAAAAAAAAAAAAAAAAAAAAGTGGAACAGACTGCTGCTGCATATAGAAGAAGGAGTCTCACATTTGTCAGGCTCAGGAGGAGAGGCCAGATACTAAGAGCTGTGCACTGTGAAATTCTAGAAAGGCAACACTGTGGTGAAAGAAAGCATTGAGTACTTAGGGGCTGGGTGTAGGCGGAAAGGATCCACTGCAAGGAGCATAAGATGGGCTTATAATCGTGATAGTAGTTTGTCAGAAATTGAATTGTGGGCTCAGCAGTGAAAATATTTTGTATCATAATCGTGATAGTTGTTTGTCAGAAATTGAATTGTGTGCTTAAAATTGGTGAATTTTGTTGTAAGTAAAGTATACGTCAATTTTAAAAAATTCAATTAATGTTACCCTGGGAAAAATATTGCCAGTGACCCTGTAGGTGGAAAGACTTTTGATCTTTTCCCTAATTCATTCTCCATGACCTGACATCAGAGAAGGGAGAGCCTAAGGAGAGTGGTGGGAGTTCAGAGGCAGCACCTCCCACCTGTTCTCTTAAAGTGTCCTAAGCCATAAACCCAGCTGGTAATGGGAGTGGGCAGAGGCTTACCTTGTATTTAAGACCGAACTGGCTGGACTTTGAATAACTGCTTGGGAACTTATGAGATCTGCCCAAAGTATTGTTAAGGAAAATATGGGAAATTTGACAGAGATTGATTGAAGGCAGCAGTTAAAGAAAGTAATTTATACCTCCTGAGATGAGATAGCTCAGTAATTTGCACTTCTCATTAGATTAGTATAACAAAACTTCCACAGAGCATGTGGACACAGTACTGTATTTTCCAAATATATAGACATCATTGCAGTTAATAAAATACAGACTCACTTAAGAGCTCGGTCAGGTATAGTGGCTCCTGCCTGTAATCCCAGCATTTTGGGAGGCCAATGCAGGCACATCACTGGAACCCAGGAATTCGAGATCAGCTTGGACATGGCAAGACCCTGTCTTAAAAAAAAAATTGGCTGGGCACAGTGGCTCAGGCCTATACTCCCAGAACTTTGGGAGGCTGAGGCAGGGCGTATCACCTGACGTCGGGAGTTTGAGACTAGCCTGGCCAACATGGAGAAACCCTGTCTCTACTGAAAATACAAAAAATTAGGCCGGGCGCGGTGGCTCAAGCCTGTAATCCCAGCACTTTGGGAGGCCGAGGCGGGTGGATCACGAGGTCAACAGATCGAGACCATCCTGGTCAACATAGTGAAACACTGTCTCTACTAAAGATACAAAAAATTAGCTGGGCCCAGTGGCGCGTGCCTGTAATCCCAGCTACTCGGGAGGCTGAGGCAGGAGAATTGCCTGAACCCGGGAGGCAGAGGTTGCGGTGAGCCGAGATCAGGCCATTGCACTCCAGCCTGGGTAACAAGAGTGAAACTCCGTCTCAAAAAAAAAAAAAAAATTAGCAAGGATTGGTGGTACATGCCTCTAATGCCAGCTACTAGGGAGGCTGAGGTAGGAGAATCAGAGGCAGAGATTGCAGTGAGCTGAGATCGCACAACTCAAAAAATATATATATAAAAAAACCTCCATTGCTGAGCTTATAAATGCACTTTTATCATTATGTATTTTCTTGATCAGCAACTGTCATACATTGAAAGTGCAACTGTTATATATTGCAATATTTGTCCAGTCCTTTGGAAACAAGAATGGGAACGGATTCTGCTAGGGATTGGGAGATGTCAAACAGGAGAGAAAACCAGAACAGTGCCATGTCGTGGGCATTACCCAGTTTCAGGTATTTTGTTAATAGCAGCAAAAACACACTAAGACACCTGATTTTTAAGATGAAGAGCTTTTCATAGGGAAGTTGGGAGCCTGGCTCTGATTCTGAACATAGCCAGACCTGCGACACCCAAATAGATGCCCAGCCTCCATTCAGGCCCAAACCTGGCTGGCCAGAGCAGCAAAGCCAGCTCTAGCCAGTGCTCCTGTCTTACCCATACTGCACACCCCACGTGGTTGGTCCTGCTTTTTTCCTGTGAGTGAGCTGGAACAGGTCTAGGAATAGACTTCCAGTTAAAAATGAAGATATGATCCCATGTTATTAACCCCATCCCATCGCCTCTCTCAATTCTCTCTGCCAGTTACCCCCTGAAAACCCTAATTCTCAAATCTTTTTCTTCCATTAAGATCTCTTCTCAATTCCAGATGTCTAGCCCACTGCCTTCTGGACTTCCTTGCTTGCTACCTCACAGGCACCTCAAATTCAGCATTTCCAAATTCTAGTTCACCACCTCTCCCAGTGCCCTGAAGGACTCTCCCATACAGTCTGACGCCACAAATCACACACTCATGCACACACACAGAACTGGTAACCAAGGCCCATAGCTCTTATCCCCTAAATTTCTTATTTGTATGAATGTATGGGATACAAGTACAATTTTGTTACATGCACAGATTGAATATTGGTGAAGTATGGGCTTTTAGGGTATCCATCACCCACATATCTGTACCCATTAAGTAATTTCTCATCATTCACTCCCGTCCCACCCCTCACCCTTCCTAGTCTCTGTTGTCTATCATTCCACACTCTGTGTCCTTGTGTACACGTTATTTAGCTCCCGCTTATAAGTGAGAACCTGTGGTATTTGTCTTTCTGTGTCCAGCTTGTTTCGCTTAAGGTAATGGCCTCGGCCATTAATAGAAGTATAGCGAACTCCTAACACTCAATGAGAAAAAAAAAATTCAAAAATAGGCAAGGGGCTGGGCATGGTTGCTTAGGCCTGTAATCCCAGCACTTTAGGAGGCTGAGGGGGGCAGATCATGAGGTCAGGAGTTTGAGACCAGCCCGGCCAACATGGGGAAACTCTGTCTCTACTAAAAACACAAAAATTAGCCAGCCGTGGTGGTGCACGCCTGGAGTCCCAGCTACTCAGGAGGCCAAGACAGGAGAATTGCTTCAACTGGGGAGGTGGAGGTTGCAGTGAGCCGAGATTGCACCACTGCATATTTCAGCCCAGACGACAGAGTAAGATTGTGTCTCAAAAAAAAAAAAAAAAAAAAGATAATGCCCTCCAGGTTAATCCATGCTGCTGCAAAAGATATGATTTTGGGCTGGGCGCGGTGGCTCAAACCTGTAATCCCAGCACTTTGGGAGGCCAAGGCGGGTGGATCACGAGGTCAAGAGATCGAGACCATCCTGGTCAACATGGTGAAACCCTGTCTCTACTAAAAATACAAAAAATTAGCCAGGCATAGTGGCACGTGCCTGTAATCCCAGCTACTCAGGAGGCTGAGGTGGGAGAATTGCTTGAACCCAGGAGGCGGAGGTTGCGGTGAGCCGAGATCGAGCCATTGCACTCCAGCCTGGGTAACAAGAGCGAAACTCTGTCTCAAAAAAAAAAAAGATATGATTCTGTTCTTTTTTATGTCCAAATAGTATCCCATTGTGTATGTATGCCACATTTTCTTTCTTCACTCATCTATCGATTGACACTCAGGTTGATTTTGTGTCTTTGCTATTCTGAATAGTGCTGCAGTAAACATACAAATGCAAGTGTCTTTTTGACATGATGATTTCTTTTCCTTTGGATACCCAGCAATGGGATTGCCAGATTGAATGGTAGTTCTACTTTCAGCTCTTTGAGAAATCTTCATACTGTTTTCTAGAAAGCTTGAATGAATATACATGCCCACCTATCACCTAAGTTTCAAGTCCACCCCAACTTCCCCCCACACTACTTTTGTCTGCAGAATCCTTACAGTTTTGCCTGCAGAATCCTGCCTGTGCAATCATCCTGCCTCCACTTGCTGCCCCTCCCCTAAGACTGTGGCTTTGTGCGGATAGTCTGGCATACCCATCACCCTTCCCACCCTGCAACTGAAGCCCTCCAGTGGCTTCACACTGCTCTGAGGACAGAGTCTAAGGCTCCTAGCCAGGCACTGCCTGGGCCGGCCCTAGCAGCCCCCATCCCTGACCCCAGCTCTAGCTCTTTTGTCACCTACTGAACCCCCACACAGAGAGCACCAGAAGGTGCCCAAGGTATGTTTGTTGGGTGAATCACTCCAGTGTTATAAGGTAGGTACTGCCACTGCCATTCTTTAAAACTAGATGAGCTCACCAAGGTTAAGAGAATTGCACTTAGCTGGTAAATAGAACAGGGCTGGGGTGAACCTAGGCCCATTGAACTGGAGAGCTTGAGGTCATAAAACTGTGCTAACAGCTTCTTGAGCATGTGAACTCACTGAGATCAGAAGCACACAGCAGTGGCTGCACTGCAGTGTTGAGCGGGTACAGACGTGTGCTTAGATGCCTCATGGGAGAAGCCACATGGCAATGGCAGGTGGCCAGGACCAGTATGCAGAAAAGGAAGGCAGCACGTGCCATTGCCAGGGCTATGCACAAGCTTGCAGGGGTGGGATGCAGTTCTTAGTGTTCCAAGACAGGAGGGCAGCCGTGGGCCTGGACCTGACGGGATTCCTTTGACTCAAAGAGGAAATCAAGCTGCATGCCCATCAACCATGCAAGACAGAAGCTGGCTCCTCCTCTGTGCCCTGGGACTATCACCCCACCAGGCTGAGCCCTTGAGCTGCAGGAGGAGGAGCTGGCCCATATGAGCGTGGGATACTCACCTCCCCGCAGTCTGAGGGGCCAGGCTCTTTCCTTCCTAGGCCACTGTGGGGCCTCACAAATCAGGTGAAGGTTCAGCTGTGATCATGCATATGCTTACAGGTAATGGTGTGTGAAACATTTGCCCAAAACTTGTCCTGGTAACAGTCTTTAAAAGAGTTTATTTGATTGGGTGAGGTGGCTCACGCGTATAATCCCAGCACTTTGGGAGACCAAGGTGGGAGGATCACTTGAGGTCAGGGGTTTGAGACCAGTCTGAGCAACCTAGCAAGACTCCATCTGCACAATTTATTTTTCAACAAGTCTCACTTGCTCTGTAGCCCAGGCTGGAGTGTAGTGGTCCAATCTCAGCTCGCTGCAACCTCTGCCTCCTGGGTTCAAACAGTTCTCCTGTCTTAGCCTCCTGAGTAGCTAGGACTTACAGGTATGTGCCACCACGCCTGGCTAATTTTTGTATTTTTAGTAGAGTTGGGGTTTTACCATGTTGGTCAGGCTGGTCCTGAACTCCTGACCTCAGGTGATCTACCTACAGCCTCCCAGGCATGAGACACTGTGCCTGGCCCCCAAAAATTTTTTTATAAGTTAGCTGAGTGTGATAGCATATGCCTGTAGTCCCAGCTACTCAGGAGGCTGAGGCAGAAGGATCAATTGAGCCCAGGAGGTGAAGGCTGCAGTGAGCTGTGATCACAGCACTGCATTCCAGCCTGGGTGATAGAGCAAGACCCTGTCTCAAAAATAAATAAATGAATAATGTAAAATGAGTTATATTCAGAAAACAAAAATGAGCAATTATTAAAAATGTTTTTACTTCTGTTTTCTTTACTATTAATAATTCCCTGGACCATGGTTCAATAAAACTGATTTTTTTTTTCTTTGAGACAGGGTCTCAACATTTTTGTGGGGGAGGACAGGTTGAACAATTACAGCTCACTGCAACATCTGCCTCCCAGGCTTAAGCGACCTTCCCATGTCAGTCTCCTGAGAGGCTGGAACCACAGGTTCCCAACACCATGTCCAGCTAATTTTTGTACATATATATATATATATATATATATTTTTTTTTTTGGTGGAGATGGGAGCTTGCTATGTTGTCCATGCTGGCCTTGAATTCCTGGGCTTAAGCAGCCCTCCTGCCTTGGCCTCCCAAAGTGCTGGAATTAAAAGTTATGAGACACCACATGTGGCCCAAATGGATTTTTGTTTTTTAGTGTTCTGAAGTTTAAAAGTTTCTAAATTAAGACTCTTTGGCCAGGCACAGTGGTTCACACCTTTGGTCCCAGCACTTTGGGAGGCCGAGGCAGGTGGGTTACCTGAGGTCAGGAATTCAGCCTGGCAACATAGTGTAACCCTGTCTTTACTAAAAAGACAAAAATTAGCTGGGCATGGTGGCACATGCCTGTAATCCCAGCTACTCAGGAGGCTGAGGCAGAATTGCTTGAACCTGGGAGGCAGAGGTTGAAATGAGCTGAGATGGTGCCACTGCACTCTAGCCTAGGCGACAGAGCGAGACTGTCTCAAAAAAAAAAAAAAGCCTCTCCAAATTATGATTTCATTAAGACCACAAATTTAGAACGTGAAAACGTTGTTTCTTGCCCATAATCTTCTGCACCCCACCTCTTCTTTACTTCGGATTGTTGTATTCTGCACCTCCATCCGGTCAGTCCCTCAGTGCGTTTTCTACGGTGCCTCTGTTGCGATGGAACACTCCTTGTCTCTGTGACCATGTTGACATGGAGGTTTCCCAGGCCCTGCCTCCACACTCTCATCACGTGCCCTGCCGGGATCACCCTGCCCCTTCTCACTGCTGTGAAATGCCACCTTTACTGCCAGAACTGGGCTTCCTTCCTGTTGGTGTTAGACAGCGTCTCACTCTGTCACCCAGGCTGGAGTGTAGTGGCTTGGTCATAGCTCGGTGCAGCCTCCAATTTCTGGGCTCAAGTGATCCTCCCACATTGGCCTCCCAAAGCATCGGGATGTATTGTTTTAAGTTGCTAAATTTATGGTAATTTGTGTGGTGGCAATGGAAAACCAGTACACCTACCTTTGAGAAGTAGATGCGCATTTTTGCCTGTTCCTTTGGTGTGTCCACCCTGTTCTGGAATGTCCTGTCTCTTCATTTTGACCTCCAGTTACTATGATTTGGAGACCAGTAGGTCATACTGAGTTGGGTACTTGTCACCATTTGTTTTGTTGGAAGTGCTGAGGACATGCTGGTGTCTATTTCACTCTGTCCCTTGCAGTTATAATGACAGTCTGTTGTAGGTACCTGAGGTATGTGGGTACTCATTTTCATTCTTTCATTCAGCAAATATGCACTGGAATTAGGAGACTGGCACTTTGCTGGTCCCTGCAGCTGCAGAGATAACCGGTCACATTCTCATGCAAGAAGGTAAGGGCAGAGTAGTGAGGGGCCATGGACCCCCACTGGAGCTGACTGCCCACCTAGATTCTAACTCTGACACTCTCGAGTCCCGTGATGTGTCTTCGTGTCTTCCTTTCTACAGGGGTGCGTGGATGGCTGGGGCTGAGCGGTAGCATTGCGTGGTGCATCCCTCAGAGCTGTGCCTGGCACGGCACCTGTTGCTACATCACTGTGATTTTACGGACTGAGAACTAACACCAACAAAGACGGGGTTCTTTTTAAAGAGCACAGTGTTCATCTTGTGGACTGGGACCCGCCATGGCCTCCTTGGCAAGGTCAAATCTGGTGTCGCCTGTGAGGTTCCCTGAGCCTCCCAAAGCTGGTTTCAGGAGCCCTGCAGAGCCAGAGGCAAGATGGGCCCAGGTGGGGCATGTCATATCATTACATTTTCCTGCCTGTTACAGCAAGGGACATGCCACCACCACCCTCCTGTGTCTGAAGCTTGCCCAGCCAGCAGGCCCAGCTCCGGTGCTGCGTCATCCGAGAGCCTTCCCCACTATCATGGCCCACCCTGCATTCTCATGACATTGTGAGAAAACCTCCAAACTCTAACTCCCTACCAAGCCAGCCACTCAGCTCATCAGAGTAGTGTCACCTCTGGCTGGGGCTGTCCAGAACACTGGAGTCGCACAGCCTTGCTTCCCACTAACAGCTGCCTCCCTCTTCAGCCCTGCCCACATAGATTCCAGGTACCGTGGAGGGGAGGAGCACTTCCCATGCTAGTGCAGGATGTCTTGAGAGGGAGAAAGTCCACTGTGGGAAGGACAAGGAATCGCTGGGGCTTTGGCCTGGCCGGTCTGGATCCCCTTCACCCAGAAAACAGCCCCGCAGAGCCTAGGGATTGGGGAGCTGCGTTCTCCCACGGTTCAGAGGGCACAGCTGTCACATGCCCACCCCTCCCTCAGAATCAGCCATCCTCACTTGGATGTTCCAGAGCTCTGGTTCCTGCTGGGCAGCCCCTCAGCCCAGACCTCTGAGACAGTTGGCAGGTGGATTCGTGGTATAAGCTAAGCCCGTGGCCCGCTTCCAAGCAAAGTTTGTTTTAGATTCATGCTTACGTTTGTAAGCTCCAAAGACTACTGATTCTGGGAAGGACTGGGTCACTATGTAACCTTGTGTAGTTCTCTTTTGGCCCTGACTGTGACTTCAGGTTGTGGCTGCAACTGGCAGCTAACAGTTCCTTAGACTACAGTGTCCTCTACATCTGGTGTGTATTCAGTTGCCTATGCCTGCCTCTGGGGGGAGGTGGAAAGGAATGTGGCCCCCGAGAGGAGCCCAGCTCAGGAGCCATAGCTGCTGGTGGATGGCACTGGGAAGGGAAGACAGAATTGTTGGCGAATAGCCCCTTTTACCAACTTTCTTGTCACTTTTGTGTTTGTTTCATTATAAAGATAATAGCTGTATTTGAGAAAGAAAGCTCAAACGATAAAGAAAATGTAAAATTGCCCTGTCTCACTGCAGCTCCACTCCCTGAAGGTGGCCTGCCTTCACTGTGTCTGTTCTAGTTCTTAGTGGTTCCCTTCATAACTCTAAAGCGTATATCCTGCCTCTTGATTTCTCAACTGTGTAGTTTCTCTTGGCTCTATTGTATGAAATCAATGTGAAGTTAACATATTTATATAACCTCTCTTCCTCTCAGCCTCCCAATTTGTTCATTACTTTTAGATCTTGTAATTCAGTGCTTTCAAAATGCAGGTTCCCAGGCCTCAGACAAACTCATTGGAATTTGTGGTGGGACCTAGGAATATGCATTTATAATTGTCTCTCCTAGTTAATTGTGTTCACTAAAGTTTGAGAACTATCATCCTTATAACTAAATAAGTCTCATGAGTTGGGGCATTTTTTTTTTTTTTGAGACGGAGTTTCGCTCTTGTTACCCAGGCTGGAGTGCAATGGCGCGATCTCGGCTCACCGCAACCTCCGCCTCCTGGGTTCAGGCAATTCTCCTCCCTCAGCCTCCTGAGTATCTGGGATTACAGGCACGCGCCACCATGCCCAGCTAACTTTTTGTATTTGTTTTTTTTTTTTAGTAGAGATGGGGTTTCACCATGTTGACCAGGATGGTCTAGATATCTTGACCTGGTGATCCACCCGCCTCAGCCTCCCAAAGGTCTGTCCTATCAGAAACCCAGCTAAGGAGGGACAGCAATGAAAATAGAGGATGAAGAAACACAAATTTCACCCCTCCACAAAAGCAGTGAAAAAAGGGAAAAAAACTCAAAAGTCAGCTCCTCGTTTTTGCAGTTCTGGACATTAAAGGGCTTGTAGCAGGTTGGGCGCAGTGGCTCATGCCTGTCATCCCGGCAGGCATGAGCTTTGGGAGGCTGAGGCAGGTGGATCACTTGAGATCAGGAGTTTCAGACCAGCCTTGCCAACATAGCAAAACCCAGTCTCTACTAAAAATACAAAAAAAAAAAAAAGCCAGACATGGTGGTATAGGCCTATAATTCCAGCTACTTGGGAGGCCAAGGCAGGAGAATCACCTGAACTGGGAGGCAGAGGTTGCAGTGAGCTGAGACCCTGCCACTGCCCTCCAGCCTGGGCAACAGAGCAAGACTGTATCTCAAAAAAAAAGGGTAGGTGGGCAGGTGTGGTAGCTCACACCTGTAAACTTTGGGAGGCTGAGACGGGCAGATTTTAAGGTCAGGAGATCGAGACCATCCTGGCCAACACGGTGAAACCCCGTCTCTTCTAAAAATACAAAAATTAGCTGGGTGTGATGGCTTCTGCCTATAGTCCCAGATACTTGGGAGGCTGAGGCAGGAGAATCGCTTGAACCTGGGAGGCAGAGGTTGCAGTGAGCTGAGATTGTGCCATTACCCTCCAGCCTTGGCAACAAGAGTGAAACTCCGTCTCATAATGATAATAATGATAAGTGTTGGTGAGAATGTGGAAAAATTGGAACTTTCATACATTGCTGTGAGAATGGTGCAGCTACTGTGGAAAAGTTTAGCAGTAACTGAAAACAATTAAATATAGAATTACCTTATGACTTAGCACTTCCACTTCTAGGTACTCAAGATAAGTGAAAACATACATCCTTATGCAAACTTGTACACAAATGTTAATAACAGCCTGGGTGTGGTAACTCCCGCCTGCAATCTCAGCATTTTGGGAGGCTGAGGTGGGTGGATCACCTGAGGTGAGGAGTTTGAGACCAACCTGACCAACACGGAGAAACCCTGTCTCTACTAAAAATACAAAAAAAAAATTAGCTGGGTTTCGGGGCAGGTGCCTGTAATTCCAGCTACTCAGGAGGCTGAAGCAGGAGAATCGTTTGAACCCAGTAGGCAGAGGTTGCAGTGAGCCAAGATCGCGGCACTATACTCCAGCCTGGGCAACACAGCAAGACCCTGTCTCAAAAAACAAAAACAAAAACAAAATGTTCACGACACTATTCACAGCACTATTCACAATAGCCCCAAAATGGAAACAACACAAATGAGCACCAACAGATAAATGGATAGCAGAATAATGGAATACTAGCATCACAGATAATGAGATGCTGAATCAGGCCGCAGCACGGATGAACCTGGAAACACTGCAAAGGGAAAGACGCCAGACACAAAAGCCCACATCCTGTGTGATTCCAGTTCTGTGAAATGTCCAGAATAGGCAAACCCCAGAGACAGAAAGTAGATTAGTGGATCCCTAGGGCATGGGGGCAGGGAGAAGTGGGGAATAACTGCCAACAGATTTGGAGTTTCTTTTGGGGAAATTGAAATGTTCTGGAATTACATCACGCGATGCACGTACAACATAGTGAATATACTGAGAGCCACAAGTATAAACTTTAAAATGATTAATTTTATGTTATGTGAATTATATCTCAATAAAAAATGTTTTCAAAAGGAAAGAAACAGCCAGGCATAGTGGCTCACGCCTGTAATCCCAGCACTTTGGGAGGCTGAGGTGGGAGGATCACTTGAGACCAGGACTTCTAAACCAGGCTGGGTGACATAGCAAGACCTTGTCTCTACAAAAGAAAAATTTAGACATTCACCAGGTGTGGTGGCACATGCTTGTAGTCCCAGCTACCCAGGAGACTGAGGCAGGAGGATTGCTTGAGCCCAGGAGGTTGGTACTGAAGCCATGATTACACCACTGTACTGCAACCTGAGTGACAGAGTGAACCCTGTCTTAAAAAAATTTTTTTTGATAAAGGAAAGAAATCCAACTAGTACTGTCTTAAACAATATAGCAGTTTATTGGCTCATGGCAGTGAACGTTCAGAGGTAAAGCAGGCTCTAGGGCTGTTCAGCTTACAGAACTGTCACAGAGGCTGGACGTGGTGGCTCATGCCTATAATCCCAGCACTTTGGGAGGCTGAGGTGGGCAGATCACCTGAGGTCAGGAGTTCAAGACCAGCCTGGCCAACATGGTGAAACCCTAACTCTACTAGTAATGCAAAACAGTTAGCCAGGCATGGTGGTGGTTGCTTGTAATCCCAGCTACTTGGGAGACTGAGGCAGGAGAATCGCTTGAACCCAGGAGGCAGATGTTGCAGTGAGCCGAGATTGCACCACTGCACTCCAGCCTGGGCTAGAAGAGTGAAACTCTGTCTCAAACAAAAACAGAAACAAATGAAACTGTCGTAGAGACCTGAGTATCTTCATTGCTCTACCCCTCAACTTTATCCTCAGGCTGGTTCCCTTAGTGATGGAAGGATGGCTGCCAAGCAGTAGGAGTGGGGAGCTTCCCTCTTTGTGTGTGACAAGGGGCCATCTTTTCACACGGCTGTATCTTGAAAATAAGGACCCAGATCCTATAAGCCCCAGCAATCATTCTGGCCAATTGCTGGCCCACATCGGGTCACATGTGCATTCTGAGCCCATCTCCAGCACTAAAAGAAATGCATACCCAGTAGGCTGGGGACTAGCCTTTAAACCTATCATTGTCAGAGCAGTGGAAATGCTGATTGCAGTGACTAGCGACATCAGTGACTCGGGTCAGTCCAGCAAGCAACCTAGAGGAGCCTGGACCTGCCGCAGACCTCTGTTGGTGTAAATAGTTTACGACAGCCGCCACTGTACAAGTTGAAGAAATCGCCTTCCTGCTCTGTCTTCCTGTGTCCGTCATCCTCACTATTATTTCACATCACCAAGGTTGCTTACGTTTGCCTTTGTTCTCGTTTCTAGCTCCCATCTGGGACTTCCTGGTTGACAGGATGGCAAGTGTGGGCTTCCTTCATGGTCATGCTGGCCAGCAGTGCTGATCCTGTGGTCTCTGGCCCTGTGTTGGGAGCTGGCTGTGGGATGTGGGGTCCCATCCCAGGGAGACTTCTTTGTAGGGTACATGTAGTGGCTGCCCTCCAAACACCCAAACCTCAGTGGCCTGATACAGCAGCAGTCATGCTCAGGCAGTCACAGGGGCTGGGGTCACTTGGAAAACCCTCTCCCTCTATCTGGTAGTTGACGCTGGCTGCCAGCTGGAACATCCACATGTGGCCTCTAAATCTGGTCTGAGTTGCTCACAACATGGTGACTGGGCTTCAAGAGTGAGCCACTGAAGAGGAAGAGGACGAGGAACAAGCTATACCACCTCTTATGATCTAGCCTCAATGTCACATAGCATCATTTCTGTCACGACCTTCCCAGGTCCAGGGAGAGGGAATATAGACCCCACCTTTTGATGGGAGCACGTCAGCAATGTATCATAACAATAGCACATACTGGCACATCCACGTTCATGGCACCATCATTTGGAACAGCCAAAACAAGTTTAACCTTCATTGCAACTGCCAATACAAATCTTTTTTTTTTTTTTCATAAGAGGAAATTTACTTTTACCCACTTATGGTAATATTTGCAATATCAGAACATAATTAGGTTAAATAATCAAGGAATCTAAAAAAAAAACTGTTCTTGAGTTAAGCCAGGTACACACTGGCAATTCTGAGAAAGGAGAACACACATTAACAAAAAGAACACGCTAGCTCAAATGCAAGTTTATATGGTGAGTGTCTTTAAAGGATTTGAAAAGCATGCTCCATCAGCATAATAGCTTTTTCTCATTTACGTAACAGATGCATTTCTGTCTGCTTGTGTACAGCAAAGGGTTAGAACCGGAATAAACTTATTTATGATTTCAGAAATGTGCTATTTTAGAAATGTACTCCATAGAATTTACTTCACTGCTCCAACCACGGATCCACTGATTCTTCAAATAAGCAAAGTACAGGAGGGCTTATCCCTTGAAAATGTTTTTAAACACTAGCACTTGAGGTTGAAACATTGGTAGAAACGCAGCAATGTCAGGTACAATGCCTATACTTAGTTTTATTTAAAATAAGAATTGAATGCACAACAGCAAATTTCTCATTTTCTTTATCGCTGGAGGGAAGGGAAAGCAAGCAAGCAGAGGAGGGGGTATTGTTACACGATTTAAGGAAGAGCTGAATACAAAGACGAGTCTTTCATAGTCTCAACAATTCCACAATGAATAACTGTGGATTATCTCATGTATAATTTACATTGGATCAAAAAAATGGGTTCCCTTCTGTGTATATCAATTTAATTCAAACCTTATTATCTTCAAAATACAAAGATGAATACTACAAGATAAACTCTGACTGCAATAGGTATTTTCTAAGTAGAAGACCAAACACCAAAGGGAATCCGTCTGTCCAATGTCTTTTGATACAAGATTTTGCCAGAATGGAACTTAAACAGGCATTCTCATGGCCACGTAAGAAACTACGGTTGTTGTGGGTATTACCCTACAATTACCATATGTATTACATATTAAATTAAACAGCATTAAATATGCTTGGATAATTATGTTAATTATGCAATGATGATAGCAGTTAATGATGATAGCAGTGATGATACTGGTGGAAAAAGCCTGTCTTTAGCCCAAGAAAATCAGGGAGAAAAACCTTAACAAGCAGAAAGCAGACAGAGACTTGGGCAGTTTTTGACTAGGAAAGAGAAATTTAAGCATAGAAATATAAAAAGAAAAGTGCTCCCTTATTTCCCCTATGTGGAAATGATATGATACATTTATTAGATACACTAGACAAGAACAGAACTGAGTACTCCAACTCAACTGCAGCATTACAAAAAAATCATCCTTCACCACAGTGTAAGATTTAAGGACAACCTGCCCGAGGATGCACGTTATATAAAACAGCAAGATTGCTGCTGCCCTGCCAAGTACTTCAGTCTCAACCCAGGTCCTACTGAAATACTGGCGGTCCCAATTAGTTTTATTGAAATAAATCTTTAAAGAAAAAGATAAAGCATTTAAAATCTATTTCAAATAGATTTCATAATAGATTTCAAAGCAACCAAGATACAGTGGTAAAAGGATCAATGCAACAATAAGAGCTAACGATCCTAACACCCAGATACATAAGACCCATAAAGAGATTTAGACTCAACGAGACAGAAAATTAATAAGGATGTCCTGGACTTGAATTCAGATCTGGAACAAGTAAACTTAATAAATATGTATAGCGCTCTCCACTTTAAATACACAAAATATACATTCCCCACTTTAAATATACAAATTATTGATCAGCCATTATTAATACCCATTTTTAGAATAAAGCAATATTCCTGTTCTCCCTCCCTCTTTTTCTTCCTCTTTCTTCCTCTCCTCTCCTTTTTTTTCTTAAAAAAAAGATAAAGCATTTAAAAAGACAAGTCAAAATGCTTCAGGAACCGTATATTCAACACAAACTTTATCCTCAAATGAGTTATGTTTGCCTTGCACTAATAAACTTGTATTTCACTCAAATTAGAGTAAAAATCTATACATTAAGTATCTTCCCTGCCCAATAATTCAAAGAAAAAAAATGCAAAATGATTAGTAAAGAAAAATATAAGAACAGACCCTTTAAATTTGTTTTAAATATTTTTAAAGTTAAAAAATGTTTAGAGTTTGTAATTCCTAGTAGGAAAACATTAACTGAATGAATACCCTAACGGCAAACCACTGTAAAATGCTTCAGCTGCATCTGGGGGAGAGGAGTAGGGATTATCTTCAAAGCACCCCAGCTCTCTTGATGAGAAAGTCAGGGGTACACTGGTTTGTATTATTGCGACATCCATAAGGTGATCTAGGTTGCTTTTCCTTCAGCAAAGGCTTTATTTATCAGGCATTATGCTTGACCTCCAAATCTGGCTGACAATTTGCTGGTAAGATTTGGGTTGCTCTGGCATTTTGACATATTTGCTGGGTTCTGAGCCACATCCTGGAAGGCCACTGTAACTTCTGGATCCTGCATGGCTGCAAGGACCTCTGGATCACTAAGAACTTCACTGAGTGCAGGCATTCCGGTCATTCCAGGCATGTCCCTCCCATTCCAGGCATTCCCCCCGGAAAGCCACCTGGAAAAGAGCCACACTGAGCTCCTGACTGTCCTCGGGCTTCTTCCTCCCTCTGGGCTCTCGTGCTCTTCTTGAGCCTCCTTAACTCTTTCTATTCTTTCTTTGATCTCTCGCTCTTCACGTTTTCGCTCATACTCTCTCCGACGTTCTGCAGTTCTCTGTGCCCTAGGTTGAACTTCTTTCAGCACTGCACTCATCTTCATCATAATCCAATTTACAGGCAGGGGCAAGATCATGGGCTGCTTCTTCCCAGTGGCCTAGAAGTCTGTGTGCTTTCCCTCGCCACTTGTAAGGCTGAGCTGAATCAGGATTTCTTTCAATGGCCCTGTCACGGTCTCGGGTGGCAGCATTTGGCTTCTGTAATTTGATGAAGACACTGGCCCTCTTGGCATACAAAATGGCCAAGCGCGGATTCAGCTTGATGGCATCTGTGAATAAATCAGTGGCTTTCTGCAGGTCACCATCATTTAGGGCTTCAGTAGCAGCCACTTTCGTATCATCTGCCTGATCCATCATCTCCTCTGTCATCTCTGCATTTTCATCTCCTGTTTCTTGAGGGGCGTCAGTGTCTGGTTCAATCACACCTTCATGATCAATTTCTAGATCACGTTCCTCACTTGGTGGTTCCTCTGCCTTTAAGTCTTCCTCTGCCTTCTTACTATCAGGTTTTCTTCCTTGGTATTTTCTTCCGATTTAGCTTTCTGAGTAGCAGGTGGTATTTTACCCCTGTACTCTCCACCCACTCCCTCAGGAAGCGCATTTCCTCGGTGCGCAGAATGCTTGGATCCTGCTTACACATCTTCACAAAGGCCCGAAGCTCGTTCACTTTGCGGGGGTCCATTGTTGGGAAGCAGTGGGTGAAGCTGAGGGTCTGCGGTCCGCTTCGAGGCCGAGGCGCTGGCTCGGCGTGACCACGCAGAAAGGTACAAGTCTATTTTTTAAAACATTTTTTGAGGCAGCCTCACTCTGTCACCCAGACTCAAGTGCAGTGATGCAATCAGTGTTCACTGCAGTCTCAACCTCCCAGGTTCAAGCAATCCTCCCACCTTGGCCTCCCAAGTAGCTGGGACTACAGGCGTGCACCATCATGCCTGGCTACTTTTTTTTGTAGAAATGGGATTTTGCTATGTTGCCCAGGCTGGTCTTGAACTCCTGGGCTCAGGTGCTCCTCCCACCTCAACTTCCCAAGTAGCTGGGACTAAAGGCATGTACCATCATGCTTGGCTAATTTTTTTTTTTGTAGAGATGGAGTCTTACTATGTTGCCCAGACTGGTCTTGAATTCCTGGGCTCAAGTGGTCCTTCCATTTTGCCCTCCCAAAGTGTTGTGATCACCGGCATGAGCTACCATCCGTAGCCCCAAGTGGACTTCTGGTGGATGAATGTATAAACATGACTCAGCCTTAAAAGGAAAGGAAGGGCTAGGTGTGGTGGCTCATTCCTGCAATTCTAGCACTTTGGGAGGCTGAAACCCATGGATCGCCTGAGGTCAGGAGTTTGAGACCAGCCTGGCCAACATGATGAAACCTGTCTCTATTAAAAATTCAGGCCAGGCGTGGTGGCTCACACCTGTAATCCCAGGACTTTGGGAGGCAGAGACTTCTTGATCATGAAGTCAAGAGATCAAGACCATCCTGGCCAACATAGTGAAACCCTGTCTCTACTAAAATATACAAAAATTAGCTGGGCATGTGTGTGTAGTTTCAGCTACTCGGGAGGCTGAGGCAGGAGAATTGCTTGAACCTGGGAGGCGCAGGTTGCAGCTAGCCGAGATCATGCCACTACACTCCAGCCTGGTGCCTGGACACAGCCAGAGAGACTCTGTCTCAAAAACAAAACAAAAATTAGCTGGGCGTGGTGACAGGCACCTGTAATCCCAGCTATTTGGGAGGCTGAGGCAGGAGAATCACTTGAACCCGGGAGGCAGAGGTTACAATGAGCCAAGATCATGCCACTTCACCCTGGACATAAGAGCGAAACTCCACCTCGGGGAAAAAAAAGGAATGAAGGGCTGGGTATGGTATCTCACACCTGTAATCCCAGCATTCTGGGAAGTAGTGGTGGGTGGATGCTTGAGCCCAGTAGTTTGAGACCAGCCTGGGCAATATGGCAAAACTTCATCTCTACAAAAAATACAAGAAAATTAGCAAAGCATGGTGGTGCCTGTAGTCCCAACTACTCATTAAGCTGAGATAGGAGGACTGCTTGAGTGTAGGAGGTTGAGGCTGCAGTGAACCATGATCAGGCCACGGCACCCCAGCCTGGGCGACAGAGCAAAATTCATTAAAAAAAAAGGTAAGGCTGTGTACGGTGGCTCACGCCTGTAATCCCAGCACTTTGAGAGGCCAAGGTGGGCGGATCACGAGGTCAAGAAATTGAGACCATCCTGGTCAACATAGTGAAACCCTGTCTCTACTAAAATACAAAAATTAGCTGGGTGTGGTGGTGTGCGCCTGTAGTCCCAGCTACTCGGGAGGCTGAGTCCGGAGAATTGCTTGAAGCCGGGAGGTGGAGGTTGCAGTGAGCCAAGATCACGCCACTGTACTGCAGACTGGCACCTAGTGAAAGAGGGAGACTCTGTCTCAAAAAAAAAGAAGTAAATTGCATGTCATGTATATTTTACGACATTCTTTTTTTAGATAGGATTTCATTCAGGAGTGCAATGATGCAATCATAGTTCACTGCAGCCTTGACCTTCTGGCTCAAGTGATCCTCCTGCCTCAGCCTCATGAATACCTGGGATTAGAGACATGTGCCGCCATACCTGGTTAATGAAAAAAAAAATGTGGTTTTGTTTTGTTTTTGTAGATTTTTTTTTTGTCTTGTTAAATTGCCCAGGCTAGTCTCAAACTCCTGGTCTCAAGTGATCCTCCTGCCTTGGCCTCCCAAAGTGCTAGGATTACAGGCATGAGCCAATGTGCCTGGCCTCATCTTAACCATTTCAGTATGCAGTTAAGTATATTCACATTGTTTTACGGCCATCACCACCACCCACCATTTTAAAAAAATTAAAATGAAAAATAATGTACAATGGGTGCTGTCTTTTTTTTAATTTTTTTTATTGCATTTTAGGTTTTGGGGTACATGTGCAGAACATGCAAGATAGTTGCATAGGTACACACGTGGCAGTGTGTTTTGCTGCCTTCTGCCCCTTCACGCATATGTGGCATTTCTCCCCATGCCATCCCTCCCCCGCTCCCCCCCCTCGCTGTCCCTCCCCTATTTCCCCCAATAGACCTCAGTGTGTGGTGCTCCCTTCCCTGTGTTCATTGTTCATCTCATTGTTCATTGTTCATTGCTCCCTGTCTCATTGTTCATCACCCGCCTATGAGTGAGTATATATGGTGTTTCCTTTTCTGTTCTTGTGTCAATTTGCTGAGAATGATGTTCTCCAGATTCATCCATGTCCCTACAAAGGACACGAACTCATCATTTTTGATTGCTGCATAATA
>CM052648.1:6732767-6773365 GCA_028533165.1 Leontopithecus rosalia
CTGAGGCAGGAGAATTGCCTGAATCCAGGAGGCGGAGGTTGCAGTGAGCCGAGATCGTGCCATTGCACTCCATCCTGGGTAACAAGAGCGAAACTTCTTTTTGTTAAATTCAGGAATTTCCCAGCTATTATTTCTCTGAGTACTTTGTTAACCCCACTCCCTTTCTCTGTTCTTTTTGGCACTCTCATGACATGTATGTTAGGGCTTTTGTTATGACCTCGCATTTTCTGAGGCTCTGTTTATTATTTTTTCAATGAATTTTCTCTCTCTTGTTCATATGGGATAATTGGGTTAAAATAATTTTTAATCACCATGGGGTCTCACTATGCTGGCCAATTGGTCTTTAATTCCTGGCCTCAAGCAATCCTCCTGCCCCAGCCTCCCGAAGTGCTAGGATTACACGTGTGAGTCACTGCAGCTGGCCCAGGTGGGATAATTGCATTGTTCTGGCTTCCAGTTCATTTGGAGCTTCCTCTGTCCCTTCCGTGTTGCTGTTCAGCTGATATCCAATGACCTTTTGAAATTTTGGTTACTATATTTAGTTCTAAGATTTCTATGTGGTTCTTCTTTGTGAGGCTTTCTATATTTTCTTTTTCTTTCTTTCTTCCTTTTTTTGACTTTTTGAGATAGAGTCTCCCCCTGGAGTGCAGTGGTGTGATCTCAGCTCACTGCAACCTCCACCTCCCGGGTTCAAGCCATTCTCCTGTCTCAGCCTCCTCAGTAGCTGGGATTACAGGCTCCTGCCACCACACCTGCCACCACACCCAGCTAATTTTTGTATCTTTAGTAGAGACGGGGTTTCACCATGTTGGCCGGGCTGGTCTCGAACACCTGACCTCAAGTGAAAGGCCTGCCTCGGCCTCCCAAAGTGCTGGGATTACAGTAATGAGCCACTGTACCCGGCTAACTTAGTTTAATATCTTACTGGTATTTGGTATAATGACTTATTTTATCTTTTTCTTTATTTCTTTTTATTTTTGAATCAGAGTCTTGCTCTGTCTCCCCAGCTGGAGTGCAGTGGTACAGTCTCAGCTTACTGCGGCCTCTGCCTCCTGGGTTCGAGCATTTTCCCCACCTCAGCCTCCTGAGTAGCTGAGACTACAGGCATGCACCACCACACCTGGCTAATTTTTTGTGTTTTTAGTAGAGACAGGGTTTCACTATGTTGGCCAGGATGGTCTCAATCTCCTGACCTCGTGATCTGCCTGCCTCAGCCTCCCAATGTGCCAGGATTACAGGCATGAGCCACTGCGCCCGGCCTGATGACTTATTTTCAACCAAAAGTTGGATAATTTGGTTATTATAATACTGTGGATCTTACTTAAATCTTATATTTTAGCAGGCTTCCTCTGACACCATTCTGGCAGTGACAGGGAACACTTTACTGCCAGGTGGAGGTGGAAGTCCAGGTTCTCCACCCTGCCTCCATGGACACTTGGGGCCACGGGGATCCTTGTGACTGCTGGGTGGGGCTGGGATTCCTGCTCCGCACTCGGCCTCCTGTGATATTCCAGGTATGGATGGGGGTGGGGAATGCCTGCTGATCTCCACGTGGCCTCCACTGGTACCACGTGTGGGCAGGGAGAGCCTCATAACCTCTAGAAAATGATGAATGTCCTTATCCTCCACTAGGTTCCTCCGATAGTACCATAGTGAGGACCTGGAGGGGGGCCTTATTGCCATGTTGGGAGTGGAAGTCCAGGCTCCTCATGTGGTCTCCACTGACACTGTGGTGGTGGAGGGGACTTATTTCCACCCAAGTCCTCCTTGGCCTCCTCTAACACCCCAGGAGGAGGCTGGAGCATCTCGTTACAGGCTGGAAGGGCAGGAGTCTAGGCTCCCCACTGGTCTTTGCTGTTGAAGGCAGGGTTGGGGCCACAGATTTTTTCTGAAGTAGCTTGACTTGAGTAGAATGGTTATTGTCTAAAATGTTTTTGTCTTGCTAGTCTGTCTTTGTCCTGATGTTCTGGCCAGACAGAACCAGCTTTTCTTGGGACTTATTTTTTGCCTGCACCCATTGTGCTTCTGGGTGTCCGTCTCCTCTGTATACAGTCTGGGATACATGAGTCAAAAAGATAACCCAGGAGGCTGGGCACGGTGGTTCACGGCTGTCATCCTAGTGCTTTGGGAGGCTGAGGCAGGAGGATCCTTGAGACCAGGAGTTATAAGATCAGCCTGGGCAACATAGTGAGAATCGTCTCTACAAAAAATTTAAAAAATATATATTAGCTGGGTAGGTGGTGCATACATGTAGTCCGAGCTGCTTAGGAGGCTGAGGTGGGAGAATCACTTGAGCCTAGGAGTTCAAAGCTGTAGTGAGCTATGGTTGTGTCCCTGCACTCCAGCCTGGGTGACAGAATGAGACCTTGTTTCTAAAATAAATTTTAAAAAATAAGAATAAAAAACCAACCGTGCCGGGCATGGTGGCTCACACCTGTAATGCCAGCACTTTGGGAGGAGGCCAAGGTGGGCGGATCATAAGGTCAGGAGATTGAGACCATCCTGGCCATGGTGAAATCCCATCTCTACTAAAATACAAAAAATTAGCGGGCATGGTGGCACGCGCTTGTAGTCCCAGCTACTCAGGAGGCTGAGGCAGGGGAATTGCTTGAATCCGGGAGACGGAGGTTGCAGTGGGCCGAGATCGTGCCGCTGCACTCCAGCCTGGTAAAAGAGCAAGACTCTGTCTAAAAAAAAAAAAAAAAAAAAAAAAAAAAAAAAAAAAACCAGGGAAACACCACCATTTCATCCCTGGCTCTAAGTCTAGCTTATCTGCCTTCTTTGTAACACTTAGAATATCCTTATGTTTGCTTTATTTATAATGTTCAGGGTTTTTATTTGTGGAAGGAATAGGGAAACATATGTCTGTCTGTCTTCTAGGAAGCAGAAGTCTGTTTTGTCTTCATTAAAAATTTGTTTTTTTATTTTTTGAGATGGAGTCTCACTCTATCGTGCAGGGGTATAGTCTCGGCTCACTGCAACCTCCATCTCCCAGGTTTAAGCAATTCTGCTGCCTCAGCCTCTCAAGTAGCTGGGATTACAGGCATCTGCCACCATACCCAGCTAATTTTTGTAGTTTTAGTAGAGATAATGTGGGCCACGTTGGCCAGTCGGTCTCAAACTCCTGACCTCAGGTGATCTACCCACCTTGGCCTCCCAAAGTGCTGGGATTACAGGCATGAGCTACCACACCTGGCCGCCTTCATTTATTTCCTTCATGTTCATTCATGGACGTGGTATTGCCTTCATTTTTGAAATATATTTTTGATGAGTGTAGAATTTTAGGTTAAGGCTGGGCACAGTGTCTTCGGCTGTAATCCCAGCACTTTACAAGGCAAAGGTGAACAGATCATTCAAGCTCAGGAGTTTGAGACCAGCCTGTACAACATGGTGAAACTCCATCTCTACAAAAAATACACACACACACACAAAAAGAAAAGCCGGGTGTGGTGGCACATGACTGTAATCCTAGCTATCTGGGGACTGGGGTGGCTGAAGCGGGAGGATCACTTGAGCCCAGAGGCTGAGGCTGCAGTGAGCCATCTTTGTGCCTAGGTAACAAAGTGAGACGCTGTCTAAAAAAAAGAAAAAGAATCTCAAGTTACAGGGAATTTTTTTCTTGCAGTACTTTAAAGATACTGCTACACTGTCTTCTTGCTTGCATTGTTTCCGACAAGAAATCTTAATCCTTATCCTGATTCCTCTACACACAATGTGTCTTTTTCCTCTCCATACTTTTAAGACTTTCTCTTTAGCACCTGTTTTATGAAATTTGCTTTATGATGTACTTTGGTGGACTTTTTTTTTTTTTTGAGATGGAGTCTCGCTGTGTCCGGAGTGCAATGGTGTGATCTTGGTTCACTGCGACCTTCGCCTCCTGGGTTCAAGCGATTCTCCCGCCTCAGCCTCCCAAGTAGCTGGGATTACAGGTGCATGCCACCAGGCCCAGCTAATTTTTGTATTTTTAGTAGAGACAAGGTTTCACCATGTTGGCCAGGCTAGTCTCAAACTCCTAACCTCAGGTGATTCCGCCACCTTGGCCTCCCAAAGTGCCGGGATTACAGGCACAAGCCACTGTACCTGGCCACTTTGGTGAACTTTTCATGTCTCTTGTGCTTGGAATTTGTTGAACATCTTGGATGTGTAGGTTTATAATTTTTATCAAATTTGGTGAAATTTCAATTATTGTTTCTTCAAAGTATTTTTTTCCTGTTCTCTTCCCCCACCACTTCTGGGGACTCCGTACGTGTGTTAAGTTGTTTGAAGTTGTTCCAGAGTTCACTAATATTGTGTTCCTTTTTTTTAAAATGTATTTTAGTGTTCCTTTGTGTGTTTCTTGTCTTCTGCGAACTCTAATCCTTTGTTATTCTCATCCCTCTTGGTCAGGATTGGAAGCCTTCATTGCCGTGAAGAGAAAAACACAGTAAGCAGAGATCATGCCACTGCACGCCAAATGGGGTGACAGAGTGAGACATTGTTTAAAGAAAAATTTATTGCAAATGCAGCATGCAGAGAAGAAATGGGGGAAGGAGGGTGGTCACAAAGGTCACTGAGGCAGTGCAGGCAGGAAGGATGATGGGGGTGGAGAGCTGCTTCTGCCCCAGGGGCACTGCTGCCATTTTACCAGGGCTTTGACTGGCTTCCCCCTGGCTGCTGGGTGGCTCTTGACCAAGCAAAGCTCAGAGACCACCATCTAGTATGATCCACGAAGGCTCAAGGGGTCTATAGGACCTCATGGCTCACCATTCTTTTTTTTTTTTTTTGAGACACAGTTTCACTCTGCCTCCCAGGCTGAAGTGCAGTAATGTAATCTTGGCTCACTGCAACCTCCACCTCCTGGGTTCAAGTGATTCTTGTCCCTCAGTCTCCTGAGTAGCTGGGATTACAGGCGCGCACCACCATGCCCTGCTAATTTTTGTATTTGTAGTAGAGCTGGGATTTCACCATGTTGGCCAGGCTGGTCTCGAATTCCAACCTCAAGTGATCCACCTACCTCGGCCTCCCAAAGTGCTTGGGATTACAGGCGTGAGCCACTGTGCCTGGCCTGGCTCACCATTCTATAGACCCCTGGAACCCCTGTGGATCCCACTGGAGCTCTCTGCTCCCTCACCTGCTGGGGAAGTTAAAGCCACAGTGACCTCCAGTTTTGACTGAGAGCCAGCGATGCCTGCCTACTGAGGGGCCGGGCTGAGGTTAGATGAGCTGTGAAGGTGCAGAGAGCCTGGGTGGGTGGCACTCGGGAATGGCAAAAAAGAACTGGGACTGGCATCAGCCTCCACATTGGAGGGCTTCATTACCAATGAGGAACTAAGGCAGAGAGGCCACCTCGCTAGTCCAGAAAGTTTCTTGTTGTGGGGGGCAAATCTGACTCCATGCCTGTGCTTAACCACAAAGAGTATTAACAATGCCAGCAAAACCGCTGAGTCTGGCACGGCCTACTCTGGATGCTGCTGCTCACATCATCACAGCCACTCAGGGACCCCATGCAGGGTGCCTCGGGCACCTGGTGCAGTGCTCAGGGATGTAGGAGGACCCCAGCTGCTGTTCTCGGCCTGCAGGAGTACTGGCTTGTGTCAAAAAAGGGCTCCAGGCCACACTCCGTGCTAAGATCTGCGGAAATGGAAGGAAACATCCTTAACTGTTTCAAAACTGAAAATAGAAGAAACGTTGTTCTTCACTTCCCCTGAAACCAAATCTGTTAACTACGAGTTTCCCAAACCCCAGTCCCAGGAATCTGGACCCTAAACTTAGCTTATCCTTGGAAGGTCACCGGATTACCCTGGGGCAGGGTCAGCCGGCAGCTGCTCAAGATAAACTTGACTTTTCTGCAGACTCAGGCTTTTCTCACACACAATTAATGAGATCCTGCCATACTTCCCCTGGGAAAGCAGAACAATGGCTGGGGGTGAGCAGGTGGCCTTGGCCAGCACTCTGTCCCAAGGGCCCTTCGCCAGAGATCAGGGATTTGTGTCCCTGCTCAACCAGGACACCTTCGACCCCTACCTGCAGGCCCTGGACCACTGTGGCACTCTGGACACAAGGCCCTTCTTGAATGCCGAGCCCCTTCCCACCTCTGGAACCTTGCACTTGGCTATTGCTTCTGCTCTGCCTGGAACTTCTTCCCTGGATCCGTGTGAAATGTCACCTCTTCAGAGAGGCCTTCACCACTCTTTCCTGCCCAGTTCTTGGTTGATGGGTTCCTGTCAGCTCCTCTGGACAGGAGTTTCCTGTGCTGTATACTCTGCCTAGAGACAGTGGGTGGGCACACCCTCCATGAGTGGCAGAAAGGGTGGGCACACCCTCATGCCTCTCGTGTGTCTGGGCTGGGTTACTCAGAGGCCAGGCTCCATCTGAGGTTTGTCCAGGGTAATGTCAGCCCCTGCGGCCCTCTCAGGGCCTCTGTGCATTGGGACAGGTTCCACTGCAGCCTGGGGCCTCCACCAACACAGTAAGGTCAGGGTAGAAATCAGACTGTGAAAGGTGAAGCCCGAGACTCCTCTGCCACATCTCTCAGATGCTTCGAGGCTGCTGCGAAAGAAACGTGAGCTTGCTGGGGCCACCCTAGGCTGCCAGCTAGGAGAAAAGAAAAACAGGCAGCCAGGTGAGGAGGGAGAGCCTTGGGCTGGCTGCAGCCCCAAGCTGGCTAGAGGGCGACAGGCCGCCTCCTGTGTGGGATGGACGCAAGAAGACAGCCGCCCTGTGGAGGTTTTTCCTGGATTCTGGGCAGGAAAGTCAACAAGCAAATGAATAGGTCCAGCTCAAGCCTCTAAAAGCAATGCTGGGGGATGGTGCAGCAAAGTGTTCCTGAAAGCGACCTCAGCAATACAACTTAGAAGATATGCAGGACCCAACCTGACAGACCCACACTGCAGGCAGAGGAGGCTCACAGGCAGGTGAGTCTGCTGGAGTAGAGTGTGTGCTCAGGGCCACGCCAAGTCTGGTGGCTAGACTGGCCAGTCCTTGCATATGCAAGTACACATCAATCCGGGCTGTTACGGGAGTTGGCTTATGGTCCGCAGGCAATGTGAGCCATGGAGGGTCTTAGGTAGGGTGAGGCCCAGGAGAGGGACCTGCCAGGGTGGCCTAGCTGGGCAAGGGTGGGTCCCTGATGGAGGAGGCCAAAGCAGTCATCTCAGGAAGATGGTGGCATGGAAGGGCTGGGATTGGGTAGTAAGTGGATTCCTGGGCTTGGGCTAGTGGGTAGTAAGAGTGAGAGGGTGGGTGGGTCAGCTGGGCCCCTGGAGTGGACAGAGGAGGAGATTGCAGAGGAAGGGGTGTGGCCCATGGGTCTGCAGCAGGAGGACAGCAGTGATTGAAGTGACAGCTGGGAGAAGGCAGTGGTCCTCGGAGCCATGTCTGGTAGGGAGAGGCCACGTGCAGCTGAGCAGAGGGTAGGATTTCCCTCCAGCCCCAGAGCTGGGTACACTTGCCTTCAGAGCTCTTTCTCAGAACCACCTGAAGAGGGAGAAGGGAGCCCGGCCCTAGGAGGGAGAGAGTCATCAAAGTCCCCACATCTGTGACCAGCCTCAGTGCCATACTTTTTCTATGGGGGTCCTGTTCAATGGAACTGAGCACGGACCAGATAAAAGAACTGGGTGGCCTCAGTCCAGGGCCTGGAGTCCAAACTTGACTGGAAACAAAGGAGCCGACAGAGATTGGGGAGGGAACTGCCAGAAAGGAGCTGGTACCCCCATGGGGCTGTGGGTTTTGGAGCCTGGTGCCCCCACCTGAGCCTCAGGGGGCCCGGAGTGTCCACCCCAGTGGACCTTTCGAGAAATGGCTGGGCCATTGTGCAGAAGAATGCCCGGAAATCCCGCACCTCCCTCCTCCAGCAAGGATGGGGGCTCTTCCTCCTGGCCAGGAAACTCCAAGTTGGCTTCCGGAGGCCGGCCTGGGGGCTGGGGTGCCAGGGACACCATCGCCACTGGTGGGAGGGCAGGGCACAACCCCCTGTATCCCTTTGTCTCTCCTGTCTGAAGGCCAGAGCAGGCTGCTAGGCCCGGGGCCACCACTGCCCTTGGGTGCACACCCAGTGTGCTGGGTCACTGGGACTTCCTGAAGTGGTGTCACCTGAGCTGGGCCCCCAAGGATGGGGTGCGGGCAATACTGCAGGAAGAGGAGCAGCCCCAGTGAAGATTGAGAGGTCTGGGAAGCCCCTGCGGCTTGGGAGAGTGGGAGTCGCCAGGCAGGGGAAAGCCCCTATTGCCACCACTTTGTGCCAGAGACTCAGGCTCCAGAGAGGCAGTGAGTGGTGTGGGCGGTGAGGCTGGGGCTCTGGGCTTGATCTCCACTTGACTGCCTGGCGTCTGTTTGCCATGGGGGTGGGAGAAACAGTGCCGGGAGTCCGAGTGGGGCTGGAGAGTGAGTGCTGGAAAGGGCCTGGGTGGGGCTTGGACTCTGGAGAGCCCCCTACGCAGGCCTCTTCAGCAGTGATGGGGTGGGAGGGGCACATCCCAACAGTGCCGGGAGTCAGAGCGGACCCTGGTGGAAGAGACCAACGGGCTCAGTAGGGGATGTGGGGGAGAATCGGGTGGTGCGGGCTGGGGGTCAAGTGCCTTCTGAAGTGACTGGGCCGGGACACGCAGGGAGGCGGCCTAAGAAGCCCACCACAGAGTGCTCGGCCGCGACTAGGACAACACGGGGGGGGGGACCTGGGGGCTGCGGCCGGGCGGGGAGCTGTCCCGCGCCCTCAGCTACCCCCAAACGCCGTTGTTGCCCTAACTTCAGCTGCCAGGGGCTCTGTGATTGGCTGCAGGACGACGGCCTGCACACGGATTGGCTGCTTCGGGCCGGGGGGCCGGGCCCGGGGGACAGAATCCGCCCCCGAACCTTCAAAGAGGGTACCTCCCGGCCGGAGCCGGCAGACTGAGGAGTGCGACTGACCTGCGGGGCAAGCGGGCTGGAGTCGGGAGCCAGGAGCGCGGGTGTAAAGGCACCAGGGCCCCGTGCCACACGGCTTTGGGAATTCTGGGGGACGTCGGGCGGGCATCTCGCCTCTAGCCATGGGGTCGGCAGCTTTGGAGATCCTGGGCCTGGTGCTGTGCCTGGTGGGCTGGGGGGGTCTGATCCTGGCGTGCGGGCTGCCCATGTGGCAAGTGACCGCCTTCCTGGACCACAACATCGTGACGGCGCAGACCACATGGAAGGGGCTGTGGATGTCGTGCGTGGTGCAGAGCACGGGGCACATGCAGTGCAAGGTGTACGACTCGGTGTTAGCTCTGAGCACCGAGGTGCAGGCGGCGCGGGCACTCACCGTGGGCGCCGTGCTGCTGGCGTTCGTTGCGCTCTTCGTGACCCTGGCTGGTGCGCAGTGCACCACCTGCGTGGCCCCAGGCCCGGCCAAGGCGCGTGTAGCCCTCACGGGCGGCGTGCTCTACCTGCTCTGTGGGCTGCTGGCGCTCGTGCCGCTCTGCTGGTTCGCCAACATTGTCGTCCGCGAATTCTACGACCCGACTGTACCCGTGTCGCAGAAGTACGAGCTGGGTGCAGCGTTGTACATCGGCTGGGCAGCCACTGCGCTGCTCATGTTAGGCGGCGGCCTCTTGTGTTGCGGCGCCTGGGTCTGCACTGGCCGTCCTGACTTCAGCTTCCCTGTGAAGTATTCCGCGCCGCGGCGGCCCACGGCTACCGGCGATTACGACAAGAAGAATTACGTCTGAGGGCACTAGGCATGGCGGGGCCCTCCTGCCAGCCACGCCTGCGATGCACTGGATGAGCCTGGGGAACCCCGCAGGGACCACGGCTTCTGCTGGATCGCACCTCGCGCAGGCTCCGCGGAACATCCGGCTCTGCACCCAGACGCGGCTCCTGGCCTGCCTGCACCCGCAGCCGGCCTTCTCCTGCCACCAGCCGGACCCTACCTTGAACAGTTGGACTTAGTTTCCTTTTCTGTTTGCGGCGGTTTCCATAGGCAGGGCCGGTGTCAGACTGAGGATGCCACTTTCCCCCGAAGACGCCGGGGATCTTGGCTGCTGCCTTACTTGCTAGAGGCTCCTGCTGACTTCGGAGGGGTGGATGGAGAGCCCAGGGCCCCCACCAGAGATTTGTACAGTTGGTCTTTACCCCACTGGCGGAGCTTGAGGCCAGGACCAGTGACTTGGGCAGGACCTCCCGGTCTCACTCCAGCATCTCCCCAGGCAAGGCTTGTGGGCACCGGAGCTTGAGAGCGGGTGGGAGTGGGAAGGCTACGAATCTGCTTAGTAAATGATTTGAACTCTCTCCTACCTGTGTCTTGTTCTCTGTCCAGCCATCTTCCGTGTCAAGCAGCCCCATTCATCACTCACTAGCTCCGCCCTCCCAGGGACTCCCGTGGAAACCTCCTCCCAGGGCTGACGGCTGGGGCCCTTATTCCCATCCTCCCTGCCACCTTCCCACCAGGTAGGAGACACAGCCACCACTTGCTACAGCCCAGAAAGGTGGGATCTGCAGTCAGAAGAGCCGCTACTGCGTCAGGGGGCCTGGGTTGGAACGGGTGGGAGCGGTGGCAGACCCCAGCAGATGATGCAGGGCGAAGCGCCCTCAACACAGGATGGTGAGTGGGGGTCTTGTGATGGGAGAAGTGCTAGGGATGAGCAGCTAGGCTGCTGGCTTCTCCCAGAAAGAGCCGAGACCCATTCAACACAGGGTGAGGTTTTCCACTGCACCCTCAGGGCTTGCCTAGTCCCAGGTCCCATCAAGTGGCCACAGAAGTCTGTAGAACCCCCGACCAGGCCCTTTCCAATGATGGGTGGGGCAGGAACAGGGATGAATACAGGATGTGCTGGACAACAGTGGTGTTGCCATGGGAGGAAGTGTTGGCAGCTGGTTGCCTGGAGTGCACTGCTTGGCTTCAGCCCCTTGTCCTGACTCCTCTGCCAGTCCCAGCATAGCTCCCTGTAGAGCCTGTGCCCACTCCAGTGGCCTGGCAGCCTGCTCAGACTGGTGCTGACCACTAGCACCTGTGCTAGCCCCTGCTGGGGGCACCGTCGGTAACCTTCCTCCGGGGGCTGCATGGCCTGGGAGTCAGTGCTAGCCCCTGCCAGGCACCTTGGGGTGTGAGTGGGGTGTCCAGAGCCATCTAGCATAGCCATTGAGAGCTCAGTGTTTTTAGCTTTGTTCTAGGCACTTTGAATTAATACATTTTTAACTTTTGACATAAAGCTAGAAGCAGAAGAGAATAGCTGATGAAGGGGGCATGCTACAGGAAGGAGCTCTAAGCCAGCCGGCAGGAAGACTTGGCATCTTCCCCAACCTGGCCTTGGGGGACCTGCCCAGAAATGACTAGGCCACATCTAGTGGCAGGGAGTCTCCCAGGTCTGGCCAGGCTACCATCATGGGACAGTGGGAGAACCCCAAGAATGTGGGCTCAGAGGTACTTAGGACAGCCGCTGGAATGTGTGGCAGTTTCCTGCGAGCTGCTGTGGAACCAGCGGGTGGGATGAGCTATAGGGAGGGGGCATCACGGTGCAGAGGTCCTCAGCAGGCCTGATGTGTGCCCCACCTGGGCCTGTATAGCAGGGACCAAGAACAGTCCCCAAGCTTGGCAGTGTGTGATCCCAGAGCTGTGGCCATGGACAGAAACGGAAACTCTACATTATTTCACCCAGTCAGTGGGGCTGGGTAGTACTGGTTCTGGTGCGTTTGGTCAGAAGCTGAGGCCCAAGGCTGCCCAGGAGGGCTGCATCCTATGCAAGCCCTTTTCTAAGAAAGTAAGAGCAAAGAAAGGTGGCTGCACAGCCTTTCAACTTTCCCAAATGGCCGGAGAGGGCAGCTCAAAGGCCCTGGGAGCTGTGAAAACCATCAGAGGCGAGGGGAGGGGCCCGGCCTCCAGTCCAACTCTGACCCTTTTGTGCCCACTGCCTTTTGCCAAGGGCTGCACCAAGACCAGACCCACCCACCTGTGTACAATTTTCCAGGCCACTCTGAGCTTTTCACCGCTGACTTAAAACCTAACCAAATCACTCCTGCCCTCAAAGACCCTACCCGGCACAACTGCTGGCCCAGTAACCTCATGCCTCACACAGGTGGACACCTCCCCAGCCTGCCTGCTGCTTCAGCACCTGTGTCCCCAGGTGACAGGGTGAGATGGCCCCAGTCAATGAACAGTTCTCCCCACCAGGAAGGGCAGAAACCTCATTCCCTCCCACCCCGGACACTCAGTGATGTTCTGGGGAATGTCTGCAGGGGGTGGGACGAGCTAACTCCATGACTCCCCTGACTGGGAAGCCCTCACTGCTCTGAAGGCCATGGAGGTCACTAAGGTCCTGTCCAGGTGGGACTTCCTGTGACCAGAGACTTTAGGGAGCACAGTGTCTCCCTCCATCCATGCACCCCTAGCCAGCTGGTCCTTCCCAGGTTGAGGCCTTCCCCTTGCTATGCTCCTCCTCTGCGGTGCTGTGTGCCCACTGTGTGCCTGCAGGGTGGGGCACCTGAATGAGTGCTGGACAGTGACACGAGGTGGGGGTGGGGGAACCACGGGTGGAGGAATGATTGAGAGAGTAGACTTGCTATGTGGCTGAGGCCAGGTGGACAGGAGAAAGTGGTAAGTGAACAAAGCCAGGTACTGGCTGGCACCACTGGGCAGTGGCTAGTTCAGGTGCTCTCAGGAGGCAGGGTGCTGAGGGGTCCTGATCTCTGCCCACTGCCACCTGGAGGGCCTGGAGGACAGAGTGAGGAGATCTTGTCCTTGGGGCCAATCCCCATGCTAATTTCCTGCCAGGCGCTGAGGGCACCTGGAACCCAGGACCAGGGCTCCCTGAAACCACAGAAGGCTCAGGGCACACCCAAGCACTGGCCTCAAGACCAGAATCATGATGGAAATGGAGCCTAAAATAAGCATTTTATTTAATAAAAAATGGCCTCTGCATCTTAAATCACGTCCATAACTTACAATCTAAATGAAACCAGGTATATAAATAAGAAGGTTTTCCTGAAGAAATCAAATTCTAGAAAAGAAAACAAGAAAAAACAAGTTTCAAACAATGTTGATGTGTCACCAAATTAAACAAAGTGCCCAGGTCTTCCCTCTGGGTAGTGCTTCTGAGTAGCCGGGACTACTCGTGAGGGCAAGGCCACCCCAGACTGAGAGTCCCCTGATGTCCTCACAGCACCCCTTGCCTGAGCTGAGCTGTCCTACATCAGAGCTCCTGCCTGCTGGCCTGGGCACCTTCTCACCTCATGGACCCCACCCAGCTGCTCAGCCGGACCCCTGGCTCCCTCCCATGGGGTCTTTCCCTCCATCCCTCAGCACTGCTGCTTAGCTCTCCTGGACCAGGCCACCTGTATCCCTGCCTCAGTGGCAGGACACACAACAGCTTAATGTCATCATCAAGAGCAGGCTGCAGGGGACAGGTCTGCTGTCAGTGCCCACTTCGCTGCTGGAGACAGGCCAAGCCTGATTAGGTGGCTGGCCCAAGGTCACTGCTGATGAGCCTACAGAACTTGCCCCAAACCCTGAGGGTCTGACCCAGAGCCCCTCCCCCAACATGGGCCCCGTGTAGCCCAGGCCACCCTGAGAGGAACTGTGAGGTCCCTGAGGCCCCTATGCTGTTCCCAGCAGAAGCCCTCACTCCAGCCCCAACAGGAAAACAGGTGCTTGCCCCCGGACAAATGGATGGATGGAGAGTGGGAAGGACCCCAGGCCTGGCCCAAGGGACCTCCTGCAACAGAGCCATGGCAGGGCCCATCTGCCACAGCTGCAGCCTCCAAGCTAGGGCTCGGGAAGATGCAGGGCTGGATGTGGCATTCCCTGTGGGGATCCTGGTTGAGAGATGGTCACAAAGACACGGGGCAGACCTATTTCCCAGGTACCCTTAAGAAAGGTAGCACATGGGGCAGTGGGAGGTGTCCCGGGTCAGTGGCCTGCCAGTGACTCCCAACAGAGCCCTCAGGACAGCTGTGTGCTGGTGAAGGCCCCAGCAGAACCAGTGCTCTGGAATTCCCAGCTGAGCAGCTGCCAACACTTTGCTTTCTCATAAGCCAAGCACACAAAAGCTCAGATGCATGCTCTGCAGGATCTTGCCCAGGGCCTGACCCAAAGGCTGACAGGAGGCTCCAGGGGGCCTCTGAAGGCAGCACCAGGGAGTCTTTGTGTGACAAGTGTCAAACACAATGCCCAGCCCCAGAGTGCGGTCAGCAGAAGGTGAATACCAGCTCTTTCTGAAGGGTTCGCAGGGACTTAATGAAATTAGCTGCCTCAAAATGCCTCATTGTGGCCCTGCTGGCAGCCTAGGGACAGATGTACTTGGGAAAAATGTGTTGGCCCCAATCTCCTCAAGAACCCTGCTCTGGTCTGAAATCCAAGTAAAAGCCTCTGTTGAGGGAGGACAGAGCAGGACATCACGGTCAAGCTCTGAGGAGCGGGGCCGCTGCTTCCATTCCTGCAGAACCCCCAACTCACCCTAGGACAGGAGGGAAACAAGAGCATCCAGGAACTTGCTTCGATCCTCAGCTTTCAGCTCAATTACTGAAGTAATGAAAGAAAAACAGTTGTGAGAAGGGAGGATCGGGAACACAAGGCAGGGCACAGAACTCCCCCAGCCTGCCCTCCACTCTGGAGCAGGCCTCCACCACATTCCAAAGTGTGTGGTTCCTCCAGGCCTGAGGTAATCTGCACTCAGTGGTTGTATGTCTGTCTCACTGTACTTCATCTTCAGAACTGCTGTTTGCACTGCTAGAGATCAGGGCTGGGGCCTGCAGGGAGAACCCTGCCCCGGGAAGCCAACAGAGGGGACACAGGGAGGGGCCCTTAGACCTGGACAGAGACGGGCCTGCCCATCCTGCCTGGCAGGACCTCTGTCCCGAGTGGGTTGTGAAAGGCCTTGGGTGGGGGAGGCCACCACAGTGCAAACTGCCCATATCTCGCAAGGCCCTCAGGCTCAGCCAAGCACACAGACCCTTACTGCAAAGCAAAACCAGGCCCCAGGATGAGGATGGCCTGGCCCTGGGAGCCGTCTATGCCACCAGACACAGCCCCGAGATCCCCAGGCCCAGCCCATGCAGGTGGGCACTGGCCACAGCCCACTCTACACCCCCAACCCTGGCTCTCCACTCTCAGGAGAACCAGGCAGCTCCCAGCCCAAATCCTCCCTGTATACTGAAGGCCAGATACTCTGCAGGCCCGTGGGCATCCTCCAGATCTCCCTATCACAGGCACAGAACAGTTAGCAGGGTCTGCTGTGCAGGGTAAACCAATGCCACACAGTGCCACAGTCATGGCTGGGTCCTACTCAAGGAAGACAGCTCTGAGATGGTTGAGGCCACTTGAACAAAGGCTGGGTCTCCCATGACAGTGTCTATCATCGTTAAGGAATCCGTGGTGGTGAGGCAAGAAAATGTCCTTCTCAGAGGTACAGGGAGTACTGAGGTTGTTAGGAGCTGAATGGTCTTCCCCAGATTCCTATGTTGAAGCCCTGACCCACAGGACCTTAGAATGTGGCTGTGGTAATTAAGTTCATAGGGCGTTGTTAGAGTGGGCTCGAATCCAATCTGTCTGGTGTCCTTGGAAGATGAAGGGGTTTGGACACAGACAACAGGGAGGTGAGGGAAGACCACATGAAGACATAGCAAGAAGGTCACCATCTGTGTGAACCAAGAAGAGAGGCCTCGGGAGAAGCCAGCTCTGCTCCACCTTGACTTGGGCCCTCTCGGCTCTAGGACTGGGAGGAGACGTGGTTGAAGCCACCCTGTCTGTGGTACTTTGTTACGTCAACTTTAACAAACTAACCCAGGGTGAAGTATCAGTTAGTCTGTTTCACTTTAAAACCTGTCAACAAGAATAAGAAGGCAAACATAGCCAAATGTGAACCATTCTGTGCTGGTGTCTGCGGAAGCAACGGGTGGGCAGGCCCAGCCACTCTGGGCTCATCTGACACATATGTGGGGCCAATGTCTCAGCCGACTTACAGGTAGCACCTATTAACGACACACACCTCTGGCCTGTGTAGAGGTGGCTGGCGCAGCACGGGGCAATGTCCTGGGTCATCATAGGACCTGCTATTCCCTTACCCAATGAAACAGAAACAACCCAACCCGGACAGGTGAGGCCTGGGGCCTGGGAGTCCTGGTGGCCAATCCTTTGCCAGGAAAGTGATCCTTAGTGCTGGCTGTAAGGCCAGAGCCAGGTCTGTCACTCCCCGGGAAACACTATTTCCCTCTCCAATGGGCCTGAGGCTAACCAGAGCTCCCTGAGCCACCAGGAGCAGGCTGGCCTAGGGCTGGATCTGGAAGGTCAAGAGGGCTGCTGGCCAGGCTCCTACAGCCATGCCAATCTGCCTGGTTCCAGGGTCTGCAGTGGCCTTGAAGGTTCAGGTGGGGAAGCGTGGCAGAGTGGCAGGATGCTCTCACCTGAGAGGTCAAAATGGTTGTGCAGCATCCGGGAGCTGGTGCTTTCTGCTGCCTTCTCAAACGCCTGCCCAAAAAAGCTGCGGACACACAAGATATGTTGGGGGCCAGGCCACCTGCAATGAATCCTTCCCAACCCTGGCCCCAGGACAGACACTAGAGGCAAATACCACTCTACTTAGCAGGGCTAATGAGCTGACACCCCCAACACCCCCAACCCTCCAGTCCCAGGATGAGTGGAAGCTGCTCACTTCTTCCTGTCTGAGCTGTCAATCTCTGGGGGTATGCCCACCACGGTCACTGTGCCATGCTCCATGCTCAGGGGGGCAGCCATCACCAGGGGCAGCAGCTTGCAGCGCCGGTTCTTTGTCTGTGGAGTCGGAGAGCACCCTCTGTCAGGGTGTGGAGGGCTCCAGCTCGCCACTCAGAGTCCAGAGCCCAACAGCGCCCAGTCACTCCACTCCCCAAAGCCTCCAGGGACTGTCAACAGAGGAGACACCTTGGTTCCCCCAGCCCCAGCCACTCCCAGGCCATGATGCTGTATCCCTGAGCCTCCTTGTGCACCAGCCCAGCCCCACTGCTCCTTGGCTGTTTGTTGCAGGGAGCCTGCCCTGTTGTCCTTTCCCTTACCTCCTTCAGGTCATGTGGCAGCTGCCATTTTCTCTAGGAGGCCCCAGCCCACTCTACCTTGTCCTCCTCCATCCCCTGGCAGCACGTGCCCTCATCTTAACCACAGCCATCACTCCTCGTCCCCCCTCGCCAGCATGCTCCTCAGGATGGAGTTTCAGGGTCTCCTCTGCTGTGCCTGTGGCACCCACACCCTACAGCCCAGGTGACCAGAATTCCTGGTGTGTCTAGGACTGAGGGGTGTCTCAGGATGTGCACCAGGATGGGCAGTCACTCCACAACAACAGGGCCGGGCAGGTGGTGGATGTTCAACACATGTCTGATAAATAAATGGATCCTTTAAAGTGGGTATGTGTTCACCCATTTCACAGATGAGGAAACCGAAGCTAAGGCCAGATCATGTACCTCATGTCACACAACTAACAAATGAGGAGGCTGATCTCTGAACCCAGCCTAGAGGACTTCAAGGCCCATGCTCCGTCCCTAGTTCATCTTTGACATTACCTGATTGACAGAACACATATCATCTGTCATCATTTTATTGGTTAGTTCAGCAGCAAAAGAAGTTCAACTTCCTGTTAGCACATTTTATTTGAAATAGCCCCAGCATAAACTCTCAACCTCAAAGCAGAGGAGGACTTCAATTATTGAAATGTCACATCTGGGAGGAGCCCCATGTCGGCTGGGTGAGGACCGCTGCCCTAAAGCCAGCCAAGTTAGGAGTGTGTTCCAGGACAAAGTAAAGAGGGGGTTAGGCCGCAGAGAAGACAAAGCCAGGCACAGGAAATCAGCCTAGTGGAAAAGCTGTTGCTGGGAAGCCAGTCTGTGCTGCAACTATCCTGCTTTCCCTGACCTAAGACAACAGGACACAAGCCCCAGCCCTGTTCACTCTGCAAGGGCCCCTCCCTACTCGTCTGAGTGACTTGGACAGCCAGAACTTGAGAACTAGAAGGTTCCTAGGGGTTAACTGAGGAAGACAGCTCAGAAAAGTAATGGATGTGCCTAGACCCCGGTGAACAGCCACAGGCACCCCTAGGCCTGCATCTAACTCCCAGTCCAGGGTGTTCTCCAAGCACCTGCCCTCCCATACCCACAGTGCCCACCTGGCCCCTTACCGAACACACAAAGGACTTGAGCAGGTGTTTGCTGAGCAGGCTCAGGGACACTGGCCTAGAGAACAGCATGACATCTGGAGTGCCCTATGGAGGGGAGATGGACAGTCAGAGGCGGCCACCGGTGCTGTGGGCTGGCACCTGTGGTCTGTGGGAAGCCTGACCTCCATGAGTGAGCAGTATAGGAAAGGCCCCTGAGAGATGACAAGGTTGGTGCAAAGGCAGCTGGCAATGGTTTGCTGGGTGGCTCGCAGCTGCTTCTTGGCGAGTTCCAGGCCATAGTACAGCTTGTCCAGGTTACTCCTGTAACAGGGCAGACACACGGCTTTGGTGATGCTTGTCAGGAACTCTTGGTAAACTACCAAAGTCACAAATAGATTGCTTGGTTCCCAGTTTAAGAAGAGGTTTGGGGATAAGGATTTATCTTCTCTCCCTCCTGAGTTCTCTTTCACATGAAAGGAAATAATTATTTAAAATGTATAAACCCACAACCATGCAAAAGAGAGGTGTGTCAGGGGGTGCAAGTATCAGAACACAGGAGACTGAAAGCCAACAGAGGCAAGATCCCTCACAGGAGGACCCAGGAAGGGGCCAGGAGGACTCTGACACAGGGGAGGCTTGGGCAAAGACTAGAGGTTGGACGAGGTAACCCCTCAAACCCAATAGATAAATTTTTACTCTTCTCCCCAAAAAGGGAGGGCTCTCCTCTGAGTACATGAAATGTACTCAGTGGATAAGTAGGGTCCTCAAGCAAAGCCCCTGGGCCCTACAGTGGGGAGTCCCAAAATGTCACAGTTGGCTACTGCCTACTAAGGTGAAACAATGTTTTATGACCAGTGAGCTGTGCCCAGATACCCATGGCTCAACCAAGAAGGGTCCACAGACCCCTTCTTGAATATGAAAGACATCAGACCATTTGAGAAATGCTTATGGCCTGAAAAAATAACCCTGGAGGAAACAGATAATTTGGAGACCAAAAGAAAACTAAAATGAACTCTAATAAGTATCCTCAGAGATTTGCACAACTATTACATTCCTAAACCAAGAACAGGATGCTATGAAAAAGGAACAGTCAAAGATAAGGAAATGTTGATGGAAATTAAAACAAGTGCAAAAGATAAAACATCTAGTGAAAGTCCAGATGATAAGTCAAGAAAAGCTGCTTCAACTTAGTTAACAAGACAAAGTCACAGAAAATGTAAGGCAAAAATATAAGACACACATCATTCCAGGAAGCCTGGAAAGCTAGAATTAAAAAACACAGATGTCTGTGGGGGGACTAGTAAAGAAATAGTAAAATAAAGATATTGTCAGATGTATAAGAACTCAGAAAGTTTATCTCACATGCACTCTTTCTTTGAATGTTACTTGAGAACTGTGCTCTAATTTAATGAAAGAGTACATGAAACAAAGATGAGGATCCCAAGAAACACTGGACCTAACTAAGCAGCACAGCCAAGATTTGGACATCCATGAGCACAGTGGAAAGCAGGCCTAGGCAGTTCCAGGTCCAGGCTGTGGTGGGAAGACAGAACTCCAGACTCTCCAGTAAAAAGGGGCTCAGAGAATAACAGCTGGAAGGAGTCTAGGGGAGAAAAAAATGCATATGATAAAGGAGGCAATTAAAAACACCAGGAAAAACAAAGAGCTGTGCCAGAAAGTAATCTATTACTACACAATAGTTTATTAGCACAATAAAGTAAAACTATGTGTTGACTTTCATCTTTTAAAATCAACCTATAGCCGAAGATAAGACAATTTATATCATTTTCTCTTACCCAACATTGTTATCAGTCTTGAAAACGTAAAAGCACAGATTTCAGAGAGTGCAGGGAGAGTTAAAGAGCAAAGTCAGGATGTTTCCATAGCTTGGATATTTGTCCCTCCAAACCTCATGTTGGAATCTGATCCAGGTCTTAGACGTGGGGCCTGATGGGAAGTATTTGGGACATGGGGGCAGATCCCTCAGGAATAGATGAATGCCCTCCCTGAGATTAGGGGTATGAGTGAGTTCTTACTCTATTAGTTCCTGTGACAGCTGGTTGTTAAAAAGAACCTAGTACCTGCCACCTCTCTCTTCCTTCCTCCATCACCACATGATCTCTGCACATACTGGCTCCCCTTCTGCCATGAGCAGAAGCAGCCTGAGGCCCCCACCACATGCAGATGCCCAATCTTGAGTGTTCCAGCCATCTGAATTGTGAGCCAAATAAACCTTTTCTCCTTATATTACCCAGCATCAGGTATTCCTTTGTAGCAACACAAAATGGACTAAGACCATTTTAAATATCCTTTTCTTACAAAGAAGGGAGACGAGACACTGGTGATGAAAGAAGAAGTTAAAAATAGTGGCATAACTGTACCAACAGGAGGGAAGGAGGACAAGAGTGGGATTAATGCTCCTTTGTCATAGCAGGAAGTTGGTAGACAATGTCTAAAGCCTACCCAACAAAGCTGGGATGATGGCAGCAACAGTGGTAGAATAGTTTTTGGATTTCCCCAAATTTCTAGATAAAAGTAGAGCAACTAGATTACAGAACCAAAAACTTAAGACCCACATTTGCAACAAATTAAGAGAACAAGGTGAAAAGAGACCATGAACAGCCACAAAACAGGCATACTATCTACATCAGTGCAGGAGAAAGCCGAGATGTAGTGAGACCTAAGAAGAATTAAAACTCCAGGCAACTGGAGAGCAGTGGCCCAAACTGAGAGGAGCTTTGCCCTATGCAAGAGCAGGTGAGTGCAGTGGGCCAAGGGAAAGTATAAGGGGCCTCCCTGGAGTACAAGGAGTCCTGGTTATGCGCAAGGGGTCCTGTTAAACAGCAAGGGATCCTGGTGAAGAGCAAGGGGACTTGGTAAAGCATAAGGAGACTGCAGTAAAGAGTAAGGGGTCCAGCCTGGCCAACCTATCTCTACAAAAAAACATAAAAATTAGCCAGGCGTGGTGGCGTGTGCCTGTAGTCCCAGCTACTTAGGAGGCTTAGGCAGGAGAATTGCTTGGACGTGGGAGGCGGAGGTTGAAGTAAGTAGAAATCGAGCCACTTCACTCCAGCTTGAGTGACAGAGCAAGACTGTCTCAAAAAAAAAAAAAAAAAAACCAAAAAACCCTCCAATGAATCATTTCTAATGTAAGGGCTAAAACTATAAAAGTCTTAGTAGAAAAAATAACATGAAACCTTCATGACCTTGGGTTAGGCAATGGTTTCTTAGATATGACACCAAAAGCCAAAGACACAAAGGAAAAAGTAGGTAACTTAAATGTCATCAAAATTAACAAAGTTTATACTTCACAGGATGCTATAAAAGTGAAAAGCCAGCCTACAGAATGGGAGAAAATACTTGCAAATTACTTATCTGATAAGGGATTTGTATGTAGAATATATAAAAGTTTAAGGCTGGGCATGGTGGCACATATGTGTAACCCCAGTACTTTGGGAGGCCAAGGTGGGAAGACTGCTTGAGCCCAGGAGTTTGAAACCAGCCTGGACAATGTGGCAAGACCTCATCTCTACTAAAAGTTAAAAAATTAGTAGGTATGGTAGCTCATGCCTGTAGTCCCAGCTGCTCAGGAGGCTGACGTGGGAGAATGGCTTGAGCAAAGGAGTTTGAGGCTGCAGTGAGCCATGATCGTACCACTGCACTTCAGCATGAGCAACAGAGTGACAACTTGTCTCAAAAAAAAAGAAAAAAAAAGACCAAGGACTTGAATAGTCAATTCTCCTAACAAGATACATACACAAATGACCAATAAACACATGAAAAGATGCTCAACACTATTAATCATCAGGAAAATGCAAATCAAACCACAATGAGATACTAGTTCATACTCACTAGGATGGCTGTAATCCCAAAGATGGACAATAACAAGTGTTGGTGAGGATGTGAAGAAATTAGAACCCTCCTACCCGGTGGGAATGTAAAATGGTGCAGCTGCTGTGGAAAACAGTCTGGCAGTTCCTCAAAAGGTTAAACCTAGAGTTACCATGTCACCCAGCGTTCCACTTCTGGGTATATAACCAAAAGAAACAAAAACATGACTCTACAAAAACCTGGACATGTAGGTTCATAGCAGCATTAGTCACAGTGGTCAACAGGTGGAAACAAACCACACGACCACCAACTGAAGAATGGATAAATGAAATATAACACATCCATCCAATGGAACAGTATTTACAATAAAAAGACACTGGCCAGGAGCAGTGGCTCACGCCTGTAATCCCAGCACTTTGGGAGGCTGAGGCGTGTGGATCGGGAGGGCAAAGTTCGAGATCAGCCTGGCCAACATGGTAAAATACTGTCTTAGTTTTAATACTACAAAAATTAGCCGAGCGTGGTGGCACGCACCTGTAATCCCAGCTATTCGGGAGGCTGAGGTAGGAGAATTGCTTGAACCCAAGAGGCGGAGGTTGCAGTGAGCTGAGAGCACACCACTGCACTCCAGCCTGGGCAACAGAGTGAGACTCCGTCTTGGGGAAAAGAAAAAAAAAAAGACATATAGTCCTGATACATCCTACAATACAGACGAGCCTTGCAAACGTGATGCTAAGTGAAGAAACCAGTCCCAAAGAACTACATCTCATATGATCCCATTTCCATGAAATGCTCAGAACAGCCAATCCAGAAAGACACAAAGGAAATTAGTGGTTGCCAGAGGCTGGGAGGATCTCTCTGGGGCAATGAAAATGCTCTAAAATTAGATAGTGGTGATGGCTGCACAACCTTGCGACACCTAACTGCAACCTACTAAAAGTCATTGCAGGCTGGGTACAGTGGCTCATGCCTATTAATGCCAGCACTTCGGGAGGCTGAGGAGGAAGGATCACTTGAGCCTAGCAATTTGAGAACAGCCTGGGCAACATAGTGTACAACATCTCTACAAAAAATTTAAAAATTAGCAAGGTGTGGTGGCATGTACCTGTTGTCCCAGCTACTTGAGAGATCAAGGCTGCTGTGAGCTATGACCAGGCCACTGCACTCCAGCCTGGGCAACAGAGTGAGACCCTGTCTCTAAAACAGTAAAAAATAAATAAATAAAAGCCATCACATTATATACTCTAAATGGGTGAATTGTATGGCATGCAAATTATATCTCAACAAAGCTGTAGAAGAAAAAGTGTGCTTGGGAGCAGAAACAAGAAATCCCAGAAAGGAGCCCCCCCGCCATATATATATGCATCTTTACCACTGTACAAAAGCAACGGAAGTGGCAGCTCTGTGAAATCAGAAAAGCTGTCTAAATCATGCCTCCTCCTCCTAAAAAGTCAGGGAAATGAAATTTATAAAGAAAGAGCATGAGAAAAGTAGCAAGGTCAAATCCCCTCAAAGTCGCTATCAGAAAAAAGAGAATAAGGAACAGAATAACATCTAGGATGAAATCACTTTTTGTCAGCCCCAAACAAATTAAAGCTGGGAAAGCACCAAGGAGGAGAGCTCCTGCTTGTAAGTCTAGAATAAAGATTCAAGGACTTTCTAAATACCACAAGAAATCCCTTCTTTAGGACGGCAGCAATTCAGGTAAGATGCTCTTAAAATAACACTTGCCCAGTAAGGCATCTCCACCAATGAACTGATGCCAACTCTGGCTTTGAGTCTCTGAAACCAGTGAATTGTTTCCAAGCTAGCTTATGTGAACTTCTCCTTTTGCCAATAAAAGCTTCCCCTTAGCCTCCTCTCTTTGGGTGCATATTTGGCTTACCATAGCTGTGCACTGCAGACTATAATCCTCTTTTCTAATTCCCAAATACATTCAATGTATTTGGAGATATTTTTCTCTGATGTCTTTAGTCTGACACTAGAAAGACATGCTTAAAAAAAAACATCCAAATTGTTACATTCTATTTCAAAACAAGCTAAAAGACATGAAAAAATACAGGACATCTCAGGAAGTGAAATAAGAAAGAATTGGACAATTAAAATATTGAGAAGTGACAAGCAGAAGATTAAACCCAAGAATGAATATACATAAAAAATGAGAAAATTTTAAAACTCAAAAAGAAAAAAGAACCAAAAAGGATTCAAGAGAAAGTGGCAAATACTGAAGGGCAGGGAATGTGTCGGGCACATGCCACGCTGGACTGTGATTCCAGTTCACACAAGCAGTGCCTGCAGGACACATTCACTCCCACAGCCCTGGGGTCCCTGTAACTGACCTCCCTGGGCAGTGAGGACCAGTGGTGGCCCCACGAGGCAATGGCAAACCCACAGCCCTCCTGCTACCTTGAGAGGCTGTCCAGAGCCTGGATGAAGTGGTCTGTCCCTGAACCATCCTTCTCAGGGCTCTCCATCAGAGACATGGTGGCAAAGACCACGTCGCTGGCCAGGAACTTGTGCTTGAACCCAAAATGAATGCTGAAAGTCTGCACACGCATGTCCTTCATCCTGTCACAGGAGCAAACACAGCTGTCACTCTCAAATTGCGGCCACGCTCTCATGGCCAGGCAGGCCAACACATGTGCTAATGTCCCTCATAGGCCTGAGCTAATGCTTCTGGCCTGGCCATGCTGCTCAGAGGATGAGGCAGGTCAGAACATCCAGACATACCAGCCCTGATGCCCAGAGGACCCGGGCACCTTCTTGTAGACAGCTGCTCAGCTGGCTTAGGAGTGTGTGGGGTCCTCTTCCACACCCAGCATGCCAGCTAGCCAGGGTAGGAGAAGCCATGGGCCTCCAGGAGTGCCTATGGACTTAGTCAGGCAGAACTCACCCTAACCTGGCTCTGTGGCCCACTTGCTATCTCCAGTGAAACAGACTGGGGTCGACCTCACAGGTCCCACAGCAGCCCCTGGATCCAAGGATCCTAAACCTCACAAGCTTGAAGTTATCGTATTTTTAACCCAAAAAGAACCCTAGACTTCAGGACTGGCCAGGCTTGGATAACACTCAATTGTACATTTTTTTTTTTTTTGCATCATTTTAGGAACACAGTTAAAGTAGAACCCTTCACTTTAAAAAAGCTAAATCCAGAAAAATGTGTTTACCCAAATTTATTTGCAGACTCTTCAATCATCTCTCGCAAATTCTCCTTCAAGGAGATGTCCATGGCCTGGAACTTCTGCTTCACCTGTTTCAGGGGAAGACTAGAAAGAGCAAGCCCAAGCCACATGAGAGAGGTCACCACACACTGAAGGGTGGAAAGAAACCCAACCAAGGGTAAGTGAGGATGTCCCTGTACCAGCATTTGTACAACACTCTGGGATCTAGGATGAGGAGCTTATGGCAGAACAGGCTGCATTTTATAACTAAGCTGGTCACAACAAAGCAAAGGGGCTTTTCCCTCGGGGGTGGCCAGGGCTCGCACTGCAGGCCCAGGCAGTCACTCACCCCATGTCTGCGAGGAACTCTTGGAGCCGCTTCTGTCCGTGAACAGACCACAGTTTGAACCTGGCTGCGGTATAGCTAGTGTTGCACAGGCTGTCGTGGAGGGACCAGTGCTGGTAAAGTGCCAGGCGGAGGCTTGGTCTGCAGTCAAGGAGCATGCAAGCACCCCCTGGTCACCCTGAGCACAGAGCCCCACCCTTGTAACTCCAGCAGATGGGCCACTCTTACGGCGGGGCCCTTCCTCGCTGGGTCTGCCTGTACAAACAGGTATTCCAAGGGTGACCTGGAGTTCTTTGACCGAAGGCTTAAGCTGACCCATACAGAGAGCTTGTGAAGTGACTGGCACAGACCACCATCCCTGTCTGACAGGCAGAGTATCTGGAGCGCAGGGGTCTGCAGAGCCCATGTGCTGTGGTCACACAGAGTAGTCATGGCCACACATGACGTGGGAGGCTGGGTGTCACCAGCTTATTGTCCTGTCCCTCTGGCTCAATGTAGCCCAGCCCTCACCACCACTTGTTCCTCTGGAGAGCCCTCCACTGGGACCCCATCCATGAAGCCCCTCATCCTCAGCCCTTTTCCTAAACATATCCATCACTGCTCCTGGCACTATGAACACAGCTGTGTGTGGACCGCCCCCGTAACAGTGGACTTCCTCTCTACAGGACAAGAGCCTGGTCCTGCCTGCTTTCTCAGTATGCTCAGTCCCCACTACTGCCCCTTCTAACTCCTGGGGACTCCCAGGCCCTCGGACCATCATGCTCCCTGCCCACACTCCAGCAGCTTCCCGTCTAGCCCTGGTGTCCTCAGCTCCCTCACTCCCTCCCTCCTGCCTCAGTCACAAACTCCCATGGTCCCTGGACAAGTAAGCCCACCCTGCCATCACATGATGGAACGGGCTCCTGGTGGGCTCCTGTGCACAGCAGCTCCCCTCCCTGGGAGTTCAGCTAGCCCCGCCCCTTCCCCCAGGCTCTGATGGCCACCTGACTCCTGCTGTGTCCACACTCACTCTTCCTCCTCCCCAGCCATCACACTACAGAGACAGGGCAGCTCCGTCCCTGACATCATGCTACCTGATTGCTCAGAGCCACTGCTGCAATTTGGCCCAAGCCACTACTGTGTGGCCTTGGAGAACTGTGACCATCTCCTTGCCCCCAGCCTACCTCTACTGGGCAGCCAAAGGTCCTTTTAAAAATCCTGACTCAAACTCTGGTCACTCCACAGCCTCCCGCTGCCCTTGGCTCACAAGCCCCCTGCTCTGGCCTCCTGACACCTGACCCCAGCCAGTCGCCCAGCACCTCCTGTGCTCAGTACAGCAGCTGCCGCACTGAGTGGCATGTGTGTGATGTGGCCTCCCCATAGTCTTTCCTGAGCATTCCACCAATGTCCCATGTGCTTCTCAAAGAAATATCACACTGTGATTACATGGCAGCTCCCTTCATCTTTCCCGACTGCATGAACCACTGCCCACACTGCATGGGGGGCCTGGTGCAGACTTGCTACCATGTCCAGAGTCAGGCCCACAATAAGCACTTTACAGGGATGTGCTGGAGAAGGGTGATACTACCAAACTCAGCTCTGGCATTTAGAAGCCAAAGCCACACAGATGAGCTGGGGTAGCACACCACAGCCCCTTTTCCCAAAGCTTCCTGTTCCACCTTCTTTCCCTCCTGGGCATGTGGGCCAGAGCCCACAGAGGGTGACAGAACAAACAAGGCCCACCAAGCAGAACCCTAGAGGCGGGAGTGCTGCCTATCCCCGCTCAAGCTGGGCCACAAGGATACTCATACTCAAAGGAGATCCGAGTGCAGTCCACAGAGAGTGTATTCTCCTCGTCTTCGTTCCGGTGGTTATGGCGGGACACGTGGCGCTGCAGGACACCAACATCAGTCACGTATTTCATTCTGGAAAAAAAAAGCAGCACAAGCCTTGGCTGGTTCCCTCCAGCCCTTACCAGGCGGCCTGGCCCTACCTACGCTTCCCAGGGGCCTGCCCACCACAGGAGCTGCTCCCATGCAAAGACTAATGACATGCAGCCTGCATAGAAACCAAGCAGCCAGGAAAATATGACTGGATGGAGCTGGGGGATGTGGTCTTTGGCCTCGCCTACCTCCTGTCCTCATGGGTCTCATACCTCCTGAGAATGGGCACTGCAGAGCCCACAGCCCACACAGCCAAGATGACAGACCCCATGAGCGACAGGAATCCACAGCAGAGCAGGTGAAATGGTCTCTATAAACTTTACAAAATTAATGAGGGCAAGGGGAGGGGAGAAATGAAAATGCACCCAGCTCACAGCACATCAGCATCAGTCACTAGGTCGGCGTGCTCTCTGACTGCTTCCTTATAGCTACTTGGTGTCTACTGCCTCAGAAGCACGTAGACCCCGTTACAAGATTGTAGTTCCCCTTACTGCTCCACAGATCACAACTTGAACCTTAGGAAACGCTGTTTTCCCTTTGAGATATTCCTTTGGGTCCTGCATACTGATGGAGCTACTGACTCAGTTGCTCCGCAGGACCCCACAAGGAGCTGACTCACTCAGGAGTGCAGTTTGCGCACCCTGATGTTTCATCCTCCTTGCCCTGCCAATGAATGATCCTAATTTTCCAGCCCCTCACCCTTCATGGTACTCTTAAAAGCCCCAGCTCAGGTCGGGTGCAGTGGCTCAAGCCTGTAATCCCAGCACTTTGGGAGGCTGGGCGGGCGGATCACCTGAGGTCGGGAGTTCGAGACAAGCCTGACCAACAGGAAGAAACTCCGACTCTACTAAAAATACAAAATTAGCCAGCATGGTGGTGCATGCCTGTAATCCCAGCTACTGGGGAGGTTGAAGCAGGAGAATCGTTTGAATCCGGGAGATATGGGTTGCAGTGAGCTGAGATGGCACCATCGCACTCCAGCCTGGGCAACAAGAGGGAAACTCCATCTCAAAAAAAAAAAAAAAGCCCCAGCCCAGAAATTTTCAAGGAGATAGATCTGAGGGTCTCCTCCCATCTCCTCACTCAGTGCCCTGCAATCATGAAACTTTCTCTGCTGCAGACTATCTCAGTGTAACAAGTCTGTTACTGCACAGTGGACATAGGGACCTCCTAGTCCTATAACACATTATGGAGGCTGGGTGCAGTGGCTTACTCCAGTAATCCCAGCACTTTGGGAGGCCGAGGTGGGGGGAATCACCTAAGGTCAAGAGTTCAAGTCAGACTGGCCAACATGGTGAAACCTCGTCTCTACTAAAAATAGAAAAATTAGCTGGGTGTGGTGGCACACACCTGTAGTCACAGCTACTTGGGAGGCTGAGGCAGGAGAGGCAGAGGGTGGAACTGGAACCCGGGAGGCAGAGGGTGCAGTGAGCCAAGATCGCACCATTGCACTCTAGCTTGGGTGACAGAGTGAGACTGTCACAAAACAAAAAACAAACAAACAAAAAACCCCAAACAAACAAACAAAAACACATTATGGAGAGCCTAGCCCCTTGCGGCCATTTGCCCCTGGCTTAGTACCCTTCGCTACTCTGTGGAAAGGACCCAGAGACAAGCCCAAGTGGCCACTGAGCTCCACTGAACTTTGGGCTGCCGCCAGTGCCCTGCCTGTTGACAGGGCAAGGTCAACTTTCGGTGCATAAATTGCTTGCAGCAAAGTAAGTTTCTGTTTTGTTTTCTTTTCTTTTCTTTTTTATAGCCTACGGTACCTGGTATTCCCAAGCAGTCTCCCATCCAAGTACTAACCAGGCCCGACCTTGCTTTGCTTCCGAGATCTGACGAGATCGGGCGTGTTCAGGGTGGTATGGCCATAGACAAGTTTCTGGTTTTGAAAGGCATCTTAGGAAAATTTTCTCCATAAAACCAGCACCTCCTTTCTCTTCTGATTTGCTGGCCTCCTTGGAGGTCTTGTGGCCTCCTTGGAATCTTGTGGCATATTATAATCCTTTCTTAATTGGAAATGACCCAGACACCCAATAAGCATCTAAAATAATTTTAGGATTTTAAGCTATGTAGAAAGTTTACTCAGACCTGCCTGGGCAATATAGCAAGATCCCATTCTCCACAAAAAGCGGGGTGGGGGAAGACAAAGTTTACCTACAAGCATTCATACAATTTACATTTCGCTCTTTTTTTTTCTTTGAGACAGTCTCACACTGTCAACAAGGCTGTAGTGCAATGGCACTATCTTGGCTCACTGTAATCTGTGCCTCCTGGGTTCAAGCAATTCCCCTGCCTCAGCCTCCCAAGTAGCTGGGACTACAGGCATGTGCCACCACACCCAGCTAATTTTTTTGTATTTTTAGTAGAGATGGGGTTTCGCCATGTTGGCCAGGATGGTCTCAATCTTCTGATCTTGTGATCTGCCCACCTCAGCCTCCCAAAGTGCTGGGATCATTTCATTCATTTTTAAGTTTTCCTAGATTACTTATGAAAACTGAGCTGTTAGACAAAACTAGTCATCATTTCAAATTATTTCATTGTTAATCTTCTTTTTTTTGAGATGGGGTCTTGCTGTGTCTCACAGGCTGGAGTGCACTGGCATGAACATAACTCACTGTAGCTTTGACCTCCTGGGATGAAGTAATCCTACCACCTTAGCCTCCCACGTACCTGGGACCACCTTTGTCGCCATGCCTGGCTAATTTTTTTCATTTCTTTGTAGAGACAGGGTCTTACTTTGTTGCCCAGGCTGGTCTCAAACTCCTGGGTTCAAGTAATCCTTCCTCCTCAGCTTCCCAAAGTGCTGACATGACATATGTGAGTTGCCACACCTGGCCTTCTTAATCATTTTTATAGCCTGTGAGCATCAGATGTTCACCTAAGAACCTTAAAGTTAAATGAATGTGTATTTTTGCTGATAACGCCCAATAATATTAATCTTATTTGTCAAAAAAATCATACAAAGAAAGATCTTTCTGGTTTTGTTTAGGTTTATAAGTCTTATAACCTTTTGTGAAGGTTCTGACACCCTAAATATCCAGCAGAGACAAATATAAAATCAGTCAATAAACTCAGGAACAAGATGTATGCTGATAGTTCTGAAGACATTTCTATTTTCATTTTACCAATAATTTTAAAGCCAGCTTATTTACTAAAGATCATTTAAGTCACATGAACTTGAAAAATATTTGAACTTATTTACTTCATTTATGAGCACTTATTTATAAGTCAATTTGGTACCGTATAGATACAACATATAACACATGTACATATATCTAAATTTATTTTAACACACATATGCACACAAAGATATGGCTTTTACTGCAGTTCTCTAGCCATGAGATAGCAATACAAACTTGCCAGTTTCTAAAAGAGGGCTGGATCCAAATTGTTTTTGACAAAATTGGAACTATTCATACGAATAAACTTTGTTTATCCCAGTAGGTAATTCTATGAAGGCTGTGAACCAAAATTTTGAATAAAGCAGTTTCTATAGCAGTTTGATTTTAAAAACTTCTTTTACCCTTTCTTTTTTTCTCCAGTTTCAAAAGTTTTCAATGATTACATTTTAGCTACAACTGGCTGAGCTGTATAAGCAAAACAAAATCTCCAAGTAGCCCTGAATTAGTAATACCGTAAACAGTGAGTCTTATCTCAGTCTCACTAGCTTAACAACACCAGATTCAAAGCAGCAGAAAAGAGACAGGGATGATGACCACTCATCCCCGGAATCCCAGCACTTTGTGGAGGTGGGAGGATTGCTTGAGCCCAGGAATTCAACTTAGGCAACATAGTGAGAACCCCTCTCTACAAAAATAAAAAACCAGCTGGGCATGGAGGTACATGCCTGTGGTCCCAGCTACTTGGGAGGCTGAAGCGGGAAGATTACTTGAGCCCGGGGTGGTGGGGGTGTGTCAAAGCTGAAATGAGCTGTGATTGCACCACTGTACTCCAGCCTGGGCAACAGAGTGAGAACCTGTTTTTAAAAAAGAAAGCAGACAGAAACATTCCCATAGTTTTCCCACAGGAATTCCTTCCCTTAGCAGGTAAGTTACCCACTGCACTAACCTGATGAAGACATATGTCTCTTGTCTTCCCAATTTCAAACAAAATGCAGCCCAGCGCCCAGCTTAGAGTAACCAAATCAGTATTTCTCATTCCAGCGGAGACAATATACACGCAACAAAAATGCAGACACTAATCACTCCACTCCATGTCCAGATTTGACGTGGCAAGGCTCACACTTGCCCATCAGCCCCCAGCACCTTTGATCTACTCAAGGCTGGGAGGAATTACCTCCAACCAGGAGTTCAGCGGGTGGTCTCTGGGCAAGATGAAAAAGTGCATGTCAACCTGAGTTAGGCCTGCTGAGCTTCTGCCAGCAATTCTTTCAGGGATCCCTTTCATAAACATAAATAAAAAGACAAAGACAAACAAAACGCCTTCTAAAATAAAGTTCCAAATTTTAGAAGTCAAGAGGATTTCTTCCAAGCAGTGTCCTTTGTTCTCCTTCCAATGCAGAGGAAGTCCCCTCAAATGAGGCCCTTTCTATTACTAGGGGGGGTCAACAAGACCTCAGAAGAGGTCAGAAGACTTCAGAGGGAGCCACAAGACCTCTGAAGAAGGCAAAGGACCTCCAAGGAGCCTAGCAAATCAGAGGAGAAAGAGGTGCTGGTTGCAGGCAGAAAACTTACCTAAGATGCCTTTCAAAACCAGAAACTGTCTTTGCTGCAAGCAATTTATGTCCCAAAGGTTGATACTGCCCCATCAATAGGCACGGCACCAGCAACAGCCCATAGTTCAGTGGAACCCAGAGGCCACTTGGGCTTGTCTCTGGGTCCTTTGCCCCGAAGGCGGAAGGCACTGAGCCATGGGCAAATGTCCATAAGGGGCTCCAGGCTAGGCTCACCACTGCGTAGTAAGACTTGTTACTCTGAGACAACAGAGTTTGCAGCAGCAGAAGAGTTTCATGATTGTAGGGCACTGAGTCTGCAGATGGGAGGAGACCCTCAAATCTATCATCTTCTGGGCTGAGGTTTTTAAGGGGATTGTGGAGGGTGAGAGGAAAATTGGGACCGTTGATTGGCAGAGCAAGGCGGACAAAATCAGGATGTGCAAACTGCACTCTTGGGTGAGTCAGCTTCCCATGGGGTCCTTTGGAACAGCTGAGTCAGTAGCTACATCAGTTTTCGGGACCCAAAGGAATATCTCAAAGGGAAAACAGCATTTCCTAAGGTTCCAGTTGTGATCTACAGAGCAGTTAAGGAAACTACAATCTTGTAACAGGGTCTATGTGCTTCTGAGGCAATAGACATCAAACAGCTATAAGGAATCCACCGGAGAACACACTGACCTAGTGATGCTGTGCTGTGAGCTGGGTGCATTTTCATTTCTCCCTTCCCGCTGCCCTCATTAATTTTGTAAAGTTTATAGGGAGAATTTCAAGTACAGATCCTTTATAGGGAGTACCACTGAGCACAATGAGAGCAGGAAGATCCCACTCTAGGTTCCAAAGGGCCACCAACCAGGACAGTGACTGTGGGTCCTCACCTGAAAGACAGCTACAGACCAGGAACAGTGCCTAACAGTGCATGTGCCATGGTGTTTCTAGCTCCTATATTATCTGTGCACAAAGTCCATGATACTCTTAACACAGGAGGGAACTGAGGCCCAACAGGGCAGTGGGCTGTGCCAAGGTGACGTGTCTAGGCGGCCCCAGGTATGAAACTTGGGCTTCTGTCCTGTGGGCCTCATTGCAAGACCCAGACAAGGGCAGGGCTAGGGAGGCAGGAAATAGTGGCATGGGGCCTACTCAAACTGCAAGAGAAGACCAGCGCCCAAGCGGAGGCTGTGCATAGGGCTGTGCCAGGTGACAACTTGGGGACATCTGGAGGGGTCTCCTAAAAGAGGGCCAGCATCTTGGAGTCTAGGTCCATGCCAGTCCCTAAGAGGTTCTGCCTGATGACCACTAGAGAAGGCTGGACCACTTCCTGCATGAGAGTGGATAAAAGCTGACCTCACCTCACCCTGCAGCATCTGCATTCTTAGACAGCCTTGCAGCTCACGGTCAGTCTATCAGATGGAGAGCCCACCACTGAGGGCAAAGAGGGGTTCTGCTTCACACCAGCCCCCATAAAATCCTCTGGAGCCTTCCCCTTGCCTTTGAGGTCAAACCCCTACTCCTTGGCAGGACATCCAGGGTCCTCACTAGGGGTTCTCATTCTGCCCCCCGATCTGCTTCTATGCCATTTATCCCCAACCCCCCACCTACTGCATGGGCCATACCTCAGCACCTTCCTCTAAGCCTGGTCCTGCCCATAGCACCCAGCACAAGCAGGGCACTAGGAGTGAACCAAGGAGGCTGGCTCCACCTGCCTGATGAAGAGGTCACACAAGGCCATGGTCACTCGGCAGGTACTTAGTTAGCCCTTCCTCAGTAACAGAAGCCTGGGCCCAAGGAGGAGGGCCAGCCCTCCCTTCTCAATAGGGCTCAATAGAAGCCCTCCCTTCTCACTTCACTGGCCATGTGAAGTGCTGGCTTCCTCTCCACTTTCTGCCATAATTGTACATCTCCTGGGACCTCCCCAGAAGCCAAGTAGATGCTGTCATGCTTTCTGTACAGCCTACAGAATTGTGAGCCAATGAAATCTCTTTTATTTATAAATTTTGTAGTCTTGGGAATTTCTTTATAGTAGTGTTAGAAAGGACTAATACACAAACTTGAAAATAAATATATAGAGATTATATAAAAACTTAGGGGCTATTGTCAGGCTGTGCACCTGGTCATAGCACAGGGCTGACCCTGCAAGCCAAGGGAGCATGTCCTTACTGAGTGATCTTGTCTTGCACCCACTGGTCCGTTAGTCCAACGATGGCCCACCTGGAGGGAGAGGAGAAGGCAGTGAAGCTGGCCTATAGCCCACCTGGGCTCAATGAGGCCTGGGGGATGGAATGAGGTGATAGAACCCAAGCTCACCACTCTTGGGAACATCCTGCTAGTGGGGCCAGACCCTGGCATGCCTCAGTCAAGTGGCCTCTCTCCTTGAGGTGGAGAGATTAGAAGGGTAACGGGGGCACTGCAGTGCAGTGTCTGCCACTGTGGGAGCTTTAGGTACTCAGAGGAAGAAAACCTCCCAGGACAGCCATGGCAGCTATGACAGGAGCCAGCACTCCTGCCCACTCCCAGGCCACACCCTGCTCTTGTCCTGTACCCCAGACCCCAACACTTGGAGTGGAGTTAATGAAGGAAGATGGCAGAAGCCTATGCCCAGCTGTTGGTGACCCTGGTGTCACTTCACCTCTCTGAACCCCTCATGTTACCTGCCCCCAACACAGGGGACCCTCGTCCTGTTCACATCTACTCATCCTGTAGCATAAAGTGGCAGGTCATAGAATAGCAGCATTTAGGCCTCCGGTGAGCCTTCGAGGCTCCTGTCTCCAGGCTCATCTTTTACCTATGAAACCCATAGGTAAAAGCCCTGCTGGCTTCCCCAGCAGGATGGCCAGCCCACAGCAAGAGTGACTAGGCCCACTGTGCTCAGTCATGCCAGGTCTCCAGGTGCCATCCTTCAAGACCTCCTCTGGGCTCACTGTTGAGGGGAGCATAGGATGCTCTGTGCAGTGAGACAGGGAGGCCCAGGAAGGTCCTCCTCCAGGACTGGCAAAATACCCTAGCACCCCATCACATCACAGTGTGACATGCCTGAGAGGGGCCCCACCTCAGTTGGTCTTCCAAGTTTGCATTTTTGCATCATGTTTTTTATATGTGTTCTTGTGCTGTTTCTGGGGTGTTCTGACATCACCAAAAAAATGAAACGCTAGTAAAGGGTGGGCTGTCAAGGGCACTGCTGAGCACACAGCTGGTGCTCACTAAAGGTACCCCTTCCCCAATGCTGATACATGTAACAGGGGTAACACAGTAAAGGTTGCTGCCTGGACATTAGAACACTACACTCAAATGGCTCAAGCCTGTAGCCAGAGATAAGAACTCAGAGGCCTCTCTCCACCCAGCAGGCTGAGCTCCCACTTTCCCACCGCTTCCTTTAAAGGGCCCATCCAGGCATTTGCCCATGAGCTCAGTGGCCACACCCTGTTCCCTGCAGATGCTGCTAGCTGTCATGCGCTCCTCTATTTCTCTGTCTGACCCTTCATTCCTGCCTCATGTGACCTGGGGACAGAGGGCTGTCCTCCCGATTCATGGTATCCTCCCTGCCCAGGATCTGTAAAGTAAAAATCTTTGAATTTGCTTCCTGTTGCGGTGGTGTGTTGATCTTGCACCTTCCAACAGAAGAACCAGGGTCTCCCCAGGACAGCCGTTCCCTGGGACACCAGGAAGAACATAAGGTCAGGTCCCAGTGTAACGTGACACAGGTCAGACGAGTCGCAAGGTGTCTGCCAGCATAAACAGGGTTTCCCATGTGAGGGACCCCTCTCATGGGCTGGACAACATGGCTTCAGGCCATCTGCCAGGTACAAGAAACATCCTGTGGAAGGCCCACTGTGAACAGCACGTCCAGCTCCTGTCGCTTCCCGTGAGGGCAGGGTTGCCAGCACTCTGGTGCTGCAGCTCCATTTACTATGGGGCTCTTAGAACAATGTGGCAGTCACACACTGTGTCACCATTCCAGGGCTCCTACCTGACCTTACCACGAGATCTTTGATGAGAGACCCTGATCCTGGTTCTGGGGCATGGGGATTATTACTTCCACACAACAGAGAAAAGGGCTGAGTGACCTGGCTGAGGACAGTCAGTGGGCACACAGCCAGGTGCTGGTTTGCAGTCCAGGGAGCACAGGTAAGGACTGGTGGAGACCAACAGTCCAACAGCCTCACATAGAGGTGATAACAAAGGACCCCCAGTTCTAGAAGCTGCTTCACACTGGCCCCACAAATGCCCTGAGGCCCTAATTCTGTGCAGAGCATCCCAATCCCCACAGTAGTATGTCCAGAACTGGAGGGGCCCTGGCCAGACCACCTCTCACAGAGGAGAAAACCAGGACTCCCGGTAGAGTGTGGAGATGGTAAAACCAGGGCAAGTCTCCATTCTCTTTCCTCAGAAAGACTCTGCAGATTTCATTTCTAGATCAACCCAAATAGACAATGACCAGCATCCCTGTCTGTGTGCCAAGTGCCCTGTGTGCTGCCCACACAGCAGACTCAGAGGCAGGATGGCTCTTACTAAATCAAATTTTGCCTCCACCTGCCAGGGCTGCAAGAATACCTAGAAAGGCCTGCCTCCTTTTTTTGGAGACAGCATCTTATTCTGTTGTGCAGGCTGCAGTACGATGGCACAACTGTAGCTCATTGCAGCCTTGAACTCCTGGGCTCAGGCAATCCTCCTGCCTCACCTCCTGAGTAGCTTAGACTACAGGTACACGCTACCACTCTCGGCTAATTTTTTATTTTTATTTTTATTTGAGGGAGTTCCATTCTTGTTGCCTAGACTAGAGTATAATGGCCCAGTCTTGGCTCACTGCAACCTTTGCCTCCTGGGTTCAAGCGATTCTCCTGTCTCAACCTCAAGTAGCTGGGATTACGGATGCCTGCCACCACACCCAGCTAATTTCATTTTGTATTTTTAGTAGAGACAGGGTTTTACCATGTTGACTAGGCTGGTCTCAAATTCCTGACGTCAGGTGATCCACATGCCTCGGCCTCCCAAAGTGTTGGGATAACAGGCATGAGCCACTGTGACCAGCCAATTTTTTTTTTTTTAAGAGATAGGGTTTCATTACATTGCCCAGGCTAATCTCAAACTCCTGAGCTCAAGTGATCCTCCTGCCTTGGCCTCCCAAAGTACTGGGATTATGGATGTAGGATTAGGATGTGAGCCACTGCAAGGGCTGCCTCCTTCAAACCTCACACTCTTCTGTCACCTGAATTTACTGAGCACAGGCTGACCAGCAGGGGTGGGGAGGCTGAAACTGTATCCTCTTCCTACACTTCCTTCCCCTGTTGTGTGAAGCTCCCAGAGCTTCATAGGAAGAAAACCAGAGGCACACACATTCCCAAAAAAGGGGCTGTGTCTGACACTCCCGGTGGGGACGAGGGAATTGTTCTCCCTGTGAGAGGACAGGGCTGCTTATGTGGCACTGACCAAGGTAATATTCCCACACAGCTGCTACAGGGGCTACATACCACAGCATGTCATTCAGGTCCTTGGACAGCATCCATGCCAGCTCAAACATCACCATGGCTGACTGTAAGGAAGCAGAGAAGTCTAAGACTCATGGAAGGGGCACATGTTGGGGCTAGGCCATGCAGCCAGCTGGACCTGAGCCTGCAAGGCTCTGATCAAATGCCCGCCGATGGAGGATCTGCTCAGCCAGGGCATGTGGGTGGATTCCAGCCCGACATGTGGGATGAGTACATGCTAAACTGAGAGAAGTGACAGTAACTTCTTTGCTAGGTAAAATCATTACTGTCTGTATACTTTATCCTGCAGCAAGGGAAGAATTCACCTCGAGGGGGCAGCCCAGATGTGCAGCACTGGCTGGGGCCTCTTTGCATCTCCCTGGGGCCCTCAGTGATGCCCAAGGCAGGCACTGAATCCCAGAGGCCAGGAGACACCATCACCTGCCTGGTTCTGCATCTGCACACTCCTCCTGCCCTGCCCAGCTGGCGTCCTCAAATGCATTCCCAGGAAGGCCAGGTGAGGCAGGGAGGGCCCTGGGTCCAATTACTTGAATATTAAAGAGGGAGAGGCCTCAGGACCTCCTGTGAGGAGGGTCTTTCCACCAGGGCTGCCCACATTGGAGGACTCCCCTAAACAGAGGGTCTGGATTTGGTAAGAGACCTCAAGGAAGACTGGTGTCTGACCAGAAGACCCTAAAATCCCTTTTGCTATAAGATGCTGGGCTTCCTCCAGGGAGAGAATTTCCAAGGGAACTGGCCCCATATATCAAGAGGGAGATATCTTCTCTTTCTTTTTTTTTAATTAGGGAGATATCTTCTCTAAGCGAGCATCAACGGCCTCCCCACCAACTGCTTAGAATTTTCCATTTGCAAGGACTGAGCATAGAGAGCAAAAGGATGATCCTTCAAAGGACAATGGAACCTTGACAATAAAAGCGACACTGGAAAAACAGTGCTTAAGAGTTCAAGGTCCCAGTATTAAATTCTAAGACTAAATACAGGATATTTTATTGAAACTTATTTTCTAGGGCTCCTTAAGGCCCCGAGCTCTGCTTAACACTATCAGCACAGGTTTTCTACCTAAATTCTGCTTTGTAAAAGACACACTGATGTGCCATTATAAGTCTGTAGCATTTTATCTTCTTGCACAGAGATTAGTACAAACTCATTCTGTATTCTTGATGATGAACAAAATAAAAGCTGCTCTTCTTTGATCACCTATTGGGTGCAAATGACCATCTTAATAAGACAGAGGTTTAAGGTCACACAATGGGAAGCCACGGAGCTCAGATTCAAACCAGGCTTTTGTAGCTCTAAAATCTGTTTCTTCCTCACATTTGAGGACACTGACCCCTGGAGTCAGAACTTTATAGTCAGTTCCACCTATTTGTACTTACCGATGTCCCATGATATTCATACTGCTCGTAGTCAAAGAGGATGTCTCTTCTGTAATGACATAAAATTCAGGTCTTCATCAGGAAGTAGCAGTACAGGAAGCCAAATGTTTTGGAAAAATGCTAAACTTGCCAGCATTCAATGCAATGAAATGCAAAGTAAATCATGGTACTATTTGTTTTCACATATGGACTTCTTTTTTTTTGGTGAGGGAACAGGTTCCTGCTCTGTCTCCCAGGCTGAAGTGCGGTGGTGTGATCGCAACTCACTGTAGCCTTGACATCCTGGTCTCAAGTGATCCTTCTACCTCAGCCTGGTAAGTAGACGGGGTTATAGGTATGTGCCACCACACCCAGCTAATTAAAAAAAATTTTTTTTAGAGAGACAAAGTCTCACTATGTCATCCAGGTTGGCTTCAAACTCCTGGGCTTGAGCAATCCTCCCACCTTAGCTTCCCAAAGTACTGGGATTATAGGCATGATTCACCACACCTGGCCATTTAGTGACTCTTTAGTGGAATGTATAACTATAACGTTGGGAAATTAACACAAACCGCCAGTGGTAATGTATGATGTAAAGTGGTATAGCCCCAGAATTGCATTTCAGAGAAACTGTCCCATAATCACAATTCAAAGGAAAAAGCAAGACAAAACTTGCTGTGTGTACAAAGTAATTCACTGAAGCCTTATTTATAATGGCAAAATTCTGGAAGTAACCTACATTTCAAAAAGAAGGGAAACTGCCAATTAAGTATTATGCTGTTTAGAAAGCCTATTCCGAACTATTTTAAATGGTTTTATTAAGTAGAAAGATAGCAGATCAGATGTATATCATGTAAAATATGCACAAGTATGTATAACCCAGGAATAGAAATCCAAACCCAGAATCTCTTTGAATTAGGCAGTATGATTATGGATTATTTTCACTTTTCTTCCCTTATACTTCCTGAAATGGTTTTATACTATCCTTTTTTGTTTTTTTTTTCTTTATTGCATTTTAGGTTTTGGGGTACATGTGCAGAACATGCAAGATAGTTACATAGGTACACATGTGGCAGTGTGATTTGCTGTCTTCCTCCCCTTCACATCTGGCATTTCTCCCCATGCTATCCCTCCCCAGCTCCCCCCCCTCCACTGTCCCTCCGCTATTCCCCCCAATAGACCCCAGTGTGTAGTGCTCCCCTCCCTGTATCCATGTGTTCTCATTGTTCATCACCCGCCTATGAGTGAGAATATGCAGTATTTCATTTTCTGTTCTTGTCAGTTTGCTGAGAATGATGTTCTCCAGATTCATGCATGTCCCTACAAAGGACACGAATTCATCGTTTTTGATTGCTGCATAATATTCCATGGTGTGTATGTGCCACATTTTCCCCGTCCAGTCTATCATCGATAGGCATTTAGGTAGGTTCCAGGTCTTTGCTATTGTAAACAATGCTGCAGTGAACATTTGTGTGCATGTGTCTTTATAGATTTTTAGTCCTTTGGATATATACCCAGTAATGGGATTGCTGGGTCAAATGGAATTTCTATTTCTAGGTCCTTGAGGAATCGCCACATTGTCTTCCACAATGGTTGAACTAATTTACACTCCCACCAAGAGTGTAAAAGTGTTCCTATTTCTCCACATCCTCTCCAGCATCTGTTGTCTCCAGATTTTTTAATGAACGCCATTCTAACTGGCATGAGATGGTATCTCAATGTAGTTTTGATGTGCATTTCTCTGATGACTAGTGATGATGAGCATTTTTTCATGTTTGTGGCCT
>CM052648.1:6773865-6853879 GCA_028533165.1 Leontopithecus rosalia
ATTTCTGTGGAATCTGTGGTGATTTCCCCTTCACTGTTTTTTATTGCATCTATTTGGTTATTCTCTCTTTTCTTTTTTATCAATCTGACTAATGGTCTACTTTGTTGATCTTTTCAAAAAACCAGCTCTTGGATTTATTGATTTTTTGAAGGGTTTTTCGTGTCTCTATCTCCTTCAGTTCCGCTCTGATCTTAGTTATTTCTTTTGGTTTGTTTTTAGAGACACGGTCTCGCCCTGTCACACAGGCTGGAGTGCAGAGACACAATCATAGTTCACTACAGCCTTGAACTCTCCTCGATTCTCCCCCTGGGCCTTCCAAAATATTGGGAATACAGGCATGAACCACCACACCTGTCCTACATTGTCCTTATCCGAGGGGGTGGCCTTCCTCCTATGGCAGTGGCAGGAGTGCATGCCCTCAGCTGAAACAGTGGGAACATTACTGGATGGCCTGGGAGACCTTCTGTGACGGATCCAGCAAGGGCTTCCCTCAGGACCCACCTCAAGGGCACTGCTGCATGCTCACTTCAAGCTAGAATAACCTTTCCAATATTTTCATTTTAGAGCACTTCTTATAGAATTTGTAAATCAAAGTATTTACACTGGTAAAACTTGATAAAAATAAAGAGCCAGGGCCACGGCCCCTAATGAATGGCATGTATCTGGGAGACCCTGGGGCTGTACTGTCACTCATGGGACTGGGGAACAACCTGGAGCTCTTCTCCAATGCAGCAGCCAAAAGTTCACTCCCAGAACCACTGGCCCAGAGGTTCTAAACTGAATGAATTATCCTGAGACAGAAAGTCAGAGGTGTGGGTGGCACAACAGACCCCCAGGCAAATGGGGTCCTGGTGCCAGGAGCAGCTGGAAGCATAGACTCACCTCCGGGCCTCCCACTCTTGGCGCTGCCTCCTCCGCATGGTTTGCTCCACTATCTCCTGATACAGGGACAAAGAGAACAAAAGGTGGAGCAAATGCACTAGGAATTTATCCCCACAGCTTGAGAAGGTTCCGATTTGGTAGAAGCCAGTAGGCTCAGACCCCTGAGAGAGAACATGGTCACACCAGTGCCCCGAGTACAGCCTGTTCCTATAGAAGAGAAGCGTGGAGGTGGGGGACATCTGGGCCCCCTTCTGGCTCCCAGTTCTGCAGACACCATGGGCAGAAAGAGTGGGAGCTTCCCAAGCACCTGCTCCAGGTAAAACTGTGTTCATCCACCCTAGCTGCTGTCACCCACAGCACTATTGGATCCAAGGTAAGCTCACACCCACTTTCTATCAGCTTCCATGTCAGGATGGAGGACAGCTAATGTTTCTTACATTCTACATGTATTAGCAACTAGTCTAATGTTACAAGCGCAATGTCATTTAATCTTCACAACAAAGGCATGGAATAACGTGGTGGGTTTAGAAATCCATGGTCTCAAGTCTCCTGCTTCAGGGAAGATGGACTAGATATATTTTTCCCCATAAATTCTTTAAATATACCGAAAACTCTTCAATATCATAGATCAAACAAAGGAAGGCCAGGCACGGTGGCTCACAACTGCAATCCCAGCACTTTGGGAGACCAAGGTAGGCGATCACATGAGGTCAGGAGTTCAAGACCAGCCCGGCCAACATGGGAAAACCCTGTCTCTACTAAAAATACAAAAATTAGCCAGGCCTGGTGGCACGTGCCTGTAAGTCCAGCTACTTGGGAGGCTGAGGCAGGATAATTGCTTGAACCCAGAAGGTGGAAGTAGCAGTGAGCAAAGATTGTGCCATTGCACTCCAACCTGGGCAAGACAGCAAGACTTCACCTCAAAAACAAACAAACATACAAACAAACAAAACAAAGTAAGACTCTGAAAGGTAGAAGTGAAGGCAGACCAGTTGGAGACTCAGGGACAAGAAGAACAACACAGTGGTGTGTTCCTTGAGTTTTCCTTCTGGATCATGTATACTAGACTTGGAGCTGGAAAGCCAGCAACCTAGAAATACCAGCATGTGCAGACAACCCCCACAAAAGCTGCTCTGTCTAGTCAAAGGACTGGGAAGGAGCAGCCTCCCAAGACAGAAAGCTTTTAGGCAACAACCCATCTATCCTAGCCAACACCACCAAGAACACTCATATCCATCCCAGCAAAGGCCCAATGGGAGCCTATGCTCCATCCTTGTGAAGCTGTAGCAAGGCACCCTAACCCCTCTGTCTGGTGGTGTCAGAGAGGCCAAAGAGGGAACTGAGACTGCTACTCCTGCTGGTTGGTAAAAAGTCCATATCCCACCTCTGCCCCAATGGTGGAGGAGCCTAGACTTCCACCCCCACCTTCCAGTAATGAGAAATTCCTCCCCTCCCTGCTAGGAGGGTGTCAGAGGTAGCAGAGTGGGAAGCCTGGAGATTCACTGCCCCAGGTGAGATATCAGGTGGGGAACCTGAACTTTTACCTCCACTTGGCATCACTGCTCCCTCCTTGCCAGAGCTGTGTCAGAGAAAGCCAACTAAAACAGAAGACTTAAAAAAGACACGAAGTCTCATAATATAAAAATGTCCTGGTTTCATTTGAAAATCACTGATCATACCAAGAACTAGGATGATCTCAAAATGAATGAAAAAAGAAAACCACCAATGCCAACACCAAGATGACAGAGTTGTTAGAATTATCTGCCCAAGATTTTAAAGCAACCATCATAAAAACGCTTCGATGAGCGATGACAAACGATTGAAACAAATGAAAGCCGGGAAGTCTCAGCAAAGAAATAAGATATCAAGAGATAGGTGTTCTAAATAGAGTTTAAGAAAGAAAGAAAGAAAGATGTATATACAGAAGAAAGTTTAGAACTGAAAAATAGAACTGGAATATTAACTCAGCAAATAGGCTCAAGAGCAGAATGAAGAGGACAGAGGGAAGGATTAGTGAACTGGCAGAAAGACAGAGATTACCCAGTCTGAACAACAGAGAAAAAACCAGACCTCCAAAACTACACCCTCTGAGACCTGTGGGGCTACAACAAAAGAGCTAACACTCACGTCATCAGTGCCCTGAAGGAGAGGAGAAAGAGGGGTCACTGAAAACACACGTGAAGAAATAATGGCTGAAAATTTGTTAGAAGATGTAACCTTCTGGCCGGGTACGATGGCTTATGCCTGTAACCTCAATACTTTGGGAGGCTGAGGTGGGCAGATTGCTTGAGGCCAGGAGTTTGAGACAAGCCTGGCCAACATGGAGAAACCTCATCTCCACAACAACACAAAAAAATTAGCCAGGAGTGGTGGCACAATGACTATAATCCTGGCTACTCAGGAGGCTGAGGCAGAATTGCTTGAACCCGGGAGGCGGAGGTTGCAGGTCCTCCAGCCTGGGAGACAGAGTGAGACTCTGCCTCAAAACAAAACAAAACAAAACAAAACAACAAAACATAAACCTGCAGATTCAAAAAGCTGGGTAATGGGAGGTAGAGGTTACAGTGAGCTGAGATCCTGCCACTGCACTCCAGCCTGGGCGACAGGGCAAAACTGTCTCAAAAAAAGAAACAAATGGGATAAACACAAAGAAATCCACACCAAGACACATCCTAACATCCTACTCAAACTTCTGAACACTCAAACAAAATCAAAATATCTAAAAAACAGCCAAAGAAAAATGAGACTTTAATAATAGGGAAAAACCCTGAATGACAGAGGATTTTTCATGAGAAAACAAGTCAGCCAGAGTAAGTGGTACAGTATTTTCCAAATGCTGAAAGAAAATAAGTATTAACCCAGAATTCTACATCCAGTAAAAGTATCTTTTAGGAATAAAAGGAAAATCAAGAAATTCTCGATGATGGAAAACGAAGGGAATTTATCACCAGCAGATCTCCCCAAAAGAAGACTCTTAAATAGAAAGGAAATGAAACAGGAAGAAACCCTGGGACACTGTGAAGGAAGACAAAAATACAATAAGCAAAAGTGAGGCAAGTACAATAGGCTTTCCTTATCCTCTTGAGTTTTGTAATTATGCTTATTACTAAAGCAAAAATCACAATACTGTACATGTGGAGGAAATATTTAAGAAAATTATAAATGGGGCAGAGTAAAGAAGATAAGGATGGGTGCGGTGGCTCATGCTTCTAATCCAGTACTTTGGGAAGCTGGGACAGGTGGATGATCACCTGAGGTCAGGATTTTGAGACCAGCCTGGCCAACATGACGAAATCCTGTCTCTACTAAATACAATAAAATAGCCGGGCATGTGGCACACACCTGTGGTCCCAGCTACTCGGGAGGCTGAGGCAGGAGTACCACTTGAACCCAGGAGGTGGAGGTTGTAGTAAGCCAAGATTGTGTCACTGCACACTGTACACCAGTCTGGGAGATCAGGTTTCTACATGTGACTCAACTGGTAAAATGATGATACTAGTAGACTGTGATAAGTTATGAATACGTAATATAATCACCTGAAACAACCACTAAAAAATCTGTACAAAGAGATATACTCACAAACTCTTGAGGAAAAAAAAAAGAAAGAAAACAGGCTGGACATGGTCACACCTACAATCCCAGCACTTTGGGAGGCCAAGGCCAGCAGATCACCTGAGGTCAGGAGTTCGAGACCAGCCTGCCTAACACGGCGAAACCCCGTGTCTACTAAAAATACAAAAAATTAGCCGCGTGGTGGCAGGCGCCTGTAATCCCAGCTACCTAGGAGGATGAGGATGGAGAATCGCTTGAGCCCAGGAGGTGAAGGTTGCAGTGAGCTGAAATTATACCACTGCACTCCAGCCTGGGCAACAAGAGCAAAACTCTGTCTCAAAAAAAAAAAAAAAAGAGAGAGAGAAAGAAAGAAAACAGAATCAAAGAAACAGAGAACAGGAAACAGAAAATAAACTGTCAGACTTAAGCCCTAACATATCAAGAATTAAAATAAATGTAAGTGAGCTAAGTTTATCAATTAAAAGATAGAGAATGGCTTTAAAAAGCAAGATTTAAAAATATGACCTAACTATATGCTGTTTTAAAAAATTCACTACAAATGTAACAATATAGGCAGGATGAAAGGAAAAGAATGGGAAAAGCTATATCACGAAAACATTAATCAAAGGAAAGCAGGAGCGGCAATATTAATATCAGATAAATCAGATTTCAGAGCAAAGCAAATTACAGAGCTAGAGTGGCACACTAAATGAATGAAAAGGTCAGTCCACCAAGAGGACACCACAGTCCTAAATGTGTGTGTACAAGAGAGCTATAAATACGTGAAGTAAAAAGTGATAGAACTGAAAGGAGAAATAGACAAATCTATAATCAGAGTTGGGGTCTTCAATGCCCCTTTCTGAAGAGTTGAAAGTATTGATAGCCAGAAAAGCAAACAGAATTCAACACTATCATCAACTTGCAGCATGTAATCGAAATTTCCAAAACTCTCTACCCAACAACGGCAGACACTGCATTTTTTTTTTTTTTTTTTGAGATGGAGTCTCACTTTGTTGCCCAGGCTGGAGTAAAATGGCTTGATCTTGGCCCACTGCAACTTCCACCTCCTGGGTTCAAGCAATTCTCCTGCCTCAGCCTTCCACGTAGCTAACAGGTGCCCACCACCACGCCTGGCTAATTTTTGTATTTTTAGTAGAGATGGGGTGTCTCCATGTTGGTCAGACTGGTCTTGAACTCCCCATCTCAGGTGATCCACCTGCCTTGGCCTACCAAAGTGTTGGATTAAAGACGTAAGCCACTGCGTCCAGCTGACACTGCATTTTTTTGAGTGACTACAAATGCTATTGTATTTTAAATTTTGGTGTCCATGTATTTATAGCTAGGACACAGAAATAAAATAGATTTTTGTATGTTTTTACATAGGTATAAATCTAACAAAACACATAATTTGTACACTGAAAACTGTACAGTGCTGATGGATGAAAAAAGGAATGAGCCACTGACACAAGCAAACATGGATGAATCTCCAAGGATTATGCCAATAAGTGAAAAAAAGCCAATCCCAAAAGGCTCCATACTGTATAATTCCATTTCTATTTATGTAATATTGTTGAAATGAAATTACAGAAATGGAGCTCTCTAGTGGTTACCCAGTGCTAAGGAGGGCACCGGGAAGCAGACAAGTAGGTGTGTCTATAAAAGGGCAATAAAGGGATCCTTATAGTGATGGAAATGTTCTGTGTGTGTGTGTGTGTGTGTGTGTGTGTGTGTGTGTGTGTGTTTTTAAAAGCAATACCCATGGGTTATTTCTGCAGTTTCTGAATTCATAACTGGAATAGACACATTCAGTTTCTGGCAGAATTTTCACAGTGATTTCTAACCTTTAGAATGCCAACTGAAAAATTACACGATTTATCAATTTAGAAAGGAGACTTTCTTTTCTTCAGAGACAGTCTCATTCTGTTGCCCAGGCTGGAATGCAGTTGTACGATCACAGCTCACTGAAGCCTCGACTTACTGAGCTCAGGTGATTCACCTACCCCAGACTCCCAAGTAGCTGCGACCACAGGTATGTACCACCACACCCAGATAATTTTTGTAGTTTTTGTAGAGACAGGGTTTTGCCATGTTGCCCAGGTTGGTCTTGAACTCCTGGGCTCAAGTGATCCGCCTGCCTCGGCCTCCCATACTGACTATGATATTGTACTACAGGATGTTCCCACTGGGGGAAGGGGCAGAAAGTATATAAGTGAACTCTCTATATTACTTCTTACAACTACATGTGAATCTATAATGATCTCAAAAAAAAAAAAATTAAAAGAAAGCCAGGGTTCTGGTGAGGGTACTCTTTGGGGGTAATGGAATTGTTTCTGTATCATGATGGGGTGGTGGCTGTATCTTTATACATTTGTTAAATCTCACTGAATTGTACCACCTAGTGAATTGTGTAGACATTATGCCTCAATAAAGTAACAAAATCTCCATAGCTTAAGATGTCTTTGACCCTCCCACAATGCACGGTAGGGTACTATCCCCTCCCTTGTGGCTATAGGCTGCAGAGGTAATCTAAGGCTGGTCAGGAGAGCCACGCAGTGCCTGCCCAGATGACTGGAATATTCATGCTGGAAGCTTCGGCAGCCATGCTGTAAGGAAGCCACATGCAATGGAGAGACTCTGCAGGTGCTTGGCTCGGCATTCCTGGTTTGGAGTCATCCTGGCAGGTGTCTGAACCAATGACTTCCCATGCTTCCAGTTCCCAGCCATTGAGTTCCCAGCTGAGGGCCCAGATATCACAGAGCAAAAAAAGATGTCATCCTCACTGGGCTCTGCCCAAATTCCTAACCTACAGAATCCATGAGCATAAGGAAAAGGTTGTTTTAAGATGCTAAGTTCTAGAGTAATTTGTTAAACATCAGTAGGAACCAAAACAGTTAAGTCCAGTTATTATCCTCATTTTACAAAGGCACATAGAGGTTAAGCCACTTGCCTGAGGTCACAAAGCTGTTACAACAGATACAAAATTTGAACCCCATGACCTGAGCCAGGATATCACAGCACCTGTAGATTAAGGGTGATTATGGTTATTTTTACAGAGTAATCTCATCTTTGCTGGGATCCAGCTCTAACATCTGATCTTCAAAAGAAAAAATGATTCTTGACCCCATGTCTCCTTTTCTTTATAGCAGAACTCTTTGAAAAGATTGTTTATAACCTATTGTCTCTAAAACTCTTTGAATGCGTACCCCTAATTAATAAAAATATTTTTCTTTTTTTTAAGAGATGAGGACCTGCTCTGTTGCCCAGGCTAGAGTACAGTTATGTAATCATGGCTCACTGCAGCCTCAACCAACCTCCGAGGCTCAAGGCATCCTTCCACTCAAGCCTCCTAAAGTAGCTGGGCCTATAGGACTGTGCCACCATGCCTGGCTAATTTTTATTTATTTTTATTTTTTATTTTTTTTTTTTGAGACGGAGTTTCGCTTTTGTTACCCAGGCTGGAGTGCAATGGCGCAATCTCGGCTCACTGCAACCTCCGCCTCCTGGGTTCAGGCAATTCTCCTGCCTCAGCCTCCTGAGTAGCTGGGATTACAGGCACGTGCTACCATGCCCAGCTAATTTTTTGTATCTTTAGTAGAGACGGGGTTTCACCAAGTTGACCAGGATGGTCTCGATCTTTTGACCTCGTGATCCACCCGCCTCGGCCTCCCAAAGTGCTGGGATTACAGGCGTGAGCCACTGCGCCTGGCCCTAATTTTTATTTTTTTTATAGAGACAGTGTCTTGCTAGGTTGTCCAGTCTGGTAAAAATATTTTTCTTTTTTTTTGAGATGGAGTATTGCTCTGTTGCCCAGGCTGGAGTGCAGTGGCGCAATCTCGGCTCACTGCAACCTCTGACTCCCGGGTTCAAGTGATTCTCCTGTCTCAGCCTCTCAAGAAGCTGGGATTACAGGCACGTGCCACTGTGCCCGGCTAATTTTTATATTTTTAGTGGAGACCGGTTTCACCATGTTGGCCATGGTCAGCCAGGCTGGTCTTGAACTCCTGACCTCGGATGATCCAGCTGCCTTGGCCTCCAAAAATGCTGGGATTACAGGTGTGAGCCACCACGCCAGGCTGGTAAAAATATTTCTAAGAATATACCTCTAATATACACATACTTAGTTATCAGTCAAGTACAGGTTTTAATCATATAAAAAATACTCTTCTCAAAAATGCTTAATGTTATTACAATCAAGGCTCTAGACCTAATTTACAGATTACAGAAAATGCAGGGATAGAGAAGCAAGTTAAAGTACTCCATGAAGAAACAAGTAATAAGTATTAGAAAAGAGGACCAGCTTCCAATATCATTAAAAACATTCAAAAGGAAAGAAAAAAGAGGTAAGGTGCTGTTCTAGGTTAAGATAGGAAAAAGAAATAGCTAAATGTGTCAACCTTAACTGGAGGATAGTTCAGAAATAAAAATAGCTGTAAAATATATTTCGAGAACAATTAAAGATACCTGAATATGGGCAGAATGTTACATGATATTATGACATATTCATCTCTTATGTATGACAATGGCATTGTGTTTATGAGGAAGAATGTCCTTATTCTTAGGAGCTGCTTATCAATGAATGTGTAGAATATTAGTTTCTGGCTGGTTGAGGTGGTGCATGCCTATAATCCCAGCTACTCGGGAGGCTGAGGCAGGAGAATTGCTTGAACCCAGAATAGAGGTTGCAGAGAGCCAAGATCATGCCACTGTGCTCCAGCCTCAGCAACAGAGTGAGACACCATCTCAAGAAAAAATAAAATTAAAAATAAGAAAGAATATCATTCAAAAAAAAAAAAGAAAAAGAAAAAAAATTCAGATGAGAATTCTAAAAAAAAAAAAAAAAGAATATAATAGTTTCTGCAACTTATTCTCAAATGATACAGAAAAAAGAATACGTAGAGAGAAAGTAAATGTGGCAAATGTGAAAAACTGTTTCTCTTTTTTTTGAGACAGGGTCTTTTCATGTTGCCCAGGCTGGTCTTAAATTTCTGGGCTTAATTAATACTCCTGCCTCAAATAAAAAGTTGGTGGGAAATTATGCATATTATATTCCATTAATATTATGTTAAACATTTACAAACACAGATTCTAAATGAATGCATTAAGTGTGTAAATAGAAGCGCTGATATTTTCTTTCGAAGACAACCTACCCTCTCTTTGTTGCCAAACCCACTGGTCTGTTTTCATCTGCCTGTTTCTTTGGCATTGCTGGCCAAACCTGCCTTGAAACTTTGCTTCCCACCTCAGAGCCACAGTGTCTATGGATGCTCTGCCCAAGAATCCTCCTGGTTCCATCCCCTGCTCATTCATGTTTGGTACCTGAAAGCTTTCCCTAATTGTGCTCATTTGCATCATCAGTATCTGTCTCCCCGACTGGAAAGTTTTGCAAAGGCATAACTTTGCTCTCATCCCTGTACCCTGGGGCCTAACTGGTACCTGGTATATAGTAAGTGCCGAAAAATATTTGCTTATTAGTCAGAGTGGAAAATTCCAAGAATTATCTGTAGAACATGAATGTTTCCATGGAAAATCCCATTAGATATTGACATTTGGGAACCAATGAAATGCAGCTCATCAATAGTTAAAAGAGTGCTATAAAAAAAGCATTCAGAGAACAAAAAAGACCTTCCATAAATCAAAGATTAGAAGATAAAGACTGGGCGAGGTGTAGTGGCATGTGCTTATAGTCTTAGCTACTTGGGAGGCTGAAGTGGGAAGATCAAGTGAGCCCAGAAGTTTGAGGCCAGCCTGGGCAACATAGAGAGACCCTGTATGGAAAAAAATAAAAATAAAAAATTAAAGACCAAAAAATAGAACAAAGAGCTGGGCAAGAGGTAAGAAAATCCGACAGTGGGTCCAAGAAGTTCCCTATGAGACACCCAAACCTAGTGAAAGGGGTGACCAAGGTGAGAAAGAAGAGAGCAGCGTGCCTCACTTTGAAGGGCACTGCCCCTTCCCCAAATGGAGAACGTCCTGAATGCCTCAAATATGGCTCAAAAAGACTTCCCGAAAGCACATTACTGGGAAATGTCAGGCTGAGGATGAAGGGAAGACCCTAGAACATTCTGGGGGCAAATTCTAGGTCACACGTCAATGATCAGGAGCCTGAAGGCATCTTCAAAAGCATCACATGGCCCTCCATGCTATAGGAACAACCACCTCCCGCCTGTCATTTTACATCTAGCAGAAGCTGTAGCGTTACGTAGGCAACTGACCCCTGCCTCAGATCACTAAGCAGCTCAGACCCAAGGTCCATGTGGTAAAAACTACTATCATCACATACAGGATGCCTCCCCTGGAGTAACTGTCTGGGACTGGGTCTGGCCAACGGATGCAGACCCACATTGCTCCTCTGCAGTGACTGTACAGTGAATGATGCTAGAAGACAGTAGAAAAGGAAGGGAGGGGTTGTGCTATTTATTGTTTCTCTACATCATTTTTTTTGCTATTCAGCTACAGAGCTGAGCTGTCCTAAATTTCATTTCATCTGAGAGCATCCTATTGGACAGATAAGCCACTCCTGCCTGAGGCCACACAGCCAGGGGACAGCAGAGCCCAGGTTCAGCATCCATGCCTGCTAACTTCTCCACTTCCCACTGCCCTCAGTTACACCTGGGCCTGGCAGGCTTCAGGATGACCTCTGACTTCTGGAAGTGTATGTTCCTCCAGGATGCTGTAAGAGACCCAAACACACCTCTTCTAACCGTGTGCGCTTCTCAGAAGGCTCTGACCCATCACTGTCACTTCCTGAATCCTCTTCATCCCTGAAGATGTCTTCATAGGCAGGAACTTCAAGGTCATCATCTTGTTTAATGAGTAATTTGATCTAAGTTCAAAACAAAAAGGAATTAAGTCTCTCCTCTTTCTACTGAAAACTATACAATATGTTCTTCTGCAGAATCTTATTTCCTAATAAGCTGACTCGGTTTCCTGTACATACAAATAGCTACCTATTTAACAAGAGTTCCAGACTTCTTAGGAATTTTCTTGTTTTCATTAACAGTGAGGCACCAGAGTTATACCTTACGTGGTATGCAGAAATTATGAAAATCTGAAAACAGTTCTTTGAAAACCATCTAGTCTATATAAGTCTGGAAACACAGCATCCTCTTATGCCATAAGGCAATAAAATGAATGCTCCACAAGTTGGCCTCTGATAAAGAATATGAATATGTATAACCCCTGTCAATAAAACTCCTGTCTAAGGCCAGGCGCGGTGGCTCAAGCCTGTAATCCCAGCACTTTGGGAGGCCGAGGCGGGTGGATCGAGGTCAAGAGATCGAGACCATTCTGGTCAACATGGTGAAACCCCGTCTCTACTAAAAATACAAAAAATTAGCTGGGCATGGTGGTGCGTGCCTGTAATCCCAGCTACTCAGGAGGCTGAGGCAGGAGAATTGCCTGAACCCAGGAGGTGGCGGTTGCTGTGAGCCGAGATTGTGCCATTGCACTCCAGCCTGGGTAACAAGAGCGAAACTGTCTCAAAAAAAAAAAAAAACTCCTGTCTAAAAGTACTTCCAGGCTGATTTTTCTTTATTTTTTTCTTTCAAGACTGACTCTTGCTCTGTCACCCAGGCTGGAGTGTATGGCACAATCTCAGCCTCTGCCTCCCGTGTTCAAGCGATTCTCCTGCCTGAGTCTCCCAAATAGCTAGGATTACAAGTGTGTGCCACCACACCCAGCTAATTTTTCTACTTTTAGTAAAAATGGGTTTCGCCATGTTGGCCAGGCTGGTCTCAAACTCCCAAACTCAAGTGATCTGCCTGCCTTGGCCTCCCAAAGTGCTGGGATTACAGGTGTGAATCACCACACCTGGCCTCCAGGCTGGTTTTTCTGGGAGAGGTTCCTGATATAAGAATTTGGGAGCCCGACACCCTGCGGGTGGGAGATCAAGTCAGAGAATGCTTATGTATACCTTCAAACGGTATGCTTGCTGCTCAAGGGTTCAAAGAATAAGCACAGTAGAGCCATTCTAGATTACAGGGTTCTGGTCCCATACCTCCCAAGTCAAGTCAATTCCACAAACACATTCTGAGCAACTCCAAGGGCTAGGTGCCACATCTCTTGTTAAAGATGGACAAAATCATGGTTGGACATAGTGGCTCATGCCTGTAATCCCAGCACTTTGGGAAGTCAAGGTGGGAGAATCTCTTAAGGCCAGGAGTGCAAGGCCAGCCTGACCACACAGCAAGATTGAATTTTTCTCCTCTTTTTTTTTTTTTTTTTTTTGAGACAGAGTTTTGCTCTGTTGCCCAGGCTGGAGTGCAGTGGTGCAATCTCAGCTCACTACAACCTCCACCTCCTGGGTTTGAGCAATTCTCTTGCCTCAGCCTCCCAAGTAGCCTGGATTACAGGTGCTTAACACTATGCCCAGCTAATTTTTTGTATTTTTAGTTCAGATAGGGTTTTGCCATTTGGTCAGGCTGGTCTTGAACTCCCGACCTCAAGTGATCCACTTGCCTCAGCCTCCCAAAGTGCTGGGATTACGGGGGTGAGCAACTGTGCCTGACCAAGACTCCATTTCAACAAAAAATAAAAACAAATTTTTGCTGGGTGTAGGGACATGTGCCTGTAGTCCCACCTATTAAGGAGGCTGAGGCAGAAGGATCACTTGAACACAGGAGTTTGGGGCGGCTCTGAGCCATGATTGTGCTACTGTACTCCAGCCTATCTCTTAAAAAAAAAAATGACAAAGACCAAGTTCTTCTTTTCAGGCTGTTCCCACTCCCACAGGGTAGTAATACATACACCTTACCAAGAACACCAGGTGAGACATTATAGATGGATAAAAGGTATAGTTTGAGGGCAGATCACAAAAAGTACCTGGGTGTCGTTGTACACATTCACGACATTGACTGGCCTATGGGTGTCACACACAAAGAATACAGTGTCTTCATCAGGTTGAAGGATATCCAGTAGGTCTACATTAGCTCCACAGTTTATGAGAATAAAGTAACGAAACTGAAAAAAAGGAAGATATTGTAAAGTAGCTGTACGAAGGAAGCCCCTTTCCCTTCATTGTACTAAGCCTCTGAGTTGTTCTGCTGAAACTCATTAAGTCCCTGACGTGTGGTGAGGACCACATGGCAAGGGACTCCAAAAATGGCTAAGTGCTTTAGCATGGTGACACTGTGGCTCCCAACTTTCCCCAGGAGCACACTGAGACTCAGCAGGCCCAAATTTCATGGACAAACTCAAGAAGCTCATGAGGAGCAGACCAAGACTTTCAGAACGTGACGGTTTCTCTTTAGACCTCATAGTACAGTGCTGTGTGCCCCTCCAGGCTAATGGCATGGTACAGGTTTAAGTTTTTAGCAAATACTTTATGGGTACTTAATTAGGTCCTTTATCACACTCTATCACTAGCATAGCATGTTCTTTCCTTATAAATACCAAACTGGTATGGGTCCTTGACATGATGACAGGAACACCAGAAAAGGATTTGTCTCTGCCTAAATAATCCTAGATATGGCTAGGCACTCCAGGGACCCTCTTCCATGTTCCATATCCTATCTGTGGAGTCCACAATGTCCCATCTCTCATTTGGCCCCATGCAGAGGTGCGAGGAATACTGGCCTCTATTATTTAAATTCATTCCTGGATTTCAAGTTGGAAACCAGGATGCATTGGAGAAATAATGTAAGACAGTAGTGTATTCTAAAGTAATTTTAACTAATCCTAGCACTTTGGGAAGCCAAGGCAGGCGGGTCACTTGAGGTCAGGAGTTCAAGACCAGCCTGACCAAAGTGGTGAAACCCTATCTCTACTAAAAATACAAAAATTAGTCAGGTGTGGTAGCGGGCTCCTGTAATCCCAGCTACTTAGGAGGCTGAGGCAGGAGAATCGCTTGAACCCAGAAGGCCGTTCCAAAAATAAATTAATAAAATAAACCAAAATAAAATAAAATAATTTTAACTAGACCATATTAAAAACTGCTAGAATCCAAGCACCTTACAATCAAATTTCTGCAAAACAAGTTCAAAGTTAGGGGCTATCCACATTTATTATCTTTTTGTGCTGTCAGTTTTGCTTCTACAACTTGGGCGTAAATCATCAGTATATATAGCATGTTTTTCTCTTCCGTATTGCCTAATGTAGCTGATACTTAACACACTTAATCTATTGTGGAAAGAGCAAGACTGCTGTGTCAAGAAATTACAATCGAGTAAAAAAGCCAAGTTATTCTAAAATGCATCTTCAATACCTGTTCTTTATGCTCAAGAAATGCAGTTTCAAGTTCTTGCCACCCAGAAACCGGAACCAGCGTATACTGCACGTGGTCACACTGGAACAAGGCCTGGGGAGAGAATGTTTCCAAAGCAGATCTTTGGCAATTTTCCTAGAAAAGAACCTTAGCACATTAGCAATTTACCTTGAATAGAACCTGAGGTAGATTAGAGGGGCTGAGAGACAAAAGACACGGGACATTAGCGTTAGTGAAATGTTGACGGGAAAAGCTAGGTGCTAGGAATATGAGTGTTTACCATATTATCTTGTCAGTTTTGCAAATTACCAAAGTAAAACATCGGGGAGAAATGCCGATATTGCTTCCAGGCCTTCTGAAAAGTTCCTGATCCAAAACAATGGGCCTGATCAAAACAATGCAAACACTGCGCCCTATTCAAAACCAAACTAACAGATCTTCCCTAAGAGACTAGGGACGCCCATATCCCCCGCAACACCTACGACACAACTGTACCCAGTTGTCACAGATTCCTTTCTCTCAAATCTCCCACGTGAGAGGCCGCTACAGATCCAAAGCTTCCCCCAAATGCAACCGCTCTGTTCAGCTACTAACAGTTTACTGCAAACATACAAACTAGTCTCTTCGCCTTTCACTTAACCCACCGTTGGGTCAGGGAGGCGACCTCTCCTCCGAGTCTCCCTCCTCTCACCTGCTGCTCACCTCCCGTCCTGCTCCCTCTCCCACCCTAAGCCTTCAGCACCCATCCTGACTCTCTGCCCGCCCTGCGCCCCCACCTCCAGCCCGCGCCTACGGAGCACCCTCACTTCTCGCGCCGGCCCCGCCCTCCCAGGGTCCGCAGGACTCACCTGAAGGATCTTGCACGCACACAGAGCATCCACGTCCGAGGCCACGAAGAGAAGGACCCTCTGTCGGGGCAAGAGCGGGCGGGGTGAATGCGGCGACCCGAACCCCGGCCCTCCCCTGCCTCCTCGTCACCCACGGCCGCTCCCCCTCATCCCTTCCCCTAGGCAAGGCCTCGGCTGGGGTCCCGGACTGGGAGTCACCTGGCTCTGGACCACCTCGTAGAACTCTTTGCGGAAATCGGACACGAACATAGCCACAGTGGCCGAACACCTGGCGCTAGCGCTGAGTTACCAAGAGCCCCGACTGCGGTCAAGACTCCCGCCAAATCACGGCTCCTCTGATTGGTCCAGGGATCACCAACCAATAGCTTCTTAGTTCCCAGCCTTCCCTTCTTTTTGATTGGACCACATTGGGGGCGGGCATTAGCGCTCTGCCATTCTCGACTAGAAAACTCCAGCCCGCCCCGAAAGAAGCGACATCTCTGACGCCAAACGCAAACATTGTTGCCCTCTTCAACTCTGACTCGCTTTTACCCGGAAATGCGACTCTCGGCGGACATCTTTACTTTGGGAAGAGAAGCCTACTGCTTCTCACTGAGAACCCTGAAGGAAAGTACACTTCTAGCCGTACATTAAACTCAATGACATACAGAATGGGGCCGCAGTTACGTTTGCAATAGATTCTTGGTGTGGTTTGACAAAAGGATTTTAGCTTACTTCCGCCCAAGTCCTCGATGGCTGAAGCAGAGGCCGACAGATTTACGTGCATTCTGGGTAATGTAGTCGCAAGGACAATGGGCCCTACTAAATTCGTTTGGAGGGGAATACTATCAACACATAATTTTAAAACAACTTTAAGAAGTACCTATAAACGGGGAATTAAATCAGGAAATGGCATTTTAAAGCTTTTACTGAGGGTGTTTTAGAACCTAACGCCTTCGCCTGCCCCTTTCTCTTTTGCAGCCGACGCCTGTTTTGCACCCCCCTCCGGGTTTCGGGTCTGGCACTTCCGGTGAGCCTCGGGCGTACCGGCTTGGAGCAGCAGCTGCGGCGGCGGCGGGGTGCCATCGTCACGTTCCCCGACAGAAGCGGCGTCTGTGAGGGGGTGTCCATCATGGTAAGCACTGCCTGGCAGCGGGAGGGGGCTAGGGGCCTGGACCAGGGCCGGAGGTAGGGCCAGGCAGGGCGGGTGGCGCCCGGACGGCGGCGGAGGTGCCGAGTCACCGGGGCCTGAGTCCGCGCCGGACTCATCGGCCGCGTCGGGCACAGGCAGGATCCTTGACCGCTAACCGCTTGTGGTCGTGTCCGCGGGTCCTGAGCATGGCTCGCATTCCGTCTTAGTCCAACTTTCCCTTCTTGACGAAAGAAAGGAAGGTTTGTGTCCATTCATGGGTTTCTCAAGTGCTGGACACGCAACAGGTTTCCGTAAACCCAAAGTTAGTTGCAAGGTTGTTGGGGATGGGAACAGAATCAGACTCTCCCCAGGTGGAATCCGTAGCGGGCATCCCCGCCCTTGGGGGTACACCCAGCTCTTGCCCCAGCTCCGTGAGCTCCGTGCCCACGGGTTCTTGCCTTTGGATATGTACAGCGGTGTTGTGTTCGGTAATAATAACGATGGGAGCTAATACCTGCTAGTACATTTCCTGTTACGCAGCTTTTAACACCTGTAATCCCTCATCACACCTTATTTCTTTCAGTCCCTACAACCCCTTTGGAAGCAAGGATGATCATTATTTTAAACATGAGAAAACTAACTTTTACGGAGATACTTTATTCGAGTCACAAAAGTAGGGAGTGGAGAGTTGAAGCCAAGTCTCTGTCTGCAAAGCACTCTATGGTATTGTCTTCCTGTCACCTGTTGATTTTAGTAAAGACAAGAAATGATTGTTACGTTTTATCCCAAGCGTGTCACTGTCAAACTCTGGCTTATTTCTCTTCTTGAGTTCATCCACTCAGGAATACCTGATATATTCCAGTCAATGTGCTAGGTCTGGGGGTTGAAAAGGAAAGTGAGAGATGGGATGGGGAGCAGCACAGAAGGGGCAGAAGGTCGTGTTCATGGGTAAACTGCAGGCAGGTTGTTAAGTATGTTGCCCCTTTGTGCGGATTTACCTTTTATGTTCAAAGAGAATTCTTGGCTTAGGGTGGCTAGTGAGAAGCACTCAGCGGAAGCCACCACCCTGTACTGGCTTTGTTCACCCAGACGCTTTTCATGTTATTATGCTTCTGGTCAAGATTTAGTTCAACAGAATTCTGCTGCTTAAAATAAGAAAGCAGAAGATTGAAAATTACTGCGCTAGAGAGCCAGGGAGTGAAGAGCCATCCAAAATTTTAGGCGGGTGCATGCTATATTTGCATTTTAGGAGATAGCTAATTCACCTTGCTAATTTTGGAGTTGCTAGTAAACTGCTTTGTCAGTAGGTGGCTTTCCTTCTACTAAATATATATTTGGAATCAAGTCAAGAAATTTTCTCTAATAGAGATTTTTTTTTTAGTTGTGGTTAAAACAAATTTTTATCATAACCATTTTTAAGTCTATAGTTAATAGTGTTGAGTACATTCTTGGGCAATAGATTTTCAGAACATTTTCATCTTGCAAAAGTGAAACTCTACTCATATTAAACAGTAACTCTCCATTTTCTACTCCTCATAGCCCCTGTCAACCTCTATCCCACTTTGTCTCCATAAATTTGCCTACGCTAGGGACTTCCTAGAAGTAGATTCGTAAAATGTAAGTCCTTTTGTGACTGACTTATTTTACTTAGCATGAAATCGTCAAGGGTCATCCATGTGACAGGATTTCCTTCATTTTCAAAGCTGAATAATATTTCATTGTATGTATATACCATACCACAATTTGTTTATTCATTCATCTGTCATTGGACACTTGGGTTGCTTCCACCTTTTAGCTGTTATGAATAATTGTGCTATGAATATGTGGTGTACAAAAATCTCTTCTTGATTCTGCCTCCAGTTCTTCTAAATATATATTCTACTGTGAGATTTTATATGGTTTTGGTTACCTGAAGTCAACCATGGTCCAAAAATTTTAAAATAGAGACCACATTCACATAACTTTTGTCACTGTATATCATTATACTTGCTTTAGTACTTGTTAATCTCTTAACGTGCCTAATTTAGAAATGAAGCTTTTTTTGTTTGTTTTTTTGAATTGGAGTCTTGCTCTATCGCCCAGGCTGGAGTGCAGTGGCGGCTATGTCTGCTCACTGCAACCCCCGCCTCCTGAGTTCAAGCAATTCTCCTGCCTCAGCCTCCTGGGTAACTCGGATTACAGGCATGGACCACTATGCCCAGCTAATTTTTGTATTTTTAGTAGAGAGGGGGTTTCGCCATGTTGGTCAGGCTAGTCTGGAACTCCTGACCTCAGGTGATCCAAAGTGCTGGGATTATAGGCGTGAGACCCCACACCCAGTGTATAAATTAAACTTTATTGTAGATATGTATGTATAAGAAAAAAACATATTGTATGTATGTTTTGGTATTATCTGTAGTTTCAGGCGTCCACTGGGGATGTTGGAATATATCCCCTGTGGATATGAGGGGGTGATGGGAGGAATACTGTAGTTTGAGAAGACACCAAATTGATTGTACATTTGCTAAGCCTTTTTTTTTTTAATTTTTTTTTTAAAAGGCTAGTCAAGTGAAGCAGTGGGATTGGAGAAGGAACAAAGAAATCTGTAACTGGTTGTCATCAAGTAGTTGTAAGGATCTTACCTTTTTAATGGCACCATGTTTTAGCTTTGCTTGTTGATGTAAGAAAGCACCACAACATAGCGTGACGTGTATCTGCTCTGTCCTGTGAGAGCACACTGGAGGGGCACTAGCACTGACCCTCAGCAGAGCAGGGGAGGCTTCCTGGGGAAAGGAAAGGTTGGGTAACTGGAAGCCAGGGGAAGGGGCAGAAACATTAGGTACCTGTTCTTTCTGCTGCCTGGAACACGTTTCCCTATTTTTTGCCTGGCTTCCTCTCATAGCATTCAGGTCTTTGTGCAGAGAGTCCCTTCCTAACTACCTATTTAGGATTCTCAGCAGCCCTTGGTCTCCTTACCTTGCTGCTTGTCTTCAGAACTGCTGGGAACACATGCGTTTTCTTGTGTATATCTCCCTTGCTTTAAGTGTGAGTTCCACCAGGACAGGGGTGGTGTCTATTTTGGTAGTGGACAAATATCACTAGAGTGGTGTTTCCCTTGTGCTCAGGTCAGAGCCTGGCAGATAATAGGCACTCAATAAAGAGATGTTTCAATGAACAAATACTGTTTAGATTAATGATAATAGGAAAAGTGTTCAATGCAGAGCAACTAGCCCAGGCAGGAGTTTAGAAGTCTGTGGGGCTGTCAGTACGAGTCTCTGAGGTATGCAAGAGGTCGGGCCTTGATCCTGAGGATGAAGATGGGGCACAGCCCTGAAAAAGGTTCAGGGCAGGCTTGACATTGCCTCTTAGATTTAGTAAGATTACATTGAAGATCTCAGTGCATTGTGTTCTTTGACAATGTTTAGTACCATTAATTACTCTAACATGTTTTGGGTTTTGACATGAATGAATGTACCTTTGTTCTAATACTGGTTTCTCTTTCCTCCTTCTAGTTCTCTTTCAACATGTTCGACCACCCGATTCCCAGGGTTTTCCAAAACCGCTTCTCCACACAGTACCGCTGCTTCTCTGTGTCCATGCTAGCAGGGCCTAATGACAGGTCAGATGTGGAGAAAGGAGGGAAGAGTATGTGCTTGTTTTTATTTTGAATAGTATCCTTTCCTGCCCTAAGTCTGCAATGCTGTAGCCTTCAACAGTACTTACTTTGCATGTGGGAGTCAGAAACTAATGTTACTGTGATAATGGTGCTTATCCCAGACTTGCTCTCTGAGCGGGGGGGAGGGGGGGGGTGCTAATTATGGTTAGGTTTATGGCTGATAACCATTCAGTTCCCAAAATAAATGACACCAAGTAAGATTCTTTATGAAAGATCACTGTGACATTCTGGCTACCCTAAAAACAGTTTAAAACTTTTTATTAGATATAACAGAAACTGCATCTTGCCTTTGGTCTGTCCTTTTTATTTTTATTGTTTAATATTTCTTAAATGTTCTTTCCACAGTAATTATGCCGCCTTCAGCCCTGGACCAACTCAGTAAGTATCTTCTGAGTTACTTAAGAACTTAGATAATATAAATATGGACACCAGGAGTCAGCATGGGCTCCTCAGTACATCTAGACACCAGTGTGCTTTGTGAACATCTGGTTGTGAATTACTCCTGGAGGGCATGTGCTGGGCTGGGAGAACCTGGGCACAGGTGCTTAGGGCAAGGCCAGGGCCCGCTCAGTGCTCAGCTTCATCACTGCCCTACGTGCTTCAGGTCTCTCCTCTGTGAAGGTAATTCCCCTCTTCTTCCTGATCACCCCCTCCCCCAACTTTTCTCAGTATTCTGTCAGGATTAAACGAAGGTACAAGTGTCAAGTGCTTTGGACAGTGCCAGGGCAGCTGATGCCATTGGCTGGGCTCACTAGATTTTTTTCCTAAAGGAAGAATTGGTCAGCTCACAAGAGGGTACTATAAAGCAGGTTTCTCATCTGCTCACCAAACATCTTTCCTGAGCTCTAGACCTCCATTTCTATTCCCCAGTGCACCACTGCATCCTCAACATGTCAAAAACTGAGCTATTGTCTTCCATTTCAGAAGCCACTCCTCTTTACTGGGCTCTTGCCTCTTACCAGGAGTGAGATAGGCACACAGGGGTTGTTTCTCTGACCCTTTATCCCATGAGAGCAACCTGGAAACCCATGCCCTAGCCTCATACTACACAGGCATGGAAAATCTCAATCATGGACAACCCAGTCAAGGATGCAGTCATTGCCTTCCACACGTAAGAGTGTTTCTGGTGTGAATTCTTCCTTTGTGAGTCAGGAGACTGGGGCTGGCCACGGGGACAGGTTCATGCTTGGTGTTGAGAGAACAGGTGCTGGGTATGGTGTGACTCACCTCAGGCTCTTTGCCCAGCCTGACTCTAGAGTAGCAGCTTGACCTCTTTGAACCTCAGTGTCCTCTTCTTTAACTGGGGACACCTACGTGTCTGTGCATCAGAAGTGCTACAGTGTCTGTGACAACCCAAGCTATCTGATGCCAACCACAATGTGGGAGGTGGCCGTTGAGCCAGGACCAGCTATGGCTTTACCCAGTGGAAGCCTCAGCCCAACCTCAGCTCAGGTCAACAGTGCCATGGAGTTCACAGTTCTCACGAAAACCCTGGCATTACAGAGGAGAGAACAGGCCCCCTAGAAAGGTCTTTCTTTCAGGACGTGCTGAACCGGGAGACAGACACCAGGTGTGACCCTTGGCACAGGTGTCCAGAAGAAACTTGGGCTGGGTCTTTGAGGTGTAGCGTAGATCAATGTTGTTCAAATCTTTTAAGTGATAGGGGAAACTTTCTGTCCAAATCCTATAGGAAGTCCTCTAATTTATAAAATAAGAGTCTCTGCTCTGGTTGGAGGAAGTGAGGGGGTACAGAGGGACTGGGAGCCCCAGGGCACTTGGAGCCTGTAAGTCGCAAAATACAGTTTGAGAGTCAGTGGACTGAGGGACATTGGAGTCTCTTTCATTAGGCCCAGTCTAGTTTACTGTGGACCTGCTGTAGGTCAGCTCCATGGCTTTGCAGCTGGGAGGTGTACTGGGATGGAGGTCCTGGCCCCTTTACTGCCAGTCTGAGAGTCACCCTTGGTGATAGGAGGGAGTGCCCACCCCTACTGTACCTCCATGCTGCTCCCAGAGGTTCTCTGTAGCTTTCTGCCCGAGCTTTTTACTTGATTTGCTTTATTAGAATTTTTAGGGAGATTTCAGGTGGAATCTGCATTACCTCCTAACACTAAATGTGATTTTTGTTGGCATATTTGCCTAAACTAGCAAGCTAAATTCTGCTTTGATGGTTGAATCCCTGGACTTACGCCAGCAGCCTGGGTTTGAATCCTGGCATCACCACTTGTGTGCTGTGAGGTCTTGGGCATGTTACTTAACCTGTGGGTCTTGGTTTCCCCATAGATAAAAGGGAATAATGATAGTACCTACCTGACTGTTCTGAGAAGACTGAACAAGGGCCTTACACATGGCAGACACCATCACTACCATCAGTTCCTTCTCAGTCCTCCCCCAGGGCCCTATGTCTCCAGGGTTTTCCTGCCTCTTGTTGCCAGCCCCTCCTTTTTGTGCCTGTGGACCCCTCAGGTCAGCATGCCAGCAGTCTTGCTTGCTTGCCTCTGCCCTGCTTTGAGCCCTCACCTCAAGGATCCCCAGAGAGGAGGCATCCTGTGTCATGACCCTGCTGAGAGCCTACACTGCCTGCGGAGCCTGGGCCCTAGGTTCTACCCCATGTGGTGTCTCTTCTCTTCCCAACTGCTCCCACATCTGTCCCCGGCCTATCCTGCCTAATTGCCCACCATTTCTGAACTGCCTGGGCTCCTCTTCCCTTCCACGCCTTGCTCAGCCTGCCACCTCTGCCTGGATTTCTTCCCAGGCCTGCCTGCCCAGTGCCCAGCCTAAAGAACTCGGCCTCCAGGAGCCTAGGCCAGTAGCTCTATCCCCTCCCGCCCACAGCACCTGCAACATCTGGGTGTGCTTGTTTTCTTTGTTAGGTTTCTACCTTCAAACTAGAGACCTTGGAAGGTAGAGATTTTGTCCAGGGCATGGTTGGCACTGAAATGATTTATGAATAAATGAATGAACACATCACTTTTAAAAATGTTGACTTCCGAAAATCACAAGTCTATGCCAGGACTGTGTTACCAAGTTGCCGAACATTTCCAGGCTCCTCCTTGAGCTATGCACAGTGCTCTCACAGAGGGGGATGCATCTGCCAGAGGAGTGTGGGGTTTGAGGGATAGGGTTGTGGGGAGGCTCCTTTTATGGGAAGGCACGGGCTGAACAGGTTTCCCTGCATAGGAATTGTGCCTCATAGCCTCTCTCTTCTTTTCAGGCCGACTTAACATTACCTATCCCATGCTGTTCAAACTTACCAATAAGAATTCGGACCGCATGACACACTGTGGTGTGCTGGAGTTTGTGGCTGATGAGGGCATCTGCTACCTCCCACACTGGGTGAGTGGGGCTGCCAGGGTCTCTGGAGAGCAGCCACTTAGGCAGAGACACCCCTGCACTCGAGAGTTCTGGCCCCAGAGCAGGTGGCCCAGCCTACTCCTCCTGCTCAGTGTCTTAGCCTGACCTGACCCAGCGGGAGGGAAAGGATCCAGAGCGGTACACTGTGCCTTACATGGGCTTCTGGGCTCTGGACGCACCCTTGGGCCACTGTGCTGTGAGGGCAGCCTTTTCTTTGATAGTTGCACAACTGGTTGCCCAGAAACCACAGCTGAGCTGTTCATCTATGAACATCTTTCCTGCATGAGGCTTTTTTAAAAAAATAATGGAGCACAAGAGTATTTTTTAGGTGGTCTAGTAAGTAGGGTGTTTGAGGTTTTTATGCTTCCCCCCCCCGACTTTTAGTAGTCTGTCAGAGCGGACGTGTTTTCAGTTACCTCTAACTGAGTCTCCCAAATCTCAACTGAGCTGCCGGGAGAATGACACCCTTTTTCTTTACCTGCAGGCTCTCTGTAGAAAGTTGATTTGAAGGATGTCATTGCAGATCTGGGCTGGGATACCCAGGGCATAAGAGCCACCAGAACCTGCCCTCAAGGCTATACCCCTCAGAGAAGTGAGCAGAACTATGCCAGTGCCTATAGCAGTGAGAGTTCCACACAGGTAGCTGTGGCCCACCTGGCTCCTTCTTTTCCTCCCTCTGCTCTGGCATTTTAGGGAAGTCTGCAGAGGGACCTGCTTATCCTTCTCTTTGTGCTTGAATTACATCAGGCATAACTGAGGGACCCCACAGTGAGCTGTGGGCTGAGTGCTTGCTTGGCTGCCACCAAGGAGGTGTTCTGAAGCACAGCCCACCTCTCATGCTGGTGCCCTATCATGGTGAACACCAAATGTTCAGAAGGGATGGCCTTAACTCATGTTTTCTGAGATTAAATATGAATTGGAATTCTTGCCAGGCACGGTGACTCATGCCTGTAATCCTACCACTTTGGGAGGCTGAGGCGGGCAGATCACTTGAGTTCGAGACTAGCCTGGCCAACATGGTGAAACCCCGTTTCTACTAAAAATACAAAAATTAGCCCTTCATAGTGGTACATACCTGTAATCCCAGCTACTTGGGAGACTGAGGCAGAAGAATGGCTTGAACCCTGGGAGGTGTAGGTTGCAGTGAGCCAAGATTGGGCCACTGCACTTTAGCCTGGGTGACAGAGTGAGACTGTCTCAAAAAAATAATAATATGAATTGAAATTCTGAAGGTCCCTTTCCTCCTGTAGCAGGTGATCTTGCCCATGCTGCAGTGGCAGTGCCTGTCCTCTTCAGCCTGGGTCCCAGGGCCCTTCCCAAAGTCTGGGCCTAGCCACCGTCTCCCCACAGGAGCCCTGCACTCCATCACACCTAGTGCCTCGCCTTCCCATGCTGTCTCCTCGCCTCAGCTGACCAGGCCTGCCCACCCTGGCCTATAGTAGGGGCTCTTCAGCCTCAAAGCCCAGATTGGTTACCTGCCCTCCCCAGTATTTGCTACTTAGCCCCTTACTATTCTTGTGTTTGTCTGCAGGTGTCCCCAGGGGCCTGAGGCCGTGTTCTGCTCATCCGGTAGAACGCCTGGTCACTGAAGCCACTCAGGTAGCTGAAGTGTCAGGCAATGACTACTTGCCCAGTCCCCTCTGCGGCTCACCTATAAGAGGAGGTGGTGATATTGAGGTTCTCCTTTAACCCATAGACTTGAAGCTTGGGTGGCCACTTGTCTAAGCTGTTAGACTGCTTTAGACCAGGAAACTGATTGAATCCCTTTCTTCCCTGGAAAGCCTCTTTAGGTAGCCTGGGAATGGCTTGGGGTGTGAAGCCACCACGCCACCTCTTCCTGAGTTGACCTTCCAGCTCCTGTCATGGGCAGACGGATACCAGGTGTCCCCCATCTGCTGTCTTGGAGGGCGTGTGAGCCAGTGCTTTTTCTGGGCTGGTTGGTGGGCTCCATCCCACAATGTTCCCAAGCTACTTCAGGGCGAGCCAGTGTGGAACAGGTGCTGGCCTTTCTCCTTACAGCCAAGACCAACCTGGCTTCGTGTTGTGCTGTATGCTCTAAAATGCTGCATGGGGAGGGCCAGGCGTCAGTTCCTCCTGCCTGCTTACTGCTCTCAGGCCTCTTCCAGCAGCCCATTTCTCACCTCAAGCCCTAGTCTGACCTCTGCCTCTCTTCCTCACATCACCTGTGGTAGTGTCCTGCCTCTGGCTGAGGAAGCCACCCCCATCCCTGGCCAGACTTCCCTCAGGCTCGCAATTGCAGCCCAGTATCCTTCCCCTCGCTGACAGATTTCCCACATAAATTTTCCCTAAGGGACAGTGCTCCTGGCCTGTGACTGGCTGACTCTGAGCCTTAGAGTACTTCCTGTTAGAATGTCACTCCCAGGTATACCAGACCCCAGTTACCAAAGCCAGTTGACGTTGCATCCTTCTGTGCCTGCCTGTGGCGTCTGGTAGAGTGACCACCCTCTATTTCTGCCCTTCCTGGCCTCACAGTCAGCTGTCAGCGTGAGTGCCTGGGGTCCTCTGCATGCCTCTGCACAGGGTCCACCACTCAGGCTTCCCTTGTGGCCTAGGCACAGCCTCTCAGACACAGCCTTGGCCTCAGCATGCCTCTGCCTCCTCATGAGCTCCCTTTCATCTGTGACACAGCCTTCAGCCCCCTCTTCTTTTGGCTGTTCCCTCTCACTGCCACTCCCGATGAAACATTCTTGAAGAGAGGTGATACCTGGGATTTGCTTCAGGGCATCTGGTGTGGCCTGGGACCAGGAGAGAAGGGGCGATGATCAATGGACTGAGCCATGTTGTGAGCACTGTCAACTGTCAGGGCGGGTCATGTGGGGGCTCTCGTGCAGTTGTTTCTACTTCTTTATATGCCTGATGTTCCTTTTAAAATGGGCCGGGCGCGGTGGCTCACGCTTGTAATCCCAGCACTTTGGGAGGGAGGTGGGCAAATCACGAGGTCAAGAGATCAAGACCATGCTGGCTAACATGGTGAAACCCTGTCTCTACTAAAAATACAAAAATTACCTGGGCGTGGTGGTGTGCACCTGTAGTCCCAGCTACTCGGGAGGCTGAGGCAGGAGAATTGCTTGAACCTGGGAGGTAGAGGTTGCGGTGAGCCGAAATTGCGCCACTGCATTCCAGCCTGGTGCCTGGCGACAGAGCAAGACTCTGTCTCGAAAAAAAAAAAAAGATGGTTTCAGATAAGACAAGCAAAATTTCATTCCAGGACACAGAGCCCTTGACCCAAGTCTGGGCTCCCTGCACACCCTATACTCATGGGCATTGTGTATCTCTTTCCCTCTCGCTCCTCAGCCATTGTCTACCTTGTTGGGTTGTTTACTAGAGGCATGTGAAGGCTTTGTCAGATTTTTATAACCTCCATGGCAGACACCTCTGGGGCCTTGTCACTGTCTTTCTGCCTCACCTATGGTGTGCCATTGCATTGCTTGGTCAGCCTTGCCTGTGCTGCTTTTGTCCTACCTCAGGTGCAGCCCTTCTTGCCCCAGGGCCTTATAAGTTGCCTGTGGGACAGCTTGGAAGTACGGGGGGGTGACTGTCCCAGGAAAGTGCTCTGCCCCTAGGAGGCCTGGAACTAGTGAGCAGCCAGGTGGCCCTGCAGAGATGCGTTCATAGTGTGTGCTGCAGCAGCCTCAGTCGCACCACTTCATTGGCTTCCTTCCTTCCACATCACTTGATTTTTTTCCCTCCTTCCTGACATAGTTTAACAAATTACTTTTCTTGCTTCAGGTTCCTCTTCCAAGGACCCAAGTAAGACTGGCCTGTCCAATGTATACGGAGTGGTGGTTGTGGAGGCTACATCATCTCTAGGAGTCTCATGCAACCTCTTTTTCCTTTCAGATGATGCAGAACTTGCTCTTGGAAGAAGGGGGCTTGGTCCAGGTGGAGAGCGTCAACCTACAAGTGGCCACATATTCCAAATTCCAGCCTCAGAGCCCTGACTTCCTGGACATCACCAACCCCAAAGCCGTGTATCCTTTTCAAATAAGCAGAGTTCTTCTAGACAAAGGAGAGTGTGCTCGTGGTTGTTAAACATCATGTACTTTATTGAATCTGTGCCTGCTTTGGAGATCACACATTTGTTTGTGATTCAAGTTGTGATTTGAGAATAATGGGGTTCAGCTAGCACATTTGAGTGGCTCTGGCCGAGTGAACTGTGTGCTGTCTGGGCTGCCCCTGTCACTTTCCAGACACTTCCTGGAGACCACAACGAAGCCCTTTTTTCAGTTGGTCTGTGTCACCTGGCACAAATGAAAGGAGGGAGCAGCTCATCTGCCTTCAGCTCCAGCCACTTCTTTGGCTCCCTAGCACCCCCTCCCAGCCATGCACTGACCCATTAGCCTCACTGCATGCCAGCCTGAGAGCTCATTCACTCCAGGCCGATAGGTCCCAATGACTGCAGTTTCCGTGTCAGCAAGCAGAAAGCAAAGGTGTCAGGTTCCCGTTGATGTTTTATGTTCACCTCTGAACTTAAGCCAGAAGCCAGGTGTATGTGTTGACAGGAAGTAGGCAGTGCAGGTATGGGATGGTGCTGTGTACACTGATTGAGATCTCTAGCTCCATGGGCCCAGTTTGCCTTGTTAAGATCATGGTGAAACCCTATTCTCAATGTAACGATAGTGAGGGAAAAAAAAGATCATGGTGTAAGAGTGACCACTCCATTCTATTTTTTTTTTTCTGTAATGCATACTTGAAAAAAAATAGTTGAACAACACAGACAGGTAGAAAGTTAAGAAAAGCTGCCTCCCTCCCCAGTAGCCCTCTTTCCAGGTGTGTTCTTAGGAGCAAGGCAGTGCTGGTTGTGCTCTTGATGCAAATGGGCCATGTGTGTCCTTTGCTGTCCATGTCCTGGACACAATGGTCTTGTTGAGCCTCCTGTCCCACAGGTGGGAGAATGTTCTATGGGAAGAGCTGGTTAACTTGTCCTTTAGTGCTCTGACCTAGAGGTGCTTGTTTGGCTGTCAGTGACCAGGAATGGGCCCTGCCTCTGTGGCTGTAGACCCTTCTAATTTTCTTAGGATTTTTACATGTGTTGCAATGTAGGCTCTCTTTTTTTTTTTTTTTTTTTTTAGACATAGTCTCACTTTGTTGCCTAGGTTGGAGTGCAGTGGCATGATCTCAGCTCACTGCAAACTCCACCTCCCAGGTTTAAGCGATTCTCCTGCTTCAGCCTTCCAAGTAGTAGGGATTACAGGTGTGCGCCACCATACCCGGCTAATTTTTGTATTTATAGTAGAGATCGTGTTTCACCATGTTGCCCAAACTGGTCTTGAACTCCTGACCTCGGGTGATCCGCCCACCTCAGCCTCCCAAAATACTGAGATTACAGGCGGGAGGCACCACTCCCAGCCCCAGTGCAGACTTCTTAACAGGTTAATCTCAGATGCTGTTTCTGTCAGCACAATTAACTTGTTAATGTTTGGAGAAAGGGCCTCAACTTCTGTCAGTTGAGAGTCAGCCTGGTGGTCTCTGGTCTGGCTGAGGTCTGGATGAAAGCAGTTTTGGCTTCAAGCAGAGAAGTGGGGAAGCTGGTGGCACAGCAGGCACCAGAGTATGCAGAGGCATGTGGGGAGCCAGCCCCACAGCAGAGGCCTCGTGTTTCCAACCTGAGGGCTCTGGCTCCTCTCCTCCAGCTGCTGCAGTGGAAGTCAGAGAAGAGGCCCTGGCAGGGTCATTGGAGGAGCGGAGGAAGGACACACTGCACTATGGCACTTCGTGTGTGGGAGCAAAGAAAGTGTCCATCACATAAGGCGCTTTTCACAAAGCTGCTGTGGTTCTAGAAAGCTGTTAGATCAAGCGAGGTGAACCTAATAGTCCCACTCTTTCACCCTCGAGTTGGACTCTCACAGTGGCAGGCTCTGGAGCTATGTTTCATGTGACTTCTTATGTAAAGTAGTTCAGCAAATTGATGAGGAAAACATGGTTAAGATATTCCACATGAATAGACATTTCCTTGTGTGGATATTTGGGTTCTACCGTTTTTAACTGTTATAAAAAGTACTTGCTGGTTTCTTTTTTTTTATTTTAATTTTTATTAACTCTAAACTTAACAGCTCAAAAGATAGAAACAACAAAAGTGTAAATGAAAGCATCTTTGATTTTGAGGAATGTTTGAGAGGACCTATCTGACTCATTACATCTTTTCTTTTGTACTCCTATAGGACTTTTTAAATCCCATGGTATAATATGTATATAATAAAATGCACACAGATCAGCCAGTTTGACGAATGTGTACACCCATGTAACCAGAACATTTCCATGTTCCCTAAAGGTCCTTTCCTGCCATTTTCCAGCTGACCCTCTGGTCCAGAAACCTCTCAGCTACCTGCCCTCTTCATAGATCGGTTTTTCTCAGGGTTCTGTGTGGATGGAATCTCACTGCCCTTTTGTGGTTGGTTATTTCCCCTTCCCTGGGTTGGTATTTGTGAGATTCGTCCATATTACTGCATGTTAGGAGTTCCATCCTTCCCTGTTGCCGAGTGGTACTTCGTTGTATTAAAGCTTCGTGTTTTAAGTATCGCATGGTACAGTCTCTACCTATTAGTAATCATCAAACCCTTCCTGGAAATTTGTTTCAGATTAAGGTATCCATCTTGCCATGTTGCCTTGACAGTGTGTCTGCAGATTAGAAAACGCACTGAGGAACTTTGCCTGTCTGACCACTGGGGATGTGATTGCTATCAACTATAATGAAAAGGTGAGCCCAGTTCATGCAGGTCATGCCCGGCAAGAGCCACCTGCAGTGTCCATTCGGATGTTTGAATGGGGCTTCTTTTTAAGCAGGATATGCCTGGATCTTATCACCTAATTACTGCCTACTGTGTAAGTTTTCCTGGGTTCATATTTAGAGCCCTAATTCATTTGGTGACTCTGTTTTGAGGATAGATTGCATTTACAGGGGAACACTGATAGACACAGAGTCATATCTCTGTGTTCCTTGGTGGCAAAGCTGCTGGTTCTGTCTCGGTTTGAAAGGTCCCCATTTTACCTCTAATCTGAGCTAAGCCCTTTGCGGGGCTGTGGAGACACAGAAACAGCCCGCTGGGTCCTTGTCCTTGGGATTCCTGCCCCACAGAAGCAGACAGGCCCTGCAGTGGGGTCAAGTGCTATGTGGCATCTGAGAAGCAGAACCTGGCTCTGCCTTAGGACAGCACCTCCTGGGCTCATCTCTCCTTCTCCTGGGAGCCCAAATCCTCTTCCTCTTCCTCCTGTTTTCTTCAGCTTCCATTTTCACTTAGCAGCTCCTCTGGGCTTGACCTTTTGGACACAAGTCTCTCAGGTCTGAATGCCTCTGTTTTCATCCATGATTTTTTTTTTTTTTTTTTTTGAGATGGAGTTTCGCTGTTGTTACCCAGACTGGAGTGCAATGGCACGATCTCGGCTCACCGCAACCTCCGCCTTCTGGGTTCAAGCAATTCTCCTGCCTCAGCCTCCCAAGTAGCTGGGACTACAGGCACGCACCACCATGCCCAGCTAATTTTTTTATTTTTAGTAGAGACAGGGTTTCACCTTGACCAGGATGGTCATGGTCTCGATCTCTTGACCTTGTGATCCATCCGCCTCGGCCTCCCAAAGTGCTGGGATTACAGGCGTGAGCCACTGCGCCCAGCCTCATCCGTGATTTTATGCTGTTTAGGTTTCTGGGTCTAGACAACTAACTGTAAAGAGAAATGACAGGACTTCCTCCACAGTTCAAGATGGCATTCACTTTCCCATTAACTATGGGAACATGTCTGAGGGAGGATGTAATAGTTGGCAATCCTGCCATCAGGCTGTCCTACCACAGGTGTGGAGCACAATAATATGAGTCCCCTGTTCACTGTAGCTGTTGACAATTGACCCTACCACAGAACTGCTGCCAGGACTGGCCTTAGTGTTCAGGAGTGACGGCAGCCTGGCTTGGCTGGGCTTTCCCTGCAGCTAGCACTTAGCTCCTTCACAGCACTCTCTGTTTCCCTCAGAGACTGGGCCTTGACAGCTGTGTCATAGCTGCCTGTGGTTTAGCTGTTACTTCCTTGGTGTCAGTGCAGGGATCCAGTTTATTCTCTCACAGTTTCCTTGTATTTGAGGCATCTGATACTGATAATCCTTATTTTTCAGTTTTGTGGGTTTCGAATCACACTTTCTTTTTTCCTTTTAATAAACTAAGAAATACTCTTGCCTTTAGCTTTGTGGGGCACATTTTAGGTATCGTTTATCTTAACTGAATACGCTAAACTTCTAAAATTAATTATAGGCAGTTTAGTGTTATTGTTTTAATGTTAAGGTAGTAATACTAAATATAACTCTTAAACTGATGATAAAGGATAGTACTGATACTTTCCACTGTAAGGGAAGGTAGATTATATAGAGTTGCATAAAATTGAAACACAGGTTTGAACTTCCACTTTTAGAAGTATGGAAAACTAGATACTCTTAATGGGCCCTTCCGATTAAGATACTGTTATGCTTATAGAGGATTTTAAAGACTCAGCAGGTTTCCCTAAAGGCATATAGCCGTATCAGTGCTCTAGTGGGAGATCTGTATCAGAGATCAGGGTTGAACTGGAACCCTTTAAAGCGGTAAAATAAACACAGAGGAGGGTGTTGTCCTTGTCTCAGGAGAAATAAACTCAGATCCTCTCTGGAAAAAGCACTGCAGTTTAAGCCTTTGGAGTTGCTGTCAATTGAACAAGCAAACAAGAATGCATAATTAATGCATAATTATGCACCAGACATACAAAGCAGAGACAATAAAAATTAGATCCCTAAGGAAATCAGTATTAGAATTTCTAGATACAAATGTAAAACAATTAGATACAAAACAAAGATATTAAAAAATGGAATCATAATAGCAAGCAACAAAAGGCTATCAGAAATAACCAGAAAGATTTGAAACACAAAATGTTAACAGCTATAAAAGACTTAATGAAAGATAAATCTGAAGAAGTAGCAGAATTTCACACAGAGGAGCAAGGAACTGGAACATTTGAGAGTTTGAGATGTTGAAGACACCGAGAAAGTCAGACATGCCCATTGCTATCCCTGTAGGAAAGAATGGAGGAATTGTAATAATCCGAAGAGATGGTAACTGAAATTGATTTAGAATTGGTGGTCAGCCCAATATTACAGGAAGTTAATAATGTATAGCAAACAGAATAAGATGCAGGTAGAAAATACCAAATACAGAGAGGTAAGCAGGGAGAAAACACAGTACCTGTAGAAGAACAGCAAGCAGGCCTTTGAATAACAACAGTTACAGCCAGAATCAAGTGACTATCATTAAAACCTTCCTTAAAGAATAAGGGCAAAGTAAAAATATTTTCAGATGAACCAAATCTGAGCGAGGTTATTTACCAATGGAATTTTAAAAGCATGTACTTTAGGAATAAGCATTATCCTAGAAGGAAAGCAAAAAGGAATGGAGAATAAACAAATTGACAAATATGAAGCCAGGGTAAATGTTGCCATATAAAGCAGTAATAATGTTTAATGTATGAGGCTTAAAAATGACATCTAAAACATTGGAAAAGAGTCTTTTGACTCACTCTTTTTTTTTTTTTTTTTTTGAGACAGAGTCTTGCTGTGTCTCACCCAGGCTGGAGTGCAGTGGTGCGATCTCGGCTCGCTGTAGCCTCTCCCTCACAGGTTCAAGAGATTCTCCTGTCTCAGCCTCCTGAGTAGCTGGGACTACAGGCATGTGCTACCACATGCAACTAATTTTGTATTTTTAGTAGAGACGGGGTTTCACCATGTTGGCCAGGCTGGTCTTGAACTTCTGACCTAAAGTGATCCACCCACCTCAGCTTTCCAAAGTGCTGGGATTATAGGCATGAGCCACCGCCTACTCTCTTGAGAGAATTGTTTAGAATTAAAGTGTTCTCTGTTTACAGTTCAATAAAGTAATAAAAAAGATAACTGAAGCTGGGTGTGGTGGCTCACACCTGTAACCCCAGCATTTTGGGAGGCTGAGGTAGGCGGATCATTTAAGTCCAGGAGTTCAAGACCAGATTGGGCAACATGGCAAAACCCCATCTCTACAAAATACAACAATTAGTTGGGCATGGAGGTGTGCACCTGTAGTCCCAGCTACTTGGGAGGCTGAGGTGGGAGGATCGCTTGAGTTTGGGAGGCAGAGGTTAAAGTGAACAGTGACTGTGCCAGTGCATGGTAGCCTAGGTGATAAAGCAAGACCCTGCCTCAAAAAAAAGCAAACCCTGAAAAGTATACATACATATTGAATGTTTAAAAATGGTATAGGCTGGGTACAGTGGTACACGCCTGTAGTCTCAGCAATTTGGGAGGCCAAGGTGGGCAGATCATGAGGTCAGGAGATCAAGACCGTCCTGCTAGCATGGTGAAACCCCATCTCTACTAAAAATACAAGAATTAGCTGGGCATGGTTGTGCACATCTGTAATCCCTGCTACTCGTGAGGCTGAGGCAGGAGAACTGCTTGAACCTGGGAGGAGGAGGTTGCAGTGAGCCGAGATTGCAGTGAGTGCCACTGCACTCCAGCCTATCAACAAAGTGAGACTCCGTCTCAAAAAAAAAAAACAGCATAAAATCAGATATCTTAAAAGATAAAACAACTATGAAAAATTTTTATACTAAGAAATGAGACAACTTGATGTTGATAAATTCTTTCCCAGAAAAAAGTGTAATTGAAATTTGACTAAAGAAAAAAAATAGCCTAAATAATTGTATAGCCAAATAATTGAATCAGAAAAATCTTAATCCAGGATGGATTAAGATATAATCATCTAGGCCCAGATGGTTATATTTGCAAGTTCTTCCTCACATTCAAGAAATAAATTGCTCTTGGATATTCGAAGAATATAGAAAGCGAAAATATTCTCCATCTCATTCTCTGAGATCTGTATAACCTTGATCACCAAAACCAGGCAAGTATAGTAGAAGAAAGGTAAATTACAGATAACATTGTCACTTGACACAGATTTATAGATTGTAGATGAATATTGACAAAAGAATCTAGTCATACATAAGGAAGATTCTATATGGTAGCTAAGTGTAATAAAGCTCCAGTAGTTAAGATGTCATATGATGCTGGTCCTAGAGTAGACAAGTAGGCCAGTGGAACAAAGCCTTATATACAAAGAACCTTGGTCCACCACTGAGGTAGCATTGATGTCACCAGGCAAAGGAGATACTGGAGTTGGGGAATCTGGGATATTGACCATTCCTAAGATGAAAAAACAAATTGAGTTCCTAACTAACACCACAGTCAAAAATAAATTGCAGATGAGTGGATAAATAATATGTGGTATACACATACAATGGAATTTTTTTTTTTTTTTGAGACGGAGTTTCGTTCTTGTTTACCCAGGCTGGAGTGCAATGGCTCGATCTCGGCTCACTACAACCTTCACCTCCTGGGTTCAAGTGATGCTCCTGCCTCAGCCTCCCGAGTAGCTGGGATTACAGGTATGCACTACCACGCCTGGCTAATTTTTTTTTTCTTATATATTTTTAGTAGAGATGGGGTTTCTTCACGTTGGTCAGGCTGGTCTCAAACTCCAGACCTCAGATGATCCACCCAGCTCAGCCTCCCAAAGTGCTGGGATTACAGGTATGAGCCACCTAGTCTGGCCTACAGTGGAATATTATTTAGCATTAAAAAGAAAGGGAATTCTGACACATGCTACCACATGGATGAACATTCTGCTCAGTGAAATAAACCAGACTCAGACAGACAAATACTATGATTCCACTTACATGAGATACCTAAAGTAGTCAAATTCATGGAGACAGAAAGTAGAATCACCTGGGCACAGTGGCTCACACCTGGCATCCCAGCATGGAGGCCAAGCCTGGAGGATTGTTGAGCCCAGGAGTTTGAGAGTAGCCTGGGTAACATAGTGAGATCCTGTCACTACAAAAAATTAATAGAAAAAAATTTAGAATTAGCTGGGTGTGGTGGCACTATAGTTCCAGCTATTCAGGAGGCTGAGGTGGGAGGATCAGTTAAGTCTGCAGTGAGCCATAGTCGTGGCACTGCACTTCAGCCTGGGGACAGAGCAAGACCCTGACTCAAGGAAAAAAAAGGAAGAATGGTGGTTGCCAGGGCCTGGGGGGAAGCAGGAATCAAAAGTGAATCTTTAGAAACTTAAAGTAATTTGGCATTGCTGTAACCTCCACACACTTGGCCACAAAACCGGTCCTTGTCCTGGTGAGCTCTTGGGGTCTTGTGTGTGTTGTGTCCTGCTTCTGTGCAGGAGTACCACGTGGCAGTCCAGCAGACTGTACATTTTTAAAAACTAGGTCTTCTTGGGTAGTTTGAGGAGCCCCAACCTAGAAAAGTGGCCCCATAGTAAAATAATTTTAAAAATGTGTGTACTGTTATGCCAGTACATAAAAATAAATGGAAAATGTCACAAGAATACTTATCCTTACTAAATGCAGTATATTCTGGTATTTCTAGTGTACTGTCTTCCAATTCTTTTCTTTTTTTTTTTTTTTTTTTTTTTTGAGACAGAGTCTCACTCTGTCCCCAGGTACCAGGCTAGAGTGCACGATCTCGGCTCACTACAACCTCTGCCTCCCAGATTCAAGCAATTCTCCTGCCTCAGCCTCCTGAATAGCTGGAACTATAGGCACATGCCACCACACCCAGCTAATTTTAAATTTTTTTCTATTAATTTTTTGTAGTGACAGGATCTCACTGTGTTACCCAGGCTACTCTCAAACTCCTGGGCTCAACAATCCTCCATGCCCAGCTAATTTTTGTATTTTTTTTAGTAGAGGCAGGGTTTCACCATGTTGGCCAGGATGGTCTCAATCTCTTGACCTCGTGATCAGCCCACCTTCGCCTCCCAAAGTGCTAGGATTACAGGTGTGAGCTACCGCGGCCGGCCCAATTCTTTTTTTTTCAGTTCTGCTTACAGCCCAGTTGGTTTTATGACCCACTGATTGGCTTTGGCCTGCAATATGAAAACTATAGAGAAGCGAGCCGAGCCCTAGGAGACACATTTGAATGTTCATAGTAGGGTCATTAACATAGCAAAATGATTGGGAACAGGCCAGATGCTGAGTGGATAAATGGTAGTATATCCACACAATGACAGATCCTTTTTTTGTTTCTTGTCTATTCAAAAATTATGATACTTTTTAAAGTAGATATGACCCTGCTTAGGGTTTGTTTTTTTTTTAATGCTGGAACTATCCAGACTGTTAAAAATGATTGTAAAAGCAAGACATACTGGCTGGGCGTGGTGGCTCATGCCTGTAATCCCAGCACTTTGGGAGGCTGAAGCAGGCAGATCACAAGATCAGGAGTTCAAGACTAGCCTGGCCAACATAGTGAAACCCCGTCTCTACTAAAAATACAAAAATTAGCCTGGTCTGTTGACACACACCTGTAGTCCCAGCTACTTGGGAGGCTGAGGCAGGAGAATCGCCTGAACCTGGGAGGTGGAGGTTATGGTGAGCCAAGATCACGCCATTGCACTCCAGCCTGGGCGACAGCACAAAGACTCCATCTCAAAAATAAAAAGCAAGACATTTTAGATAAAAGCAAAGAAGCTGAAATCATGCAGGAAAAAGTAGATAGCACCACTTTTAATTTCTATCCTTCTGGACATTTTTATGTGCATTTTTTATATATGCAAGGTCATCTTAGACATAAGCAACATGACTAGTTTAAAATTTTTTTCCTGTTATTTGCATAGTATACCATTGTATAGCTATAAATTTATATGTAAACAAATATAATTCAGCTGCATTTTGAGTATACAGACAGTCCCTGACCACGGTTCTACTAGAATTTTTCAACTTCATGATGATGCAAACATACCTTCAGCCATACTTTGAATACAACCATTCTGTTTTTTATCTTCAGTACAGTATTCAATAAATTACATGAGTTATTCAACATTTTATTATAAAATCTTTACATTAGATGGTTTAGGCTGCACTGTGATGTTTGGTAGGGTAGGAGCATGAATGCATTTTCAACTGAGGATGGGTTTATGGGACTTGGTTTCATCGTAAGTCAAGAAGCTTCTGTATATTAGTATTAGTGACATTGGTATGAGGATTCTTAGCATTTTCTCATTGGGTACTTAGCTAGTTATTTTCTTAGAATAAATTTCCAAGGCTAAGCATGGTGGCTCACATTTGTAATCCCAGCTCTTTGGGTGGCTGAGGTGGGCAGATCACCTGAGGTCAGGACTTTGAGACCAGCCAGGCCAACATGGTGAAACCCCATCTCTACAACAATACAAAAATTAGCCAGGCGTGGTGGTGCACACCTATAGTCCCAGCTACTTGGGATGCTGAGGCAGGAGAATTGCTTGAACCCAGGAGGCGGAGGTTGCAGTGAGCTGAGATTGCGCCACTGCACTCCAGCTTGGGTGATAGAGCAAGAATCTAAAAATAAATAAAATAAATGACTAAGTTCCAGAAGTAGTGAACTTTCTGGGTTAAATGTTGTTGGTGTCTTTTGCAGTTTGCTGTATAACTACCTTGTCTAATATGAACCACATCTGGGGAACAGCATCTCTTCAACGATGAGCACAGGGCAGCCTATCCCCTATGACATTGTTGTCACAGCAAGAAGTGCAGCTGTGGGTTGTGTCACAGGTGTGAATGATGTGTCGTTCGTAGGAGCCAGTAGAGCTAGAGTAACAGGGACAGTGATGCTCCAGTGCTGCCAGGAAACCACCCGACTGATTTATATGTTTGTCCCACAGATCTACGAACTGCGTGTGATGGAGACCAAACCCGATAAGGCAGTGTCCATCATTGAATGTGACATGAATGTGAGTGGCTCTGTCAAGTTACAGTGAGCTTGGGCCCTGGGAGGATGGGCACTTGGTGACCACCGCAGGCCAGGGCATCAGGAGGGCATCAAACAGCCCCGGGGACTCTATAGGTAAAGAGGAGGAGGATGCTGTCAGAACATCATGAGGAAACTGTGACCGATCTATCTACAGGCCAGTTGGGGCAACAGAGTTTGCTGCCAGTGCTGCCATGGTCCTCTCTGACTGTTGAGGAGTGAATATTCTTAAGCGCTAAGAAAGCGCACTCAGCCTTCTGAGTAGGAGTACAGTGCTGATGCACACAGCATCCTGGTCGTATTACTAGGGAATACTGTTGAGCAAAAAGGGCCAATCCCCAAAAGTTACTTCATTATATAACGTCCTTGAAGTAACAGAACGTCAGAAATGGAAGACAGACTAGTGGTTGCCAGGGGTTAGGGCTGGCAGAGGGGGCTGGGAGACAGCTGGGTATTGTTACAAAAAGACAACATGGGCAATCCTAGTGGTGGTGAAACTGTTCCACATCTCAGCTGTGGTGCATACATGGCCCTACACAGGGATTAAATGGTATAGAACTAAAAACACACATAAAAACATGTAAAACTGGAGAAATCTGAATAAGAATGGTGGGTTGTGCCAGTGTTGATATCCTAGCAGCAAAACTTTAATTTTGTAAGATGCTGCCGTTGGGAAAACTGGGCAACTGTACAAAGCATCTTTCTGTATTATTTCTTACAACTGCATTTGAATCTACAGTGGTCTCAATTAAAAACAAAAAAGATAAAGCCAAAGGTGGCCATTTCTCAATATTTTACTTTTAAAATCCTGAAAACACAGGTGGACTTTGATGCTCCCCTGGGCTACAAAGAACCCGAAAGACAAGCCCAGCATGAGGAGTCGACAGTAAGTGTTATCCCGTGTCCTTTGCTGTCCTGCTGCATGCTGTTTTGTGAGTTTCTGGCAGCAGCTCATGGGTGGCTTTTGCCAGTGTTGGTGTAGTCATGACTTCTGCTTCCCTTCCAGCCATGCTTCTGGGGGACATCCTAGCCTCGGGGGCGGGGGTGGCGAGAGGGAAGCTGGATGTCCCTGCTGAGGAGCTCACCTGTTTTTCTTTCTCTCCCTGTCAGGAAGGTGAAGCTGACCACAGTGGTTATGCTGGAGAGCTGGGCTTCCGCGTGAGTACCAGACCCACTCGACTTACGTTGCTGTGCCCTCTGTGCCTTGGAATTAGGACACTCACTCAAGCTGTTCTCCGTGTTGCTCGATGAACATCATCAGGGGCTGAGTCTCTGGGTACCTGTGCACATGCAAATCTGCCACTTGCTCAGTTACCAAGCCCTTTTATATCCGCTCTCTGGGGATGTTCCCAACAGCTCCATAAGGCAGCCCAGCTTTTTAAGAATTTTTTACCTACCTACAGTAGACATATACTCTTCCCTTAGGTTCACCAAATATTACATTTGCTTTCTCTCTCTTGTAAATCATGTTTCTTTTTTTCTTTGCATGTACCATGTAGGTTACAAACATGACCCTTAGCATAACCACTGGCAAGGCTCCCTGGGAAAAAGGTGGAGGTGGCAGGAGGTGCCAGGCGGCAGCAGAGGGCAGAATGATGGGAAGCTGAGCTATGGGGCAGTCACAACAGTGGCCTTGGCCCACCCACACAGCTTTAACTGGGTGGCCCTGCAGAGGCAGGGGTGAAGCCTTTCAAACCAACACTGACTGCTGGCTGCTTTTGGCCAGGTGGCTCTCTTCAGCTCATGGGTGCCCCTGAGGAACTGGGCAGAGTTCTCAGCTGTCAGCACCCCAGTAGCTGAGGAGTGAGGGCTTCAGTCCTGAGGGGTTTTGTACAGCACTTCTAGCTCACATCCCTACAGTGATCTCCAAGCAAAGGACACATCTGTGCTTACTGTTGGACTCATTATATGTCTCTCCTGCTTCCTGTCTAGGCCTTCTCCGGCTCTGGCAATAGACTGGATGGAAAGAAGAAAGGGGTGGAGCCCAGCCCCTCCCCAATCAAGCCAGGAGATATTAAAAGGTAGATCTGTCCTGGCTCTGCTCAGGTGCTTTGTCGTTGTCCAAGGAGGATCTGTGCCACCTTCCTGGGGTCAGGCAGCTTCACCCTAGTTCTCGAGACGAAGCCTGGGTCAGCAGGCTCCCAGGGGACTAAAACCATTACCTGCTTTCGTTGGTGGGGTGGAGCATAACATGTCCCTCCTTCCATACAGTGCCACTCCCAGTACCACTGTGGTCCAGCCTTTCTCCATACCTCCAGTTCAGCCTCTTTTTGCTCCCAGTGGCTTTCTTAAGATGTGCATCTGATCAGATCTGTCTCTTGCTCAAACCCTTTCTGGTCCCTATTTGGTGATCTGCCTGGTTTTCCTGTTTTGTGACTTTGAATTATTAATCAGGTCACATTATCTCAGTTCCCCTGAAAGTTCCCTGAAGCACTACCTCAGTTAGATGTGCTTCTGTTGCTGGGTCCAGGGACCCACAGCAGACCCTTCCTCTGGTGGTCATCATGGCAGGGGCAGGGCTGAGGTGTGTCAGTTGTCTGTTATGTGTGTAAAATCAGAATACAGGAGTAAGAGTCTTATGCCTCAGGGGGTTCTGTGAAGCTCAGGACAGAGACAGAGAGGTCTTCCCAATTCTTCAGATGACCCCTCTCCATAGGCAGGTCCAGAGCCTAAAGTCCCTGGCCTTATACCCAATGTCTATATCAACTAGGAAGCCAGTTACCTTCTGCTTCCCTCCTGGGAGGATGCCAGGAAGCACCAAAGGGCCCAGGTTGGGTACAGCAACATGTTTTCTGCATTGCTTTTGACTGTCAAAAATGAATTTTAGTCCTTTTTTCCTAGAAATAACATTTCTCTTTGTCTCTCTTCTTACAGAGGAATTCCCAATTATGAGTTTAAACTTGGTAAGATCACTTTCATCAGAAATTCGCGTCCCCTTGTCAAAAAGGTTGAAGAGGTGAGTGTATTTCCTTGGTTGGTAATGAGAAGTTTTATTTGCTAGTGATGACCAAGCTTCTTGCCATTCTGAGTAGGGGTGTGTATTATCCATTTTCATGCTGCTGATAAAGACATACCTGAGACTGGGCAATTTATAAAGAAAGAGGTTTAATGGACTTACAGTTCCACATGGCTGGGGAGGCCTCACAATCATGGCGGAAGGCAAGGAGGAGTAAGTCATGTCTTACATGGATGGTGGCAGGCAGAGAGAGAGCTTGTGCAGGGAAACACCTCCTTGTAAAACCCTCAGATCACTATCACAAGAACAGCATGGGAAAGACCCACCTTTGTGACTCAATTACCTCCCACTGGGTCCCTCTCATAAGACATGGGAATTCAAGATGAGATTTGGGTGGGGACACAGCCAAACCACATCAGGGTGTCTGTTATGTTTTCCCTTTCCTGTGGTCCCTCTGCTCCCTGGTGTCCTGTTTTTTTTTTTTCTGTAGAGATGGTGTGGGATGTGTGAAAGAGGACTTGCAGCATGGGGGTCAGGAGCTCTGTCTTGCTCTAGAGCCAACTTCAGGCTCTTATTGCAGAACTGTGTGGCCTGGGTGGGCTTCATCTTCCAACTTGAACTTCAAATATAGGCAGCACCTTCTAGCTGAGCAGGGTGGTGGAGGGACAGAGGACAGCAAGGGCTGAGCATCCTGTAGACATGGGCACTTTGTGGGTGTGCAGCCAGGCCGAGCAACCAGAATGTAGTCACTGCTGTGTGATGGGGATTTCTAGAAAACCAGTGCTTCAGACCCATTGGTTTCCTGGTTCCTTTTCTCAAAGGATTGGACTCTTGAGGATCCAGGAGTAGGGCAGAGGACCATTTGCTACATAGGACTCATCCCTATCACATCCTTACTACTAAACTCTTCTCTCTAGCACTTGGGGTGGTTGGGGACAGAGACCACTGTGCAGTTTGTACACCTTGTCCTACTCACAACCACTTCTGGGCTCAGTGTTCAAATTGACACATCATTGGGACCTTCCAGGCTCAGAGGAGCTAACGTAGTGGGTGGCCAATCAGACCTTATCCTCCAGCTCCTCCTTCAGGCACGATCCAGGCTTCACCAGCTACAGGCTGCCTTTCTCACTAAAAGCCAGTACCTGATTCAGACCTAAGGCCTCATCATGGGACATCCTCCAGGCTGACTGTGACCCAACTGTTGGAAATTTACAGAAGGTGGGAGAGGCTGGTGGGCACAGCAGGCCTGTTTGACCATAAATATATGTATTTAAGAAGTACATATTTAAAGATGGAATTAAAGACATATTAGCTCTACTCCATCCTGCAGCCCCACTAAGGCTGTGGCAAAATATGAGGTAAGATCAACGAAGAGGAGGCAACGAAAAGGCTTTGGAAGCCAGGGTGACTTAGTAGACCATAGAAAGTCTAGAAGCAGCTCTGTGTAGATTGTATGTAGATTGTAGAATTCTCAAAAGGCACCTCTGGAAATGAGGAACTAAAGATAGACTTCTGTTACTAAGGCGTTAGAGCTGCATCATCCTCCTTCCCCCACCCAGAAGGCTGAGGCTCTACTTCTGGAAAAGGCATCACAGTAGGTCTCTAGACTACTACCTCTGAAGTGAAGGCCACAGTCAGAAACCTTCCCATTTCAACATCTAAATAATAGAGGAGTTGTGGGAAGAACAACCAGAAAAACCAAAGGAGCAGAAATCATCAGGGAAATAGTTTTCCCAAAGATGGGTACAAGTTTGCAGATTTGAAGGGTCCACTGAGTTTTAGCAAAATGAATAAAAATAGCCTTTTTCTTTGCCACACTTTGTGGCAAAGAAAGATCTTAAAGCTTCTGCAGAGGAACAGAGGCATCACCACGGATCAAGGACATCATTAGCCGGGCACCATGGCTCATGCCTGTAATCCCAACACTTGGGAGACTGAAACGGGAAGATCATTTGAGCCCAGAAGTTTGAGACCAGCCTGGGCAATATAGGGAGACCCTGTCGCTACAGAAAAATTTAAAAATTAGCTGAGCATGGTGGCACAAACGTTTAGTCTCAGCTACTTCGAGGCTGGGTTGGGAGCATCACTTGAGCCTGGGAGGTGGAGGCTGCTGTGAGCTGAGATACCACCACTGCACTCCAGCCTGGGTAACAGTAAGACCTTGTCTCCCAAAAAAAGGGACTTCATCTTAGCAGGGCATATAGAGGAAACTAGAAGATAGTGGAGCAATATCCTCAAAATTCTGAGGGGATATTTTTTCCAAACTAAAGTTCTGTACCAGCTCTTAGGAGCTGGATTGTGTCCCTCCAATGTTTCTGTGTTGAAGCCCAGTAACTCAGATAGGGCCATTTAAAGAAGCAATTAAGTTAAAATGAAACTATTAAGAGTTGGCTCAAATTCAATCTGGTGTCCTTTTAAGAAGAGGAAATTTGGACACAGGAAGGGCCATGTGAGGACAGAGCAAGAAGACATCCATCTGCAAGTCAAGGAAAAATGCCTCAGAAGAAACCAAACTTGCTGACACCTTGCTCTTTCACTTCTAGCCTCCAAAACTATGAGCAGTAAAGTTCTGTTGTTTTAGCCACCCTATCTGTAGCATTTTATATGGCAGCCCTAGCAGAATAACATACCAACCAGCCTATCAATGAAATATAAAAGTAGAGAAAAGGATCTCACAAGAAGATACTTTTCATGCATCTTTTCTCAGGAAGCTCCTAGAAGGTGTCCTTCACTAAAATGAAAGAATAAGGTAGAAATAAGAAAGTCATAGACTCCAGCAAATAAGGAGCCCCCCACTACCATGCACAGCACCTAGAGAAAGGCCAGTCCAGGTACAGCAGGGTGAAGGCCCAGGAGACACAGCTTTGACCTGTGATGCAGGCTGTAATTGAATGTATAGAGAAAGAAGCCAAACACAGTTATTGACACCAGGATAAATGGAACGCTGTGCAGCAGAGGAAGACTAAATGCAGCTGTGACTCAAATTTACATGAATGTCAGCACATAAATACTAAACAGTGTTCTGCTACAGGTATGACATGCAGTTAGTGGGGAGTCAGGTGCAGGGATGTGTGTTGAACATTGCAGAATCGTCTTCTTCCTAGGGAAAAGTCAAGATAAGTCCTCAGACTGACTAGCAATAAAAGCATATGAAAAAAATATGTGCTGTTTTCAAAGTCTTGGAAAACAGCAAGTCCTCTTTCTGTTGTTGGAAGTATAGCTTAGTAAAATGTTTTGACGGCTGGTTGGTCTCTATATGTTAAAAGCATTAAAAATGTGTACATACTTTGACCCAGGAATTTGAACTCTTAAAAAAAATCAGAGCTGTATGCAAACACATTAAGCTGCTTACCACAGCAATGCCCACTGGTAGAAAACTGGCTCTCTTACATGATGGAATTCTTTTCTACAGAATTCAGCTCTGTAGCCTTGGGAGTATACTAGATAGGAAAGTTCATTGGCATGGACTTCAGAATTAAGTGGGAAAACAGTTTCTATAAGCATGTACAGAAAAGCAGAAAAGCGACCTGAAATGCTGTTTTTGGGTGGTGAACTTACAGATAATCTTTTTTTTTTTTTGAGGCAGGGTCTTGCCCTGTTGCTTTGCCATCTGTGCTGGAGTGCAGTGGCACAATGATAGCTCACTACAGCCCTGGCTCAAACCATCCTACCATCTCAGCTTCCCAAGTAGCTGGGACCACAGGCACATATCACACCCAGCTATTTTTAGTAGAGATGGGGTCTCCCTATGTTGCCCAGGCTGGTCTTGAACTCCTGGGCTCAAGCAATCCTCCCACCTTGGCCTCCCGAAGTGCTGGGATTACAGGTGTCAGCTGCCATGCCCAGCCTGAGACATTTCATATCAGTCATGTGGATGGTACATGAGTGCACAGAGTAAGGTATTTATTGTAAACCTCCAGGCAGTTTCTGAAAATAGTATATTCTCTTCATACCTAGGATGAAGCTGGAGGCAGATTCATCGCTTTCTCTGGAGAAGGACAGTCGCTGCGTAAAAAGGGAAGAAAGCCCTAAGTGAGGACTGTTGGCTGATTGGAAAATAATAAAAGAATCAATTGCAACATCTTGGCTTTTAGTTACTGGCACTGACAGGGATGAGCCTCATCAGAGAATGCTGTTACTTAAGATTTATATAGAGTTACCTAAGAATTACCAGGTTTGACTTGGAAGTGGAGCAGCAGGACTTTGTAGTTGTATGCTTGATTCGGGGGGAAAAAGAAAGAGCTGTCCCTGAGGGCCTATAGGCAGCTGCCTCCTTACCTCTTCATGCTTTGAGCTTGAGCGGGGCTCCCACTGCCTTGGTAGAGCAATTCTGAGTCCTAATTCTGTCAGAACCAATGGAGGTGACTGAATTGTCTAACATCAAGTGTTCTTTCTCTTTCTTCACTTATCTTTTCTTTTCCTAGGTCAGTTGCATAGGTGTCAGACTTCGGCCTAAAAAAGGGTTTAAATAGACATGTGTTCTGTAAATAGTGGCTGTCCCACTACTGTGACTTCAATTTAAGTATTTGACAAAGAATGTTTCTATTTTTATTTTACATATTTTTTTCAAAAGCACCACTCCTCAGAAGAACTTGATCTGAAAGAGTTGCACTTCTATTCTCATTTCATATGGACGTAAGTGGCTCCTTAGTGAACCTGTTCATAGTGAAACAACTCTGTGGAGAAGCAAACATATGAATGTTAGAATGAACAAATGCTAAAGATATGTTCCTCTTTTTCCTTCTATCCTACTCCCCCACTCCCAATTTTAATTTATTAAATCATCCAAGCTTCTGCGGGCCTGTCTTTATTTTTGATCAGTATTTATTTGGTCTTAGATCTTCACTTTCAGTAACGTGAGATCTTTTGACATGCTAATCTGATTATTTTAAATTTGTTCCCACGAGTCACTACACCTGGCCCCATTGGGAATAATTCTAAGTCAAGAATTTCAAGTAAAAACAGGCAATATCTAAAGCCTAAATCTAAATGTTTGATTAGGTACTAAGACAGACTGGTGGTTGGGCCTCTGATCAGGACTGAAGGAAGGCCTTTTGGCCCTGTGCTCCATCTCACCATTAGAAAAGTTTTCTCTTCTCCTGGAGAAAGTAGGAAGAAACAAGGCTGCCTGATCTCTAGGTGGCAACGGCCAAGCCCAGCAGGGTCCCCACGAGCCAGGGCTCACCCTGCTTCTAGGCATGGGGGTCCTGTTCTGGTCAGAGCTCCTCCAACACTCTAGAGAGGAGAAAATGGTGGCCCCAGGGTCTGTCCACATGTCTTCAGTGAAGAGTGTCTGAGCGTCATGATGTTCAGGACTTGGCCTGTGGCACAAACCATCACCACTGGAAATAGGTGTGGTTTTGGAAGGTGTGAGCACTGTGGGGACTTACCTGACCTAGTGACAAGGTCTCAGTTTTACTAGTAGAGGGAGAAACCCTCCTTGGTGGGTAGATTCATTTGCAGGATCACATCAGCTAACAAACTTGTCATTTTATGCATAATGAAGAATGTTACAGTACCTCTGGCTCTGGGTTTCTGTCTTCCTAAGCAACACCTGCTGCATATGCAGTGAAACACCTGGTCCTTTGCTGGAGGCACACTCCCCTGTCTGGACCAGGATGGATTCTATTGCAGGGCATTTTAATGACACAGTGGGGCCAGTTGGTACACTGATCCTGGTCATTACTCATGTACCCTGGCATGCAGCCTTCCTCTCAATGTCTTCTTTGGGCTTGGTCCTTGAGCCAGCTGCCCCAACAGCAGGACCCCTGGTAAAACTGCAGCTTTATGATCTACCTCCAGGGAATCTGTCCCAGTGTCATTCCTGCGACTGGTGCAGCAACTGGTTCCTCAGTAGAGGATTTGTATCACTGAAGTGGGAGAACCTCTGCATAGGTATTGCAGGGCGTTTCTCCAAGCCCACCAGCTTCCTTTTGCCTTTGTTCCCTCTTGTGCATTGCTTTGTATAAATGTTCCAGCCAGGTAGGTGCGAATCCTAGAACTTTGGGAGGCCAAAGTGAGAGGATCACTTGAGGCCAAACCAGCCTGGGTAACTCACCAAGACCCCATCTTTACCAAAAAAAATAGAATAAAAAATTAGCCTGGTGAGGCAGTGCATGCTTGTGGTCCCAGATATTTGGAGTCCAGGAGTTCAAGGTTGCAGTGAGCCATGATCACGCCACACCACTGCAGGTCAGCTTGAGTGACACGGCAAGACCCTGTCTGGAAAAATAAATAAGGTAAATGTTCCATGCCTCCTGCACCCTTAGAAGACAGCCTATAGATATCCAAGCCACTCCTGCCCCGCTCACCCGTGCTACACACCGCCTTTGATGGGCCATAGCCCGGTCTCCGATCTTCTCAGCCTACACTTCAAGCCTGCGTTCCCTGGGGAGGGTATCCAGTTCTAGATGTACCACTGCCCCAGCACACGTCGTGCCCAACCAACCTCGGTTACTCTGTGAGTTTCCCTCCATCCTAAGTGGACGGTCGCTAAGGCGAGACCGCTGGAGCTGCAGACCTGGGAGGTTCGCTGCCCGGACTTGATGCTCAGTATGAACTTTTGAAAATAAACCGGATTGTTGAGATTTGAAAAAATCTCATAAAGCTGCTGAAAAGAACTGGCCAGAGCCATGAAGTTTTAGAGGTGGCTGCGTGACCCAGTGGCTGCAGTCGCGTTGGCCCCGCAGGCCCCCCGTCAGGCCCAGCCTGGGACTTAACCTGCTACCCCGCCTTACAAGGGCCGCAGCCGCCCTCTGTTGCTATTGGCTGCTCGTCCTGTGTGTCGGCGCTTCTCGAAGAGGCGGGGCGAGGATGTAACTGAACACGTAGGTGCTCTTTAGTTCTATTAGTTGAACACCGCGGCCACTTTCTTCATTCTTCATTGGCTGGCGGACTGAGGGGGCGGGCTTGGCGCGCAGGTCGCCCAGACATGGCCGACTGCAGCCGCTGGCAGGTCAGTGTGTTCGGAGCCGGGGACCAACGGGGCTTTCCGGAGGGAGGGAACGGGACAGGCTCGGGGCGTGGGGTGTGGGGCGTGGGGCGTGGGGCGCGGGGCGCGGCCGTCGGGTCCAGCTCAGGTGTCGCCTCTTGCCGCAGCCGCCGCGCCCCTGCGAGGCCTACCGCGCCGAGTGGAAGCTCTGCCGCAGCGCCAGGCACTTCCTGCACCACTACTACGTCCACGGCGAGCGGCCCGCCTGCGAACAGTGGCGGCGCGACCTGGCCAGCTGCCGCGACTGGGAGGAGCGCCGGAGCGCCGAGGCCCAGGTGCGCCGGGAGGGAACGGGGCGGCGCTCGGGAGCGCCTTGCAGGGCCCAGCTTTCCCCACCCCTCCACGCCCCAGGCTCCGCCGCCGAGCCTAGGACTGCGGGGGGTCCCTACCCTCCTCCTTCCTTTCTGTTGAGAGATTGTGTAAATTAGCATATCAGCCGGACGTTCAGAGGGCGCCAAGGAGGCCTGTGAGGTTTAGAGAGGCAAGAGGGCAACCGTCCGATGTTAGGGTCGTTAGCTGTCCTATGCTGGAGTTGATGTCGCTGAGTCCTGTGTTACCAGGAGCCACCCTTCATCCAGCTCCGGTAGACACCGCTGAGAAACAGACAAGGCCTGGGTTCCTGGAGCAGAGGTCGGGGGGATTGCTGGAGAACGGTATACCAGGGACCTGGTGGGCCTTGATAGGGAGTTTAAAGTGTGCTGGGAAGCATAATTTGATTTATATCTTTAAAAGATGAGTCTGTTAGCAACGTGTGGTGGCGTGCACCTGTGGTCCCAGATACTTGGCGGTGAGGCGGGAGGATCGCCTGAGCCCAGGAGTTCAAAGCTGCAGTGAGCACCACTGCACACCAGCCTGGGCAACAGAGGGAGACCTGTCTCAGGGGGAAAAAAAAAAGTTCAATCTGTTTGCTAGGGTATAAAGAGTCTATTACAGGGGCAGAGAGACCGGTAAGGAGGTGGTTCTAGTTGTTTATTCATCCATCAAATATGTACTACACTGGGAGCTTTTAGAAATGCAGGAGTGATAAGAAGAGTCTCTGCCCTCCTGGCACCCACACTCTAGAATACAGTGCTGTGATGAACCCCTTGTGGGACAGAAGCCAGCCAAAAGGTGCAAGGCTCATGGGGAGTGCCCAAGAATCAGAATCAATAGGACTGATTAAGACTTCAGCATTGTTAAGTGTATGCAGTGAACTGAAAGAGATACACTGATGTAGAAACCAGTCTGCTGTATAAAAGAGATGACTATTCCATAATATGTGAAGGTCAAAAAAATGGAAGAAAGCTGACAGCCTATATAGCAAGAGATTGATAACTTTAATGTGTATTTATGTGGGCGTGTGTATAAAGAGCTCTTACATATCAATACAAAATATAGGGATTATTTCAGAATGGAAAAATGGCAAAGGACACAAAGAAGCAATTCATTAAAAAAGAAAGCCAGCTGGGCATGGTGGTGGGCACCTGTAATCTCAGCACTTTAGGAGGCCAAGGCAAGAGGATCGCTTGAGCCCAGGAGTTTGAGACCAGCCATGGGCAACATGGTGAGACTCCATCTTTATAAAAATAATAAAAAAGATTAAAAAGCCTGGGCATGGTAGCTCCCACCTGTAATCTTAGCACTTTGGGAGGCCAAGGTGGGCAGATTACCTGAGGTCAGGAGTTCAAGACCAGCCTGGCAACATGGTGAAACCTCATCTCTACTAAAAATATGAAAACTAGCCAGGCATGGTGGTGCACGCCTGTAATCCCAGCTACTTGGCAAGCTGAGACAGGAGAATTGCTTGAACCTGGGAGGTGGAGAATGCAATGCATCTGAGATGGCTGCATTCCAGCCTGGGTAACAGAGTAAAGCTCCATCTCAAAAAAAAAAAAAAAAAAAGAAAAAAACAAATGGCAGGTGTCGGGTATATAAGTCTAAATGACAGTAAGAGCAGGTTTTGCCCATCAGAAAATCAGTGTTGATAGGGGGTTGAAGAATTCTGGGTATTTGTGCAGTGTTGGTGGGAGTGTCAGGTGTTCTGATTATCCAAATGTCAGATGCATAACTTTTGACCCCTAAGTCTTACTTCTGGAACTTTATCCTAGGGAAGTAATTGGATAACAGTGTAGTTAAAAGTTCGGAATGCTCATTATGTTTTTGATACTGCAAAAGCTGAAAACAACCTGTATTTCACTAATAGACATTTGATCAAATAGCTTTTTCCACCAAGTGAAATACCGGATAGCCTTTGAAAAGAATGGTCAGTCATCTAGCTGGGTATGGACAGTTGCCCACAGTGCATTGTTGGGTGAAAAAAGTAGGAAGTAGACTAGCCGGCAGAAGATTGTCCCATCATTAGGGTAATATAAGTTAGCCCTGCAGTTTGGACCAGAAAGGGAAGCTGTTCACTGCCGCACCAGGAATGGACGTTTGGGAATCTTTCATAGTCTCTGCTATATTTCTGATATCTTTCTAGACAAGATCAAAATATTTTATTTGAGGCAATAGAGCTTGAACAAAGACACAGAGACAAAGTATCTGTGTAAAGAGGCTCACATAGCACCTGATACCTACCAAGGGCCCACAGCACAGGTCACTTGTGTTGTGATACACTGTGTCTGTATTGGGCCCTGTGTCTGTATTGGGAGACAGTAACCAAGAGAAGCTGATGGGCTGAGTGGCACTTGTGGCACCACTCAGGTGGGTGGTCTGTCTGTTCCCACCCTTCCAGGGTGCCCTGGGCATATTTCTTCACTGTCTTCCTCACTTCTTTCTCACCGTACTCCTTTCTGTAGCTCCCCACAGCTGCTCTTTCAGACTTGTCTCTCCTTTCCACCAGCACTCCCAGGCTTATTTTCAGCAGGTGAGTCTGCCCCAAACTCACGAGGTCAACCGAAGCTATTGAGCTCTGAGGCCCAGGAAAAGATATTTTAATATTCCTCAAATTATGATGATCTGTTCAGTAGTTTTTCACAGTAGCTTGTGGGAAAAAAAGATCTGATCTCTGTGTGCTAATATGGAACAATCACCGAGGTATAATAGGTGGAAGCAGCTGAGCTGCAGAGTGGTGTGTACCATAGGCCCTGCCTGTCCAACTGTGTTTCAGAGGGTGATGAGAAGGGAGGTGCAGGGGTCTTGAGGGTGATCGGAGCCCTAGGGAGTGACTAGAGTCTCATTTGCACAGCGATCCCTCTGTGAGAGCGAGCGGGCACGAGTCCAGGCTACACGGAAGCACATCCTGGTGTGGGCCCTGAGGCAGAGCCCCCCTGCAGACTGGCATCTCCCTCTGCCGCAGGAGAAGGATGAGTGACAAGCACCCCTGCCATTGGCCTGTGCAGCTTCCTCCCTCGGTCTGTTTCAAGTTGCTGTTGCACAGCCCTGGGGACTGTGACTAGCCTACACAGTGTAGTGGCTCACTGTGAGCTCTTGCCAGACTTGGAACATGGAGCAGGACATTGCTAGCCCTACTTGCCCACCCCTTACCTGCATGCGGGGCGCCCTGACACTGTGATGTTCTGCTGGACAATTGTACTCCAGAGCTTCCAGGAGGCCAAGCGTTATGGCAGGTACTTGTGAGCAGCCAGGTCAGGCTGGGCACAGTAGCATAGGAGATGGCGGTCCTGAGGTCTAGGGTTCTCAGGTAAACTCCTGAAGGGTAGCCCTGCCCAGGTGGGAAATAATGAGCTAGCTAAACAGTTGTGCCACTGTGAATGCCTTTGCTAGTCGTTGGGAAACCGCCTGCCACGTCCTGATTTAGGGAGCATTGTGAGTGCTCACCCTGTACTCCGGCCCCTCGATTAGTTCTACTGCAGGTGCAGGCAGGTGTGCCGAGCAGGCAGGGCTCACTGGCCCTTCTGCACCAGCAGGCTTCTATTCTTCAGCTCCCAGGTCAGCCTCTGGAGACTCTGGTTTTTAAGGAATGGCACATAGCTACAGAACACACAGTCTTGCCTAAAGAGGGCTTGTGGACTCAGCTTAAGAAATCCAAGCCCAAGACATGTGGAATTAAGGACTCCTTCCCTCAAAGTCTCCCCGGTGGTTAATGTATAAAAAGCCATTTCATCTGATTTCAAATAGAAGCTGAAAATTAAATTCACATTTGTTAGATTTCATATATAATAGTGTTGTACCTGGACAGTATTAGAATTTTGTATGCTTACTCTCTTGTAGGTGTTTTAAAATGTGTGAACCACCAAAAACACTGTTTCTCAAAGAAGTCTCTTTATTACTAAGAATGGTTTTGCATCCTCAGCAGGCCCTGTTGTGTGTGCTGAGGGCTAGGCTGGCTCCTTGCCCAGCACCCTCCCTGCTCTCTTCCTGCACACAGGCAGCAAGTTGGACATCTTTTAATTTGTTCTTTGGGGCAGAATAATCGATCACTTCAGAAGGGTGTCCATTAAAGAATAGTATGTCCCTGCTTGAGTGTGTTTTCTCCTGTGCTCCCTAGGCGCCCCTTTCTGTGTCTGCAAACGGTGGTGGTGGGTGGAGGGTGCTCATGGGATCCCAAGAGCAGGAGCATCTAACGAGGAGCCAGCATTCCCCCATCATCAGGGGAATATTGATGTGTCAAAGGCAACCAGGGTGCCTCCAGCCTGGCTGTGGCTCGTTTAATAATGAGCATTTCTAGCCAGGGAGGGAAGAGAGGAAGACTGCTAGAGATCGACAAGGTTTTTCTCTCTTAAACACAGGAAAGGGGCATCTGAATTTGCAGTCTGCGGTAATCCCAGCACTTTGGGAGGCCAAGGTGGGTGGATCACTTGAGGTCAGGAGTTCGAGACCAGCCTGGACAACATGATGAAACTTCACCTCTACTAAATATACAAAAATTAGCTGGGTGTGGTGGCACCTACCTGTAATCCCGGCTACTCAGGAGGCTAAGACATGAGAATCGCTTGAACCCAAGAGGCAGAGGTTGCAGTGAGCTGAGATCACACCAGTGCACTCCGGCTTGCGCAACAGAGAGAGACTTCATTTCAAAAATAAATGAATTTGCAGTCTGCATGTGATGCCTGGGATTGTAGCAGCTGGAGGGTTCCTGGGGCAAGGCTGGAGAGTGCAGCAAAGGCATGGGCATCCCAGCCAGCACCCCAGCCCATGAGGGGCCTCCCCTCAGTACAGTCTTGCTCCCTGCCACCTGCTTGTTTAGCAAGGTATACACTGTGTGGCTGCATGCTCTGTTAGGAAGCATTAAGTCCTGCCTATATAGTGCAACTGTCATATTTTGCCTTTCTTCACTGCTCAAGTTCCACATCAATAGATAATCTCCCTGGACAGGACGTTCCTGCATTTGTTCCTCTGTCAATTCCTTCACAACATTTGAGTGTCCACATGTTGGACAGGGTTTGAGACTTGCAGACCACAGTTTTGAAATGGACAAGTTGTCTTCAAAGAGTTTCTGTTGTCATATGGGGGAAAGACAGGCATTAAACATCAATAAATAGGAATTTAAAATGGTGGCTGGGTGTGGTGGCTCACGGCTGTTATATCAGCACTTTGAGAGGCTGAGGTGGGAGGATTGCTTCAGCTCAGAAATTTGAGACCAGCCTAGGCAACATAGCAGGACCTCATCTCTACAAAAAATACATTCATTTGTAGTTCCAGCTACTTGAGAGGCTGAGGCCGGAGGATCACTTGAGCCCAGGAGTTTGAGGCTGCAGTGAGCCGTGATTGTGCCAGTGCACTCCAGCCTGGGTGACACAGTGATATCCTGTCTCAAAATAAGTAAAAATAAAATGGTGATCATTTCTGCAGCAGTTTGGATAATTTTTTTATGGTGGTGTTATGAAGAAAATGAATACTGTAATAAGAGCAGTATCTTTCGAACTTTTTAGACAGGAGCTAGGTGTGATGGCTCACACCTGTAATCTCAGCTACTTGGGAGGCTGAGGCCAGAAGGATCACTTGAGGATAGGAGTTCGAGATTGCAGTCAGCTATGATCATGCCACTGCACTCCAGCCTGGGCAACAGAGCAAGATCCCATCTCTAAATAAATAAATATTTTAAAAATAAAAATAAATGTTTTGGACAGAACCCCACAGAAATAATAAGTATTTTTATTTATTATCTGGCGTAGACTGTTATGTACAGTTTATTGTTGAAATACAAAACAGTATATATCCATACTGTATGTGATATAGTGCCATTTTCAGCAACTGCTATACACATGGCAACTCAGATGAAACTCAAGGAAATTATTCAGAGTAAAAGCCAATCTTGAAAACATACATGTAGCATGATTCCATTTATATAATATTGGTGAAATGTAATTACAGATACAGGAAACAGGTTATCTGGGTTAGGTTAGGGATGGTAGGGGGATGAATCACATGAGGGAGTCCTGTGGTGTGGAAAACCATCTGTGCAGCCTGACTGCTGGTTACACAGGGCTACACATGAAGTTAAAACTGTGTAGACTTAGGTACACAAAGGAGTGCAGATGTAACTGGGGAAATTGAATATGATCTGTAGACTCTGCCAATGTCAAATTTCTGGGTCCTGACACTGTACTATAGTGTATAAAGTACTAATAATTGGGAGAGGCTGGGGCAAGGGTGTATGCAGGGCCTCCCTGGATGACCTCTTATGCAACCTCCTGTGAATCTATAATTACTTCAAAATAAAAAGCTGAAAACAAAACTGTCAGCCGTGACCTACTGAACTGATTTTACAGCCTAACACAGATGAAACCTACTGGTTTCAAAAAGGACTGCTGTTGGCTGGGCGGGGTGGCTCACACCTGTAATCCGAGCACTTTGGGAGGCCAAGGCGGCAGATCACGGGTTTAGGAGATCAAGACCATCCTGGCTAACACGGTGAAACTCCGTCTCTACTGATAATACAAAAAATTAGCCGGGTGTGCTGGCACGTACCTGTAGTCTCAGCTATTTGAGAGGCTGAAGCAGAAGAATCGCTTGAACCCAGGAGGCAGAGGTTGTAGTGAGCTAAGGTTGTGCCACTGCACTCCAGCCTGGGTGACAGAGTGAGAGTCTGTCTCAAAAAAAAAAAAACCACTGCTATCAAGTACTTGTGCTGGACACTTACCTTGGGCAGGGAGGTGGAGAAGTCCTCAGTGTCTGAGCCCAGACCCGGATGAGGAGTCTCAACTCCTGTCAGGCGGAGAAAGGTACCCACAAAGGCTGAGGAACCTGATGCGGGGGCGGGGGGGTGGCTATACCCTGTGTGGACAGATCGGTGGGCCACTGCAGTAGAATGGGCCAAAAATGGCAATGACTTGGACCTCAGGCAGCAGTGGAGGTCATGAAAAGTGGTTCCTTCAGCATTTGGCTCAGGTAGGACCAAAGGACTTAGACTTCTTAAGCAACATCTTTATCTGGGACTGATAAAGAGTTTTAAAACAAAAGTAGGGTGTGGTGGCCCACACCTGTAGTCCCAGCTACTTGAGAGCTGATGCGAGAAGATCACCCAGGCTATGGAAAGGACAGTCTTTTCAACAAGTGGTTGGTGCCTGAAAACTGGATATCCACAAGAGTGAAGCTGGAACCTTACCAAAAATCATATACAAAAGTTAACTCAATATTGACCTAAATTGTAAGAGCTTAAAATTAAATATAGGGAATATCTTCACAACATTGGATTTGGTAGCAGTTTCTTGGATATGACACCAAAGTCATCAACATTAAAATTTAAAAAGGGGAAATTGGACTTCATGAAAATTAAAGGCACTAAGTTTCACATAAAAAGACACTTGGCGGGGTGTGGTGGCTTACGCCTGTAATCCCAGCACTTTGGGAGGCCGAGGCGGGTGGATCACGAAGTCAAGAGATCCAGACCATTCTGGCAAACATGGTGAAACCCTGTCTCTACTAAAAATACAAAAAATTAGCTGGGCATGGTGGCGCGTGCTTGTAATCCCAGCTACTCAGGAGGCTGAGGCGGGAGAATTGCCTGAACCCAGGAGGCGGAGATTGCAGTGGACCGAGATTGCGCCATTGCACTCCAGTCAGGGTAACAAGAGCGAAACTCTATCTCAAAAAAAAAAAGAAAAAGATCGAGACCATCGTGGTCAACATGGTGAAACCCCGTCTCTACTAAAAATACAAAAAATTAGCCGGGCATGGTGGCGCGTGCCTGTAATCCCAGCTACTCAGGAGGCTGAGGGAGGAGAATTGCCTGAACCCAGGAGGCGGAGGTTGCAGTGAGCCGAGATCGCGCCATTGCGCTCCAGCCTGGGTAACAAGAGCGAAACTCCGTCTCAAAAAAAAAAGACACTTATCAACAGAACAAAAAGGCAATCCACAGAATGGGAGAAAATATTTGCAAATCATATATCTTATAAGGGATTAATGGAAGTATAGAGAACTCCTAAAACTCAATGAGAAAAAAAAACAAATTTGAAAATAGGCAAGGGGCCAGGCACAGTGGCTTAGGCCTGTAATCCTAGCACTTTGGGAGGCTGAGGCGGGCGGATCACCTGAGGTCAGGAGTTTGAGACCGGCCTGGCCAACATGGTGAAACCCTGTCTCTACTAAAAATATAAAAATTAGCCAGGTGTAGTCGCATGCATCTGTAATCCCAGCTACTTGGGAGGCTGAGGCAGGAGAATTGTTTGCACCCCGGAGGTGGAGGTTGCAGTGAGCCGAGATTGCACCACTGCACTCTAGCCTGGGTAACAGAGTGAGACTCTGTCTTAAAAAGTCAAAAACAAAAACAAAAACATCCAGGTGTGGTGGATCACGAGGTCAGGAGTTCAAGACCAACCTGGCCAAGATAGTGAAACCCTGTTTCTACTAAATATACAAAAAATTAGCTGGGTGTGGTGACAGGTGCCTGTAATCCCAGCTACTTGGGAGGCTGAGACAGGAGAATCACTTGAACCCAGAGGCAAAGGTTGCAGTGAGCCAAGACTGGACCACTGCATTCCAGTCTAGGCAACAAGAATGAAACTCCATCTAAAATATATATGTGTGTGTGTGTGTGTGTGTGTGTGTGTGTGTGTACACAAAATAAAGGGCAATGACTTGAATAGACATTCAAATGGCCAAAAAGCACGTAGAAAGATACATCACAGATCATTAGGGAAATGCAAGTCAAAACCACAATGAGACACCACCTCACACCCATTAAGATGGCTACTATTTTTTTAAAAAGTGTGATAAGGATGTAGAAAAATTGGAACCTTGGCTGGGTGTGGTGGCTCACACCTGTAATCCCAGCACATTGGGAGGCTAAGGCCAGTGGGTCACCTGAGGTGAGGAGTTCTAGACCAGCCTGGCCAACATGGTGAAAACCCATCTTTACTAAAAATACAAAAAGAAAAAATTAGCTGGGCATGGTAGCACACACTTATAGTCCCAGCTCCAGAGGCTGAGGCAGGAGAATTGCTGGAACCCAGTAGGTGGTTGCAGTGAGCCAACGTCATGCCGCTGCACTACACCCTAGACAACAGAGCAAAATTCCAAAAAGAAAGAAAAGTTGGAATCTCTGTGCACTGTTGGTGGGAATATATAATGGTACAGCTGCCACAGAAAGCTGTATGGCATGTCCTCAAAATATTAAAAATAGAATCGTCATATGATCCAGCAGTATGTATCTGGATACATATGGTCCACTTCTGGGTATGTATCTAAAAGAAGAGTCTTGAAGAGAGATTTGTATTCCTGTGTTCATAGCAGCATTATTCACAATAGTAAAACGCAGAAGGTAACTCAAGTGTCCCATCAACAGATGGGTAAGGAAAATATGGTATACATACAGTGGAACATTAATTCAGCCATAAAAAGGAAGGAAATTTGATACATGCTGTAACATGGATGAACCTTGAGATTACACTCAGTGAAATAAGCAGATTACAAGAAGACAAACACTATGATTCCACTTCTGTGAGGCACAAGAATAGTTAAAATCACAGAAAAGGTAAAATGTTGGTTGCCAGGGGTTGGGGGAAGAGGGGAATAGGGAATGACAGTTTAATGGGTAGCGTTTGAATTTTTGAGTGAAGAGTTCTAGAAGTGGAAGGATGGTGGTCTGTGGTATGAATGTCCTCGATACCACTGAGCCATACAGTTAGAAAGGATGAAGATGGTAAATTTTATGTGTATTTTACCACAGTTTTAAAAAAAGGAAAAAAAGTGAACCATGCAGTAGGAAAACAACCTCAGTTCTTCCCTGGCTTACCTGCACTAAGATGGTTAAAAAAAACAAATTTTTGGCCAGGCGCGGTGGCTCACACCTGTAATCCCAGCACTTTGGAAGGCTAAGGCAGGTGGATCACCTGAGGTCAGGAGTTTGAGAGTAGCCTAGCCAACATGGTAAAATCCCATCTCTACTAAAATTACAAAAAAAACTAGCCAGACTTGATGGCTGGTGCCTGTAATCCCAGCTACTCGGGAGGCCGAGGCAGGAGAATCACTTGAACCCAGGAGGCAGATGTTGCAGTGAGTAGAGATCACACCACTGCACTTCAGCCTGGGTGACAGAGTAAGACTCCATCTCAGGAAAAAAAAAAAAAACCCTTTCTGAGACTATGATCCAACCCATTGGGGAAAATGGCTGTGTTCATACACTGGGCCTGTACTGCGATGGGTTGAATTGTGTCCCCTACAGTTCCTATGTTAAGGTCCTATCCGTATGCCCTCCCACTTCCCCTACCCCGTACCTCAAAATGTGACTGTATTTGGAGGTAGCATCATTAGAGATAGTTAAGTTATAAGGAGGTCATTAGGTGGACCCTATTGCAGTATAACAGGTGTCTGTGTAAAAAATTAGCATGGACTGTGGGATGACCATGTGAAGAAAAAGGCAGCCGTCTGCAAGCCAAGCGGAAAGGCTCAGAAAGCAAGCCTGCTGGTGCCTTGGTCTTAGGTGTTCTAGCCCCCAGAATTTTGAGAAAATACATTTCTGTTGTTTAAACCATGCTCTTTTTTTTTTCTTTTTTTGAGACGGAGTTTCGCTCTTGTTACCCAGGCTGGAGTGCAATGGCACGATCTCGGCTCACCGCAGCCTCCACCTCCTGGGTTCAGGCAATTCTCCTGCCTCAGCCTCCTGAGTAGCTGGGACTACAGGCAGGTGCCACCATGCCCAGCTAATTTTTTGTATTTTTAGTAGAGACGGGGTTTCACCCTCTTGACCAGGATGGTCTCGATCTCTTGACCTTGTGATCCACCCGCCTCGGCCTCCCAAAGTGCTGGGATTACAGGCGTGAGCCACCACGCCCAGCAAGCCATGCTTTTTATGGTACTTTGTAATGGCAGCATGAGCCAATTAATACATTCACCATTTCAGACTAAGCATTTGAGACAGTCTGCTGCCCTAGCCAGGCTTCACACCCTCTTGGGTGCCACAGCATCTTTGTTAACTAGTATGTCCCTGTCTTGCTTCACTCTCTTCTGTCTCCCCATAACTCCAGCTGAAAACACAAAGGTGGCTCTTCAGTCTGTCCCACAGGGAAGGCCCTGCTTCTCTGCACACCTTTCTAGCCGGCAATGTCCTGCACATCCTTTCCCAACATTCCTCTGTTACTGTGCCTCCTGTTGGTGGTATTTTCACTATACCTTTTGGATCTTCCTTTTTTAGAGACGGGGTCTCACTCTGTTGCCTGGGCTGGAGTGCAATGGCGCAATCTCAGCTCACTGCAACCTCCGCCTCCCAGGTTCACAGAATTCTCCTGCCTCAGCCTCTGTGTAGCTGGGACTACAGGCACACACCACGCCTGGCTAATGTTTTTTGTATTTTTAGTTGAGACAGGGTTTCACTATCTTGCTTCCCATTTGAGAGCAGCAGTTGATGTCTTTGTCATCCTGTTCCCATTACCTGGTGAGGGATAGCATGTGTCACCCCAATCCATCTCAGGTGAATTACTGTTAATTCTGGCCGGGCTTGGTGGCTGATGCCTATAATCCCACTGCTTTGGGAGGCCAAGGCAGGTGGATCACTTGAGGTCACTTGAGGTTAGGAGTTCAAGACCAGCCTAGCCAACATGGCAAAACCCCGTCTCTACTAAAAATACAAAAATTAGCCATACTTGGTGGTGCATGCCTGTTATCTCAGCTACTTGGGAGGCTGACACAGGAAAACTGCTTGAACTAGAGAGGCAGAGTTTGCAGTGAGCTGAGATTGGAGTCACTGCACTCCAGCCTGGGCAACAGAGTAAGGCCCTGTCTCAAAAAAAATAAAATAAATAAATAAATAAATAAATAATTCTGACACAAGACAAAGGAGCATTTTGATTAAACCAGTATTTATTGACAGCATGCCTGATTCTGTGAAAAGCAGGCTTGAACCCTGGCCATTCCTACTCTCAGGGGCAGCACATTAAGGACAGCTGCCTGCAAGTCTATCTCTTAAACTCCACTTGTGTGTACACTTTGGTGATGTCACTGTACCGGCCTTCAGGGGGCTGGTAGTTAGGGATAGGTGGTGTGTAATGTGGCCCTTCCTTCTCAAAGGGGAACAGGTTGGAATCCCGCTTGACGGCCTCAGCATGGAGCTTCGGAGACTCGAGTCGTAGTTCCTCCAGAGCTTCTTGCTGGGCTTCTAGCATGGCCCTGATGGTGTCCCTCTCCATCTCATGCTCTTGATGCTTGTACAAGGACCACTTCTTCAGAAGCAGAGCTCTCCGCTCAGTCTCCTCAAAGGAGAGCTCCACCTGAGGCCTCTGTCTGCAAAGAAGCTAAGGGTTACCAACCTCACTGGCATGGAAGTCTGTGACTGCAGCTGACACAAGTATCCCATTGCCAGACACAGACTGGACTTGTAAATAAAACAAGCTTGGAACAAATTAAGAAATGGAATGTTGAGTGTGGCTGCAGCTGCAACTGATGCTGGGAACCAAGGTCATTTGCTTTCTGTCAGAAGAACAGATGGTCTGAGGAAACTATGGTAGCACTTCCTCTGCCCCAGGCAAATACTACCTTCAGTGAGAGGTGACTTTGACACCTGCCCCTTTATACACTGCTTACAAAAGGGCAGCAGGAGCTGCTAACCCTGAACACAGTCCAATCCCAACAAATACCAACTAAAGGTATCTACATGATAAAACAAGAGGCCAAGGGTCTTCTGTCAGGATAAGGCGAGAGCTTCAGACTCAAGGACCAAGGGATCAGAAACAGCCGAGACTCCTCATACATGACAGTGACATGAACTCCAAAGCAGTGCTTAAGCATCTGGCCTGGATGATCAGTTGTCTTAAGTTCTTTCCCACCTAGAGCCATTTAAAGTACCACCCAAGAATGCTTTCTTCTGCTCCCAAAAGGAGCAAGAACTCATCAGGGCCTAGTCAGCTCAAGCCTACTGACCCATTACTATCACAGGTGTCAACTACAGACACAACTACCTGAAGCTGATAGAACTCCTTTGCCCTGAGGACTTCGTCCTTAGAGAAGGACCCTTACCTTATTTTATCCAAGAACTTTAGAGGGGTAATAAAATCTTCAATAGGAATTAGCTCTTGACTAGCCTTTTCCAGTTTTCGGATCCTCCTTTTCAAGCGGTCCTTTATTGCTTGGTCTTTTTTGGGATCTACCTTCTTCTTCTTTCGAATAGGTTCTGATCTAATAGATAAAAAACATTAAATATTTTCCTCTTCAGTCTCATGAACCTACTGAGAGACAAGATGGTAAGTACCCCATATTAAGCTCTCCACAGGGGGAGGGAGTTGTGTGTGACTGACTCAGTGTGGTGAGGAGGTAGGTACTCCACCCCAGAGTACTTGTGAGAACTGTGTGGGTGTCATCAACTACAAGAAACAGTGCAAAAGCAGCCAGGGGTGGTGGCTCATGCCTGTAATCCCAACACTTTGGGAGGCCAAGGTGGGCGGATCATGAGGTCAGGAGTTCAAGACCAGCCTGGCCAACGTGGTGAAACCCTGTCCCTACTAAAGTACAAAAATTAGCTGGGTGTGGTGGCACGCACCTGTAATGCCAACTTCTCAGGAGGCTCTTGGGAGGCTGAGGCACGACAATCACTTGAACCTGGGAGGTGGAGGCTGCAGTGGGATGAGATCATGCCACTACACTCCAGCTTACACAACAGAGTGAGACTGTCTCAAAAAAAAAAGTACAAAAGCAACCGGGGTGTCAGGGTATAAATTCAGGGAAAATGTTCATCTTTAGTGCTGGGATTGAGGTGTCCCTTGGGATTACACTGAAAACTGAAAATACCAAACTGTTGGATTAGAAGCTCATTATGATTAAAACTGATTTGTGTGCCGGGCCAGGTGGCTCAGGCCTGTAATCTCAGCACTTTGGGAGGCCAAGGTGGGGTATCACCTGAGGTCAGGAGTTTGAGACCAGCCTGGCCAACATGGTGAAACTCCATCTCTACTAAAAATACAAAAATTAGCCAGGTGTGGTGGTAGGCATCCTAACTACTTGGAAGGCTGAAGCAGGAGAATTGCTTGAACCCAGGAGATGGAGGTTGCAGTGATCTGAGATCACACCACTACACTTCAGCTTGGACAGAGTAAGACTCTGTCTCAAAAAAAAAAAAAAAGAATAATCAAATCCTCTACCATCAAGACTGACTGGGCCGGGCGCGGTGGCTCAAGCCTGTAATCCCAGCACTTGGGGAGGCCAAGGCGGGTGGATCACGAGGTCAAGAGATCGAGACCATCCTGGTCAACATGGTGAAACCCCGTCTCTACTAAAAATACAAAAATTAGCTGGGCATGGTGGCGCGCGCCTGTAATCCCAGCTACTCGGGAGGCTGAGGCAGGAGAATTGCCTGAACCCAGGAGGCGGAGGTTGAGGTGAGCCGAGATCGGGCCATTGAACTCCAGCCTGGGTAACGAGCGAAACTCCGTCTCAAAAAAAAAAAAAAAAAAAAAGACCGAATCAAGAGATTCAGAAAGAGTCGAGAGTGCCAGGTGGAAATACCTTTAATACCTGCACGTTCCCCACACTCTCCAGGTCCTCAGAATGGGCAGGGAAGAGGAAGACTCATGGAGAAACAGTAATTTAAGCTGTGCCCTTTAAAACACGAAAGAGGCCGGGCACGGTGGCTCAGGCCTGTAATCCTAGCACTGGGCGGATTGCGAGGTTAAGAGATGAGATCATCCTGGCCAACATGGTGAAACCCCATCTCTACTAAAAAACACAAAAAAACAGGCCGGGCGCGGTGGCTCACGCCTGTAATCCCAGCACTTTGGGAGGCCGAGGCGGGTGGAACACGAGGTCAAGAGATTAAGACCATCCTGGTCGAAATGGTGAAACCCCGTCTCTACTAAAGATACAAAAAATTAGCTGGGCATGGTGGCACGTGCCTGTTAATCCCAGCTACTCGGGAGGCTGAGGCAGGAGAATTGCCTGAACCCAGGAGGCGGAGGTTGCGGTGAGCCGAGATCGCACCCTTGCACTCCAGCCTGGGTAACAAGAGCGAAATTCCGTCTCAAAAAAAAAAAAAAAAAAAAAATTAGCTGGGTATGGTGGCGCGCGCGCCTGTAGTCCCAGCTACTCCGGAGGCTGAGGCAGGAAAATTGCTTGAACCCAGGAGGCGGAGACGGCAGTGAGCCGAGATTGCGCCACTGCACTCCAGCCTGGCGCCTGGCAATAGAGCAAGAGTCTGTCTCAATAATAATAATACATAAATAACACACAACTCCTTCAAGCAGATTACTTATTGAAACTGCCCAAATTTTAAAAATTACAAACAGCAATCTATGGTATGGAAAAGGCTGAGAAGACAGAAAAGCATCAGCCTACATTTAACTGAGAAAATTTGTAGGGTGCTAACTTTGCAGACCCCACATCCAGCAGTCTTGCTTTGTCTTGTACACATCATCTGACATGTGCACCCCCAGAGATCAGGCCCGCGGTTGAATTTTACCTCATGGGAATGAGTTCCCAGAAGGACAACAGTGAAGCTCGCCGGTGGGAGTCCCTAATCTGCGTCTGCCAAGTTCCCAGAAGCCTGAAAGATACAAAAGTATGTATAAACATCTGATTCTCGAGGGCCGGCGCGGTGGCTCACGCCTGTAATCCCAATACTTTGGGAGGCTGAGGCAGGTAGGTGGATCACGAAGTCAGGGGCTCAAGACCACCCTGGGCAACATGGTGAAACGCCATCTCCTAAAAATATAAACATTAGCCGGGCGTCGTGGCACGCGCCTGTAGTCCCAGCTACTCCGGAGGCTGAGGCAGGATAATTGCTTGAACCCGGGAGGCAGAGGTTGCAGTGAGCCGAGATCGTGCCACTGCACTCCAGCCTGGGCGGCGGAGAGAGACTTCGTTTCAAATAAATAAATATGACTCTCTCCTACTTCACAGGAAAAGAAAAAATTACAATGCCCCCGAACCCGGGGCACTTGTAACTAGGTGTGACAGCAAGGTCAACGTGGGAGAGTTTTCAAAATGTTTTGTTCATACCACTGAGACTTGGGCAGGACCCCTGCTCGCCACGGTGCTCAGATTGTTATCCACAAGAGTCGCGATCATATGGCTCATCCCTGAGATATTCGTGCACCGGGAGGCGAGCAGGGAGCACAGGCAAGTCCCGGGCGACAGACGCGGAAACCCCGTATGCGCCCTGGGCACTCCGCTACCCGGCCGGCGTCCGCACTCACCCGCTGGTCGGGCGCAGAGCTAGTAGCGAGACGCCTCGCAGCACAGAAGTACTCATGGCTACTCGTGTCGTTTCCGGGCGTGCGCCCCTTCACAGTCCGGCCCGCCGTGCCTCCTGCGGAGGTCCAGCTGCCCCGCGCTTCGGCGTTCCGGCTGCGGGGGCTGGGACGCGCCTGTCCCCGCCCCCGACGCAGCCCCGCCTCGGACGTCCGCGGCGCACACTCGGGCGCCTTGCGCTTCGCGCGGCTCGGAGTCCTCCCTTCCGTCCCCGCCCTGGGCTGTGAGCACGCTTCTCCAGCGGGCACAGCCCCGCCAGCCAGCTCCTAAACGGTTGGTCGGTCTGCGCCCTCGCGCGAGCCTCGGCCCTACAGTGCAGCCGGAGTGGTCAAGGGGGCGGTCCCTCTGCTCGTCTGAGTCCAAATATTCACGTCTATGCAAACGCCCCTGATCTTACAATAATGCACCCGCCTCAGCCTCCCCCACCAGGGTTGGCTCGTTCCCCGCATTCGGGGAGTCCGAAGCCCGGGTCGCATTCCAGCGCCAGCGTGGAGTCTGGCGTTCGCGAGATGCCCAAATGCGCGTGTTGATGAATGACGGAAGCTGGTTAATAAGTCAGACTCAGACTGGCGCGGCAGAGGTGGTGACGGGCGGTCCACGCCACTTGGGCCCCACCTGTCTCTGCGGCCGGCCCGGGCTGCAACTCCAGGCCCCGCTCGCTGTCCACTGTCCAGGCGAACCGCCCCTTCTTGGGCGCCCGCGCCCGGGCCCTACCCGAAGCCCCTGCCCGCCGAGGAGCCGGGGCGGCCCAGTCCGCGTGGGGAGCGGTTTCCCGCCGGGGCGATTTGGCAGGTGCGCGCCGTGACTTCCGGCGTTGCCCGGGAGCCGCCTGAGGAGGAGCGGCGCAGGGGATGCGGCTGTGGTGGCGGCGGCGGCGGCCGAGCGCGGGGGGCGGCTGTGGCGGCGGAGGGGGGCGCGGGCCAGCGATGGCGCGGCGGCCCTGAGGGCGCGGGGCGGGCGGCGGCCGGAGGGCGGGCGGCGCGGGAGGAAGCGGCGGCGGTGGCTCCATGGCCCGGGCGCGCTGAGGGACCCGGCTCTCGCCTCAGCCCGGCGGCGGCGGCGGCGGCCGAACAATGAAGCTCCTGAAGCCGACCTGGGTCAACCACAATGGTGAGTGCGTGCAGGGGTCGCGGAAAGCCGAGCCCGGAGTCGGGTCCGGGTCTGGAGTCGGGTCGGGGTCTGGAGTCGGGTCGGGGCGTGCGCAAGCCCTGCCTGCCTCTCCCCTGCCGCCCGGTACTCGGTGCCCAAACCAAGCAGCCGACGGAGCGGACTTTGTCCTCAGCGCCGGGAGGCCGGTGAGCCCCAGCACGTGCTCCGGGTGGACCGCAGCGAAGGCTCTCTTCGCCCCGGGCCCTGGTTCCGAGCCTTCCGCTGTCCACCTGTGGTCCTCGGAGGGGCCGCGGCCTGGCGCCCGGGAGCGGGCCTTGGTGCCGGCCAGTTCCTGCCACTGTCTGCGTCGCCCGGGAAGTGCTCAGATGGTCCGGTGAAAGCGGGACGAAATCCCCCTTGTGGCCTTTCAGTGGCAGGGTGAAGATCTGAAATCGGCAAGAGGGACTCTGACTGCCCCTCTGGGTCTGGTGGCAGTGCCCCGAGTTGGGGAATTGTGGTCCCTGAATAGGTCTTAGGAGGGACCACGCCGAAGGATCCACGGTTAGTGCTGAGCTGGGGCATCAGGCGGGTCAGGCGCAGGTGTGTTGGACGGGAGGGGCTTCCTTAGCTCTGCGGCAGTGGCCTCCAAGCACGCCCTTGGGGAACAGACTCATCCACCCTGCGCGTTGACTCTGATACAGGGAAGCCAGTGGTAACCAGTTTCGTCATAGTTCTGCCTTGTTGGCAGAACTGCTGCAGGAGTTGGTGTTTGCTCCCCAGGGAGATGAAAACGCGCTCCCCCTCCTCCTCACCACTCCGCTGCCAGCACTGTAGCGCAGAAAGCCACCCAGGGAGGCTCCTCCAGCCCAGGGCCTGATTCTGGCCTGTCTGACTGCTGACAGGCAAAGGGTCACCCTCATGCTGTCTTGTTCCTCATTCCTACTTTGCAATGCGACTAGAGGGTGCAACTGTTTAAGAGCAAGAAGGATACGTGAACATGCGGCTTTTTCTTTTTGAACTCGGTCCCAGCATGCTCTCTACTACCACAACTAAACGGAATTGATAACGTCTGTGTTCACCTCCTGCCACCTCTCTCCCCTTCCATCTTCTTATGTGTCATCTTTCCCATTTTTTCAGGGGTTAAGTGAGGTCACGTGTTTCTTTGGAAACCATTCGTCCTGCATTAACCCGGTAGATTTCCTGTATCACTGTCTGTGCTTTGCGGTGCATGGAAGCGGTGGGGGTACTTCCCGTGCACCCCCAGGGTAGGAACTGCCTCAGTCCCCTCTGTATACCCAGCTGCATTGAGCAACCTCTTCCACATGATGAGTATGTGAGAAATACTGGCTAAAATGTCTAAGAAAGCTGAGGTTTTCATAATATTTATCAAGATGAAGTTTTACTGTGCATGAAAGCAGAAGCCTTGAGTTTTAGTTTCATTTCTCCTGTTGATCTCCAAGAGCATTTCCTGATGTGTACTGTGTAGATCTTTCCCTGGAGAACTGGGCAAATGTTGTAATGATGAATTATGATGCTTGTGATTAGGAAAGGAAAAATGTTATTATTAACTAGTTTACTGTGTGAAGGTCTGATGAAATTTTTATTTTAAAATGCCTTACATAAACCAGTTTGTATAGTCTACCCTTCTCCAGCCTCTCTGCTACTGTCTATCATATAACTTGTTCCTTTTTGATAAGCTCCTTTTACGCCAAAAGTTTTATGCTATGTAAACATAAGTAAGTTAAGATGCTTTAGGTACAAATGAATAAGAGACTACACTAAGATCAGCCAAGCAGCCAAGTGCATTAGCCTGGCGGAGCAAATGCAATAGTGGCCTTTGTTGCTGAGGGCCTCTCCACAGCCCTAGAATGGAGCATGATAATATCTGCTCTACCTACTTCATAGTATGCTTGTGATAGTCAGGTGGGGGCGTAGATATAAAAATGCTCCCCAAACTATAAAATGCTTTAGAAATCTGAGATAATAACTAATAATAAAAAGATATGGAGACTCTGGCAGGATTAGATTTAACTTCTTTTAAACTTGTTCTTTGTCAAATTTCTTTTCTTTTAAAATCTCATGGAATGTTCAGAAGGACTGTCAGAGGTAAATTACTACTACCCTAAAGGAAATGATGCTGGCCGGATTCACTGCTGAGCAGGCAGCTATAGGAATATTGGTGGCTGCTAGAAGAAGGGGCTGCTCAGCCAGAAGCCTGAGGAGTGGGTAGTGGCCAGTAAAATTGTGCTTGCTTTTGGAAAGCACATCACTGCACTTTCTGGCTTCCTCGCTCTGTAATCATGTCTCCTATCTTGTGACACATTAACATAACTTTTTTTTTTAATAGAAATGGGATCTTGCAGTGTTGCCCAGGCTAGACTCAAATGCCTGGGCTCAAGGGGTTTTCCGGCCTCAGTGTCCCAAGTAGCTGGGACTACAGCTGTGAGCCACTGCAGTCAGCATGAACATTCTTTTTTTGTTTTTCTAGAGTCTAATGGGGGAGGTAGTGGAGAGCTCAACTGGCAGGGAATCCATTCAAAGTGGAGAGGGTAACTAGGACGGGAAAAAGTACTTGTTGAAGTGTAGGTTTACTTTGGTCTTCATTTTCTTGGCTGAAAAAAGAAAAATCTCTAAGGTAGGGTTTCCCAACTTCATCAGGTTGACATTTTGGGCCATAAAATTGTGTGATTGTCATCTATGTTGTATGTTTCTAATATCCCTTGCCTCTATCCACAAAGGCTAGTAGCACTTCACAACTACCACCTAGTTGTGTCAATATCTCCAGATACTGCCATTATCCATTGATAGTCAAAATCACCCCCAGTGGAGAAGCACTTGAATGAGTTTATCAATAAGTTAATCTTGAAGTTGTCACATTGCAGTAAAATGAGCCTTGAATATGGAATCAGAATGCGTTCAAAACTGCATCATTTACTAGCTGTAAATTCTTGGGACTTATAACTCTACTTCTGGGCCTTGGTAAAATGAAACTTCCTGTTCCGTTTTACACTGTGACCAAATATAAAAGATTGTTAAATTAAGATATATAATAATAGCTATCATTTATATAGAAGTTACGTGCCAGGTATTGTTCGTACATTTTATTTTGTGTTCTTGGATATATTTTTTGTATATTTTATTAGAATTGACCAAACTAAACTTCATTTCTGAGTTAGGTTTACGTCAAAAAGTGAAAATAACAAGGTTTCCGGTTTTAAAGTTTACAGAAAAATGTAGTTTGTATGTTTAGAAAATCTTGTTGAGATTCATGGCTCTTCCCAACTCTGGCCCTTGACACCTGAGGTTTTTCTGGAATTCTCACGCCTGGGCAGATAGCTCTTATGCTCAGCTCTTTGGTGAAGCCCATTCTAACCAAGAGGGCCAGGACTGAAATAGCTCTTGTCCATCTTTGGCCTCTGGTTCACACTTTGATAGTAGTGTTACGAAAAGGGATTTGGGAAGATTTCAATAATGGGATAATTTGCTGGTTAATCACATGGCCTTATGTATGTTTTCTCCTGTCCTGTGATTGGATTATTTTTACTTCTACCTTGTGTCATTCTGAAAAGGATTTGAAGATGTTCTACTGAGACATCAGCATGAAAAATAATTCAGCTTGAAGGGAAAATGTAGGCAGAATCGTACAATGATAAAGTTGGGTGGTTGGGTAAGGTCCAACATGCTGCTGGAGGGCATTGCAGACCTATGTCTGAGAATAGGTAGGGAAACGATCCTAATGGTGAGGTTATATAATTGCTGTCGTTGAGAGATAAACTTGGCAGTTGCTCTAGATCAGTGGTTCTACAGGGCAATGTCTAGAGACATTTGTGGTTGTTACAACAGGGTTGGGCGGAGTGAGTGCTTACTGGCATCAAGTGGTAGAGGACAGGTCTACTGTTCAAACATCCTATAGCATGTAGGACAGCCCACACATGGAGAGTTATCTAGCCCCAAATATCAATAGTGATAAGGGTGAGAAACTCCACTCTGGATAAGTTATTTGCCTTTTGTTATATTTGTCTTATAGTTCCAACTAGACTGTAAGTTTCTTGAGGGCAAGAATTTTGTCTTCTGTTTTTGGAGTCAGTTATCCTGCTCTGAAGTCTCTGTGCCCTGCTGCTTGCTAAATATGTGACATAAAAGGTTTTTTTGGCTGGGCGCGGTGGCTCACGCCTGTAACCCCAGCACTTTGGGAGGCCGAGGCGGGTGGATCACGAGGTTAAGAGATCGAGACCATCCTGGTCAACAAGATGAAACCCCGTCTCTACTAAAAATACAAAAATTAGCTGGGCATGGTGGTGCGCGCCTGTAGTCCCAGCTACTCGGGAGGCTGAGGCAGGAGAATTGCTTGAACCCAGAAGGCGGAGGTTGCAGTGAGCCGAGATTGTGCCATTGCACTCCAGTCTGGGTAACAACAGTGAAACTCCATCTCAAAAAAAAAAAAAAGGTTTTTTTCCATCCCTTTCCTAATCTGTTCAGTGAAGTCAATAATTATTGCTTCACCTGTTCTGTATGATAGCTCAGAAAATGTGAATTTTCTTATCAGTTTCTCTCCTGACTTACGCCTGAAGATAGGTTGATTTAGGAAAATAACCAGAGTACATCTGAAGAGGCAGAAGAAAACTGGGTGAGATTTTGCTTTCGGCAATATATATGTGGAGTTTTCACTAATTTATGCAACAGACATTGAACCTTTCTGGTGAGAGTTCTGTGGGACCAGAGGTAAATGAGGCTCTGGTCCCCACAGAGCCTTATTTGGAAAGCTGTGTGGAAGATAGATGGGAGAGACTGACATACAAACCATATTCTAGAATGCAGGGCAGTGGAAACAGGAGCTAGAGGAATAAGCATGATAGCCTGAGGAGGAAGGGCACTTCTCCAGCAGAGTCAGGTTTGTGGATGTGTCCTTGGACTGAACCTTGATGTGACTAGAATTGTGATGGCGGAGAAGGTGCTACAGCACAGGAGACCATCAGGAGAAAAGCCTAGAGGGTGAAAGTATTTAGGAAAAGACACAGAACATGCTAGGAGAGAGGCTAAACAGGGCAAGAAGGAGGATGGAGCTGGGAGGCAGAGCCTGGAACACCTTGCTAGGAACTTGCCCTTCCTTCTTAGGGTTAGGGGAGGAGATCATTGAGGCTTCTGAGGAAGCTGGATAAAACACCCAGCCTGTGTCTTAGGAAGGCCCTGAAGGAGTTAGGGCCAGTCTTGATGAGATGTTCAGGGAGACAGGGAGGTCACAGGTGGTGGAGGTGAGAAAGAATATAGGTGCACTAAAGACAAGGCAGAGGTAGAATTAAGGGACTTAGCCATATAGGCAGGTGCCTGTAGATTTGTGTCACTTTGAATTTATTTATTTTATTTATTTCAGACAGAGTCTCACTCTGTCACCCAGACTGGAGTGCAGTGGCATGATCTTGGCTCACTACAACTTAAGCCTTTGGGTTCAGGTGATTCTCCTACCTCAGCCTTCTGAGTAGCTGGGATTACAGGCACATGCCACCACACCTGGCTAATTTTTGTATTTTTAGTATTTAGTATTTTTGTATTTTTAATACACATTTTCGCCATGTTGGCCTGGTTGGTCTCGAACTCCTGACCTCAGATGATTCACCTACCTCAGCCTCCCAAAGTATGGGAGTTAGTCATTGTGCCCAGTCACTCTCTGAATTTATTTCTTTAATATGATGGAGAAAGAGTATGGATGAAGACTAGGAAATAGGATTTTCTTAAACATTTGTTTTACTCTAAGAAGTGGCCAAAAAGCTATTTTCGTTTTATGAGCAGAATCATAGTTACACAGCTGGGAAGGACTTCTGGGGAGCATCTGGCCTTGACTACTCAGGCCAAGTAGGAGACCTGCTGCCACTGTGCTGATCTTCGGTCCTGTCAGTGACCAGGAAGAGGATGCTCTTTGTCTGGCTTGACCCCTCCCTTCCCCCAGAGGTTGCTAGCATGTTCTGTTCGTCCGGGATGTTTTACTTGTGGACCGCAGAGGTATCTAGCACATGAACCAGAGATCTGGAATGAGCCCTGGGAACCAAAAATTTATGCAAAGCACATTTTATCATCCTGCCAAAGTCAGCAACAACACCTAGAGGTGAGTTGGGGGTGAACAGTGTGCATATTATCAAATAACACAAAGGGAGTGTTGCAAATATTGTAGGGTTGCCTGCCTTGTTCCTCGTTAGCAGGACCCCAAGTTTTTTTTTTTTTCAGGAGTCTGCCTTCTGCAGGCCAAGCTGTTGATAGCCCTAAGCTGTTGTGTGGGTGAGTGCCAAGGATTTGTTGAGGAACTGCCATGTGATGCCATTCCAGCCCTTGAGACTAGGAGGAGACGTCTGCTGGGACCTCCTAGAGAATTAGATAAGAGGAGATGCTTGAAAGGGCCATCTCTTCTGCTGGACTTTACTAGGTGTGCATGTAAAAGCTAGCTTTTGACTGTGAGGGCAGGGCTGATACTGATGACAGGAGAGGAAGCCAGAGGGACATGTCTCTAAGTTGCTCAATTAATGTGCCCTGAAACTGACCTATCTCAGGACTTGTTATATACGATAGAAGATTACCCTTGAAATTCTCTATGACTTGCAGCAGTACAATTTGCAGATGAAAACTGAGGCTGAGTGAGATGAGGTGACCCCCCGCCACCAAGATTCCGCTAGATGTGATGGAGATGTGTTGAGAGTCACACTTAGACTCCAGCCAAGCCCAGGGTTACTCTTTCTAATTTGGTAAGCACTGGTCTCTGTGCTGAGGCTGGCAACTCTGTCCTGGAGAGCTTCAGGCCCATTTCCTCCTCAGAAGGACAGCTTTCAGAAACCATGTGGTACCGTATGGGACCAAGAGTCTTCTCCTGCCTGGAGCTTGTCCTGTGACTGCCTCTGTAGCCATTTTGAGTGCCTTGGGGCTTCTAACCTGGTAGGTGTCTTTTGAGGTGTACTTAGTGAGCCTTCTATGGCATTTGGTTTTCAAGAGTTCTCTGGCTGAGGGGTATCGAGAATATTTCAGAGAGGAGCAGAAGGGAGGGGTCTGAACCCCATCCTTGGACTTCGGATCTTCTCCATTGGCCTGATTGGTCCAACTAGGTCATGTGCCCTCTCTTGCATCAATCATCATTGCCTACTGGCTTACATAAGGGGCAAGGTGGATATCTGAATAAAATAGGGGTTGTGTTAAAGACACCTCTCCCGGGGAGCATACACTTCTGGAAGACAGACTTTGTCTTTGCTCGTGCCCTGTTCCCAGGGCCAGAAATGGTGTCTAGTACACACCATAGTAGTCACTCAGTAAATGCTGAAGGAGTACTGAGTGCTGGAAGGCAGTGGTGGAAAAGTGGCTGATGGATAGGCAGCTAACAGTGTTTGTTGCCTTTGGCTGGTAGAGTTGATGTACTGCAAATAAACTTTTTGTTCAAATGGCTGGCTCTTTCTGGTGAAACTGCTGGCAGTTCCAATGATGAGGGGAAGCACTCTGTCCAAGCCTTACCTAAGGAGTTCATTTATATGATTCTGTCTTCTGGAGCTTTCCATTTTAGGAAAGGAAGTGGATGAAACCGATAGAAAATGGTTTTAAAACACTCCTGGCAAAAAGGAAACCCATTTAGATTAACAAATGTTGCTCCTAAAAGCATTATCTGCCTCGATGCATTAACGAATCTAGGATAGGCCAATTCCCTGGGAGGCTACCCTGGCAAAAGCCACTGTAGTGAAGACCAGACAGAAGGGACAGCAGGCCTTATTTGAGGACTGGGGATAGACCTACGTTGGAGTGGACTTCAGGTCTGCTGCATCCTCTAACAGAAGGTCTTACAAAGAAAAGACACCTGATAAATTCACTGCTGGTTTTTTTTTGTTTTTGTTTTGAGAAAGAGTCTTACTCTGTCGCCAAGTGGGAGTACAGTGGTACAATCCTGGCTCATTGCAACCTCCACCTCCTGGGTTCAAGCAATTCTTCTGCCTCCCCTCCTGAGTAGCTGGGATATTACAGGTACGCGCCACCACACCCAGCTAATTTTTTTATTTTTAGTAGAGGTGGGGTTTCACCATGTTGATCAGGCTTGTCTTGAACTCCCGTGGTCTGCCCGCCTCAGCCACCAAAAGTGCTGGTATTATAGGAGTGAGCCACCGTACCCGGCCAATTCACTGCTGTTTTAAGAGCTGAAAGTAAGAGAGAGAGAGAGAGAGACAGAGACAGAGAGAGAGAGAGAGAGAGTGTGTGTGTGTGTGTGTGTGTGTTTTCAGCTCTTAAAACACCAGTGAACCAAGCAGTGTGCCAGACTCTTGAGCATCCTGTTGATGCATCCTGGTCAGTGAGACTGGGATGGGATCTGCTGGGGGTGTCCTGTGTATGTGGAAGAGAGGAGATGTGGGAGGGGATCTTCCTCATTAGACACACAGCCAAATCACAAACAAGAGTCTGTGAATGGGGAAACAGCAGACTTAGAGATGAGGAATGCTGAGGCAGAGGTGGGGGATGGGCAAGCTTAAATGGGATGTTTTGACAAAGCCTGAGTGAAAGGTAGCATTTGAGCAAAGACCTTGTTGCAGGAGTCAAATTTTGAGCTGAACATTTTTGCATGCATAATTATTGGGGAGGGCTCTTGGGATCTACACCAATGAAGGAGTAAGAGAAGCAGGACCATACAGAGGGAAAAAGCAAGCTGTGATGTAAGCACAGTGAAAGCTGCAGTGAGCCCTGTTAGGAGCTCTGGAGCTGGGGAACCCCTTCAGAGTTGTCCCAGATTGGGGTGGAAGATCCAGGCCCTTTACTTCCATGTCCACAGTTTGGATATAGGCTGTTTTGGGAAGGAGACCTGACCCTGCTGAAGGAGTTCTTCCACTGAGGGTGGGTCCTACCTGCAGAAAGACTCTGCAGGGAGCTGTCAGGGATGCCAACACTCCACAGATAGTTCTTCCACTGAGGGTGGGTCCTACATGCAGAAAGACTCTGCAGGGAGCTGTCGGGGATGCCAACACTCCACAGGGAGTGTGCTTCAGTTCCTGGAGGCTAGGGACCTGCCATGATACCACAGCATCCACTACAGGCCTGATGGAATGAGGATGGTGCCATCTGAGGGAAGACCATTCCAGGCAGAAAGAAGAGCCAGAACTTGCCTGGAGGGTTTGAGCAGTAGCAGGGATGTCATTGTGATTGGAGCAAGGCAAGGGCTCTGAGAGTGGTGGCCAGAGAGAGAATAACAGACTGATTGGGAGAGTCTAGTAGGCTACTAGAAGGCCTTGATTCTCACTGCAAGGGGATCAGAGGACTACTGTGGTCTGACATGGCTTTTAGAGGTCTTTCTGACTGTTGCATGGAGACTAATTTGGTTGTGGGGGGTCAGGAGGAGGGAGAAGCCAGGAGACCAGTTGTAACGCTAGCTACTGGTAGTAATCCAAGCAAGAGAGATGGTCTGGATAAGGATGGTGATGGCTGTGATGGTAAGAAATGGTTGGAGCTAGTGGGGAGACTGTGTGTGTGTGTGTTCATGTAATATATATATGTATTTGTTAATATGTATATGTGTGTATTACATACATAATACACATTATTTTTAGGTATAATTTGCATAATAAAAATCTAGACCTTAAATATGTAATGTGTTGGAATTTTGACAAATTAATGTACTTTGTAACCTGTTCCCTGATAAAGATAAGGAACATTTGCATCTCCCAGAAAGTTTGGGTTATGGATATGTTGGGAAGGTAGGGTCAACAGAGTCAAATATGGGGTATGAGATAAGAGAGAACAGGCTGGGCATGGTGGCCAACGCCTGTAATCCCCGCACTTTAGGAGGCCAAGGGAGGCAGATCACTTGAGGTCAGGAGGTTGAAACCATCCTAGCCAACATGGCAAAACCCTGTCTCTACTAAAAATACAAAAATTAGCTGGGTGTGGTGGCGTGTGCCTGTAGTCCCAGCTCCTCAGGAGGCTCAAGCGGGAGGCTTGAACCTGGGAGGGGGAGGTTGCAGTGAGCTGAGGTCGAGTTACTGCACTCCAGCCTGGCTGACAGAACGAGACTCCATCACACACACACACACGCACAAAAGAGATAAGAGAGAACAGAAAGATGAGTTCCAGTGTCAGGGCAGAGTTGCTGTCTAATGAGATCAGTAAGACTGTGAAAGTCCTTAGGAACAATTTAAAACACACAAAGGAAAGCACATTATTAAAACTTCTAATGTGGTCTTTCAGACCATTTGGGAAAAATGTGTGTGTGTGTGTGTTTGCCACAAACTAAAGTGGAAAAAAAGTCACAGGTATATCATTTAGGAGACCTTCTCCTGAAGCATTTTAAAAATTGTGGTTAAATACACACAATATAAAATTTACTATCTTAATCATTTTTAACTATGTAATTCCATAGTGTCACAATTCACATTATTGTGCAACCAATCTATGGAACTTTTTCATCTTGCTAAACTCCATACCAGTTAAGCAACAACTCCCTATTTTCCCCTCAATTCAGACCCTGCCAACCACCATTCTGCTGTGTGTTTCTATGAATTTGACTATTCATAGATAGCTCATCTAAGTGGAATCATACAATATTTGTCTTTTTTTGACTGGCTATTTCACTTACTGTAATGTCTTTGAGATTCATCCGCATTGTAGTATGCATCAGAATTACTTTCCTTTTTAAGGCTAAATAATATTCCATTGTATGGATATACCACATTTTATTCATTCATTTATTGGTCAACGGACACTTGGGTGCTTCCACCTCTTAGCTGTAATGCATAATGCTGCTATGAACATGGGTATACAAATAGCTCTTCAAGAACCTTTTTTCTTTTTTTTCTTTTTTTTAAGACAGTCTCACTCTGTTGCCCAGGCTAGAGTGCAATAGCACGATCTCAGCTCACTACAGCCTCTACCTCCCAGGTTCAGGCAATTCTCCTGCCTCAGCCTCCCGAGTAGCTAGGTGCCCACCACCGCACCTGGCTAATTTTTGTATTTTTAGTAGAGACAGGGTTTCTCCATGTGGGCCAGGCTGGTTTTGAACTCCTGACCTCAGGTGATCTACCCACCTTAGTCTCCCGAAGTGCTGGGATTACAGGCATGAGCCACTGCACACAGCCCAAAACTCTTCTTTCTTTCGGTTATATACCCAGAAGTAGACTTGCCAGATCATATGGTAATTATATATATATATATATTTTTTTTGAGACGGAGTTTCACTCTTGTTACCCAGGCTGGAGTGCAATGGCGTGATCTCGGCTCACCACAACCTCCGCCTCCTGGGTTCAGGCAATTCTCCTGCCTCAGCCTCCTGAGTAGCTGGGATTACAGGCACACACCACCATGCCCAGCTAATTTTTGTATTTTTAGTAGAGACGAGGTTTCACCATGTTGACCAGGATGGTCTCGATCTCTTGACCTTGTGATCCACCTGCCTCGGCCTCCCAAAGTGCTGGGATTACAGGTGTAAGCAGTAATTATATTTTTAACAAGGGTTAGAATTTCTGTACACCCTCACCAACACTTTTTATTTTCTGAGGTTTTTGTTAGTGGCCTTTTTTTTTCTTTTCTTTCCTTTTTTTGAGACAGAGTCTTGCTCTGTTGCCAGGCTGGAGTGCAGTAGCACAATATCAGCCCACTGCAACCTCCGCAACCTGGATTCAAATGGTTCTCCTGCCTCAGCCTCCCAAGTAGCTGGGACTATAGACACACACTACCACACCCAGCTAATTTTCATATTTTAGTAGAGACAGGGTTTCACCCTGTTGGCCAGGATGGTCTTGATCTCTTGACCTCATGTACCACCCGCCTCAGCCTCCCAAAGTGCTGGAATTACAGGATGAGCCACTGCATCTGGCCATTAGTAGCCATCTTAATGGATGTGAGGTGATACCTAATTGTATTTTTAGCCTGCATTTCTCTACTGATGAGTGATGTTGACATCTTTTCATGTGCTTGTTGGCCACTTACATATCTTTTCTGTTTTATTTTTCTTTTGAGATGGAGTCTCCCACTGTCATCCTGGCTGGAGTGCAATGGTGCGGTCTTGGCCCACTGCAACCTCTGCCCCCTGGGTTCAATCGATTCTCGTGCCTCAGCCTCCCAAGTAGCTGGGATTACAGGCACCCACCACCATGCTTAGCTAATTTTTGTATTTTTAGAAGAGATGGGGTTTCACCATGTTGGCCAGGCTGGTCTTGTATTCCTGACCTCAGGTGATCCACTCGCCTCAGCGTCCCAAAGTGCTGGGATTACAGATGTGAACCACTGCACCCCGCCACATTTGTATATCTTCTTTGGAGAAATGTCTGTTCAAGTTATTTCCCCCATTTTGAGTCAGGATGTTGAGAAGTTTTGTTGTTGAGTTTTATGATATCTCTATATATTCTGGACATTAATCCCTTATCAGATATGTAATTTGCAGATATTTCTCCCATCCTATGGGTTGCCTTTTTAGTCTTGATATTTTTCCTTGATGCACAAAAGTTTTTAATTTTGATAAAGTTCTGTTTATTCTTTTGTTGCCTTTGCTTTTGGTCTCATATCTTAAGAAATTATTGCCAAATCCATGGTCAGGTTCAGTGGCGCACACCTGTAATCTTAGCACTTTGGGAGATCAAAGCAGCAGATTGCTTGAGCTCAGGAGTTTGAGACCAGCCTGGGTAACATGGTGAAACTCCATCTCTACAAAAAATACAAAAGTTAGCCAGGCATGTTGGTGCACACCTGTAGTCCCAGCGACTCATGGGACTGAGGTGGGAGGATTGCTTGAGCCTGGGAGGTCAAGTTTGCAGTAAGCAGAGATCACACCACTGTACCACAGCCTGGATGACAGAATGAGGTGCTGTCTCAAAAAAAAAAAAAAAAGCTGGATGCAGTGGCTCATGCCTATGATCCTAGCACTTTGGGAGGCCGAGGCAGGCGAATCATGAGGTCAGGAGTTCAAGACCAGTCTGGCCAACATAGTGAAACTCCGTGTCTATTAAAAATACAAAAAAATTAGCTGGGTGTGGTGGTGTGCATCTGTAATCCCAGCTACTTGAGGCTGAGGCAGGAGAATTGCATGAACCCGGGAGGCAGAGGTTGCAGTGAACCAGGTTCGCACTATTGCACTCCAGCCTGGGTGACAATGCGAGACTCCTCAAAAAAAAAAAGAAGAAAGAGAAAGAAGAAAAAGAAATTACTGCCAAATCCAATCTTGTAAAGCTTTCCCCCTGTTTTCTTCTAAAGTATATATATGCAGTTCTTTGATTCATTTTGAGTTAATTGTATCTGGTATGAGATATAGGGATCCAACTTTATTCTTTTGCATGTGTAGTTCTCCCAGCATCATTTGTGAAAGAGACTGTTCTTCCTCCGTTGAACAGTTTTGACACCCTTGTCAAAATCATTTGACCATATACACAAGGGTTTATTTCTGGGCCCTGTATTCTGTTGTTCTAGGTGTCTATCTATGTCTGTACTACACTGTTCAGATTACTGTAGCTTTGTGCGAGATCCCCAACTTTGTACTTTTTGAGGGTTCTTTTGACTTTGCAACGTCCCTTAAGACTCCATGTGAATTTTAGGATGGATTTTTTTTTTTTCTGCAGAAAATGCCATTGGGATTTTCATAGGGATTGCATTAAACCGACAGATCACTTTTAGTAGTTTTGACATCTTAAAGTTATTAAATCTTCTAGTCCATGAACACATACATGATGTCTTTTGTTGTTGTTGTTGTTGAGATGGAGTTTTGCTCTTGTTACCCAGGCTGGAGTGCAATGGCACGATGTCGGCTCACTGCAACCTCCGCCTCCTGGGTTCAGGCAATTCTCCTGCCTCAGCCCTCCTGAGTAGCTGGGATTACAGGCATGCGCCACCATGCCCGGCTAATTTTTTGTATTTTTAGTAGAGACGGGATTTCACCATGTTGACCAGGATGGTCTCAATCTCTTGACCTCGTGATCCACCCGCCTCGGCCTCCCAAAGTGCTGGGATTACAGGCTTGAGCCACCGCGCCCGGCCACATGATGTTTTTATGTATTTGTGTCTTTGATGTCTTTCAGCAATGTTTTATAGTTTCAGTGT